>OY757921.1:42289400-43031770 GCA_963585895.1 Sepioteuthis lessoniana | reverse complement strand
CACATATACACACACACACACATATATATATATTCACACATATACACACACACATATATAAATATTCAAACATATACACACACACACACATATATATTCACACATATACACAGACAAAAACACATATATGCACACACACACAAACATATATATATATTCACACATTATATACACACGCACATACATATATATATATACACACACACAAAAATATATATACATGCCCAAACACATATATATATTTACGCACATACACACATATATAAATACACACTTATTCACATACACCCACACACATATCTTTTTATATGTACACACATATAAACATATATATATACAGTGAAATATGAACATTATATATATATATATATATATATATATATATATATATATATATATATATGTACACATACGTATAATCATATATATATAAATAATGTTGGTGTCTGTAGGCGAAGGCAGCCATAAGGCTCCCTTTTCAATAGCTACCACTTCTTTTCCCTGGATTCCTCCACTTTACCCTATACATAACTTATATTGCAGATTGTTAAGCAAGCAGCTATTAAGTACCATTTTTAAAGTCTTTGGTATGAAGCAACCTGAGATTGAACCCAGGTCTCGTGGACCTTTAGCGAACACTCTACCCACTAGGCCAATGAGCCGGTTTATATATATATATATATATATATATATATATATATATATATATATATATATATATATATATATATATATACACACACATAGATTTATATATATATATATGTATACACGCACAAACACTTATATACATATATAAATATATATATTATGTAATGGTTACCGTCATAAGAAATGAACACGGTGACACGAGTTCAAAGCCTGGACAAGACTGATTGCATTTCACATAGCAGTAATACCCTTGGGAAAGGTATAAATCCAATTATCCTCCCTCCAACTATGGGTAAATAGTAGGGCAGATTGGGTTTTTCAGCCTTAGTGAGGCAACTAGTTTAGTAGAAGGAAAACTCTGAATTCAAACCTGTTAAACTCCACTTAAAAATTGACCTAGTGTCATATCCTGTCCGAGTGGAGGGGTTGGTAAATATGATATATATATATATATTTAAGAAGAAGTTTTATATATTCATATAAATATATTAATATGCATACACATGTTCATATATATATATACCCACATATTAACACAGACACACACACATATTTTGACACACTTACTGACAAGGCTATATATATATATATATATATATATATATATATATATATATATATATATATACATACAATACATACACGCGCGCACACACACACTGTGAAATCCGTATGTACACTTAAACCCATATATATACTTATTTATAGACACATCTATCCCTAGATAATGATACTTAAGTGTGTATATATGTACATATGTATATATACTTACATACAGATATATATTTACAGAGAGAAATACATTCATCCATCCATTCATGCACACACACACACACATCTGTTATATATATACACATACATACATACATGACATACAGTTATAATGAGCACATATTTTATTTAGCAAATAAGAGAAAGACAATAGAGAATGTGATATAAATCTTACAGTTTATAACTTGCTGAGTATTTGCATTCTAAGTTTGTTGTTGCTGAGAGTTCCCATTTTCAAAAATAATTTTATTTACACCAATATTTCAGTTTTTTAAGCCTTTATCTCAATATATTCCAACCGTAGTTTAAGTAATCTCCTCCGGCTGCAATGCACTTGTACCATTCCAACAACTTCTGGAAGGCCCCATGGAAGGAAGTCCTCTTGTGTGAGCGTGTCAATGACCTTCGTCACAGCCTCTTTCATATCCTCAATTGTCTCATAACGATAGCCTCTGAGCTTAGAGAATAACCAAAGTCACAGGGAGTATGGTCTCGACTATAGGGAGGCTGAGCAACTGTCTCGATGCCCATCTTGGTCAAATAGTCTGTGACAAGGATGGAGTTGTGGACTGGTGCATTGTCCTGCTGGAAATGCCACTGACCCGATTTGAAGAGTACTGGCCTCTTCCGACGGAATCTCTTCCTGAACTCCCTTAAAACCTCAACATAGTAACCCTAACCCTTTGGCCAATCAACTCTGGTGTTCTGACTTCCTTACTCCTCCCACACTTATCATCCCTCACAGACTCCCTGCCTTCCTTGAATCTCTTATGCCACTCAAAAACTGATGCTTGATTCATGCAAGATGGTTAAAAAGCAGTCTGACGCATTCCATACGTTTCTGTGACATTTTTTCCAAGTTTAAAACAGAATTTTATAGCATATCGTTCTTCTAAAGTGTCAGATTGCCTTTTTGAAATTCACCAGCTGTGACAATCAGGCTTTAGTAGGGTGTATTCCAATTCCTGCTCTAGCTGTTCATTTGAACCTAAAACCATAAGAATTGGTCAGTCATTTCATAAGATGTCTAGCAATAACATACTGAATTTTCAAGAGTCTATGACAATTTTAAATGCCTGCACAAAAAAATGGCTGGAAACTAATTGAATGCACCACTTACATATTTCCATTTGCAAATAGGAAAGCAAAAATCAGTAGGCTCATCTTCATCAACAAATATAATAATATGGTTCTTTAGAAGAAAATACTTTATTTTGAGCAAAGATTTACAAGAAATTATAAAACTTTTTAATAGTCAATATATTTTTAGAGGAATGAAGAATGTATTTTATACATAGAACATTTGGACAATGTCAATATTATGTTTTATAATTCCAAATTTACTAAACACATTTATGACTGGAACAAATCTTGTTCCAGAAAAGAATCAAAAAATTGAATTTCTGAAAATAAAGCATACATAGGAAAATAAACTCTAAATAAATTTCAAGGGAAGATTTCAAAAGGGAATTATGTTATCTTAAGAATTATGCTTATAATTGTTAATATAAACTAAGGATAGGTAGATTGATTTTATGCTGAAAGGTTAGAGGATCACGTTCATTGTAAGTTCATATTTACATTTTAGTGTAGTTGTTTCCTGAAAATTTTTTTTTTCACACAGTCCTAAATATAAACTTTATTGTTCTGTAAGTCTAATGAAAACTATACAGACTATACCAATAACAATAGTATAGCCAGACTAAAGGGCCAAGAGTCTACAAGAAACTTTAGTAGCAGGTGCCTAGGTTGCCTCTGGTGTTTTTTAAGGGATAAATTGACAAGAACAAATATATGGTTTCTTCTTTTATATCTCTTAAATGCTCAGTATTTACCATTGGGACACAAAATCCCAAAGGTAACATTATACTCTATACAAACACTGGAGCAATGAACTATTTTTCTAATTCCATTAGGAATGTCACAAAATCTTTCAAATGTTCTGATTCCAACTTATTCAGGTTTTTATCAGTATATACATTGGTAAAAACATGTAACTGGGTTCAGATAACCTTATCTCATTCAAACCACATGAAGAAAAAAAAGTTAAATTCTTATTTATTCAGTAAGGTACAGTAATGTTAACATGTTTCTGGCATACATGACTGGATTTCTACCACAAAGTTTACTCTTATATACATACCCTTATTTGCTGTAACTTATTTGCTTTTAAGCTAGTCATTTAAAGACAGGGAGAAAGAAAAATAAACTGCATATTTTCTTAAGAATCCAAAATTATTTCAACCCCAGTTAGTACTGCCCAGGAGGCAAAGACTAGTTCTGAAGAGCAGTCTCATTTCTAAGAGGTGGATCAGATTTATTTAGTCCCTGTTCTTTCACAAGTCCCACTAATTAACAACCTTTAACCTTTAGGATATTTGATATTAATTCTACAGATCAAGTGTAGAGAGCAACATTTTATTCAAGAAGGGTAGCATCTGGACCTAAAACAAATCTTTAATGTTCAGTACCAAGGCAGTTATTGTTTTATTAAGCTTGACTTAGTCTTAAATAGTGAAGCAATCTGTAAAGACTAAAGCAATAACTTGCAAGACAAACATCAGTAACTATTGTGCTATACCAAGTACTCTAGTACCAAAGTAGTCAATGTGCTGTAGCAAAATAATAAAAATATCTACAACAATTATTATTGACTTAAATAGTTAGTATACTCACTCTTCTCGTAAATGTTTTCTCTATTTTTTTTTTAAATCCAAGATACTTTTATATTTATTATTATTTATACTATAGTAAATGGAATCAGCAACCCAAGTTCAAATCCTGGATGAGGTCATTTGCATTTTACTTCATGCTAATGCCCTTAAAAAAGGTATGAATCCATCTTTTCTCCCTCCACCTATGGGTAAATAGTAGAATAGACTGGGTTGTTTAACCTTGGTTAGGCAACTAATCTAGGAGAAGGTAATCTGATTTCAAATCAACTTGATTTTGCTTAAATTGACTTTGTGTCATATCCTACCCATGGCAGAAGGGTTGGGTAAATACATGCTATAAAACTGTTTCTTTCATTTCCCATAGATTGAAAATAATCAACAATTTTAAACTTTAGAAAGTGATCTGAAAATAAAAAGATTAAACAGACATCATCCTTTGATTTTGTATTAAAAAAAAAAAACAAAAAACAAAAAACAAACATTCCATCTATCTATATAATAAATAGGGTGACTTTTTCTGTGCTTGATCCTTTGTTCATTTAACCATAACTTCTAGGATCATACTGTAGTATCTGTGTGCCCTATCTAGAATCAAAATATCACTCCCAGCACTTCTGTCTCAGATCAGAGTGTAATATCTGCATTTGTGAAAATTCCAGTTATTTTAAAAACTATGAGATATAAAATTTGGAGATAAATACATTGGTTGGTTGGTTTTTGTTTTATAGCATCTCAAACCTTATAGATAATTTAATGCCAAATCCTGTTTACACACAGACACACTATATAGGATTTGTTAGTTTATATATATATATATATATATATATATATATATATATTTTAAGTATATATGATTTGTTTGTTGTGTTTTATGGCATATTGACCCAGGTAGATTATTTAATGTCAAATCCTGTTTATACATATATAGTAAATGTGTATGATTTGTAAATGAATAGTTTGTTGGTAACAATTTTAAATGAGCTAAAACTCATTTGTTTGTACTCAGATAGTTTCAAATATTGCTATCTAACACTAAGATCAATACAGTTATTATTTCAAAAAGTATAATATACATATAGTATATATATATATATATATATATATATATATATATATATATATATATATATATAAACAATCCCATCATTTTTTACTGGAACTATATTAGCTATATCTTAAAATTATGTTCATAATATTTTTGTTTTTGAAAAATATTTCATTTGAGGCTACGCTGATTTTAGGTAAAAGTCCTGATCTATATACATAAATATTCGCATCAATTTTTTACTGGAACTATATTAACTATTAATATCTCATAGTTATGTTTACAGTATTTTTAGAAGTTGTATAATACTGATTTCTTAAGTAGAAAGCAAAGATCTACTTGGTTATATAACAGTAGTTTTTATTAACTAATGAATTCAAATGATAATTAAGAATAATATAACAAATACAATACATGCTAAGATTAAAAACATCCAGTGGTATAATAATTTTAACATTTAATTATAAAAAATACATTCAAAAGTCAATAATGCACATTAAAACTTAATATATGTATTTTCAAAAATAATTTCTATTACAAAGTTGTATGTTAGGAAAATGTTATATACTTATAAATAAGATTATAAAAGGATCTACATTACAATTATTTCAATTTATTATTATGCTTGTATTAACTGTGAGGTAAAAAACTAAGGAAAGGTTGAATGAAATACTTTATATGCGCTCAATAATTCTTTTTAAAAGAAACAAAAAACAATAAGAAAAAAAGCATAAAGAAAAGCAAAAGAAAAAAGAAAAGAATAATGATAAGAGAAAAGAAAAAAGAAAAAGTTAAAGAAAGAAAAACAAGATGAAAAAACCCTCTAACATTAAATCTTTTATAGAAATTGCCATGTGACAATAAAATTTCTTTCTCCACTCTAGGAGACTAATTCCAGCATTAACTTTTCAATAATTATAAGTAAATAAACAAACAAATTAATAAAGACAATTACCAAATTTCTATTTCATTTGACATAAAACAATTTAGTTTGTGGGTATAAAATGATGAAAAAACATTAAAATGAGCAATGCATTAAACCTCAAAGGCTCTCTATAAAATAAAATCTTTTTCTATCCATACACAAAGAGAAACACCCAAATATTTCAATGAAATTTGCATTATGCATAGATATTTTTGCTTTTACTTGCTCAATACAATATAATTACTGAAGATTTTTCAAAACAAAAGTAAAAACTGACAATATGTAATTTTAACCAAATAATTAAAAAAAAAAAGTTAACTTATTTTAAATAAGAATTAATAGACTTGATAAAATATCATAAGGCTAAATGTACATCTGTTCTGTGTAAACAGATTTCATGTAAAAATACCAACATAATATGCATTAGCAAATGAAAATAGGTTTGGCAATAAGTATCAAAGCTTAAGCCGATGAAAAAATCCATTTGAAGCCAGAAGAATCAGCTGATTTAACTGTAACAATAGACAAAAATCTAATATGCTGTTAAGACTAAATTGATTAAATTTAATAATTCCAAGTTAATTTTTAACAACAAGTATAATCATAATACTTAAAAATTAACTAAAATTTCACCTGACATTACTTTGTTCATGAAAAAAAAAATCTTTGAAATTATGCAATTCACTGGATCAATTAGTTAAACCATTTGAAAAATTATAAGAAAGTACATATATGTTGAGCTACACAAACATAGCTTTTACTATATTTCAGAAGCAGTATATATATGTATGTTGTCAGTTTCACTAAAAGTATGTAGTTTTTTTACATTTACCTTTTTGTTATCATCAGATGTCATAACAAAGGGTTTCAGCAGGCAGAAAAAATTACACAATTTCTCATGGTTAAGATAATGAAAACTCATTGAAACATGAAATTCAAACACATTGCACAATTTAAACAAATCATTTTCTGCATTAAAAAATCTTCAACTGATATGATGCTCAATATACATGAAAAATTAATTCTTGTTCATAGACAATAATTTTTTTTTTTTACCAATGTATAGTTGAAGATATTTAGAATTTATCTCAAATCAAACAAAGGCTTTGATCTAGCAAGCAAGACTATTGAAGTGTATATACTTATAGTATGGGACATTTTATGTAAACATAAAAGAAGCAACATTACAATGAATATGAAATGAAAAGGAATTGACCAAAGTTAAGAAAAGGTTGTTACTGATGAAATTTATATAAAAGCCAATCACATCCATTACAAGGTTTGTTTAAAGAACCCATTTCAGATGAGCCATGACACTCATATTATTTTTTCAACCTGATTTAAATACCTACTTCTCCAAAGATGAGAATTTAAAACTGATACTTTTTAAACTTATCATCATCATATCCATATTCTGCTTTTTACTATTCTTAATACTCTTGTAGATTTTTTTAAATTTGTAGTTTTAGTTAATTTTTCATGAAAGCCAAATGTGACAAAAGTAAGAAATAGTGAATCATAAGTCAGTTTTTTCTCACGTTTCAGAAACCATACAAAAACTGGAAACATTTTGAAAACTGGAAATGGTTTGAAGAATGTTATTAGAATCTCATTAAGAAATTTAGTTGATTCATCATTAAAATTAATCATGAATTAAACACTGCGTATAACAAAACAAGGTACTAAAATGTCTTTTCATATAAGCCTTTTTCTGTTGTATAATGAATTCTACATGAGGTCTGAAACATTCATTTTAACTGTTTATTTTCTCAAGTCCACTAAGCAGCTTTGTTGCCAAGAAAGGTATTTTAACGTTTCCTGCTAAAATAAATAGTCAAGTATTATGAATGAATTGATAATTCTCACACTACTCCTTACAGTTCATGAACATACTGACTTTAAGGAAAACCTTGAACATAGATCTAGAATAGTTGCTACATTGGCACTGTAGCTTGTGATTGGTTCCTTTATGGTACCATGTGAGAATGGACAACTGTCATGTATAGGACAGCCATTGTTGCCAGTTTCAGCATTGGCAATGATGGTTTTTAAATTGACAATGCTTGTACTACTGCTATAAATTGTGTGTAGAAATCTAATTCTAGAATCAGTTATTCTGCAAGTTATTCCCAAGTAATGAAAGTACAAAGCAGTTGTAGCAGCACGCCGCCAATAATAGAAATGGCATAAAGTGGTGGAGAGAATATAGGACTACAAAGGAAAGGACGAGAGAGAGAGAGAGAGAGAGAGAGAGATCGTGTGGTAGTAAAAGAATCAGAAAGACATTCAAAAGAGGGAAAAATTATATAGATGAGGCTGAAAAAAGAAATTACTTTTCTTAATATATTTTAATTCAAGAAACAAGGAAAATGATCGAATCCCAAAATGGCAAAAAGAACTTATCTAAAAAAAATGTAATTAGTACAAAAATAATTATGTTGTTTAGTTTTAGTTTTGTTTACAGATCCAAAACATAAAAATGTCACAATTTAAAACCCACTACTAAAAGATTATTGAAGAAATTAAGAATAATTTCTTTATCAATGAACACAATTTTAGAATATTTTCTTATTTAAAATTTATATACAAGACAAAAAAGAACCAGAAATATTATGCGTATAATTGCTCAATTCCATAAATTTTTTTCCCAATCATCCATGTGCGATTTCTGAGTCTCAAGAAAATTTAGTTACCATTTATAAATTTAATGAAAGGAGTCGGCTTGAAAAAACATAAATGACAATAATAACATTTAGAAGAAGGACAAATAAAAGTGTTTTATAGCACACCATAAAAGACAAAAATGATGCGATAATTCTTATATGGGAAGTTGTACACCATGTGTAATACACATTTTATTGTCATTATCATGTTATGCATACGACAATGAATGATGGTTTAGAGATCAAGAAGAAAAATAGCTCGAGATTATGGATTTAAACATGAGTTGTTGATGTGTAAGAGTAAACATTACGAAATTAATTGATAAGGAGAAAGAAAACAGCATGTTTTCTTTTTATTATTATTATTTCTCTAACACACACACACACACACATACAAATAATATCAATAATATCAAATAAATCAAAATGCTGCTCATTCGGTCAAGAGAAGCAAGATGGCATGTTTGTTCGATTCTGGTTTTTGAAGATTAGGAAGAATATTCTGGCTTGAATATCATGAGACATTATATGCAGAAGGAAAGAAATTATTTAGCTTATTGAAATGATCTTAGAATAATAGAAAAAAAAAACGAATGGTAAGAAGGCGGGACCAAAAAGAGTGAGGTCTCTCTATTTTCTTTGTTTTTAATTGAAAACATAGGCAACAAACAATAACATACATCTCTTTTTTATTAAAAGAAATAAGAATAAGGTAAAAACGTATTTGTTTTTATCTCAAACATAAGAGAGTATGAAAAGTTATGTAAAAATCGTCACATTTCAGTACAACAAAAACATCGTGTGGCATTTAGAGACAAAAATATCTGAAGACCGGGTTCATGTTTTTTCTCTGGTCAGTACAACTAACGTGTTATTAAAGATTATTCAATGATGCTGAAAAAAGATACTTCACTATATATATATATATATATATATATATATATATATATATATATATATATATATATATACACGACTGGCTAACAATAGAATTATGTATAATTTTAGCAGTGTCAACGTTAGTTGGGGGAGTAGCAGGTAAAAAAGAGAGATGAAGAGGAAAGATTATTTACAGCGATGTTCTTTCTTTCTGATAGTAGTAGTAATAGTGGTGGTGGTGGTGGTGGTGGTAAAATAAATGGATTTTTAGTACTTACCTTGCAAACTGTGTCCTACTAACGAGAAGCACACGCATGGTAAGAAGAGCCAGTAAGGGTACCTCCACATGGCATCAGTGGACGTTGGCTGGCCTCAGCTGCCCAATGCAGCTTAGCCACGGGGGAGGGCGACCTCAGCTGAGACACAACTGGTGTTCCAAGGAGGCTGGAAACTACTGACTACTGGCTCAACGCGAGATGAGGAGCAAATATATACGATGATGATGATAATGATGATGATGGTGAGTGGAAGGGGGAGGAGTGAGAAAAATGCTATTCACCCAGGGTAGGAGGAGGAATCCTAATAAACACGGAGGGAGGGAGAGAAGCAGCAGTAGTAGTAATACAGCAGTAGTAGATCGAAAGCAGCTGTAGAAGTAGCTACAGTAGTTAGGTGAACCGATCTTATTTTTCTTGTAGTACAAATAGGCACAGGAGGAGGTTAATAAGAATGAAAATATATAGAATTGGATGCAGGCAATGTAAGGAGAAATAAATAAGGGAAAAATTTAAAAATCTATTTATTTATTTATTTATTTTAATTTGGATAAATAGTGGCCATTAAAACAGATCACTAGAGTATGCCAACTGAGTGAGGATGATCAAGTCAATTAGTACCTAATTGGTGTTTTTGTTGATATTTGGGGGTATGTTGCTAACAGAGAAAATTACACAGAGATCAACTGTCATTATGGTCGAATATTTATTTCGGTTATTAAAAAAAAGACAACTTTTTTTATAAGCTTTATTTCTATACTTAAATAATTTTAAAAATATAGTTTGTTTTCTTTGGTTCGTTTTTTAAAATCTTAATCGAGTTACAATGAAAAATACAATTGATTTATATCATCATTCATTACGTTTTGTTTTTGTTTTTTACTAGCAGCATGAGGTAATTTTTATTTAGCTTTGTTCATCATTGAATTAAAAATGAAAATACTGTAGAAAGTCAGTTTCAATTACTTTTTTTAACATTAATGCATTGATTTAGAATTTAACTCGTGATGTTAAACGACACAGGGAAATTTTGTTTGTTTGTTTGTTTGTTTTCCTCCTTTAATGAATAAAGAAAGAGACAGCGTGAAAAAAAAGTAATATCAAACTAAAATGAACAATGTCACAAACTTTTTTGTCGTAAGTTTTGTTTTTTTTGTTTTGTTTTTTGTTTTTTGTTTTTTGTTTAAATCAAGAAGCTTATAAACAATAAATCGTGTTTAAATATTTAGGTAAATGTCATGCTAAAATTTCTGAAGATAATAATGCGCACATGACAGATGAAATATTGATTTTTAACAATAACGATTTTAGAAGAATCTTAAAATATTTTCGATTCGTTTTGTTTTGTTTTGTTTAGGGGGGGAGGGATCTTTGTTCTTTCTTTCTTTTTTCTTTTTTTTCTTTTTCTTCAAGTTAATTCATCTTAACTCCTAAAAATTAAAAGAGAGAGAAAAAGGGAAGAAATCTGAAAAAAAAAATAAATAAATAAATAAAATAAAAAAGTTTTAAATTCAAAGAGTCAATAAAAAATATTCTTCTAAACTTTACTAACTTATTAGGGCAATAAATGAATTAATGAATGAGTGAATTAGTAGATAAAATTTTAAAACAATTTCTTTCTTCGAAGGAGATTTGGTCAGCTATGATGCGGATCGTCTGCTTTCTGCAATAAAGCAGTCTCAACTGCAATAGTTGAGTAGAGGGAGAGAAAAGAAAGAAGGCGTATCGTTTCCCTTCCGCTGGGTGTTAGGGATCTTTTCGATTTCAAAACACTTTTTTCTACATTGGTGCTCCAATTGCGATGTCGCTGGTAACAATTACAGCCACCGAAAATACAAATGAGCGGATTTTTAATAGTAGTATCGTGGTAGCAAGTCAGTGCTGCAGCCATTGCAGCAGACCGCTTCTCCTCTACTGTTTGTGATGCTTTTTCCAGTCTCGCGAGATTTCAAATAAAATAAGGTTCACTGCCTTACAAGAGCTTATTTTGTTTCGTTCAGTCTTACTACTATGACTACTACTTCGTGTAAATTTGACAACTGAGTGAATGGGCAAGAGATTGGTTCACTGTTTCAATTAAGATTAGGTTTCTTGACATAGTAACAGTGAAAGCCACAGCCATACGTTTAAGAAACTATCCCATACAATTGTTAATGTAGTCCGTATGCATGGTGCAATGCCCTTCAACGCTGTTGCTATATCACATGACAACAACAAGGTAATAATCAAAGTTAAATATCTGAAAATTCCAGAAGTACTGATCAAATGCAAAGAAAAAAAAGAAAAAAGAAAAGTTGACTGTGTATTTTTAAATTGATGATTGTAATTGTAATGTGGTATCGGATTTTAGAAGTAAGGTGATATACTGACTCACAATGAAGGTGCATAAGGATATAATTAAAAAGAATAGGAATTATTTTTAACGCCCCCCCCCCGTTGAGAAGTCAACTTGGCTTTTGAATGGTAAAATGAATAGTCATTTTTATTTTATGGCTGTCGTTTCTTTAACTTGGTAATGAGAATGAACTAATTTTAAAGATTTATCCATAAGTAATGTCACATACTTTTGTATCTTATTAGGTGGAATAATAACTTTTCGTGATGATTTGAGAAATTTTAAAATTTAGGTTTTACGCAATCATCCTTGTGATAAAACTGGAAAGGTCTATAAAGTTGAGCAGTACACTTTGTGGAGTTCCTTTGAATTTAAGTAGAGCATTAATCTAGTGTTGAACAACACAATTTTATTTTCACTCTTAAAATTGCAGCCAGAATATTTAGATATAAACTTTTAAGGTTTCAGTTTGAAGAGCTTGAAAAGGAAATAAACTAAAACATGTTATTTCAAATCTAAAACAAAAATAAATGAAAATATGTGATTCAACTTGTAAAAAAGATGTCATAAACATATGCTTTTTGTGATTTTTTGTTTTGTTTCAGTTTATTAGATTTAATAATTCTTTCTTTTTTTCTTTTTGTTATATCATTGATTGATTAATTTTAATGGCATGTCAAGCCGTCTAGGATTATTTTATGCCTAGAAGTTAGAGAATCACATTCATTGTGTGTTTATAGTTACATTTGTGCTGTTATCTTTCAAGAATTTTTTGTACACAGTTATATGATATAAAATATTCCTATCCATATTTACCAGCCCCTCCACTCGGGCAGGATATGACACAAGGTCAGTTTTTAAGCGGAGTTTAACAGGTTTAAATTCAGAGTTTTCCTTCTCCTAGACTAGTTGCCTCACCAAGGCGGAAGAACCCGGTCTGGCCTACTATTTACCCATAAAATATTCCTATCTAATACTAATATATATAGTTTATATACAATTATATGGTTTCTAGTAATTATTTCTATTTAATGATAATCATTTGTTTTTAAAGTTATATGGTTTCAAGTAACTAATCTTAAGTAAACAATTATATCTTCTATTAACTCTTCTTAATACAACTAATTTACAATTACATGGCATCAATTATTCCTATCTAATACTAATAATTTTCAAATAGATTTATTTGGCCAATATATAGGACCCTAACATCTACTACCACTCTGGATCAAAGTGGACCTGAGAGTAATGGCATCAAAGGCATACTCCACATTACCCAGAGCTCCAGAACAGGAACCTCATTATTAGATGCATTTTAGTATCATGTCCTGCACACTTGTTTTTGGGGAGTTTCTTAGCTCTCAGTAGGAGATATAACCAACATATTCTAAGCCCCCACTAACAAGGCCGGCTGTTTATTATCAAAACCAAACCTCTTTCAATTCATTTTTTTCCTTTCTCAGATTTCATACTTCAATATCAAATTCAATTTTGGCCAATAATATCTTTATGCTTACTCTTTCAAAGATATTTTGTCAGTATGGGAATACAATCAATTATTATCATCTTTAGAGAATTGGCATGTCCATTAACAGCCTCTTAGAGTGTCACATGACAGTCCAGAAACCCATTCTAAAAATCTTGGCCTTTGTTCTTTGAACAGTAGAGATGTTGTCTCTAATCTATCAGGGAACAGTAAAATCACATGGCTATTTCCCATACTTGTCAAGTAAGCTTTTATTCATTTTTGTACCCCCTTCTACATATTACTTGTTCATGCTTATAATTCTATCATGGGACTCATTTGTGTATTCTTTCCTTGTATTGTCACCTGCATGTATGTTGTGCATATAAGATATCAAGTGTTCTTGTATGTGTAATTGAGTTTATTTTCTATTTTCTTCCATTTTGTTCAATATTGATATGCCATAAAATCCAACAAAACAAACAAACATCAAATCCATTGAAAATAAACATAGCAATTCTTTTCAGTTTTGATGGTCTTTTGTTATGGGATTTAGTCAGATTATCAATTTTTGTGCAGATCTTTTGCCCCTTGTATTTTTGAACATAGGAATTCACTTTTGCAACAGCTAAGTTGTCAGCAGTTTATAGTATTAATTAAAAAGACTGGAAAATTCTTGGATTAATTAAAAAACTGGAAAATTAAATCTCTTAACTTCAACCAGAATGAAAATGTAAAAAGAGTCATTGAGGTTTAGCAATGTAAAATAAACTAATGAATGACCAACCATAGATGTTAAAGACATATCTAAGGATATTGGTATTTGCTGGTCAGAATTTGTCTGTTATAGATATAATTTAAATCATATGTAATAAAAATGGCTATTACTCACATCATATTTCTAGAATGTATATCAGCTTTCTTATGGAGTTGGTAAACTGCTTGTGATTTTTAATGTGCAGCGAGCCATTAGTTTATGTGTAGACTGTCATGGCTCTTCTGACATCTTCCTGGCTGGACCTTGAGGTAAGAGATTGAATTTTTTTTGTCTAATTGATACTATGATTAGTGATAATTTTGTTATGAAAATAATTTTTTATGTCCAATAACCCTAATACTAAAGAATCTGATCAAAAGCTAGTATTCTGAATAAATCCCATAACAATATGTTTTTACAAATTTGGGTATGCTGTATGGTGTGATGATAAGAAAGCTTGGTTAATGAACCATTACTAGTGAGATTGATTGTCACTAGGTGCTTCCTACTCCTGGTCCTGTGCCACAACTAAGCTAAGCTGAGTAAATAACTAATTTTACAAAATTATAAGAAATTATACTGACAACTAAACAGAAGCTTGCAAAAGACAAACAAAACTGAACAGAATCAATGATACTTGTCTTCAATGGACTTGAAATGATAATCTTTGTTTTGGGGTTGGGATTAGAGTGTGGTATCTGTGTATCTCCCTCGGCCATGTTTTTGTCTTTAGATAGGATAGAGCAAGATGAAAATAAGGCCAGCCTGATCCTGGGGATTGCAATAGTACCTCTCCAATTACACCAAAGGTGTGCAATTGAGAAATTGCACCCACCCAATTGCATCAAAGAAGCAAAACAGTGGTCATGGGAACCAGGGCTATTTTTGGTCTTGCTGATGCATATATGCATGGAAACTCTAGTTAAACTGATCTTATGTCACTGCTGCATCTGATGAGGTATGGTTAAATATGGACTTGAAATGATAATATTGACAAAAATATCAAGTGATTACTGATTGAATTTTGCCCTGTCAGTGAAGCTTAGAATACACTGACTGTAAAGAGGGGTAAGCGATCCCCCTTGAAAAAAGGGGTTTCTTGGATATGACACTAAAGAGGTTCCTTGGATATGACACTAAATTGCATCCAGTTATGGAGCTCTGGGGAGTGTCAAATACCCTTTTATTGCCATTACTCCCAGGTCCACTCATCCAGTGTGTGAGTGCCTATTAGATACCATCTATGGGCCAAATAAATACATTAGGACTGCTTGAAATTATATAACTGAGTGAAAATTATTTTATAAAACAGGAATACTTACTACCACATAATTGCATGCAAGCAAATAATTATTATTATTATTATTATTATTATTATTATTATTAAATAGCAATAGTTAATTGAATCCATATAATCATGTATAAATTATTAGTATAAGATTGGAATATTTGAAACCATATAAATGTGTGCAAATTATTTGTATTAGATAGGAACACTTGAAATGATATAATTGTTTGCAAAGAAACAATTATTGTTAAAGACAAATAAAAAAAAAGTACAATTTAAAAAAAAAGATTGCAATGAAACACTGAAAATATAAATATAATTAAACATTTACAAATTAATCAAATCATACCATTAAATAACCCATAGGGAGTTGATGTGCCATTAAATAACCAAACCAAACCAGATTAAACTTGAATTTGATATTAAAGTATGAAAGTTGAGAAAGAAAAAAGTACAAGTTGAATGAGTCTTAAGAAAAACAACAAAAAAGATCAGATAAAATAAAAATAAATTGTTTTCTGTTCTTCGTGCATTTTTCCAGCAGGTTGGGTTCCCAGGAATCATCTCCAATAGGAGCCAGTATCATTCTTTATACAATCTTTCTCTTTATAATTGGAGTTTTAAAAGTCCAGGCAAGTTTTCATATGCCTTTTTGTGATCTTGGGCATATTCGTTTTTATTAGTCTGAAAAGTATCCTGTTTCTTAGTAAGGGGGCCGAATTAGGGAGGGAGCCTTGTGACATGTACAATGAATGTTAAGCATCAAAATTGATCAAAATTTTGGTCACTGTTGGTAAACTTGAAATGCCAGTCCATGTTATTCTCATTAGTCAGAGGGTTCTTACAACTTGGGTTGGCTTGGCGTCCACAACACATTTCTTGAATGTCTAAGGATTTGGATATTTTCTATTTAGTGTTTGTATATTAGAGACATGATTATTTAATTCATGTGCCTACAAAAATAGTGATTTCTCACAACATATTTCAATGATTGTGGTCTTTGGTATGGAGCTTGCATATCAATTGCCAGAATGAAAATGTAGGAAGAGCCATGGCAGCTTAATGACATAAACTAATGGCTATTAGAGGGAAGAGAAAGAAGTTGAATGTCGAACTTGAATCATGCTATCTTAACAGACCCATATGACAGGAAAACACAAGTTTCTCAGACTCAAGAGACAAGAAAACACAAGTAATAAAAATTTTTTGAGCTTGTGAAAAAAATGTTGATTTTCCTTCCACACAGACAAATGTATAAGCATTTGGCCCTTCCCTAAAATAAATTTGGATATTCTCTTCACTGACTGCAACAAATCTTGATCTCTCATGATTGTTTCACCAAACATCCAAGTCAACAACTATTTATCATTTTTAAATTTCCTTCTCCTTGAAAGCATGTCAGTGGGGCTTAGAATATGTATCCATTGCATAGGGTTAATCCTCACCCCCACCCAAAGGGAGTTTCCTGGGTTTGACACTAAACTGCAGTTGATGGTGAGGTTTCATTTCAGGAGATTTGGGGCATGTAGAGTACCCCTTCATTGTCATTACTTCCAGGTCCACTCTGACCTCAAGTGGTAGTACCTGTTAGGGTCCTATCAGTGGGTCAAATAGATGTTTAAAAATCATTTATATTTCATAGGACTGTATGCCAAAAACAAAAACAATAAGAAGCAACTACACAATAAATCTAAATATAAACATGCAATGAATGCAGTTTCTAAACCTCTAAGCATTAAATAGCTCTAGACAACATGCTTTTAAAATCAATCTATAATCAACAACTTAAAGCATCTCCCTTGCAATGTTGTGATTATGCAACATGATCTGGCCATTTTTATAACCCCATGAAAATACTGCCACTTATCACCCATGCCTGTTAAATATTTTGCCCTATTTAATTAAAGGCCTGACCCTTTTGCCATTTGAAATGCAAAATAACATATGGGTTTTACCACATGTCATAAAACACTTATCTATCTAGATAACTGCCTTTTCCAGCATCAACCAGTGATGACAAGTTTTATCAAAAGTTATGATTGCCAACTGCGTTTTCAACTCCTGATTCTTGTTACAGCTAGCGTGTTGGTTTTGCTCCATCTTTGTAAGTTAAACCTCATTTATTTTTATGTTCACACTCTAAATGAGAGGAGTCCCCATAGTGTAATGGCCAAAGTGTCTGACTGTGGCCTTGAAGTAACTGAGTTTGAATTTGAGTTATGCTATTATATTCACTTTTGGACTAATACCCTTGGGTAAGGTATCGAACCCTTTTATTCCTCTACCTATAGGTTAAATAGTATAATTGTTGTTCTTCTACAAGGATGGCTCTGGCATTGAATAACTCAGGAAGATTGATATGCCATTAAACAAAGAAACCAGAACCAGAACCACTCTAGTGATTCTTGTCTGCATTCAGGTGCTAATTTAACTTATCTTTCCTAATTAGTTTTTTTCAATTCCTTTTTGCTAATTACTTCCATTGTTTAAGACTATATCTCACTATTATGCAACTAACTGCCTACAGTGCCATACTTGGTTTTAAATGTAAACTACTGTCATCAAAGGAAACAAATATACCCACAGAAATATTGTGGTCAGTGTCGAGCAATGAATTTAGGAGCCAGATATGTATTTATTCAACCCCCTCCAGTACAGGCAGGGTATGACACAAAGTCAGTTTTTAAACAGTGTACTGCTGGTTTGAATTTAGAGTTTTCCTTCTAAACTGGTTGCCTCACCAAGGCTAAGGAACTCTGATCTACTATTTTCTCATAGTTAAGAGGAGAACAGTTGGATTCATGCTTTTCTGAAGGGCATTAATGCAAAGGGAAATGCAAACAGCCTTGTCCAGGATTTGAATTCAGGTTATGAATTCTATATCTGTTTAACATGTATTTGTTAAACAAGAAAATAAGAAGTAGTTTTCTTGGTGGTAATAAATCAAACACAGAACAACAGTCGGGTTGTATTTGATAAATGGTGTCCGTCAAAATCCAGTCCCACCAATTGTAATTTATTAACTATATATATACATTGGAATAACACATTTTAATACAACAGGAGATACAGGTTTACCTCCACAGCAATATCCTTTGGCAATAACCATTACACTGAAGAACCATGTAAAATATACCAAGAATATATTTTTGTAACTAATGTACCACAAGAAACAAGTTAGTCAATTTATACAGGTAAATGAGAAAACTATGAAATATACATAAATAAGATATTTTTCCTTCTCATTGACTGGTCGCCTAACCAAGGCAAAAGAATTCAGTCTGCCCTACTATTAAAACTCATCATCATCATGTCATGCTAGTAGCACGGATATCCCTGACCCTCACTCGCCACTTTTCCCTATCGTTCATCGTCTCAGGCAGGTCTTCTGGACAACATCCTGTATCCTCACATAGTTGCTGAATGTATGTTCGTGCTGGTCGTCCTGCTTTTGCACGGCCATATGTGGGGGTTCATAAGAGTACATCACTTATGAGTTCGTCCCTGCTTCTCCAGCAGTGTCCTGCATGTCTGGTTCGTCTAACTTGAATAGTTTTCGTGATAGGAGGCAGGTGGCTGTACAGTTGGTGTCTTGTGGGGTGTTGCCGCCAGGACTTGTTCAAGATTGCACACAGCATTCTTGTGTAATTGCCGTCTAGCTTCTTCTCCAGCCGTTTTGTTAGAGTCCATGTAGTGCATCCATATAGCAGTATCAATGCGACCATACCTATAAAAATATAAAGTAAAAAAAAAATGACACAAATAAAATGAATGTCTAAAGGGACTTACAACAGCATCATTATTATCCTAATCATTAATTCAGTCAGTCTGATCTCCCACAGATTATCCAAACATATATGAAGTTTGACCAAAAAGACTGAAGCTTTTAATTTTTAGATTTAGAATTCAGCTTAGCAACTTATAGACTAAAGTGATGATGTCTAGAAAAATCAGTGCTAATTTGAAAAGATTATGAAGCCAGTTTTGATGCTTATTAAACAAAATATTTATGGCAAAATATACGATTGTGCAAGTACAGCAACCACTACACTCACCAGATTGTGGTCCATACAACTTTTACATACAAGATGTGATCAAACTGAAACTTTAATTCTTGTAATTCTGAGCTTCAAAGATGAGCATATTGCTGAAGGACTTATATAATAAAATGGAGGCATTAGTGGTGTAACAGTTATTGTCGTTGGAAATGGACATGGCAAACAGAGTTCAAATCCTAGAAAAGGCTGTTTTTATTTTATATAGCACTATTACCCTTAAGAAAAGTATGCATTCAACTATCCTTCCTCTAGCTATGGGGAAATAGTATAGCAGACTTGGCTCTTTAACCTTGGTATACTAACCAGTAAAAAAAACCCCTCTGAATTCAAACATGTTAAACTCCACTTAAACTGACCTTGTGTCATATCCTGCTTGTTGCAGGGGGATTGGGTAAATACATGTGATAAGATGATGTCTAGATGAGTCAATGCCAATTCAAAAAAAATTATGAAGTGAGTCTTGATATTTTTCACAAAATATTTCTGTCAAAACATAGGATTGTGCAAATGCAGCACCCTCAACAAGTGTCATTCAAAAAATTTTAAGCCTCACCCAGAAAGGAGATCATAGCTGAATATTTTTGTTGTGACAGTACACTACCACTTATAAAACTAGAAAAATTTATTCAGATTTTTCTAGTTTTATAAGAAGTGATTGTCTGTTGTCACAACAAGAATGTTCAGCTATGCTCTCCTTTATGGACGAGGTTTAGAACTTTTTAAATGACCATCATATATTTATATGGTGCCCATTGTGTAATGGTTATCATCGTAGGAAATGGACATGGCAAAACAAGTTCAAATCCTGGACGAGACTGATTGCATTTCACATAGCACTAATACCCTTAGGAAAGGTATGAATCCAATTATTCTCCCTCCAGCTATGGGTAAATAGTGGGACAGGCTGGGTTCTTCAGCCTTGGTGAGGCAACTAGTCTCGGAGAGGGAAAATTCTGAATTCAAACCTGTTAAACTCCGCTTAAAAATTGACCTTGTGTCATATCCTGCCCAAGTGGAGGGGTTGGTATATATATATATATATATATATATATAAGACATAGCTCTGTGTAACTTTTTTTTTCTAAATTGAACTAAGATTTTGGGACATGAAGTTAAGATTTGTGGATATAAAACAAATATGATGGAACTGCTTCAGACCATATCAAAGGATTCATTTCAAAGGGGCAAAAATCCACTGGAATATGTATGTTAAATGTCAAGGAGCTGTCATTGTTTATTTTTGTCTTGGTATATACAGGTTCTGTGTTTGTACTTTTTAACAGACCTTATAAACATTCTTAGATCATTCAAAATAATTATTCATTTATCAATCTTTTAATCAAATCATATTGTATCTTCTTGTTATAGAGGATGTAAGGAAAATTTACATTTGCTCTAGGAAAGGACATATGCTTAAAATTTATATTGTTCAGATAAATTGCAAAGAGCATATCGTAGTGACATTTACAATGATAGCAAAACTAGTGTTTTGGGGAAATGAGATGCAATTCAAATAAAAAAAACTTAAAGTTTCTCAACTTCTCAGTAAAGAATAGTACACAGTTGTTCTAATATTTGAATAGAAGTCATAAAATTTCTTCTTGAAAGACCTTATTGCTTATTCACTGAACTAATGGGTTAATTTTCTGTGTATCTTAAAAATCGTTTGTTTGGAATAAAAGTAACAGCCTCTACTAGATTGAATTATTCTATCAATTATTTTCAAAAAGAAGAGGCAAAGTTAAGGACTGGAATTCTACTCAGAATTTTTCTCCAAACAAAGAAAAAAAATACTGATGAGAAAAGTGTATATATTATTTTAACTGCATGTACTGAATGTGTTTAAAAAAAGTATTGTGGCTGTAATTGTATTAACCAAGACACAAACAAACAAACAAATGAAACATTAATCTTTTGCAAAATGGTCTTCTTAAAATTCTGCACACTTATTCTAACAAGATTTTGGTTAAAGCACTTCTGAAATGTCTCTTTTCGTATAGTGTGAAATTGTGTCACCATATTTCTTTAAACTGTCCTTCAATCCTACTCTGAGATAAATTTTCAGTTTAGGAAAGAGGAAAAAGTCAATTTGAATGATCTAAAAATGTGTTCAAGGTCTGTAGAAATAAAGTATCAACACTGAAGCTGGAGATATCAAGCAAAAAGGAACAATGAATGAAATATAAATTCTCTTCAAAACTGTCTCCGTATTTCAATGAGGTTTAGCTCCTTTGAAATCCATCTTTTGATGTAGTGAAAAAATGTGTCATATTTCTTTTAATGTCCTCCGTATCTTCAAATCTTTCATTGAGATGAATTTCCATTTAGGAAACAAGAAAAAATCTTACAGAGATAAGTCTAGTGAGTATGTAAAATGCTGCACTTGTGCAATCTTGTTTTCTGCCAAAAACTACTGATCAAATGTATCAAGACTGCAGATCAAAAATAGGTTCTCTGTCTCTTCTTGATGAGTCTCAACAGCATTGTAGATGTCTAAAAATCATTTTATTATTTAAGTTGCTCATCTGCACACACGTCTTCGTTTGAATTTTAAAAATAAAAAACCATTAAAGATTTAATATTGATACTCTTTGATTACACCGCATCAAAAAACGAGAAAAAATTCCATGAATTTAGAGTTGGTGTGTATGGGGGGGGGGGCTTCACTTGCATAATCCTGTGTTGTGTAAAAAGCCACTGAAGAAAACGTATCAAGACTGTTGATGAAAAGGTATCAAGAATAGGCACTGACGTGTCTAAACATTAAGACACGATCATTTTGGTTTGGTTTGGTTTGGTTTCTTTGTTTAATGGTACTATTTACCAACCCCTCCGCTCGGGCAGGATATGACACAAGGTCAATTTTTAAGCGGAGTTTAACAGGTTTGAATTCAGAGTTTTCCTTCTCCTAGACTAGTTGCCTCAACAAGGCTGAAGAACCTAGTCTGTCCTACTATTTACCCATAGCTGGAGGGAGAATAAGGGGGTTCATACCTTTCCCAAGGGTATTTGCCCGAAAGTGAACATAATAGCGCGACTGGAGTACGAACTCGCGTACTACGATTCCGCAGTTTATCGCTTTAACCATTACACCACGAGGACACCCCCTTTCTTTGTTTAATGGTATATCAACCTTCGTGGGTTATTTAATGCCAAATCTATCGCTGCAGAAAAACAGTAGTGGTACTATTTAACTCATAGCTGGGGAGGAATAAGGGAGTTCATACCTTTCCCAAAGGTGTTAGTATAAAAATAAACACAATAGCGCGACAGGAGCTTGAACTCACTTACTACGGCGTTGCAGTTCAGCACGTTAGTCATTCCATCACGAGGACTCCGTCCCCTACAATCAATATATTATGTAAGTTATTCATCTGTACATGCATTATTTAAATTTCTAATCCAAGGTACCTCAACCATTTTCACGACAGAAGACCATGTCCTGTTAAAATAAATGTGTGGAATTGCTGGTTCTCGACCGATGACGACATTTATGGAGCGAGGGGGAGAGCGAGTAGAAGTGCAGCTACCGCGTGCCCGTAATGGACTCGCTCACCATAGAACCCTTCTCTTCGATAGATTTAAAAACTTGTATTTTTTTACGGGACAGAATCAATTTGATAGCAGTGTTTATTATTATGTGAAGAGTTTGTAACTGGTTTGTCTACTTTGTAGCCAAGTAGAATTTGTGTGTTGTTCGGCTCTTGTACAAGCCAATATTTTTTGCTGAAATTTGGTTCCAGGGGTTACCCGGCGACAAGTCGCTGCATCAGGATTTTGTTGCAACCAGTAGCTATCAATCTGCAGTCTGTCGTCGGTCGGCCGCGAGTAAACCCTGTTAACAGATATATTGCGAGAATTCTCAATATTGCGTAAGCCTCTTCCCTAGAAATTAGGAAAAGTTGATTTTTCCCTTTTTTGGTAAAAAGATATTTTTCATGAAAACTGGAAGCACCGTAGGCCGCATGCGGACTGTGAAACGCAGTTTGCCTATGATTACTCTAGAGCAACAGTTAAAAAGCTTGTATCACAGACAATTATCAGTATATTGAGTTTCCTCCTCAGTGAATGTTTCATTTTTACAGCTCTGTAAGCTAGGTAAATACATCACTGGACCTAAGCGGTTGTGCAGTATTTAACTACTCAATTTCGCATGCCGTGGCTAGTGACTTTGATTCTTATGAGATGCTCCATTTTTCACGACATTTTTTCTGGTTAAGATGAGCTGGATAAATATCTACATGCATACACCGGTGCACAAGTTAATACAGACACATGCACATGTATATATATATATATATATATATATATATATATATATATATATATATATATATAATCCTTTATTGCTACTAACTTTTACATGGATAATTGCATTATATTTGACACATTCAACTACCATTCATTTATTTTTGTCTTTTTTTTAATAAAAAGTTTTGGATTCAGAACATTGACTTTCACTGTGAAAAGCCAACTTAGAAGTATCTAACATGAACTTCATCAAAACAAAAATCGTTTCTGCTTGTTAGGAATTCATTATTTTTAATGAGTGAATCACCTGGACTTTAACAAAACGCTTGGAGAAAAGCAAGATCAGAACAACACAATGTTACATGCTGTTTTGAACAAATCTTGGAATCTGCACCTCATAAAGTAGCAGCTGTACGGCAACTTACCTCCCGTCTCACAAACTATCCAAGTTAGATGAACAAAACATCCGAGGCACTTCCGTAACGAACACATAAGTGACATTTTCCTGTGGACTACTACATATAGACTCACCAGTGTTGACAACCAACAAAAACTTACATCCATCAACTTTGTGAGAATACCGGGTGCCGTCAGGAGAGCCTATCAACAGCGATTGCCAATCGGGACGGATGATAAGATAAAGGGAATCTATGCTATCAGAATGACTTTATGATGATGATCCATTAATTGTTTTCGCTAAATTCTCATTATAATTGGAAATTCTACTTTCTTTAAGTTAATAGCCACATTCAAGGTATGAGTTAATTAATTTAGTCGTTCCTTGAGAATTTAACTGAAAGTTTAGCTATTTTGCCTGCCTAAGGACTTCTACTAATGACTGCTAGATGGCGATGTCAAAGCAACAAACGCTAAAAAATGCATTAAGGCCTCATCTACTTTACTCACGGCATAGCATTAAAACAAGGAAGTATTCTGTCTGGAACAAAGACGCCTCTTCCCCAGCGACCATCATGATGTATGGAACATGACCTTACACTATAATATACATGAAGAGCACTTAGTGTAACAGTTATCGTCGTTAGAAATGGATTCAAATCCTGGACAAGAAGTTTGGCATTTTATTGCGGCTTTGTAGAGAAGAGGAAAATTTCGTATTTTGGTTTGGCGCGCAATTTAATTCAACACTGAATTTCACCCTATCAGGATGACTTATCCTATTCAGCCCGGACCTTCATTTCCGGCTAGCAAAACGGGTGAGCGGCCAAACCCACTCTCTTTGGCTTGAGACGGCGACCAGAACAGACGTTCGTCTGATCGTCCCTGCTTAGCGATGCTTTTTAGCTAGACAAGCCACCCAGTGTGGACATTTCACTGTGGCTTTAACACTAGCAGCAGCAACATGGACACTCAACGAGGGAACCATCTAATTGATGGATTTCTTACAAGGAATCCCAGTTGAACATAAATTAGAAACATACAACATACCTCGGGCAGGCCCAACTTTGTGTCACCCCAAAAATTGGCTATGTCGACCGAGCGTAACTCCGCTATCGACACACTAGCTACCATTTCACCTCTGGCCCACATTAATGGAGATAACGCATACTCTCCCCAAAAATACCAGACACACAAAACTACACGGTGACTCTAAACACAATCCCTCACACGTCCGACAACACACGCTGCTTTATCAACACCCCGCTAAGCCATTTCGTCTCCAACACTAACAAGCCTAAAATCCACGAGTCTTGCAGCACCAAGAGCAAACCATATTCAAAGCTGCAAATAAAAACTGTCTTTGTAGTGTTGTTAAAGAAAAGTTTCGTAATTCATTTGTGTTGCCTAAAAAATATAGTGTTAGGGAAATAAACAATTTCACCGACCGCTATACCTTCATAAAAGCATGAATCCATCTGTTCCCCCCCCCAGCTAGAGGTAAATAGTAAGATAGAGTAGGTTCTTTAGCCTTGGTGTGTCAATCTGTCTAAAATGAAAACTTTGAATTCAAACCAGCTGTACTCGCCTGAAAAATTGACTTTGTGTCACTTCCTGCTCGTGTAAGAGGTTTTAGATAAATAAATAAGTTGTCCGACCATAGTCGAGGACGACTCCAAAACTCCCTTTTTTAATAACTACCACCCCAAGACGTAGAGTAAGGTGCTACTCCTTTGCTTGTATTGCTCCACTTACTCTTGATCCGTACCTTATAATGAGTGTTAAGCAAGGAGGCATCAAGTAACATTTTTTGAGTTTTTGATATGACTCGAGCTGGGTTTGAACCCCGGTATCCCGCAACATTGGTGAACACTATAACCATTATGCCAATGGACCGCTGTAAATACATACTCTATAATACACAGTACACAATGCCATAATCTTACTTTTGTATATACATACATTTCTATAATTCCTCACAACTAACAACTTTTCCCTAATATTTAAGTCTCTTACAAATTTTCATACCTTTTAAAAACTTCACACACTTGTACGTACCATATAGGATGTTTCTACTTACACCCACTTATCCACTCATTGTATCTCCTTCTTTTATGTATTTTCTTTGTTTAGTTTTTTTTCTGGCAATAAAATTTGTTGAGTTATACGAATTGTTTTTAGTTATTATCCCATATCAGAACAGGCATTGTGTCGTACTTTTCATTCATGGGTATAAAGGTGTTGTTATGTCTGGCATCAGTGTTTTTAAATCATATAGATCGAATGGAGGTTACCAGTTTATGAAGTCAGATTACGATTACAGAAATATCAAATAATGACAATATTTTAAGAATCCATTGTAATCAGGAATTATAATCCAGTTCAGTTTTGATAATAATTTTGTAAGCCTAAAGAAAAAAATAGGGAAAATTTGTGTCGCAAATATGGTCAAGTTGAAAATCGAAGAAAGTTAATATCGGGAAAAACATGAACACATTGGAATTTTAAAGTATTATATTACAGTTGCAAACAATTTTTCTGTTTGCGGCTATATATTGTACAAAATAAACATGTATTAGTCCACTTAACTGAAGTTCTTGTGTTGTATATACAAAAATTTAACGTACTTCATTCGGCTCTGGTTCACAGTTGGAATTTTAGCAGAGACAATTTTAACGTCTGCTCACTAGTGAGCTTGGATATAGCAAGAGACTAAGACATGTCTTTGATATCTGGCGCCAACGTCTTGGTAGCCAGCGATTGGTTAATTTGAAAAGATGTGCTGACCAATCATATAGTGTCATACATGTCTTTTAGAGAGTGGAGTCGACCACGGGAGACAACCCACTAACCTAAGTGATATATATTTTTTATAACCCAGAAGGTAGGAATTTAGCAGTTTGGATAAACTTGAACCATTATGGGTTTTGTGTGTACGTGTCAGCTAACACACCGTTTCTTTCACGTATCGGTTTTATTGTATATTCCTTGGATGAAAATCCTCACCGCATGTACCGTTTAGCTTTTTTGTGTCCAGGGTTAGGGTAATTTACGTACAAGCACCTGAGTCAACGTGTCCCTGAGTTGATGTCTTAGGGTGTTACTTCGATATCTCCAGGTTCTAGGAGCCGTTTTAGAAAAAAGTCCTTCTCGAGCGATGCTGGCAATAAAAAAGAACAAACAAACAAACAAACAAAAAAGCAGCATGCATAGCCTTTGACTGGAAATTTGGGTTCTAAGATTCAAGCGACCAAAATCCCTTGCATGATGGGGAAAATTTATATTCTTTATTTTTATTTTTATCATTTTAATTCTTTCTTTTTTTTTTGTTTATTCTATTTTTTAAAAATGTTATTTGTCATTTTATTTCATTTAATTTGATATACCACCCCACCAGCTTAATTCACTATGGAGACTTTCCAGTTTAATTTGAATCCTAAAATATAAACTGCTACCTACTGTATTTACACATAAATAATACTATTTTGTTTGCCGGGTAAAATAAAACAAGTTCATTTCCTTGGATTATAATATTGTCACATATATTACATTCGTAATTAAAGCCAACCGGAAGAATATTGTCAATATTAAACTGGGGTACAGTACAAAAACAGTTGGGGGTGGCTGTTCTAGAATATTTGATTGTGCCAAATTTAGCTCAGTCCTGTTTAATCTTGTAGGGTAACATCTGCACAAATGGAATAATTAGCACGATAATCTCGTAAATCATTAGCAATAAGCTCCTTCCACGCAAGGTATATAAAGCCTGGTACCATATCGGTTATATAGCCCAACATGGATTAATTCAATATCATTTAGCTTTAAGGTTTTAAATCTTGTCAGTGTTTTTTTGGGTTTTTTTTACTTTTTTTTTTTTACTCAGTAGTTTTTCTAAAAATAATGTAATATTTATGGATATATTCATCGCTGAGGAACTACTTCGGTGTAATAAAGCTTATCAGTATCGCGAAAGCAAGTTTGATTATCAGTGTTTGTTCCATAATGGTCTTGTACCAGACCCAGTTTAATCTTAGTAATTATTCAGTCAGGGCAGTGACCCAGAACGCTGAGCGCCAGTGAATAGCTGGTTTGATTTGGTTTCTTAGCTAAAGGATTATCACCTTTCGTGGGTAATTTAATGCCGAAACCATCTTTGGAGAAAAACAGTAGCAGTACTATTTAAGCCATACTTTGAGGGGATAAGGGTTATCATACCTTTCCCAAGGGGGAAAAGTCCGAAAGTGAACGTAATAGCGCGACTGGAGTTCGAACTTGCTTACTACAACGTCGCATTCCCACACGTTGACCACTACGCTACGGAGGCTTCTCTCTCCTGGACGTCTCTCATGCGTCTGAGACACTAATACTTTCCAGATAGAACTGGAAATAAATTAAACAACAAAACCAGTCAAAATGAGAAAATTCCCTGATATGAAGTGCTCAAAATAAGTATATATATTTAACCAACCCATCCAAGCAGGATGTGACACAAGGTCAAATTTTTAAGCTGAGTTTTCCTTCTTCTAGGCCGGTTACTATACCAAGATTAAAGAGCAGTCTGCCCGACTATTTATCCTAGCCCAGTCGACTAGGGCTGTAGAATACACTGACCGCACCTCTGCAGAGGGGTAAAACTCCCCCAATGAGTGTCCTGATATGACACTAAACGATCTGATGGTGAGGTTCCAGTGATGCTGGGGCTTTGGGGAATGCGGAGCCCCCCTTCATTGCCATTGCTCCTAGGTCCACTCTGGCCCGACGTGGAAGCATCTGATCGGGCCATAACTATGGGTTAAATAGAACTAACAGCATACTCATGCTAAACTGAATGGCTTGAAATAGAAATGTTTTTGACAATTAAACTGTACTTACATTTAAACTGCATGTTAATGCTAAACTGAATTGTTTGAAATGTAACTGTTTTTGACAGTGAAAATGTACTAACACTAAACTGATTTAATATAGAACTGTTTTGACACTTAACTGTATGTAAACAAAATCTGTACTTATACTAAACTGAATTAGCTGAATTAGAACTGCTTGACTAAACTAAATTGCTTGAAATAGAAATGTTTTTTCACAATTAAACTGTACTTATATTTAAACTCCGTACTTATCCTAAACTGAATTGTTTGAAGTAGAACTATTTTCATAAAAATGTATTAGGCGTTAAATAACCTACAAAGGTTGATATGTCATAAAACCCAAACAACCAACCAACTATTTATCCATAGTTGAAGGGAGAATAGTTCGATGCATATCCTTTTCAAAGGTATTACCATTATGTGAAATGCAAACAGTCTCGTCCAAGTTTTGAACTCGAGTCGCCGTCTCCATTTTCCACGTCGATAAACATTACACCACAAGTACCACCCTACAATAGCTACAACATGAGATGAAAAGTAAAGGGGTCGTGACAAAGTTGAAAGGGGATTTCTGGACCAGATTAACCTTCTGTTTTACGCTGTGCGCAGTAAAGTTAGTTACTCTTTTTAAATTCGTGTATGGTGACGCAAAGGAGAGAAGGAGAAAGAGTGGAAAAGGGGTAACTTGTTGACAAGAAATGTCGTACTGTTTCATAGCAGGAGTAGAAGAAATGGTAATAAACTACAATAGAATCAACAAATGGTTGGGAGAAAAGTACAAAAGGGTTCCTTTTCCTTATATTAATTTAGATGGCTAACAAAGTAGCTAAATTGTTAAATGTCTGTTCTGTGGCGTTGAGTTCGCGGTAAGTTCATGGATAATTCATTTTAGGCTTTCCTTTAGTGTGTGGGGTTTGAAGGTTTTTATGGTAGTCGGTGGCTAAGGGCGAGACTGTGTTGCCGTAAGTTATCTGACTCCATATTTTGGTTATTTTGCTTTACGCCACGTTGACTTGGCCGGTGCAATGCCTTGCCCAAAGAAGGTCCATAAGAAATATAAAAAAAAGAGAAGATAGGAACAGACAGGAGACGAAAAACTTTTCTTTCAGACTTTCCTTTATTTACCTGGTGAATGGACTAACCAACGCTACGTCTAAAGACATAGCGTAGTGCCCAAAACACCAGATAGTAAAATCGGTGTTGTCGGTTCGACGTCACTACCCGAAAAAGAGGTAGGTTCACAGAAAACCTGAGTATTTATCTCTCTTCACCGGCTCCAAATTCGCTACGCCAAAATCCTTCTAATTTTGGCGCGACCGCTTCTCATTGGCTACTTTACATTTTATTATTTTTCTTTTTTCTGATTTTAAACCGGATGGATGCGTGAAGCCTTATGCGTGGCGACGCGTTTATACATTTCGTATCAGGCAGCCGACGAGTCAACATCCGGTTGGGAGTTCTTTGGTAATTCCTAAATCGCCACAAGTGTGTATATGAGGTAAGGTGGCTTGATTCCAAAAGAATATGTTCTAAGTGTTATTCGTGCCTAGCTGTTGAAGCGAGTGAGGGAATTACTGTCTGTCGAAGACGCGCGGGGTCAGCGAGAATGAGAACTGAACCATTGTCGAATACGGGGCGTTATATGTTTTTGATGGGACCATAAAAGCGCGCACAGTTTCACTTTGTGGTACCTTCCCATTACCCCCCACCCACCAAAAAAAAAAAGGGTTAATTCCTTGTCACAAAATTGCTCACCGCTATGTCCGCTAGTCGGTGACTTCGAACAATCCGGTCTATTTTTGGACTGCGACGAAGAGTTTATGAATCATAACGAGATTTCTCAGACAGTAACCCCCTGCTTCTTTTCCCCTCACCACGCTCCTCACGCTGTAATCTTAGCGTTTCGATTCAGAACCTATCCTTTACCCTCAACTATGACTATTTTTCTCATTATAAGATATAAATAAACTATGCTAGGTCTTTTTTGTAGCGGGACCTATAATAGCGACGAGTGAGGATAGACCTGATACGAATATAGTAATCTTAGGGTACCATCACTCATGCTAACCGAAAAAGAGTGAGATGTAACACAACAAAAGGAGTCGAGACGTGTTTGAGATTTCAAAAAAGATTTTAGTCCTATTTATGGTCGTTTGAAATTTGTTCGGGATGTCGTTCGGTTGTTCGTTCGGGGATATGCCACGGGTGAGTGTGGTAGTTGAGAAGGGCCATTTGGGCAAATCTACGTGCGTGGTGAGCCTACAGTCAAATCAGGCTTTCTTATATAATGCACTGGAGGCTCAGCTGGACTTGCTGAAAGTTGTGTTGCTCGGTTTCTGATTCATCCGAAAATACTTTTATGACACTTTATTTTTCTCTCACATTCGAGCCGGAAGTGAGTGTGAGGAGCAAGTTGAATTTTGGTATGTCTTTACCATATGAGCGGTGAACACTCCCGTTTGTGTTGTTGAAAGGAGTTCCGACAGGTTACAACAACGTGGACTGTTATTCTCATCGTTTTTGTATCTCTAACTGTTGATATCCATATACGGATTTTAGTGATAAGCAATGTCCATAATGAGCATTATGTGTGTGAGTGACTGTTTTTGAATGCAAACGACAAATAAATCCACTTAACGCCCTTTCTTCCAAGTCCTTTTTTAGCAAAAAAAAAGGTTGGGTAACGTATGAAAATCAAGACATCTCATGTGGAATCAAATCAGCTGTAGGAATGACCTTTCTTTGTGTACCTCAAAAAGCAAAGTAAGGAACATCACAATATATATATATATATATATATATATATATGTGTGTGTGTTATCGTGTTGGTGTTTGTCTGATTACACATATAGTTAGCTTGTTCCATACGCCTAGAAACAAAAAAGTATTTATTTATTTATTTATAAAAGTCATTTTTCCAATCCTACTAACACCATTTATGAAATATTTCCCCTTGGCGGATTTTTTTCTAACTGCAAATACCAATACAGCTTTTGACCTTTTCCATATCCGTACATACTGCTAACACTTTTATTAGAAGCAAAACAGTTCGAGACACTATAAAGAATGTTCCATGTTCACAGTTTGTGTATTGAGTCCACACACACACACACACACACACAAACGCACACGCACACACACATGGTTATAGTCGGTATATAAGCGTAGTATACTCTCCTTTGCTATCTCTTTCACTACATGTATAAGTGTATTTTTGTTAGGTGTTTATATATATATATACTTGGTGCAAATATGTGTTTACTATTCTTTTTCTGTCTCTCATACCATATGTGTGTGTGTGTTAAGTATATATATATATATATATATATATATATATATATATATATATATATATATATAATGGAAAACAGGCAGAAAGAGATTGTGCACATATATATTTAACGCAACTTGTACGCAAGCACGTGCAAATGAGCGCAATCAATACAGAGTATGAGCGTTATTTATGGCTACTCATAAGCCTAAACTTGGCTTGATACATACCTATATATATGTATATATATATATATGCAAACAACTATTTTGTATATATATATATATATATATATATATGTGTGTGTGTGTGTATATATATATATATATATATATATATTGAGAGAAAGAATGCAAAAGCGAGAAAGTGTGTGTGTGTGTGTGTTTATAGGCAAGATGGATATTTTGTACTATGGATATTTACATTTACACTCACGCAAACACATTCACACATATGTATACATACGCATCTACAAATTGACCTACGTTCGTACATACTTGCCTACCTATATATATGTGTGTGTTTGAGTGTGTAAATATTCGTAACACAATATATACAAATGTCTTACAAATATACAATCACACAGAAATATATATATATATATATATATATATATATATATATATATATATATATGCGTGTGCGTGAGCGTAAATTTGTCATAGTGCCAACATTGTACGCGTTGTTCTCTGTTCATCTTTTTATTTATTAGCAAGTTTATTGTGGCTGTGTTTGTGTCATGGCAAGAAGGAAAGAATAATCGTCTATTTCGTTTGATGATTTATATTGATTTGTATTGAACCGATCAAGATTGAAATGATTTTACATATAGCTAAAGGTCCAGCAGTGGACATCGCCTGATGCAAATCACACGTCCACCAATTACATGTTACTTTTAGTAAGTTTTCTCACATAACATATATGAAACCCATTCGAATTAAAACACTGAACGATGGCTATCTAGTCATTGAGAGAATTTACTAAGCTTTGCTTAGTTTGGCACACAGACTTCAGGATGACTAAACTTTGTTTAGAACAATGCCTGAAGTATGGGGCACCAAATGAGAGTCGAACTCTCGAGCAATGGTATATCAAACGAGCTAGCTAATCCTTATACTACACGCGGTACCCATTGAATTATTAAGCTCTGTTTAGTCTGACACACCGGCCTCAGACTGCTTACAGAACCCACTAAATGGTCACATCTCAATACTGAGTTAGCTCGCAGTTTGATGTTTTAACGAGTACCGGCGCTTTAAACGTGATGATTGGAAGTCGAAAAAAAAACTAAGCGAAGCTTAGATTTGGCAAATAGCGGTAGGGAAAAAAATAATATAGAATATCAGATTTGGCAAATAGTGGTATAGAAAAAATAATATAGAATATCAGACTTGGCAAATAGTTGTATAGAAAAAAATAATAAAATAGAATATCAGATAAAATTTTAAAAAAAGAAGAAATTTTTTTTAAAAAACGCTATAAAAAAAGAATATAATTTATGTTTCACCATCATGCAAAGAAATTTTGGTCACCTGACTCTTGGGTCCCAAATTTCTGCCCAAGGACTCTCCCTTTTATTTATTTATTTTCTGCTCTTTTTTTTATCGCCATCCCCGCTTGAGGAAGTATACTAGAAGCCGGAGTCATCAAGGAAGTACGTAAGCACCCAACACAGTGATACGTTGATTGTACCTAAATTATCCTAACCTTTCACACAAAGGAACTAAACGGTTGTAGCAGAAAGAAATTCGTATTTTTGTTTGGCGCGTAAATTAATTTGACCGTTATGGTTGTCGCATATTTTCACCCAATGATGATGACTTTTCTATTCTGCCCGAACCATTTCTCCCGGGTAACATAAAAATGATGAAAGCCCGCCAAACTTTCTCTTCCTGAGAATCTTTCGAGCAGGACGGACGTACCTTCTGTCCTCTCTCTTCAGAGCAGCAGGATTACAACACCATCAGGAAAGCTATCAAGTTTATGGATCTTTGAATCTATCCTCTTAGACCAAGGGTTCCCAGTTGAACATAAATTAGATGCATATTCAATCCGCCACTTACTGGAACACTTTTATATCGCCTCTAACTTTTGCTATGTCAACAGCGACGCGTAATTTCCCTCAGACATTCAGCTATTTCTTTCCTGCTCAACCTTTTAGGAGACTCTCATTCCTCTCTCCTACAGCACAGGACCACGAACCTATGGCTTTACTTTAAATATAACGGAGAGGGTAACTTAATCACCTTCTTCGTTATACGGTAAATACCACAAGGAATCTCTTTCAAGGAATTTAAACTAAAACCGGTATACTAAAAGAAACGGTGTTTTAAATTCTTTATTTTGTGAGTTGTTTTTATTTTACGAACACATGAAATGCACCCACGCAACTCATACACCCTTAACTCGTTGGGACAAGGTCACAAACACGAGGAGGCATCGAGTAAGGATCGAAATAACAACTCGATAGTAATTAATCTTTGAGATTAGCTCACTAACTCACTACACTAAGACGAAGTATGCAGATCTAATAACTTATCGTAGCCCATCGGCTACTTACATTCAAAACCCCTGCTTTAAAAAAAAAATGCAAAGTCATCTATGTTGTTAGCTAACAGAATTTTTCACTGCTAACAGAAGCGAACCCTGGTCCCAACAAAGATAACATCACCTGGTTCGTTAGCGTGTGGAATTTTCCAGTATCAACTTGGAGGCTATTTTCGAGATAAATCAATCCTGCAAACCGTCTCGTAAGTAGTTTCTAACTGTTGAGCAGAACGGGTTGTATTTGCTTGCTTCTCAACGGTATAATAATTCATTTCATTATTACACACAATTAAAGAGATTCCTTCTCTGCTATAAAAACGGTAGTCACTGACAACAAAGATTCAGTTGGCACCGGGCCTCTGACCTAGATACGAAGTGGGTAACTCGTGCTCCCTTCACTGGTACCAGCATATAACTACCTGACGCCTCTCTTCGGCCATAGCAGCAGATGTCAAGGTCCAAGCAACCAACAGCCGCAGCGTCTCAAACAGTTCTTTTCGGGTTTAAATTCGAAAGCCTCAAACATTTGTTTTCAGGATTTTAAATCTTGCTTACGCTCGTCAATTCTTTTAAAGGATTTTCTGTAGCCACCACAGTGACGATGACGGAGCAGCACAGCTAACTGCTATGGACACTTGGAGCTAAGGACCAGTCAACGAGCAAACGACACTGTTCGGACTACCGTCGACACTTTGAGACCAACATCTACTACATCTCCGGTAACCAGCAACTTAACAAACCGGGACATCGATTATCCAGCTTTCGCGACCCGAACGTTCGACCCTCCAACCGTCTCCAAATACCTGACCACGCTGTTTACACCTACTACCTGCCCAGAGCATCAAGACTTGTTCCAGATCCTTTTGACTCGCTATCGTCCAGAACTATTAGACAACCGAGTCAACGCTTTCGATACCAATACGGACTGAATTCGACAACACGGACTTTCGATACCACAGAGACTACATGGACCATATTTAGCCTCAGCAACCCTACACACACACACACATTTTTCATGTACGATTCGCCCCCAAAAACTTGGCCTTTTACACTTAACCAAACCGTACATATCTGTTGCCGCTGAAAACGTAAATAAATGTCCAGCTCCAAACGAAAGCTTTTCTTTCAGCGCGGAAATCACCCCAGCAGCAGTTTCATTTGGAGTTCAATTGCGCGGACGTAAGCGAAAGCATCGCATCTAACTAGCTTGTTCAATCAGATTACAGAAACCACTAATTTAATGATGGATCCTTTTTTTTTTTTTTTTTTTTTTTTACTGATTTGCATAAAAGTTTTTGTTTTAGTGATTCTGATACGCTTTATGTGTGGGCGTTTCTTGCTTGTTTGTGCTTCACCTATTGGTTGTAAAATATAGGATTTTATATTCTATTGTATACACTTACTGTAGATTCGCTGCGTCACAGAAGTATCTTCGGCCATTATCTTAATGAATGGACATTTCCTCGGCAATAAAATGTCTGCTCCGAGATTTTAGTGATAATATTTGAAATTAACACTCCCGTAGAATTGAATATTGGACAGCCAATGGCGCCACTCAACAAGACAAAACAGGCAACAAAAAGACGTATTTACGATTTTACAATAGATATGCCGTATTAATAGATCTTTCTAAAGCTGTAATTGTTCATGTATAATATGCATATCTCCTCATATTTTTAAAATTAAAAGTTTACCTCCTTTTACTAATGACTGTAAGATGGTTACACAGTAGAATTGCCATAGCAACAGAGCATAATATAAAAAGATAAAGATTTGAAGACCTCACTCTCTTTCTTCTCAAAATGACCAAAAGATAAGAATCTGTATTGTCTTTTCTCATTCCTTCGGGACAGAGACGTCTGTCCCCAGCGAAATTCGTGACGCCTTGAACGTGGCATTACAAAATAGTACACAGTACACGAGCTTACTTACGTAAAGGCATGTTAAATAATTCCACATAACTAATAACAAAGAAACTCTTCTCAAATATGCAAGTCTCTCACTAACATTCATACCTTTTAGAAACTTCACAGAAGTGCCATAAAGGACTTTTCTTCAGACACACCTTTATTTGTTCACGTAACCGTTTTGAGAAGAAACTACATTTCTCCAACTAATATTCCTCAACAAAATGGTATCCTCGACGTCGAACACACTAATATTCTAAACCATTAAACAGAAAATATAACTAGAATGGTCTGCTGTCATATATAGGGCACCGCTACCATACATATTTATATGTATCTATGGTGCAAACAAATTAATATGTAACAAAGAGTTAACATCACTTACCAAACAATGCACGTGTAGAAAAAAAGAAAAAAAAACATTTATTCTAATAGATATTTGACATATTTTAGTCTTCCTTCCTACTGTTCGTGTCAAAGACACCATGAAAGTAATATTCACTTCTGTTACACCGCCACAAAGAAAGAGCTATTTGCAACCAGAATGTGTTTGTTTATACGTAATTTTGTTCCCAAAGTAAAGTTGGCGACCTTAGTCGAGGGTGACCCGAAGGCTACCTTTTCAATAGCTACTTCACTGAGGTGTAAGGGAGGGCATTACTCCTTTCTCTGGATTGCTCCACTTTACCCTTGATCTTTACCTTATAATGCTGAGTGTTAAGCAAGGCAGCATCAAATACAATTTTTTGAGTCTTTGGTATGACGAGACCGGGGATTGAACCCAGGTCTCCCGAGCCATTGGCGAACACTCTAACCATTATACCAATCGTTTTGTGTGAACATGCACGTGTATCTGCTCTAAGTACTCTAGTACTGCTGTTGTTTCTACACAGTTAAACATAAAATTTACACAGTACTTAGATAGCCCCGTTGGTTGGGGCTGTAGAATACACAGACTGCATTTCTGCAGAGAGGTAAGACCCCCACGATGAGTGTACTGGATATGATACTAAACAATCTATGGTGAAGCCCCAGTTCAGGAGCTTTGGGGAACGTGGAGTACCCCTTCATTGCCATTTCTCCCAGGTCCACTCAGACTCGGAGTGGTAGAACTTGATAGGGTCCTATCGATGGGTCAAATAGAACTGTTGACATCAAAACTGTGCGTAAACAAATGACTTCTGCTTAATTAAATTGTTAGAAAGAGAACTGTTTGATCATTTAACTGTGTGTAATGACTGATGTTTAATTGAATTAAAAAATGTTAAAACCCAACCCAACCAAACGAGAAATGTAATATATTCTACTGGTTTGTTTTAAGAAAACGTTCGCAACAATTTAAAAAAAATGTTTTTCTTTTTCATGTTAGGAGGAGGAGGAGGAGGAGGAGGAGGAGAGAACTATGTGCATTTGTATGTTCTTAAGACGATTTTTTTTAGTAAAGTGTGGTAGAAAGAAGAACGTCACTTATGAGTTCGTCCTTGCCTCTCCAGTAGTATCCTGCATGTCCTGTTCGTCTGACTTGGTTGAGTTTTATAGACCACAACACAAGGACGTGCTAGCATTGGCCGACCACAAATAACTTATTTACATCCGTTCTGTGTGGATACAGGATGTAGTTTGGAAGACCTGCCGGGAGCGATGGATGAAAGGGACGGATGGAAAGAGAGAGAAAGAGTCAGGGAAATCCATGCTGTCAGCGCGACTTTAGAGGATATAAAATCCTATATTCTACAACCAATTAGTGAAGCACAAATAAGTAAGAAACGCCTACACATAAAGCGGATCTAAACCACTAAAACAAAAACTACAAATCAGTAAAAATTAAATAAGTTGTTTCCAGAATCTAATTGGACAAGATTGTCACGTGCTGTTGTTTTCGCCCACGTCCGCACAACTGAACTCCAAATAAACTTCTGAGACGATTTTCCGCGCAGAAATAAAAACTTTTATTTTATTTGGAGCCTGTCACTTGATTAGGAGATCTACTTGTTCGCGCTTTCGGCAGCTATTAACACTCACAGCAACACTCTGCCGAAGATTCGAGCACTCCTTACACAAGCAACAAAATGCCTTACTGGTAATGACGACACCCTGGCGACTACATCGACATTCTATCACCGACTTAAATTCCACTACATTACAATGACAACAGACAGTCCACAATCCAAAAAACAACTTTCATAGTCGTAGCGAAAGTAAGTTTACTATGTTTCTGTCTGCCTATTTTCTTTTGGGATCGCCTCAGTCAAATTTCATGTCTCCGCCCATACACAACACACGTTGTCAGCAGTAAAACATGTATTCCACATATAGGTGCTTTGACTTTCACGCGCACATACACATACATTTTACTAACTTCTTACCAAAATAATTTTTAAATTTTTGAACTTTTGGTTTCCTTACGACCACAACACAACAAAGTACTAAAAACATAAATACAAAAAAAAAAAAAAAAGCTGTTAATTGGTATATAAAGGTTTAACTATTTCAGTCTGGTTTTCTTCTCATCGTTTCTTCACATTTTTTTTTTTTATAAATTTGTGTTGTATTTGTGGGCAAGAAACTCGTATATAATTTTTCCTCTTTTATCTGAGTAGAATACGCCCACAACTTGATGATGATGATGTGAAAGAAAGGACTTTGTTGATTTTTACTTAGTATATTTAGCCGTTGAAATCGATTTGTTTAGTACACTTTATTTTGGTTGTGGATATATTTTGTATGTGTCGTGAATCGTGAATGGCAAAAGTAGGCGTCAATGTGAATGGCAAAAGTAGGCGTCAATGTGAATGGTAAAAGTAGGCTTCATACTCCTCTATTTATGATAATGTGATATCAAGCGTATGGCTGCAAGGAAAGGACAAAAACACAGAGTTGAAAATTAAACAAGAAGACAAGTGAAAAATTTAACGATTGTATTAACAAGTAAGTAACAAAAGGTTCAAACAATTGTGTTGGTGAATATAAAAATCTGTGTAAAACTGAGAAGAAAAATGTTCGTAGTTGTATCGATAAGAATGAGTTAATTTTAGGTAATTCGAGGTGTGTTGAATGGTAGTGGAATCGGGAAATTAAAAAAACGTTCCAATACTGTTGTTGGTAGGGAGTGGAGTCACAGACCTACGCAGTCAACCAAAGTTTATGACGATAGGGAAGGAGAAACGTCGGCGTTGAAAAAGTGGAATGTAGGTGGAGTGTGATTCTCGGGTCATGCAGCTTCCATCAAAGGGCCGCAGTAAGAAGTTTCAGACGTGTTTGTGTGATGTTGAAAGTTGCAGGCATCGCAGTCGGTGTCCTTCTCTGTCAGGAACTCGAAAGAATTTCGTCTTATGTAGTTCTCTCTTCTTCAAATCGGATCAACTTTGGTCTTTATTTTTTTACCGCAAAGGTCGTGGATTGGTCGAAAAATTACTTTTAATTTTATTTTTGTGTGAAATTCTATCAACATTTCACCGTGCGCGGAGCCTATGTGCAGAGACGCATATTTTTCCTTTTGGAAAGAATCTCGGCCCTGGCAACATCCGGTAAGTGCTCTCCTGTCCTGTTAATCGGAATTGCCATTATTTTGTTTGTACGATAAATCAGAAGAAATCTCTATATGTCATATAACAATAAGAAAATCGGTGAAAGTCGGTCCAAATGGGCTTGTTGATTGCTTCTCTAAATAAAGCTTTTGATTGGCTCCAAAATATTCTTTTTTGAATTTTATTTCTAATTTCAAAATTGTTTTATTACTCTTGACGAAAAAAAAAAAAAAAGAAAAAAGATTAAACACACTATCACTCAGATCAGTCTCAGCACAGAAAAAATCTTTCAATCTGTTTTGGCTGTCCTGAGGTGGCCATTAGCTCCTATCCACTTACTAAAAAAAAAAATGATTCAAAACTCACCAGTCAGTTCTTAAGACTCCTTAAAAATAATATTCTCCATCTGTTAATTCCGTCAGTCGGTCTATATATTCATATAACTCAATTATATTCAAAGAAGTGTTGGGTTCATTTATCTTGCAAGTGAAGTGAGTTTATCAATTCACAATCCCTGAACGCGTCGCCATGACCTATGTGTATATTCTCTCACGAATACAAGTTGAGTTGTCATAACAACTCAGCAGAAGACAGACTGGTGATATCACTTTATCAAATTCATAAATAGCAGCAATAAATGTTTTTGGTGTTGGTATTATAAATCTGTCTCGTATGGTTCCGTTTAGGAATAAATCCGAAGGACAATCATTATAACTTAACTTTATTTGTGCAGCCAAACAAAAACGATGATAAGAAGTGTATATGCGTAATTATAGAAATAAAAGCATGATCCGTTTTACCTACTTCGGAAATGTCCTTTGGTTATGTTTGGTTCCGTCAGGCTTAAAGCAGTATTATATGTGTTAATGCTCTGATCCCCTGAAAGAGACGTAACGGTCCCTAAGTATTTCTCCAAATCTAAAAATAAAAATAAATAGAAATTAAAATCAAAAATTAAAACATGTGTCATTATTTCCAAAAAATAGCTCAAAATAACACCACGGAACCGGAACACCTCGTGAGGGGAGTCCTATTGATGTTGTGGCTAACACCACGGGACCGGACACCTCGTGAGGGGAGTCTTTTTGATGTGGTGGCTAACACCACGGGATCGGAACGCCTCGTGAGGGAAGTCCTATTGATGTGGTGGCTAACACCATAGGACTGGAACCCCTCGTGAAGGGAGCCCTATTGATGTAGTGGCTAACCTGCTGGAATACTAAGAGCTATTACGATCACTTTTGAACTAATACTCTCAGGAAAAGTATAAACTCCCTCATTCCCCAGTTATCAGTTGCATAGTACTACTACTGTTATTCTACAAGGGTGGTTTTGGCATTAAATAACTCACGAAGGTTGATATGCCATTAATCAAAGAAACCCAACCAAAACCGGAATACCAAAAATCAGCCTCATCTGTTTTGTTGTTGTTGATGACGATAATGATGCTGTTTTTTTACGTTATAATTAAAGAAAACAACACTGTACCGTGTCCCTCCACCCCGCAAGTGAGAACTATACAGTAGTAATATTTAAGTAATTGTAGCCACTAGCTACACACATCGGGATTCTCCGGTATAAGTGTTCGCGGTCACCGATGTCATCGGTGAACAGAATGTTCTATCGTGAACCGAAAACTATTGCTGAGGCCATTAATACTGTGAGTCGTTTTATAATATATTTTCTGACTGCTAACTAAAGCAAATAATATTTTGCTATGTTCTCTGGGTTGAATAACATCAGAAATTAGAGAGAAGAGTAGAATGTTCGCGAATGATCCGGGAGTCCAGGATTCAATCCTAGATCGAGTCATACCAAAGACATTAAAAATGGCACTTGATCCCACCTTGCTTAACACTCAGCATTATAAGGTAAGGATCAAGGGTTAAGTGGAGCAATCTGGGGAAGGAGTAGTGCCCTCTCCTACAACTTGATGTAGTAGCTATTGTAAAGGGAGTCTTCGGGTCACCCTTGACTAAGGTCGCCAACTTTACTTGACTTTGTTCTAAGTCAACAGAGGAGAGACCGGCTTCGCTATTAAATCAGCAGTCAAAGACGACAGCGGCAGAAAAGGAGTGGACCTGGCCCGAGGTAAAATGATTAAAATGGGAACATAACTTTGTTCCTTTCACTAGTAGGACCTCCTGAGTTCCACGAAACCAGACCCCACCACCTTGGTTTCCTGACGATACCCAGAGAACTCAACAGTTCAGATATTTTAAACTGCCCTTTTCAGTCTCTCTCTCGCCAGTTCGGTTTAGAGGACCAGCCAGTTCCGGAGCAGCTAGATCGATGCAACGACACTCAGCATCGTGGACCAGCCAACTCGTTGCTGCCACCACTCGACGTAGCAAACCGATCAGCTCAGTACAATGACGCCCAGCAATTCGGGTCGTGTACCCTTGCTTACGAACTACTAACCTCAAGCACTGACAACACCAGTCCGCGAGTGGTGGATATCGCTCGGACCGACAACGACTTCATCAAGTCACTCGCAGCTAACGCCGAACAAAGCTCGGGTTAGCTGCCGATTAAACCACCGAGACGTCGACTTGCTCGCCTCAGCGACCGAACACGTCTAACCCTCGGGCCCTCTGCAGAGCATCTGGCCACATAGTTGCACCAGTAACCTATTCAAATATCATCCAGATTCACTATAGTCAAGAAATATAAGACAGTCAAGTCTACGCTTTCGACACAAACAGGAATTTGCTTCAAACACTTTTCTTGTTATTTCTTGCTAAATAAAAATTGGCTCCTGTAACCATGTCATTTCACTTTTGCCGTAGCCGTTGTTATTTAATTTCAAACGTTCGCAGGGTCGACGTATTCAAAGTATATAATCTCGGTTGTAGTATACAACACGGGTTCTTTTTAAAGATGGGTCATATGCACGTCAAACTACTCCAACCGTCTTGTAGATACGTTTAGTGCCATGATTATCATAGTAGGAAATGAAATTGCCGATTCGAGTACAAATCCTGGATGAAATTGTTTGCGTTTCCCTTCACACTAATGTCCTTGAAAAAGGCATGGATTTATCTGTTCTCCTCACCTTCATATATGGTCAATTAGTAGAACAAACTAGGTTTTTTAGCCTGAGAAAGATAATCAGTCCAGGAAGACTCTATATTCAAAACCAGCTGTGCTCCGCTTGAAAGATGATATTGAGTCGCATCCTGATCGTAGTGGAGGTGTCGGGTAAATATATACTCTGACCGTCACTCTTTGATACATTGGCGGAGGTACCGTTGCAGAGTTAGAATCTTTGGGATGAGGCTCACCTCGATTTAGATTTAAAAAAAAAGGTTTTTGTCACTATTCGAAGACAACTCACTAATTCCAACTGGACGACCAGGTAGAATAAGCCTAAAAGATATTCCTAACATTTTTTGTAGCAATTATGTAACGTTAATTCAGTATTTTATATCTAGTCTTTATTTGGATTTGAAAAATAATGATATCGGCTACGTCAAACCCACAATAAATGTCTCCAGAATGGAAATATATAAAACAGCTATTGAAATACGAGAAAAAAAATATGACTTTGACAATAAGATATTTTCTTCATTCAATCAACCAATTAATCTCTTTCTATTAAGTTTGCATTTCAGATGCATTGAAGCTACGAACATCACATTTTGAGTCCTGCTACAACACGACGGAGAGACGGTGGAATGATTTTAATTGGGTCTTGTTTATCGATAGTTGATTATCAGTTTATTGAAGGAACTGATCCAGATCGTATAAACCCAATCGATTAAACAAATCAATATTTTTCAAGGAATTAGATCATTAATGCTTCTTATTTTTCTAACCGGCTTCAAAGTCATGTCAAACGTCCAATTTAGGTGGCCAAATGTGATTCACTTATCTGAACCAATCCGAAAAAATTTTTCGTGTTCAAAACTTTTTTCGTCAGTGGAGCTTAGAAGACACTGACTGTATCCCCTCCAGTAAGACCCCAATCCCACCCAAAAAAAAGGGGTCCTAGGTATGACACTAAACTGCATCTACTGGTAAGGCTCCAGTCCTGGAGCTTTGGGGTGTGGAGAACTTCATTGTCATTACTCCCAGGTCCACTCTGAGCCTGTGTAGTAGTACCTGTTAAGGTCACATCTATGAGTCAAATAGATCTGTTTAAAAATTAGTTAAGACCGTGTGAAATAAAAGAAAGACTCAGTAAACAACTACACAAAAAATGTAAATATGAAAGTGCAAATAACGTGATTCCCTAACCTCTAGGTATAAAATAACCCAGGATATGCCGTTAAAATCAATCAATTAATCAATCAATTTGTTTACTTCATCTTTGCAAATTGTTTACTTCATCCTTGCAAATTTTAACTATGTTTGGAAGCAAGTGTTTGTGAGCAGTTTTTTTTTCAACTGTAAAAAATGTACTTAAGATTTACAGAGGAACATTTACAATCTGTTTTGAGACTAGAAAAATTACATGATACAATGAATTCAGTCCTCTAACATCGAAGCATAAAATAACCCTAAATGGGTTGACGAGATATTAAAATTAATGAATCACTCAAAACTTTTTATACTAAAATTAGTTTGCAATATATTAACAAAAAACGTAATGCAAATCTTATTCATGATAATAGTATAAAAAACCCCGGATCAAATCAAATCTCCCCATAGATATCCAAGTCTGAGTCATCAGATCCTGAGGGGAAAAACTCAAATTGATCATTAAAAAAAAGTTTCATTCTCTAACGAGACATCTAATCCATTTTATGTTTTTTTTCATTTAATTTTTTTTAGTTGGTTTTCTGCATAAATCAAATATATTAAAGAATTTTGCCAACCATGTAACACTAAGAACAATCTATACTGCAAACACTTCAAGGCAACCAATTCATTCTCTAAATTAACAACTTAAAATCAAAAGTTTAAAAATCTACTGCATATCTAATTGCGTAAGTAAACATGTAATATATTTACGGGATTTCACACGCTCGTCCTTACCGGCACAAATTTATATTGGTTTCTGTGACCAAAATATCGGTAGTGGTATGACTGAGGTGATATTGTAATAAAAGAATTTAAAAGCTAGAAACAAATGAATAAAGCGTCTCCAAGCAATTACCTCAAATAGCTTTATCATCAAAACTAAATGATCCACAAAACACAGCCTTGAAATTGGATGGACATGTTTGGGGTGACATATAAACATCTAAATAAACAAATGTCTGAACAAACAGTCACGGCTAATTTGAAAGACACTCTGCACATCTTTAACATATATCTTTAAAATGAAGAGCTCAGAGCCAGGCGTCAAGGATAGCAGAGATCATCTGAAGAAACTTTTATGCCGGAAAATAATTTTCATTCAACGAATGAAGATGTAAGTCGGACAGTTTTTTTTTAAGTGACCGCTGAACATTTAGTTCGTAAATTCAAAACTGGAGTTTTTTTTTTGGGGGGGGGGGGTTGAGAGGAAGTTGTGACCTACTAAAGTGCTCTCTTTCTTGCAAGAGTACCGGGTTACATCTATGACAGTACAGGAGTACAGATAATAAACAACCCCTAGGTATGGTACAGCCACAATATACGACCCATAAAAAATTACAAACCCGAACTTGAATAAACGTGGGACCTAGGCAACACGTCAGGGCATCATGATCAACAGTTAATCCCTTAATGGCCAACATGGTGGATCTGATCAGCATCCATATTGGCTGTTCTAATTTCAGGTTTACAAACAACGACCAAAGCAACTTCTCAACTCAGAAACACCAACGAATAAAATGGACTAGAGAAGACAAAAAACATGTACTTCCCTGTTATTTTAAAAACAATTCTACTCGAAGAGGGTATAAAAAAAGAATGATAGAAATTTGGGCAGGATCTGCTTGATTTAATACAGTGACGTTACTGCTATGACATGTGAGCAGATAAAGTTACCATTTATACAAAAATGGCATTTGAGATTGTAGAGTTCTGTTGCCTCTTGTTATATTAAAAGGAAGAACAAATGAGTTGACGAAAATATTGATAGTTTTCAATTTGGAAGTTTTATTAACAGCTTGAGACAAAAGGTACTCTTGTGCTGTAAGTCACAGGAAGAAGTAATGGTTGTAAATGATAGAGCCGGTATTAAGACGCTGTCGTCAGGACATGAATTAAAATGCTGGAGTCCGAGCAGGAGTTGAAAATATCCAATTTGTTTCTCCGAGGATCCGTTGGTTTAGATGGAAAGATGAATGATGAAAGAATGATTTCCCAGACACCAAAAGTCCATAAATTGGATGAGGTCTCCTCATGGTGCTTAGCAGACTGCTCGAAATATGTGAGAGAGAGTCAGTGAAGAAAAGTCAGTGAAGAAGAGTGAATGTGGTCTCTCATGTTGGCTGGTCCTTCCTGCTGCTTGGAAGCAAAGAGAGAGAAAGACAGGACAAGTCTATCCTGCTCGAAAGGCCTGCGTGGAAGAGGATGAAAAAATGTTACCTCGCCTTTTTATAGTAGCCCGGGGAAGGGACCCGGGCAGAATGATATGAAATATTCTCATTGGTCGAAATATTAGTTCGGAACAAAACAGTCAAAATATTCCTACGCCAGAAATTAATTTGAAATTCTTTCTGCTACACTGCTATCGAGGTGGGTGCTGGAAAAGCAGGGACACTGAGGAGATATTTACTGTATTCTTCCTCACTACCGGTTGTGTCTTTTCGAATTCAGCGGGTAAAATCCTGACTCCGAACCTTGGGTTAGGAACTGCACCATCCTGACAGTCGGAAACTACTCTCTCTTTCTTCCTTTACGGAACTGGCTTTTATATACATCGCCAGAGTGATAGAATTCTCTTTAATCTTATTGACAATTCCACAACATTCGAGAAACAGGAAGTGCGTTTTCATTTCCTGTTTATTTGTTCTCTTTTCTGCGGGTAGTCTCATGCTTACTTCGGATCACGGAGTTGTTTCGTTTAACCCTTAAAACCGGTGCCGACATGACTTGACCATGATGCATTACACCGATTCCATCTATGCCTTGTGGGGGAGGGGCTTAAATAACAAAAGGATTCCATTTGGATGCTACTAGAACTTACCAGAGCCTACAAACCAAAGCACTTCCAATTTATATATATATACGCACACTTTTTTCTTAAACTAAGACCCATCCAAATACCCCATTATGATACAACAAAACAAAGACTTGCTGACCAAGCGAGAATGATGTTAAAGAAAGATTGGTTTTCTGACTTTGAGATACTAGAAATATACTAACTAAATAGAGAAGAATATCAACAAGACTCAACTACCCGAACCGGAACGCTAAATATTGAAAAACAAGAGCCCCCAAAACAAAATGCTGAAAACCGAAACACCACACACCCAGCATAACAAAACAAGAAGACAAAATAAATGTAGAGTTAATAAAGAAAACCATTACTGAAAAGAAGGCTACATTACCATCCTTCAGGATCCAAGACTAGAAAAAAGTTAAGGTAGAAAACACCGCAAGCAAGTTATTACCAAATATCGCCACGCGCAACATCACTGAACTAAACGAGGTAACTTATACGGGAGCAAAACTAGTCAGTGATAAGATCAGTGTTCCCCTAAGGAACCCGAACAGACATACAAAACCTGGATGGTACCCGTAGTGTAATGGTTATCGTCGTATGAAATGGACACGGCGACATGAGTTCAAATCCTGGACGAGGCTGATTTCATTTAACATAGCACTAATACCCCTGGGAAAGGTATGAATCCAATTATCCTCCCTCCAACTATGGCTAAATAGTAGAGCAGACTGGGTTCTTTAGCCTTGGCTAGGGAACCAGTCTAGTAGAAGGAAAACTCTGAACCAAAACCTGTTAAACTCCGCTTCAAAAAACTGACCTTGTGTCACATCCTGCCAGTACGGAAGGGTTAGTAAATACATACAAAACCTTTAGCTAAAAGGACAGGTAAAGAAATCGCGACAACACGCGAAAGTGCTAGCAAAGGAAAAATACACGAGAATATGTTGGGATGAAAAAAATAAATAAATAAAACAGACAAATCTGGCAATGAAAATTGAAGAGATAAATCAAAAGATATTCGCAAAAGAAGGGAGACTTAAAAGATACCGAGACAAGGTCAAATAATTCAAACAAAATGGGACATTTCAAAAATAACGAAAGAAAATTCCTCCAACAAGTACGTGGAAAAAGCACAAGGACAAATAACCGGATGCAAAGGAGGCAAAATAATTTTAGAGTAAAATATGGGAACAGAAAGAACATAACAAAAAGGTCGAAGGAATAAATTATATGAAAAAAATTACAATAACTCGAAGAAGACCCTAAAGCTGATATACACCAGGAATCGCTCAGAACATCAAAAAGTATCGAATTGGAAAACTCCAGGCAATGGTGTCATACATGGATTCTGGTTTTAAAAATCCACGTCCATCCACGACAGACTAGCTTTTGAACTGATTAGATGTCTAGAAGAAGGAAAAATACCCGAATGGATGACTAAGGAGAAGATTACCCAGATCCAGATAGACCATTAAAAAAAGAACCATCCCCAGGAAAAATAGACCGATAACGAGGCTACCTATGATATGGAAAATCCAAACAGCACAGATTAGGGAGATCTATTACTCGCTAGTATGTCGCGAACTGTTTCCCAAAGAATAGAAATGTTGCCACGGGAGAACGAGAACAGGTAATTTACTGTACATTGATCAACACATCCTCAAAGAGAGCAAAACGAGACGGAAAAATGTAGCCATGGCCTTGATTGACTATTAAAATACCTTTAATATGGTTCCACAATCCTGAATAGTAGATTGTTCAAAAATGTACCAGACATCCGACAAAGTCATGAAATCGATCAAGGAAGCCATAAAAAACTGGAACGTAGAATTGATAGCAGGAGGAAAAACTTTAGCAGAAGCATCTTTCTGGGCCATTACTATTTGTAATAGCAATAATGCCACTCAATTACATACTTAGGAAGGGCACTAGGGGGGGGTACACTAAATCACAAGAAAAAATTAATCACCTTATGTACATGGACGACATCAAACTATTCGCAAAAAATTAAGTAGAATTGGAGACTCTGATATAAATAATAAGAATATGCAACCAGGATATTCGGATGGAATTCAGCATACTCATAGTGAAGAGTGGAAAAAGACAAATAACAGAAAGAATAGAACTTTATTAAAATAGCTCAGACGAACGAGAAAGATCGAAACCAAACACAGCAGTAGAAATCTCATGAAAGAGCTTAATACTTGGGCTGTCCCCTTGGTAAAATACTCAGGATCATTCTTAAAATGGACCAGGGAAGAACTCAGACAAATGGACAAGAAAGTTGATGACAATGCACAAGACCTTACATAATTGGTCCTTATGACGTTGTTTAGTGCTACTATTAGAAGAGATTCAGTTGCTCTCTAAAGGCTTCCCTTTTTTAGCTATGACCAAGTCTTTTCGTATGAGATTTTGCCAGTTTGTTGCTCGAAATACCCATACAGTTGTTTTTCTTCCCACTTCTGTTTCCTAGTTATTGTTCTTCTGTTTATCCTTATGTTATCAGTACTGTTACTGGCCGGTGTAGTTTTTCTTTGCTCTTTTTTATATAGTCTTCAATTATTCGTATTGATGCATCCACGCCAGCTTCAATGCTGGCGTATCCTCTTTCTCCTTTTTTTTTTCTTGACTCATGAAGTTTGTCAGTATCATCTCTCTGATGCATCGTCATAAGTTTTCTTGTTCTCTGGTCCATTTGTCTGAGTTTTTCCCTTGTCCATTTCAAGAATGGTCCCGAGTATCTTATGAGAATGACCGCCCAGGTGTTTATCCCTTTGATGATATTCCTGCCGTAGCGTTTAGTTTCGAGAAGTTTTCACGTTCGCCTAAGATACACTTTTTCAATTTTTGCTTTCATCTCCACTTGTCTGATGGTGTCTGTTTCCAATATTCCTAAGTTCTTGTAAGTTTCATTTTCTACGAACATTCTGATTTTTGCTTGATTAGGTAGTTCTATTCCTTCCTTTATTTGTCTTTTTCCACTTCTCATAAACACATTTTTAAATGCCAAATTCCATCCCCATATCCTGACTGTATATTCTTATTGTTTATATTATTATTTTACGCTTAAGAGTTTTTCATACCAGTATTAGCAGATGGTTTCTCATAGGAGTTTGAGCAACAGCAAGTCTCCTTAAATCTCCATGACTTTTCTCAGTATTCAGGCCGATTTTAATAATGCTGTAGTCTGGATGGTCTCTACTTGATCTCTAATTTCCAATTATCATCATTATTACAGTGATATTTTGTAAATTTTCTTGCACTGAAGGCACCTAATTTTGTGTTCATCCTCAAAGTTTTTATGGGACTGTGTGAATATTTTAGATTTTTTTTTACAGAAATTACAATAGTTATACTGACCATGTGTTGTATATACCTACATTCTTAGTAAAGTTTGTTAAATATCTACCCATTCGCATGGGTTTATTATCCCTACCCAAAAATGACACATTCCTATGTTCCTGACCTTTAAGTAACAGAGTCGGAATTTTCGAACATCTCTGCACCTTTTTTTAATTTCTGTATTTAGTAACCGATACCGTTGTAAAAGGAGGCTCAAGAGGAAACGTAAGTCTCATCCCTACATTTTCTTTATGATAATTTTGTGGATTTTTCATGTTTATTTAATTCACCATTACAATCCCGTTAATGATCTGATTAATTGATTGATTGATTTTAACGACATGACAACCCGTCTACGATTATTTTATGTTTAGAAGTTAGGGGATTGAGTTCATTGTATATTTATATTAATATTTTTTTGTGTGTAGTTGCTTCTTAAGAGTTTTTTGCTTTCAGTTTTATGAAATCAAGTAATCCTACTTAACGAGAAAGGTAGCAAAAAGTTCAAGCTGAGAATCAGTTTCTTCAACTATGAAATATAGATAAAATAGCTGGGCAGACTAGGCTTTTAGCAATTTTCTTTTCAAGTAATTATTTCTATTTAATTTGTTTTCACACGCTTATATAATAACTAATAAAAATCCTGTGTAAACAATTATAAGTAGTAAAAAAGTAAAGTTGGCGACCGTAGTCGAGGGGGACCAGTAGGCTCCCTTTTCAATAGCTACTACACCGAGGTGTAGGAGAGGGCGCTACTCCTTTCCCTAGGTGCTCCACTTACTCTTGATACCTTATATCACCGAGTGTTAAGCAAGGAGGTATTAAGTACCATCTTTAAAGTCTTTGGTATGACGCGACCTAGGATTAAACCCAAATCTCCCGGACCATTGGCGAACACTCTACTCACTAGGCCAGTTTCAAGTAATTATTCTCAATACAAGCAATTTACAGTCATGTGGCATCAAGTATTCCAAACGAATATGAATGATTTTTAAACATACGAGGCTCATTAAATAAGTTTCCAGACTTTTTTCGTATGGCCACTTTTATTGATAGTACACACATGAAACTCTAGTCCACTTCGAAGTAATCTCCTCCGGCTGCAATGCACTTGTACCATTCCAACAACTTCTGGAAGGCTCCATGGAAGTCCTCTTGTATGAGCGTGTTAATGACCTTCGTCACAGCCTCTTTCATCTCCTCAATTGTCTCATAACGACAGCCTCTGAGCTTAGGGAATAAGCAAAAGTCACAGGGAGCAAGGTCTGGACTATAGGGAGGCTGAGCAACTGTCTTGATGCCCATCTTGGTCAAATAGTCTGTGACAAGGATGGAGTTGTGGACTAGTGGAAATTTACTAAGCTTTTTGCTTAGATGTGGCACAAGGCCATATGAAAGGGGCACCCAATGAGACTCGAACTCACTCGTGTAAGTTGTGGACTAGTGCATTGTCCTGGTGGAAATGCCACTGACCCGATTTGAAGAGTGCTGGCCTCTTCCGAAGGAATCGCTTCCTGAACTCCCTTAAAACCTCAACAAAGTAACCCTAACCCTAACCGTTTGGCCAATCAACTCTGGTGTATTGACTTCCTTACTCCTCCCACACCTCTCATCATCCCTCACAGACTCCCTGCCTTCCTTGAATCTCTTATGCAACTCAAAAACTGATGCTCGATTCATGCAAGATGCTCGAAAAGCAGTCTGAAGCATTCCATACGTTTCTGTGGCATCATTTTTTCCAAGTTAAAAACAAAATTTTATTGCATATCATTCTTCTAAAGTGTCCTCATGTCCAGATTGCATTTTTGAAATCACCAGCGGTGACAATCAGGCTTTAGTAGGGTGTATTCCAATTGCTGCTATAGCTGTTCATTTGAACCTGAAATCATAAAAATTGGTCAGTCATCTCATAATATCTATAGCAATAACATAGTGAATTTTCAAGAGTCTACGACAATCTTAAATGCCTGTACAAAAAAGTCTGGAAACTTATTGAATGCACCACGGACGTGTTTGACCAACAGATGGGACTCTAAGAAATACTACTACGCTGGGTCAGAGTGAACCTGGGAGTAATGACCTATGATCTGTTTACGTGTACACGAGGTGTAATCAAAGATTATCAAGATTTACTCTTTAGTGTTTTCTTTTTTAATTTTAAAGTCTAAATAGTAATTGGATTGCTTGCTGGCAGGGAAGATATATGATCGCGTCCTCGCTTACCATGGACCTTTTCTATGGTTTTCCAAATGAGACCTTTCCTAAATTGTTTGCCTTATTGTCGATATATTTGGAAGCAAAGATTAGAAGCAAAAAGAAGTCGAGAATGAGTTTCTAAATTGTCATGTGACACCCTAAAAAGCCTTTAACAGACATGCCAATTCTCTAATGGAGATAACTATCTATTGTAGCCCTACCAAATAACTATTTCTGCAGCTGAGCAACTTATTTAATGAAGTGATTTTTATACGACTAGATTGCTGTCGATAACCATCAAGAAACGGCAAGGCCAATTCTCGATACATTTGCTCAGCAGTTTTCGGCAAAACACAGGATTGTGCAATTGCAACACTCTCCATACTCACTAGACTCATCTCCGTACGATTTTTCTTTTTTCCTAAACTGAACATTCATCTCAATAATAATATTTGAGGATGTAGAAGACATTAAAAGAAATATGATGGCTCAGAATCGTACCATATAAAAAGAGAAGTTTCAGCAGTTCTTCGAACAATGGAGAACTTGCTAGAATAAATATATTGAGTGCTAAGGTGACTATTTCTCGAAAAATTAACGTTTCATTCATTGTTCATTTCTGTCTTAGTAAATACAGTTTCCGTTTCGATACTTTTTGAACATGTCTCGTATGTTGAGTTATTTCTATTCTTTATCATTCCAGTTATTTTTAAACTTTTAATTTCTTTAATTGCCGAGATGTTAGTTTTCTTATTTCCAGTATTTAAAATCCGCTTTTCTCAATTCTTGTTTTATTTGATAACCTGTTATTTAACCATATACCAAACGCGTGCTTTAAATCTTTTATTTTTTGAAAATCTCTGTATTATATGTTGGTTGTTTGCTTCCTTTCGCAACTTGTAAAAAGTAAACTTGGTGACCTTAGTCGAAGGTGGTTCGAAGGCTCCCATTTTCAATAGCTACTACACCAAGGTGTAGGTGAGGGCGCTACTCCATTCCCTGGATTGCTCCACTTTACCCTTGATGCTTACCTTATAATGCTGAGTGTTAAGCAAAGCGGCATCAAGTACCATTTTTGAGCCTTTGGTATGACTTGACCTAGGACTGAAACTTCAAACCGGACCTTTTGTTTAATCCAAGGGGGTAGATTATCAGATTTACCAACCCCCTCCTCTTGGGCAGGATATGACACAAGGTCAATTTTTAAGCGAAGTTTAACAGGTTTGAATTCAGAGTTTTCCTTCTCCTAGACTAGTTGCCTCACCAAGGCTGAAGAACCTAGTCTGCCCTACTATTTACCCATAGCTGGAGGGAGAAAAATTGGATTCATACCTTTCCCAAGGGTATTAGTGCTATGTGAAATGCAATCAGTCTTGTCCAGGATTTGAATTCGTATCACCGTGTAGATTGTTCTAATTCCGTTAACCATAACCGGGTACAAGTGTTAAGCTATAATTAGTATTCTTTGTCAGGATTAAATCCGTAACCTCCAGATGATTTCATTTAGAAGCTATTTAACCAAACGCCTATATCTGTTGCGCCACGTATTTTTGCTGATGTCAATTTAATACATACATACATCATCATCATGATCATGTCGTGCTGGTAGCACGGATATCCCTGACCCTCTCTCGCCACTTTTCCCTTTCGTTCATCGCCTCTGGCAGGTCTTCTGGACTACATCCCGTATCCTCACATAGTTGCTGAATGTATGTTCGTGCTGGTCGTCCTGCTTTTGCTCGGCCATATGTGGGGGTCCATAAGAGTATATCACTTATGAGTTCGTCCCTAATTCCCCAGCAGGGTCCTGCATGTCTGGTTCGTCTACCTTGAATAGTTTTCGTGATAGGAGGCAGGTGGCCGTACAGTTGGTGTCTTGTGGGGAGTTGCCGCCAGGACTTGTTCAAGATTGCTTGCAGCATTCTTGTGTAATTGCCGTCTAGCTTCTTCTCCAGCCGTTTTGTTAGAGTCCATGTAGTGCATCCATATAGCAGTATCGATGCGACCGCTGCCTGGAAGAGACTGCGTTTCATTTTATCGGTTAGGTCTGATTTCCATACATTCTCCAATTATATATGGTATAAAAGTATATCTTCACAATTATTTTTTCGACATAATAAAAATTTAATGAAAAAATGCATGATTTTAAAATTTAGTTGATGGTTTTCTATTTTATGTTTAATGTTGTATGGGGCATATGAAATCTTTTTCGGTTGTGGTGGTTAATTGTGTATATTGGTGTTTTGGGGTTATTCTGTTTGTATCTGACTCCTTTTTCTTTTTGTCCCATTCATTTGTTATCGTATTTTTGTTTCGAAACAGTAAAGGAATTAACGACGGAAGGAAAAGACAAGGATACCTTTAAACTTAATTTTTATTTTGGGGTTTACGACCGTTCTGTGGTGGGATTGTTTTCCTGAACCAGTAGAAAGAGTTGTGCTCCCAATCAATGCGTTTGAAGAACACCATGGAATCCTCTTTGGCAAATTATAAGTTTGAGGGTCCAGCACGTGTCTCTGTGTTTAGTGGGTACGTTTGGCAGAGGTTGCTACTAGCAGGAGACAACACTCTGCTAAGTTCAGGCCTTAGTAGACACGTGCGTTTCCACGGTCAGCCGAGAGAAAAAAAGGTGCGTCCGTCTCAGCTTCTGAGAGAAAGTTTCTCTTTGTTGCCAGGAAGCCCTTCTTTTTAGGCATGCGCCGATTTCGCTTCTTGTCAGAGGCCTCCTGAAAAACTGTTACTTTTGCATTTATTTATTTTATTCTGTTATGTTATTCTTTTTTTTATTATTATGATTCGATCTCTACAGTTGTTTAATTAAATGTTTGCAGACATTCATTAAACAAATATCTGTATATTAGTTTCTGAAATGCTTTATTTTCCTACGAAAAGAGAGCATCTTATGATAACATTATTAAATATTTTTTTAAGAATTATTGTTTGCTTGAGTCTTTTAAGACAACTAAAGAATTAGCATTAAAAGTTGTGAAGTTGTTTTTAAAAAAGTGAAATAAAACTATTGAGGATTGTTGTTGATTTGATATGGTTTCCTCGTAGAGAATGAATACATGAATAATCCCGTCGGATTGACAACATTGTTTATTATCTAAGAAAACTTAATAGAGTCAATACAAAATAAAATGAGCAACCAAAAGAATAAATAAAAAGGTGTATAAAGAAATATCCTTAGTGTACGTACTTGTATGTAATTCTAAAAGAAATGGAAGGTTGGGAGAAAGACTTACATATTTTAGAAGTATTCTTTAGTTGTTGGTTGTGTGGAATTAAACATAACTATGTGAACAAGTAAGCTTAAGACATTTTATGATGTGTACAATTCTATGTTGTAATCGGGCTATTGGCCTAATGAGTAGAATGTTCACCAGTGGTCCAGGAGACCAGGGTTCAATCCCAGGTCGAGTCATACCAAAAATTCAAAAAATGGTACTTGATACCGCCTTGCTTAACTCTGAGCATTATAAGGTACGGATCAAGGGTAAAGTGGAGCAATCCAGGGAAAGGAGTAGCACGCTCCCCCACACTTCGGTGTTGTAGCTATTAAAAAGGGAACCTTTGAGTCGCCCTTCGACTAAGGTTGCCAACTTCTCTTTACTATTCTATGTTGTCGTATTCAATGTGACACGAGATTTATTGGGGACGAAAATTGCCCTGTCCCGAAGGACTAGAATCTGGTCTTGTTTCAAGGCATGCTACAAGTAAGAGAGGATCAGACTTTCATGCTCTCTTCTTATATATTGCTTTGACACTCCATCTTGTGGTCATTAGCAGAAATATTTGCAAACAAGAGAGGTAATCCCACAAAACTTTCGAATATTGTCATAATCATCGTTTTTCTGAGTTTCATTATTCCTACTTTTTTCTAAAGTATTTTGTACTTTGTTGAATATTTTTTCAAAAGTTGATATCACTTTCCGATTTATTTTTGTGGGTGCATTTTCACTGCTTTCTGATCGATAAAACATAATAATTGATTCCTCCAAATAGGCCGAGTAGCCAGTCAGCTAATTATTGGATATAACTTGGTAAAAAATTCTTAATAATTGTCGGTTGGTTGTAATTAGGCTGCCGTATGTCGGCCTCCAGTCAAAGACTCCAGTTACATGGCTGCCAGGCTTTTACTTGATTCTAGCACACTTGACATAAATTTCAATATGGCAAGGAATTCTGTATGGAGAAGAATTGGATACATTATCTCGATTAACATCTTCGAATGGAGGGTATTTTTTTCTGACAACAAGCTTAATGCAATCTTACTACCTCAAACTTGCGTGATACACCAGGGTCTTCAATGTATTTCTTCGCTGTTCAATAGGTTTATTTTACGCAATTTTTTGCATTTTGAACAGCTTTTTCGAAGCTTCATGACGATAGACTTCTTCTCAACTAGCGATAAATCACTTTTTATGACCTATGATTTTATAATTTTGCTGTGGTTACTTAATAATGTAGCTCTTTTATAATTCAAAACTATTACAAAAATGACTTCTGTTTTTTACGCATTCGTGGAATGTCTTCATTTTTTGCTACGTCGATGCAGATTGCTGTTGCCAGTGTCTGTTTTAAGTTATCTCTCTTCATCTTTTTTGAAACTAAATTTAAAATAACACTCATTTTTGATATGATTAAGCATGCATTGTAAGTGTACGTAATGCCGCCTGTCTATTTCAATAGAAAGTCCAACAGATATAGGAAGCATAATAATTAACCATTGAATAGAGGAAATTTTCGGTTACAAAACACTAGTATTCCTTATATTAAGTACTACTAGCTATGCATTTCCATCAAGGGATGAACAAGAGCCTGCCATACGCGTTCGTAAGTGGGTGGCTCCAAAAATTATATTGACTCACGACTTCAAAGGTGTATTTTGGTTGATAAAGAAGTAGTGGTTGAATTTTCCTGCCAGTAAATCATAATTCTTTTCTAAATGTTTTGTTATAAATAGCAGCAGGGCGACATTCTGGCATAAAAGCGGATGTGTGTTATTGAATCCCTCTAAGTGGAAAGAAATTGTACCCATTGATATTCATTGATGCTAGCTGAACGTTAAAGGAGACCAAACAATGGATATGAGCACAGTAAGGCGGTAGATAATGTATTTCAGTCGTAGTGACGGCAATAAGAGTGACGAGTCACATTCAACACAGGTAGGAACCCATGAAATGAAGACAACTTTTATCAGCTTATATATGTTATATATCTTGCCGATAAACATTAATGGGTATGTCCCATTCCTCATACATACTTTGGACACTATTGTGAGGATGGGTAATTTTACTGACTAAGTAGTCACCACGAGCAGAAGGTACCTTCTTCACACTGCTGGCGAACATTGTATTTTGTTAATGTTATAAAGATTTCCATTTCATTTCCAACCTCTACTTTGGTTATTTCTCATTCAGTAACCATTTGTTAGGTTATAACAATTGTGACGCTGCATAAATAAGTATCTCAGGACGAGAGTTTATTTTATGTGCATGTGACGTCGGGGGCAGTCTGGCACTTGACCCACCGCAAAATAAGTCCTAGTCAAGACTCCTATTTCGGGCATATGGTGACTGGCAAATAGTATGGGGGTTAATTTGGGGCTAGACTGATCTCCAGCGCTAGCAAAGGGGTTTCCAGTTCACTTTCACATACCCCACTAAGTCCTTCGTTTTCTTACGCCCTCGGAAAGCATGGACTTCTAGGTTTAAAAAAATATCATTCGCTGTAGTCAGATTTCCAAAAATTCCCTTATAATGTTTTAAGGTGAATAATACATTTAGCGAGAATTAATAAAAGCGATGCGAAGCTGAAAAAGATATGTGTGAAAGAAGGCGACTCGATAGATAAATAACACAACCAACAGATTTCAACACAAGGGTGCATTTAAAATATAACAAAGTTTTAATAAGCGACGACCAAACAAATAATTATGAGATTTAAGAAACAGTTCCTTTTTCTTTTCTCCTTTCCTTTTAAATTATCGGCTATGTTAAGCCGGCAGGCAGTGTCAAACACAAATGTCTCACTCAACAGTCCTTTTCTTCTTTCTCCTTTTTTTTTTCTTTCTTTCTTTTTCTTTTTCTTTTCTTTCTTTTACTTGAGAAAGTATCTAAGTCCACCCACTAATTTACGGTTGACGAAACTGAGTCCTTTCAATTTCTCTCTTTCCTTTTCTGAATACATATGATTCCAATTTTTAGGAAGGGTAGAAGGAAAAACAGTTTAAGTTGTACTTATCTTTGATAGAGCTTACTTCTCAGGTTCCTTTTTCTTAAGGAGGAGTGACATTCCCCCAGAATCAGTGGAATCAGCCTTTCTGCTGACTTCTGTCCAAAGATTCTGTTCTATGCTTTTTACGGGGACCTCCCGGAGCTTTTGGCTGTAAACCGACGTCTTTATCCGCCGACTTCTGTCCTCAAAACTAAAGATTCTTTTCCAAATTTCCTCTGACAAAAAGGTATCGTTTTGGCGCTAAAGGGTCTGGTCACTCATTTGGCTCTTTCTTTTTCCTCTATTTCCTCCGGTCATGCTACTAGAGTGACCTGCATTTCCTTCTCTGTCCAACCGATTATAGATCATGGAGTTCAGGTATCTTTGGCCTTCGTTCTGACCTGGGTCCGTTACTTTGTTCAACAGGTTTTAGATCATGGACTGCGAGTAACTGATTTTTCGTTCATATCTCCCTGTTACCAGTCAATCTTTGGGGCCTGTTAGTTCAAACACCGTAGAGTAGAGGAATTGACCCCCTTTTCCCTTTCGGTAGCATACCACGTCACACAATATATATATATATATACATGTATATATATATATATATATATATATATAAAAACTCTGTAATCTCTCTCACCACCGAAAAAAAACAGAAATATATATATAAAGGTTATAGAGTTTCAATCCTGTTGAGTTTGGTAATAAATAATGCATATCAATGTCCATTTTGAATGGAGGTGCCCGTGGTGTAGTCGTTATCGTCGTAGGAAATGGACACGGCGACACGAGTTCAAATCCTGGACGAGACTGATTGCATTTCACATAGCACTAATACCCTTGGGGAAGGTATGAATCCAATAATTCTCCCTCCAGCTATGGGTAAATAGTAGGACAGGCTAGGTTCTTCAGCCTTGGTTAGGCAACTAGTCTAGGAGAAAGAAAACTCTGAATTCAAACCAGTAAACTCTGCTTAAAAATTGACCTTGTGTCATATCCTGCCCGAGCGGAGGGGTTGGTAAATAGTATCAATGTCCATTTTGATTGGATGATGTTTTACTAGCAATAAGAAAATCTTAGTATCTTTGATTTAGAAAAAAGTGCATCCTTATTAAAACATTCTCAACAGTCTACTTATTTCTGAGCACTATTGTATATTGAAACATGAGAATTTTAGTAATATATGCCACAATGAATGACTTTGTGTAATAAAGACAACTAGTTTTTATCCACAAAGATGTGTTTTTATCATATGTTGCCTATAATGAATAACCTTGAGCTTTTATAATTTTTAACATCCAATGATGACACAAGGTTAAAGTGAAAACATTCAAATATTTATCTATACTTTCAAAACTACTGTAATACAATCAAAATTGATGTAATACCATAAATAAATAATTTAGTCAAGACCTTGATGCAGCCTACTGTGTTTACTTCAATATTTCAAACATACTAAAACCCCACCACTGATATACAATAGCATTGATAATATAATAATATATGCACAGGTGTTATAAATAGTAAACACTGTTCAGTAAAAACTTTATTATCTTATTGAATAGCCTTTGTTTTCAGATAGGTTATGCCCAAACACTTTAGATCAAGTTTATAGCAAGGTTTGGCCTAGAAATAAGGTAAGTTTCTAGGTTTCAAAAACATATTTCATTGGTTTAAAAAAGTCATTCATTACACTAGTATATATGGTACATTGAATATATTCTGCCAATCCTTTCTTCTGTTTGAGCTTTCTTTCTTTGCTGACTTTCGGTTTACTTAGCAAACCTATCTTTCTTTTTTATTTTCTTTTGCCTATTATTTTTAACTTTTAGTATCAAGCCCACTTCTCCTCCATTAGAGGGCATGATCTGTCTGAATTAGACACAAAGCAGAACACAAACTTGAGTGGCTCAAATGAAAGATGAGAAGAGCATTGAAAACTTTATTTAGGATAGACTTCTTTACTGTTTATCAAAGTGGGTGTGGAAGAAGTCTTGTTTTTGCAGCTGTACATGTGCTTTTGTGAATACAAATCTTGTGGACTGCAACACCAGATGGCATTCAAGACAAGAAATGAGCACTTCATGCAAAGCAATAAAACAATCAACATTTACAAATTGCACAAATTATCTAAGTTATTTACAGTTATTCCTCAGATTTAAAAAAAAGAAGTTAAGCCAGGTATTTAAGAACATACCTTTAGTAAGTAAAGTTGGTGGCCATAATCAAGGGTGACCTGAAGGCTCCCTTTTCGATAGCTACTACACCTAGGTGGAGGGGAGGGCGCTACTCCTTTCCCAGGATTTCTCCACTTTACCCTTGATTTGTACTTTATAATGCTGAATATTAAGGAGGCATCAAGTACCATTTTTTGAGTCTTTGTTATGACTCGACCTGGGATTGAACCCAGGTCTCCTGGGCCATTGGCAAACACTCTAACCTTTCTACCAATGTCCGGTAGACCATAAATAAAAGATGCTTTTTATACTCAATGTCATCCCTAGCAAGAACAGTTGACCACTAAAAGACAGAGGTTTACAAAATGATAAATGAAGAGGAAAGATTTAACAAAAGAATATTACAAAGGGACAACCTAGCAAAATATTACAAATAACCTAGCAGAAATCAAAAAATAAAACACTTATTAATCTTGGATTTAAAACATCCAAAACTGTAGTTGAGAGGGAAACATAATGAAGGAGTTTGATCCACAGTTCAGATGTTCTAGAGAGAACAAAATAATTTCTTGGATAGTGTAATGGTTAATGAGCTAGTCTAGCAGACTAGTATTATGCATTCACTTCACTCCTCACAGAATACTCTACATTTGTGGCCTTGTGTCAGACTAAACTGAGCATAGGAGGGAATTCCTATAACATTTTTTTGATTAAACATAAAATAGATTGGTTTTTATGCAACTATTTTGAATTATTGCTAAATGAATTGTTTGAGTAGAATGGATTTTTATAGAACATAATATACCTTGAAGAATAATTTTTATAAAAATATTCAAATTATTATTAGGTTCAACACATTTTTTATATTACAATTATTTTATTATTTGGTTTATTACATCTTATTATTGTTGCTTTTATCACAACTCTTTGAATCAATGCACTCTTCATTATTATTTTTATTATTTTTCCTTTGTTTTACTCTATTGTATTATAGTTGCTTTTTATTATAACACTCTTCATTCATTATTACTATTATTATTGTACTAATTTTTCTCTATTTTATTACTGTTGCTTTCCATCATAACTTTTGAGGTCAGTATAATCTTTAATTAGGGCAAACAGTAGAAAGTCAGAAATAAACAATTAACTTCCACTGAGAAATGTACCTTTTCTTTTGTCCTGATAGAAGTTGATGAGGAAGAAGAAAGACAAAAGATTCCTTCAATTCTCTGAAAAACAATTAAATTGTTTAGGGACATCAGAAACGTTGCTGAATGCCATATTAACTTCATTAGGTTGAAGATAATTGATTTTAGGGCTTAAATATCTGTTTGGAAATTGTTTATGGTGAAATGCCAAAGATGTGTAAGAATACATAATTAGGTTTCCTATAATAATTAATGCTAATTAAGACTTTGGCAGAATTTGCTTTTTTTAAATTCTCTTTTGGTAAAGCACTTTACAATCAGTTCTTGATATACACTTTCAAGTAATCAGATTGCCAAAATACAGTTTTCTAAATAAGTTAAATTATAAGAAAAAACTTTTTAATTTTTAATTTTCTTAAAAATTTAATCAAATTATCTTATTTGATAAACTTTGCTAAGCTTAAGAAATTAATCAATTATATATATATATATATATATATATATATATATATATATATATAAGTTAGTTGGCCAACTGTAGTTGAGGGTGACCCAAAGGCTCCCTTTTTAATATCTAATACATCAAGATGTCAGGGAGGGTGCCACTCCTTTCTCTAGATTGCTTTACTTACCCTTGATCCATACCTTATAATGCTGAGTGTTAAGCAAAGAGGCATCTTGTACTATTTTCTGAATCTTTTGGTATGACGGTTGTGATTGAATCCTAGTCTACCAGACCATTGGTGAACACTCTACTCACTATGTTAATAGGCCAATGTATATATATATATATCACATGGTAAAACTATTAGGCTAAAATTCATTAGTTTAAACCTTGAAACCTGACTGACTAATTGAGTGATTGATTTTAACGACATGTCAACCCACCCAGGGTTATTTTATGCCTAGAAGTTAGGGGATTTTTGAAATTGCATTCATTGTATGTTTATATTAATATTTTTTGTGTTGTTTTTAAAGAGGTTTTTTTTTTTTAACACAGTCCTATCAAATATGAATAATCTTTTAACTGATCTATTTAACCCATAGATAGGAACCTAACAGGTATAACCACCCCAGGTCAGAGTCGACCTGGGAGTAATAGCAATGAAGGGGAAATCCCCACGCCCCTGATCTCTAGATGCAGTTTAGTGTCATACCCTAGATACCCTTTTGGGGGCAGGGTCAATACTCTTCTGCTTGGAATACAGCCCTAGCAAGAGAGTGGCCTTAGAACCTGAGTCACTGGTATTTGTGCCACTAACTAAAAGTACATATATATCAGCACAGCCTGAATTCCAGCAAGGAAATTTCTATTTTACATTGCTTGTGCCAATAAAATCTTGTGATCCGTTATTTAACTGATTTGCAAACTTTTAAGCAACAGTTTACAACATTTTATGCTTTCAGTTATTTTCAGCCAAGAGCACAGAAGTATGGAGAACAGGCATAGGGAGCTGAGGATTGTAAGAAAAATTGATAATATTATAATTCTAAAAATGAATGAGAAGTGTATTGGCTCAGAGTGTTAACAATGAAAAATAATAATAATATTTAGGTGTAGTAAAACTAGTAATAGAATAATAATAGTAATAATAATAATGAAAACTATTCAACCAGAAACTTGTAGTAAAAAGCAACAATAATAAAATAGAATAAATGTAGTATCTTCTCCTTACTAGCCCTGTTGGCTGAGACTGTAGAATACACTGACTACAACTCTGCAGAGGGGTAAGACCTCCCCCCCACTAATGAGTGTCCTGTTAATGACACTAAACAATCTGATGTTGAGGTTTTGGGGTGATGCTGGGGCTTTGGGGAATATGGAGTACTCTTTCATTGCCATTGCTCCCGTGTCCTCTGATAGCATCTGATAGGGTCCTATCTAAAGGTGAAATAGAACTGTTTGACATTTACACTGTGTGCAAACAATTGACTTGCGTTAAATTAACTTGTTTGAAATTGAACTATTTTATCATTTCATTGTGTGTAAACAAATGACTGATGTTTAATTGAATTGTTAGTGTTAAATAACAATACTTGAAAACATTTAACTGTGTGCAAACAAATGATTTATAGTAAATAGAATTATTCATATTAGATAGAAATAAGTGAAACCATTTAACTGTGTGCAAAAAAAAAGTGAGCTCAGGCTTGTTTTAAAATGTTATCTACAAAATGTGTTTACAAATCATATAAATTTAATATATATGTATAAAATGTATTTCCCATTCAATAACCTACAATGGTTGATATTCCATAAAACCATACAAAACCTTACTTTAAATTTGCCCTGTCGGCTGGGGCTGTAGAATACACCGACTGCACCTCTGCAGAGGGGTAAAACCCCCAACCCCAACGAGTGTCCTGGATATGACACTAAACAATCTGATGTTGAGGTTCCAGTGATGCTGGGGCTTTGGGGAATGTGGAGCATCCCTTCATAGCAATTGCTCCCAGGTCCACGCTGGCCCAGAATGGTAGCACCTGAAAGGGCACTATCTATGGGTTAAATAGAACTAACTGCATACTTATGCTAAACTTAATTGTTTGAATTAGAACTGTTTGACTAAAACTGAATAGCTTGAAATAGAAATGTTTTTCACAATTAAATTGTACTTACATTTAAACTGCATGCTTATTCTAAACTGAATTGCTTGAAATGGAACAGTTTTTGACATTGAAACTGTACTTACACTAAACTGAATGGTTTAATATAGAACTGTTTTGATATTTAGCAGTGTGTAAACAAAATCTGTACTTATATTAACCTGAATTGTTTGAATTAGAACTGTTTGAATAAACTGAATAGCTTGAAATAAACTGTGTACTCATGCTAAACTGAATTGTTTGAAATAGAACTGACTATTTGCATAAAAATAGATTTGGCGTTAAATATGCCATAAAACCCAAACAACCACAACCTTACTTTAAACTTGGAGTCAGCTTCCAAAATTCTCTTTTTGTAATATTTTCATAGTTCAAGAAAACCTTTCAATGACTTGAAATTGTCATTCAGTGATCATCAGATATTTTGATGATTATAGCCAAAATTAAATGCATATAACTTTTTAAAACCTATGGGGGCTCTATTCAAGTAGATTGTCTTGGGCATTTTCTAATATTGTTTTCAGTTTAATTTGATATTTTCATTAAAAAATGTTATTGATATTGGTGGTTGTATCTATTAGTTTTCCAACCCCATGGATCTGCATTTGGATCTATATGCCAGTTTGGGTAAGGTTGTATGAAAGACCGGCATGCATGACATAAGGTTGTATGAAAGACTGCCCATGCATGATGTGTACCTCCAACATGTCATGCACACTGTTTAAGAGACACCAGTACGTATTTACCCAAGTCCTTCGCAACAAACAGGATGTGACGTAAGGTCAGTTTTCAAACAGAGTAAAAGCGGCTAGAATTCAGAGTTTTCCTTCTCCGAGACTGGTTGCTTTTACTTGGCTAAAGAACCCCATCTACCCTATTAATATTTACCAAGAGTGCTTGGAAAACTTGGAATTATGCATTTTTCCTAGAGCATTGATGCAAAGAAAATGTAGACAGCTTCATCTTGAATGTGAATTTCGCTCGCTGACTCCATTTCTTACAATGATAATTGAGTATAGTTTTCATAAAACCTATGGATTCATGTCCTCTGTAAAAGCGTCATACAAAGAATAAAACAAATAAGATTGAAGACGAGGTTTCCCAAACTATGTGTCACAGTCCATGGTTTGTCATTAGATGTAAACATTGTTCAATCCAAAAATAAGTACACCTTTAACAATTTAAAAAAATAAAAAGTTAATCTTATTCAAAACCAAAAAGTACCAGGATTTTCTTGTTTCTAATAGAACAGGATACAATCAAAATGGATATAATTAAAACTCATTTTTACCTCACTCTATACCATTGAAACTCTGTACCCAAAACTATGAATATGCAGCAGTTCAAAAATATATACACCCCTCTTATATATATATATATATATATATATATATATATATACTAGTAATTCTCAATGTGGGGTACATGCCCCACCAGTGGACCATGGTAATATTTTGGTGGGGCTTGTTTAGAGACCAAATTAATGAATATGTAAGAATTAAATCAGATTTTTTTAAATACCAAAATTGGTTTGGAACCACTGATCTATACTATTTTATTTTTTTGTTTTTTAGAGTTTCAGTTCTGAATAGTTCAGTAATAGATAATACTTTATAATATGTTTTGATTATATAATGTTACTCTAGAAATAATAAAGTCCGGGTATCTTTTGGTTTGATGAAAATTAACATTTTATTGAGAAATTGTTAGGGGTGTATTTACTTATGCGTGATATTGTATATGTGTTGTCAAAAAAAGTATACAAAGTTAAGAAAAAAAATTAAAAATGTAAATATTTTCATAATTTCTATTTACATTCACTATTTTAATGTGCTGTTTTTATTGTCTGATGATGACAGATAACTTAATTCCTGTTGACAACTGCAAATTACAGAAATACTTCTGTGCATTGAAAAGAAAATGAGTGTCTACCTTATGTACGTCATATGATAGAAAAAGTCACTGAGAAATACCAATCAATTTTTTTTATGGATAACTGTCCTTAACTTACAGAACAAAAAAGTAATTATTAATAATGTTATGCAGTTTAAATTACATTTATAAGCTAAAATGTCCATGTTCTTTTTTTTTTTAACTGTATTTTGGAATTAACTTATAAAATGTGCCAAAAAAGGTTTAGCTATTTGGATTCAATTTTCTGTTTCATATTTAATTGAATTGGTATTTTATTCTCACTAACATTAAAAAGAAAAAAAAAGACGTCAGCATATTGAAAAGTAAAGGAGAATCTGATTGTCTAATTCACATCCTAATACAGAAAACATTATTAAGGAACATCAAAATCATATTCCATTAATAAAGATTCTTAATTTGCTGTATGAAAATAATGATTATTCTAATTAATCATGTATAATATTCATTCATGTATAATATGCACCCCTAACTTTCATCTATGAAATTCTGAAAAAAAACATCTTTTGTGTATAATGCACATTGACTTTTGGGAATTTATAGCCGCTAAATTTAAACTAAATTCAAAATTTGTTCAACTTTTTTGTTTAAACAAAAAAAATAAGAATTTATATAGCTTATATCAAAAAGTAAGTAAAGTTGGCGACCTTTGTTGGGGGTGACCTGTAGGCACACTTTTCAATAGCTACCACACCAAGGTGTAGGGTAGGGTCCAACTCCATTCCCTGGATTGTTCCACTTTACCCTTAATCCTTACCTTATAGTGTTGAGTGCTAAGCAAGGTGGCATCAAGTACCATTTTTTGAGTCTTTGGTATGACTCGACCTGGGACTCCAGTCTCCTGGACCATTGGCAAACACTCTACTCATTTGGTCAATGACCGGTATAGCTTATATAACGTTTCAAAAAATAAAATTTACACAATATTTAAAGCAAAGACAAGGACATGTTCATGTGAAAATGTAATAAACATCTAGCAAAAATAAGTTTATAATAGAAGAAAATAATAAGCAAATATGTATTTCAGCAGCTGTTTCTCTGTAACAGTATAAAGCAGAAGTGTTTGTTACAGATGTTAATTTGGCATATAGACATAACTAACTTTTGGTCATGCTGTCTTGAATATAGCAACACATATGGCCAGAAAAAAAAAGTTAATATTCGGTTTTCATGCATACACCCACCTAACTTGTGGGCAGAAAAGTTTGGAAAAAAAGTGCATCTTATATACATATAATTATGGTACTAATAATGTTCGACAGTTTAAATCACATTTATAAGCTAAAATGTATAAAGGATTTTTTAAATCCATTTTTGAATATTAGGATTGTTCTAAAGCATTCTTCAAGAAAGAAAACTTCTATACTATTGATCTAAGAGATTAAAATCATATGTAGGACACTTTTAACTCTATAGCTGAAAGAAATATTAAATTCAATTTCAAATTAATGAATCAACTTGTAGTAGGAAGTATATTTAGCTGCTCATACACAAAGCTTGTATCATATGATGTACACAACAAGTATTGAGACTGAAGCTCTATTTACCAAGAAGGAAATGAATAATCAATAAAACATTGATTTCCCCGAAATAGTTACTTTGGCATTCAGTACACTTATTCCAGTGATTTTTCATTGTTTGAAGCACTGCTGAAACTCCTCTTTTGATGTAGTCTGAAGCTGTGCTATCATATCTTTTTAAAGTCCTCCATGTTCTCAAATATTATCCTTGAGATGAATTTTTAGTTTAGGAAACAAGAAAAAGTCATACAAAGCTAGGTTTGGTGTTTTGGTGCTGCACTTACAAATACAGTGTTTCACTAAAAACTGCAGATTAAAAATATCGAACAATAGCAAAGTCTAGGCATCTTGATAGTTATTTAGATGTCTGGATATCATCACTTTATTCTATAAGTTGTTCAACCGCACATATATCTTCTTTTGAATTAAAAATCTTAGAAATTTAATGATTCCGTCTTTATATTTTTATTACACATAATAAAATTTACTTATCTGTAATTGTTGGGGCAGTCTGTGAATATACTTAGAAAAAACTGCAACAAAAATGAAACAAAAGTGTGTTTGGTAGACCAACATTTACTGTATAATATGTCAAAAGTTCACCAAAAATAATCAGTGAAACAGGTTCAAACAGCTAATTGAACCTTCATAGTTTATATCCTTTAAAATAGATCTTTAATTTATTCCTCAGAAACTCCTGGAAGTTGTTTGATGCACCTACATAGCTTTTTGTTTGCCTAATCAGCTGGAGCAGTAGAATTCACCAACTGCTTCTCTGCAGAGGGGTAAGACCCCCTCCTCCCAATTAGTGTCCTGGATATAACACTAAACAATCTGACGGTGAGTTTCCAGTAATGCTGGAGCTTTGTAGAAAGCAGAGTACTCCTTCATTGCCATCACTCCCAGGTCCACTCTAGCCTGGAGTGGTAGCACCTGATAGGGTCCTATCTATAGGTCAAATAGAACTAAACTGTGTACGTATGCTAAACTGAATTGCTTGAAATAGAACTATTTTGACATTGAAACTGTACTATGCTTTTTGTAATAACAATGGGTATTCTTGCTGGAGGCATAGTTTGATTTGTTCTCTAGCTTGTTCAGACTGTGATGGTGTTATTTCCAACAAAGCAAGTTTACTAGATGAGACAGATTTCGTCTGATTATGGCAGCCAGTAATAATGTGGCATATCAGTTCCAAAATGTTGAAACTGTATAACCTTACTATGTAGGACAAGTATTTCATGCTTTGCTCAATAATATAACCTGATTGTATCATTTTTATTTTAGCTATGGTTGTTATGCAATAAAAAAAGGCTTCATATGTCTGAAATAGAAATAAAAACAATATATAATCTGAATTTATCATTTGTTTCACCAGAAGCTTTGCCAACAGCAAAAAAATTGCCAAAATATTTACTAAAATTCAACTTGCTATCTGATCCTGTTTTTTGGTTAACTTTAGATATGTTATACAGTATGTGTGGTGTATCAAACACATTTTATTTAATTCCTGTTGCAAATTTCTAATGAATAAAAATGAACATAATAGCTTTGTCTCTAAATAATACAGAAAGATTTTTTTAAATCAGCTCAAATATTTTTACAAAATTCTAAAAAAGAAAATATAGTATTTTTTTAATGTGAGGTTGATTATAATTATTATTTTTGTAATTTGTCAGTATCATATCTATATCTCTCTTCCAATAAAAATTCATGAACATATCACTATCTGGCATATAGAACCTTAATAACAAACTTGACATACATTTTGACATTTTGTATTCGATCAAAATCACCATTTTCTCTGCTATCTTATGGTATGAAAAACACTGGCAAGTTTCCCTCAACAGTGACCTATATTGAATAATTTTTTTGGATAAGTCTATGCTGTAACTATAATCTGTTGAGTTTTACCGAAAACTAAATATTAACTAACCCTTACCCTTGTAGTTTCATATGGCTTATAGCTTATATTGTTTATATTAAAATTATTATATTCAATACTAAACAATCTATGACTCCATGATCATCTGTATATTCTTCATAGAGAGCCCTGATTATAAATGTAACAACGTCAAATGTAGAAATAAATAGAAATCAAACTTTAAAACCAAACATCACAATAAAGACAAAACTAAAAAGCTATTTTACAGAATTATAGATTGTCCAATGATATGTTTGAAATTATAACAAATTGATCTGAGATTAAACAAATCAAAATCTGCTTATCACATATGGTTTGTTGGCATTCAAGCTTTTGACTATGATGTTAAACTGTACATTTCTAAATTCACTCACTGGTTGTCGATTCTTACCTCCACTAACTGATTAGCAAAATGAACATTCATTATGTCCATCAAAAATCCCTTGAGACCTTTTCCATATGAAGGGTTGTACAATTTTAAAAAGTTCCTGGGCACTACAATCAATAGCCATGAATATGTAATGCTGGTCATAGAAGTATATTTGGAGCAGGGCCAGACAGGAAAATGCCTTTTTCTATTTGCAATGAACTTTTCATCACAAATATAAGCTCTGATATATATATATATATATATATATATATATATATATATATATATATATATATATATATATATATAGTCATATTCTGTCTGTCAATAACATTTCTTCTGAATACGAAAAACCCCTTTATTCTTGATTTTCAAAGTAAAACATACAGATTGAATGCCAAAATTTTAGATAAAAATCTGCAAAATTAAATGGCTAACTCATCAAATTTCACTTTTAACCCTTTTCCCATTGGATTTGCAATAGTCTACTCTCACAACCAAATGTGCCAGCTGAAAGCCATATTCTGCACCTTTTATATGCTCGAACATTAGAACTAACATGAAATACTTCAAATTATGTAACATACAATAGTAGTTTCATTGAAAGCAGCTCCATAAGTATAAATATATAGTTTTGCTCATAAACACATGCACTACTAACAACTTTTTTCTTCAAAAGTTAATTTTTTTCTAATTCAAAGATACCAGGATTTTAGTATTTCTAGTAGATTATTAATAAAATTATTAAAATTGGTTACAGAGTTTCAATGCCGTAGAGTTTGGTAATAGATAATACCTAATGACATCTGTTTTTATTGTATAATGTTCCCCTAGAATCAATAAAATCCAAGTATCTTTAGTTTTGAAGAAAAATCTTTATAAAAGTTGTTTGGTGGTACTGTACATATAGTTACATTGTGTTGTATATATATATATAGAGAGAGAGGGGGGGGTTAAAAAAGTTCTAAGCCTCTCAGATTTTAGATCTGTGATACACTTCTCACAAAGGTAAAAGGTGTATGACAAATACAGATTTCTGACAAATATATATATATATATTCAAATTTCTGTCATAATTTCTGTATTGGTGTCTGTACAGAAATTAAGACAGAAATCTGAATTACTTTTTATAGTTTAGAGTGGTAGTGTGTTACCACAACAAAAATTTTCTAGCCCAGTTGGCTGGAGCTGTAGAATGCATCGACTGCATCTCAGCAGAGGGGTAAGACCATAATTAGTGTCTCAGATATGACATTAAACCACCTGATGGTGAGGCTCCAGTCTTGAAGATTTGGAGAATGTGGAGTATCCCTTCATAGACATTGCTCCCAAGTCCACTCTGGCTCAGAGTGGTAACACCTAATAGGGTCCTATTTATGGTTTAAATAGGACTGTTTGAAATTTTAAAATAGAAATGTTTGAAATTTAAACTGAATAAAAACAAATGACTTATGCTAAATTGAATTTTTTTAAAAAGAACTGTTTGATCATTTAACCGTGTAAACAAATGACAGATTTTTAATTGAATTGTTAGTAATATATAGCAATACTTGGAACCATTTAACTGTGTGCAAAAAAAGTGAGCTTAGGCTTTTTAAAGATGTTATCAACAAAATTTGTTTACAAATCCTATATAATTGATATATGTATAAACAGGATTTGGTTGATATGCTATAATACCAAATCAAACCAAACCAAACCAAACCAAAAATTTTCAACTATGGTTCTTCTTTCTGGGTGAGGCTTAAAGCTTTTTGAATGATCCTCATAAGTAGACATTTGTTTTTGTATATATGTAAGCTCAGATATATTGATAAAATTTTACAAACCAAATTGTGAGAACAATAATTCATGAACTGGCTTTTTTTTTATTTCTTAAAAACTGAATATTTTAAAAACTTGAAAGTAAAGTTGCAACTAAGATTAGTTTTGCTACTGGGCTGAAAAGAACAGATTCCTCTCTTTAATCTTATCCAAAAGACCAGTATACAATATTTTAAAGTTGTTTTATAATGTTTACCTGCTTTTTCTTTTTTGTTATTTCATATTCAATTGATCATGATTTATAAAGATCCAATTGATTAGAATTACCTAATAATAGCTAATCAGATGTTTTAGTTGATACATATGTATATCTATGATCTAAGATATATCGGGTTAAGTCAAAAATTTTTTTTTGTTTTTAGAAGCAAGTTGTAATTATGCATTTCAAACTTCCAATGTTTGAAATGAAACCAGAAATTACCAGGTTAAAAGTGCCTTTATTGGTAATTCTTATTTCAGCAGTGACAGAGTGCACATCATAATTTTATCTATTATCTCATGCATCAAAAATGGAGGAACTGAAAGTGCATATTCAACATGTAATGTTTTGGGAGTATAAGAATATAAAAAATAGAAACCATTAAGAAAATTTATAGTCTTCATGACCAAGGTATCATTACTGAGTGTCAAGGAAATGGAAATGAACACGGCGACACGAGTTCAAGTCCTGGACAAGACTGATTGCATTTCACATAGCACTAATACCCTTGGCAAAGGAAAGGTATGAATCCAATTATTCTCCCTCCAGCTATGGGTAAATAGTAGGGCAGACTAGGTTCTTCAGCCTTGGTGAGGCAATTAGTCTAGGAGAAAGAAAACTCTGAATTCAAACCTGTTAAACTCCGCTTAAAAACTGACCTTGTGTCATATCCTGCCCGAGCGGAGGGGCTGGTAAATATGATTACTGAGGGTCAAATCCAAAGCTGGTTTTCAAAGTTTCATTTTGGTGATATGTCATTGTGAGATTAACCCAGACAAGGATGCTCACCAGACCTTGATAAAGATGCTTTAAGAGAATTAGTGGAAGGCAGTCCATACAAAAGTACTCAAGAATGAGCACTTGACCTCAACACCACCCAATTAACAATCTGGTTTGGTTTCTTTTGTTTAATGGCATATCAACCTTTGTAGGTTATTTAATGTGAAAGCAATTCTCCTAGAAGAACAGTAGTGGTACTATTTAACCCATAGCTGGGAGGATAAGGGGGTTAATACCTTTTCCAAGGGTATTTGCCCGAAAGTGAATGTAATAGTGCAACTGGAGTATGAACTTGCTTACTACGATTCCGCAGTCCATCGCTTTAACCATTACACCATGAGGACCCTCCCAATTGACAATCTGCTGCCACCTGAAAAAGATAGGATAAGTAAGCAAGCTTGATGTTTGGGTTTGTCATACTCTTAGTGAGAAGAATTCTGAAGATTGCACATCCATGTCTTCTTTCAAGGCAGAGAAATGACCTGATTCTCAAGAATATAATTACAGGAGATGAAAAATGGCTGTTTTACAATAATGTTCAATGCTAAAGGCAGTGGATGACAAGGATAAATCTCCACAGCCTACACCAAATGTTGTATAGCCATGACCATGATTAACTATACAAACACCCTAGGGCTGCTCAACCAGGGATCCTGAGGCCCACTCCGCTGGGTGCGGGCTTTCTCTACCACATCTTGTCTCTAACTCATCTGATCTCCAACTCAACCGGGGGTCCCAAGGGCCCCTTCTGCTGGGTGGTGGCTTTCCCTACCACATCTTCTCCAACTCTTCTGATCTCTAACTCACTGACTTCCTGTGTTCACTGAGTTATATAATAGTTCAGTCGCCCACTCAATCTTTGGAATGTCATGTTTGATCATCATCAAACGGAAATAACTGTCATGCAGTTCAGAGGTCACTCTCTTCCAGTGCATCAGTCTATGAGTGTATCATGGGCTTTTACCTTGTCCCATTTCGTCAGCCAAATCTGCCTATGCAATTTCTTCTCATAACTGCCATCGGAATGTGTCACTTCCTTCCGGTGCATCACTTTGGAATGGCATGTTTGGCCGGGTCGAAGGTCAATATACAACACAAAGGCAGAACTTCATGGAAGAAAAGTTATACTGTGTATATGGTAGGATCATTGTGGTATTAATTTTGAGTTTTTAAACCACAATCAGACACTTAATGCAGACTTATACTCTCAACAGCTGCAATTTGTGCATGAATATCTTTTAAGTAAACTCTCTACATTCATCAATCATAGAAAGATTGTGCTTTTTCATGTTATTACAAGGCCACATTGAATAAGAATCATGCAAGAAAAAATATTGGATTTAGGCTGGTCTGTTCTAACTCATCTACCATATTCACCAGATTTTGTATCAAGTGATTTCCATTTCTTTTATGGTCTATAAAATTCTCTGACAAAAAGTTTTCCCTAGAAGATCAGGTGCAAAGTTTGTGGAAAATTTGAGTCTAAAATCAGCTGAATTTTACTTAAGAGGATCAACAAGATATCTGATAAATGGCAAGAGGTAATTCAGAATAATTGCAAATATACTATTGATTGAAATTTACTCATTCTTAAAATATTCATGAATAAATTTCATTTGACTAAAACAAATTATTTATAGCTCAACTCAATCTCTCTGTCTCTCTCTCTCTATATATATATGAAGGTTTTTCAAGAAGTTCTAAGTCACACCCAGATTTTAGATTTATTGCACACCTCTCAACTTTGGGCCTCATCTGCCTAGAAATTAAGACAGAAAAATGAATCAGTTTTTATAAAAAGTGATAGTGTGTTGCCACAATAAAAATTTTCAGCTACGGCTCTTCTTTCTGGATGAGGCTTAGAACTTTTTGAACTACCCTTGTGTGTATGTGTATATATGTATACTCAATATTTTTAACAATAGAATAGAGTAACAATAAAAACAGGATGAAAACTGGGTGTTAAATAATAGATTGGTGAGCACTTGATCAGACAACACTGGAAAAATAGATGTGATGTTTAGTCAGATGGAATTACCAAATGAGAGCAGATCTAATTCTATCATGCTAATTCCATTATGCTCTGATCACTGACTCCTAGCTGGAACATAAGGAGCTAGTAAGATGGAAGTTGTCACCATTTAAGAAATTAAATATGTGCACATAAAAATGTAGTCTCATTGCTATTGGTCTCATTGGCATGGATGACATGAAACAAGAAGAGAAGCAACAACAAGCAAGAATGACAAGATGATGGTGACAGAGATACAACATGGTGACAATCAAAGAATGAAAGAGGAGCTGGGCTCTGAACAACTGAGATTGAAGATAGAGAATAAGAAACAATGATATAATGCAAACAGTAAACCATGAAATTTGTATACACCTCATGGAGAATAAGAAAGTTTGGTTATTTTTAGTTCGTTATGGCTGTAGGTATTGGTTAATCCTGAGTTTTCTGACTCCTTTTTCTTTTTCTTACCCCATTAACTCGTCACTTTTTTTGTCTGTAGAAGGCTGCAAGAGAATTAAGGAGGGAAAAAAAGAGATGATGATAACTTTTAACTCAAACTTTATTTTAGGGTTTAATGACTATTCTGTGGTGAAAATGTTTTCCAGTGCCAGTAGAAATAGTTGCATTTCCCAGACAAGGTGTTGAAATATATTTGTAATTTTCGGTGGATTATGAGTTTGAAGTTGATCATTTGTCCAGTGGGTGATTTTTCAGTGAGGTATGTTTAGCAGAGGCAGCTTGCTAGCAGGACACATGGCTGACTAACAGACCCAGAGATACATGCACTCATTGTGAGCAGCTGAGAGAAAAGGATCCTTTTGACAGCAGTGATAACAGTTGAATGACAAAATTTCTCTTTTGGCACCAGGAGGTTCGTCCTTCCAGGCATGCACAGATTTTGCTTCCTGTCAGAGGCCTTCTGGAAACTCCTACTTTTAAATTTACTTTTTTTTAATCTTTTTCTTTTTAATCCCCACAACCTCAATGGGGGTATGCAACATGAGTGTCACACTGCTTATCCTCAGATGAGCAAGTACTGGCACATCTGAAGTTTGTTGGATGCAATTTGATTTATTCAGTTGATGTCTATAAACTTTAGATGTGTCAATTCTTCTATTTACCAACCCCTCCGCTCGGGCAGGATGTGACACAAGGTCAGTTTTTAAGCGAAGTTTAACAGGTTTGAATTCAGAGTTTTCCTTCTCCTAGACTAGTTGCCTCATCAAGGCTGAAGAACCTAGTCTGCCCTACTATTTACCCATAGCTGGAGGGAGAATAATTGGATTCATACCTTTCCCAAGGGTATTAGTGCTATGTGAAAATGCAATTAGTCTCGTCCAGGATTTGAACTCGTGTCACCGTGTGCATTTCCTATGACGGTAACCATTACACCACGGGCACCTCCAAGATGTGTTAATTCTTGCTGTCCTGATGATCAGTAACATAAGACTCAGTTTTTATTGTTATTCTATTTTATTGTTGAAAATATTCTGATATTGCCTTTCACTATTGGGCATAAAGTATTTGAATGATTTTACTGATTAAAAATGCATTTAGCATTGAATTTTAATTATATATCAAAACTATATATATATATCAACAGAAAGACCTGTGGGGGAGTCCAATGGCATCATGACTGAAAGTGCTGGACTGCAGCCTTGAAGTAAGCGAGTTTGAACTCCAGTTCAAATTTCATACATGCTATTTACTTTTGTCCGAATACCCTGGGAAAAATTATGAAATTCCTTATCCCCACCAACTATCAGTTAAATAGTACCACTGCTGTTCTTCTACAAGGATAGCTTTGGTATTAAATAATCCACTAAGGTTGATATGTCATTAAACAAAGAAACCAAACAAAACTTAACTATGAAAGATAACCAATCTTAAATGTTTTTTCTCTTAAATTCACCAGCACATTTCATTAATAAAGATTTTTTCTGTCACAAAAGATAATTACTCTGTTGCTTTAGAATATTTTCATTGTTTTAACTCCTGAATCAGGTTTTTCTAATAAAAAATTGATGAAAATAAAAAGACTTCATTGTTTGTTTATGAAGTTTGTTTTTAATAGAGACCAACTAATATGTATGACAGAATATCTAATAAACATGATATATGCATAAATATGTTAACATATTTTAATAATATAAACAAATATAAAAAATAAAAGAATTGGTTAAGAATTTCTAATTGGGGTCTCCTTGGAAGTTGCAAGTTCAATCGTTGGGCCCAAGTTCAGCAGAAAGAAGTGACATTACAAGGGTGAAATAAGAAAGTGAATTATTCCAAGACATGAAAAACAGAATTGTGGATTGAATGAAGGTGAGTTCAATACTCAACCAAATGTCACTCATTCTGGTTTACTTATAATAGTCATTATGCTAAGACTGCAATCAGTTGTCTTATATGCATTATCATCATCATCATCATGTCGTACCACCAGCACGGATATCCCTGACCCTCTCTCACCACTTTTCCCTATTGTTCATCGCCTCTGGCAGGTCTTCTGGGCTACATCCTGTATCCTCACATAGCTGCTGTATGTATGTTCTAGCTGGTCGTCCTGGTCATATGTGGGGCTCCATAGGAGTACATCACTTATGAGCTTGTCCCTGCTCCTCCAGCAGTGTCCTGCATGCCTGGTTTGTCTAACTTGGATAGTTTTTGTGATGGGAGGCAGATGGCCATATAGTTGGTGCTTTGTGGGGTGTTGCCACCAGGACTTGTTTAATATTGCTTGCAACATTCTTGTGTAGTTGCCGTCGCATAAATAATTGTAATATTAAGGACTCAGACCATATTACAAATGGCTACTTGGATAAAAACCCTGCAAATCAGAACAACATTTTTGCTTCAGGTAAGTGAACACAGTACTTCAGGTAAGTGACACACAGTACTTCATGTTCCAAAGTTATTAAACCTCTAAGTACTGGACAAGTTGATTCATGCTTAAATTTGGTGATCTGACAAGAACCAGTACTTTTAACAGGATTTGTCTAAGTCAACTAAATTTTCATTTGTCATTTATTCAAAGTAAATATGCAACTTACCTTTGTTTGCTACCATCTTATAACCAAATGACATATTATAAGATAAATTATCTGTGGCACTAAACTGACAACTAATATATGTTATCTTGTCTGTTACAGCGAACAAGTCAATGTTCTCAAAGAAACTTTTTATGCAACATCATACAAGGTAAAATAGAAAGATAAGTAAAAAATTCTCAATGTAAAAATCAACTCAATAAAATAAAGAAAATTATTTGATTTTTTTTTTAATATCAAAACGTGAATCATTTTATTGTGAGTTAAAATTTTTCAATGAAATCACAAACAATTAATATAAATAGACTGTCAACTTAAAGCCAAAATTGTAATAAATTAAAAAAGAATGTTTGCATTCATAAACTTTTAAGAATTCATTTCTTAATGTATGAAAAAGTGGTTTATTTTGATAATATCAGATGAAAACAAAGCAAATGTATATTCTCTCATAAAAAAAACTACAGCAACTTTTGCAGCTGGTTAAACGTATTGAACAATTTCAGTCAGAGCCAGTGTTGGATTTATGTATATGCTGAGCAGGCCTGGTAGTTAGGGGTGGGACATTTCTATGGACAGGTAAGGTTTAACCATCAGAATGACTAGGTGGAGTATGCTTAGTTTTCTTCTAAAAATAAAAAAAAATTTACAATCAATTTTATTTCATTTGTTGTTTAGTAAAATGTAAAAAAGGTTGAGGCATGGGTAGTATAACGGTTATTGTCATAGGATATGAACTCAACAAGTTTAAACCCTAGTTAAAACTGCATTTTGCTTTGCATTAATGCTCTTGGGAAAAGGCATGAACTCAACAAGTTTAAATCCTGGTTAAGACTGCATTTCGCTTTGCATTAATGCTCTAGGGAAAAGGTATGAATCCATCAATTCTTCTTACAACTATGAGTAAATAGTAGGGCAGACTCGGCTTTTTAGCCTTGGTATGGCAACTACTGAAAGTGACACCCTGCGAAACAACAGGTGTACGGCCACTTACCTCCCATTGCAAAAACCATCCAAGTAAGACGGACAAAACACAAGGGAAACAGATGGAGAAGCAAGGATGAACTCATAAGTGACATTCTTCTATGGACCCCTACACATGGATATGTCAATGTTGGTTGACCAACAAGAACTTACCTACAACAGCTCTGCACAGACACAGGATGCCTTTTAAAAGATCTGGGAGCGATGGAAGGAAGGGATGGAGAGAAAGAGAGAGTTAGGGAAGTCCGTGCTAACAGTAAAACTTTATGATGATGATGGCAACTAGTTGAGTAGAAGGTAACCCCTGAATTCAAACCCCCTGAACTCAAAAAACTTCATCTTGTGTTGCATCCTGTTCATGGTGGAGAGGTTGATGAAGTACATACCTGAGCTCCCTGAACCATTAAAACAACTTCTCACAGCTACACTTCCAGAGTCTCAACAGAAGTCTAATAAATTTATTCCAGTTTGTGAGAGTTAATGTATGAAACTTAATTCATCAGCATAATATTTTATGGGAGAAAAAATGGCAATGAAATGTTCTATTGATATTCTAGTTTTAGTGGTGGGATTGAACTCCTTAATAAAATTACTGTAGTTTGCAGAACCAGTTACTGAATTATTCTAAAATTAAAGCTTTTCCTTTATCAAACATATATATTTACCCCTTTGCCACGAACAAATGGAGTATAATTGGTTTAAATTTAGTAATTTTCTCATTCTAGACTAGCTGCTATACCAAGGCTAAAGAGCTCAACCTGTACTACTATTTATTCATTGCTGAGAGAGAGAAGTTTCATGCTTTTCCCAGGGGTATTAGTGAGAAGTGAAATGCAGACAACCTTGTCTAAGATTTGAACAACTCAAGCCCATTTCCTACACCAATAAACATTACACCATCCATACCTCCCTATTTGAAATATTCTTTCAATAGAGTGGAATGCCTTTACATTAAATTATTTGTCCTGAATTATCAGGTGATCCTAGCAAAGGAAAATTCTTAAATTTTTCTATGAATTTGGAATTTTAAAAATTTCAATCTGACATAAAAATCTATCTAAAAAAAAATTAATTAAAAAAAATCACACAATTGATGACAAAAATGTCAAACAAGCAAGCAATAAAAAATATAACGATAATTAAGTTTCAAAATGGAAACATTTAAAACAAGATGATAATCTAAAAAAAGTAATAATTAAGTATATTTTTATTGATCCTAAAGACAAAAATGTATGAATATAAAGAGAGAGAGAGAGAGAGCCAGCTTCTAAAATATCTTAATCCTACCACTGTCTAATGCTGGCTTCTTTGAATTTGGAGTATATAAGAAAGAGACATGATCATAAAATTGTTTATATATAAACTCTTGAAGGATGAATAACGTGTTTATCAATTCAATATGGCTGAGTCAAAGGAAAGGTAGATCATGATGTGTCATGGTAGAAGTGTCAAAAAATCATAAGGGTAGTTTGACAGGAAAAGTCATAGATGAAAACAGAATACACAATAAGTAGGTTACAGGTAAAACATCTATGCTAAACAAGAAAGAATAAATGATTCATTCTCTGTTGTCAATAAGAGAGATTGTAAACCAGAGAAGAATTATTAATGAATTTTTATTTTGTAAACAAATTCAACAGTTCAAGGACACAATTTAACTTCAAAAACAAATAAAATACTGATGATAGACAACTGAAAAACATTTTAGGGTTAAAAAATGTTAAAAAGGAGTGTTTGGCTATGGAAATATTCTTCTTTTAGGTATTTAGTCATTGCTCTACAGATTAAATGATATTCTGTGTTCTACTAAACATTTCAGTGGAAAGAATGAGATATATTTTGATGTTTCAATTGTAATGAGGGAAGTCTGTGGCCAGATACAAAACTTTCTTCCAATGTTTATTCCACATTTTTTAGATCCTTCCCTATTTTAGATGCGTATCCCTGTTGCATCACAAGAAATTATAAGAAAAAAAGACAACAGAAAAAATTTACATATATGACATCGCTTATAACTGTAATATATTTGAAGTTGTTTTATGAATGATAACAAGTAATACTGAGTAGAGTCATTTATGATTGGTGACAATTTGAAAACAAAATCAGTATAAGTCTTGTAGACTTTTATACATGAAAAGAAAAAAAAAGAAAAAGGTAGTCTTTTAATTAATTTTCTAAGACTTATGACTATTCAGAGATCTGTGTTTGGTCAGAATTATTTTGCAATACCTCTGCACATCCTGAATGGGGAAGGCAATAGAAATTGTGGACTTAACATTGGAAGTCATTTCTGCACCTGATGGGGAAACGGAGCTCAATAGACCTCCATTATTTCATTAATCCCACTAAAAGATTATTGAAATATAGAATGTAAGAAGTTGATTGGATCTGAAAGATCTTGTGGAGTCATGAAGTTGCTCCTTTAATTTAAACCAGACAAGGAGAAGAAGAAAAATCAAAATCAAAGAATCAGATTCTAATTGCACTATCTTTTAGAAGAGGAAGAAAGGTGAACATAGCAGTCAAGAAAAAACTTGTGAAGGAGTGCTAACTCAATTCAACATCCACCAATGAGAAGCTCATAACTTTCAATATACCACTTTATAGAAACAGTTTTATCACTTTCATTTCCATCTATGCATCTACAGAGCCACAGCAGTTAATAAGCCTATTAAGCCTATACCAAGTAAATCTGGATAGTATCAAGGAAAATCCAGACAATGGAAGAAATAGGAAAATCAACAGTAGCTCATAATTTGCTTCTACATTATTGCATGTATTGAGCTTCATACATTTTACGTCTTTTTTTGAGCTGCATACATGTGGTGTCTTTTTTTTTCCTTTCTTACTACATCATTGCATTAGGAGATATGCTGTGTGTAATGGTTATCATTATGGGAAATGAACTCAGCTACCAGAGTTCAACCCCTGAAAGAGATTGTTTTCATTTCACATAGTGCTTGGTAAAGGTATGAATCCAACTATTCTCCCTCCAGTTATGTGTAAATAGTTGAGCAGACTGGGGCCTCTAATATTGCTGTGGCAATCAGTCCAGGAGAAGTAAAACTCTGAATTCAAATCAGTTGCAGATCTGAAGAGAGAAAGACTCCATCAGATTATTCCTGTCCAAGACATGCTACATAAGTAGCACTCCCATGACCAAAGGTTATGAGACCATTGACTACATTATTACAGTTATTGAATTCCATACTTTTAAGCTTTTTTTGTTTGTTATTATATTATAACATATAATGAATTTCACACATTTTGAAGTTTTTTTTCCTTGCTATTACATTATTACATGTATGAATTCCATAAATTTTGGAGCTTTTTTTTCTTTGCATGAATGTACACCAAATCCAGGTGACTTTCTCTGTGTTCGGTGTTAGATAAACTTCAGCTATGGCCCTATCCCCCAACATTAGATGCTAATGAATATGTTAAAGACCAATTCTATAATCAATTGAACACCACACTCTCCAACGTGCCAACAAAAGTATCAGTTTGTTTTACTTGGTCATTTCATTACAAGAATTTGAGTTTCAAAACTGAATGGATACACCAATGCTTCAAGCATTGGCATTTCCTTGTCTATATCATCACTTGACCATGTGACAAGAAAGATTTTCTAAACAACAAGAAACAGAGAATACTGGATAGACTACAAACTTCTCAACAGTCAACTCAAGATCTGCATCTGTTAGAAACCATCAATCCATCTCATTTAGGAGAAAAATCCACCTTGAAACTTCAACAGGAAAACGTTGCTCAATAATTCCAGAAAACTATCAAAAAACAGTAGACCAACAATTTTGTCAACACAAAAATAGTAGATGAAGCATGCAGTATATTCTAAAACATCACTGAATCAGATGGAAAAATCATTGGCTTTGCCAAAAAGAATTTTTAAATTTGCAAACTTGATTTTTATTATAAAGAGTTTTTCCTTGAAATCTATACTACTATGACAAAGTTTGTGCGTGTCTGTCCAAAGATCACAGCCAAATAGGTCCCAGAAACCTGATTTTTTTGCATATATACTGACTTGACAATGCGAGATTGACCTCTAACATCATTGGAGGTTAGAGGAAGTCACATCAGATAACAAAATACACCAGTTCTGGCCAAATGAAGTGAGACAGAGACTTTGATATAAAATACAAAAAAATTTTTGATCTCAAAGAAGTGAAAAGAATGAAGTCAGACTCATGTTTTTTATATGGCCAGCCATGATTTGGATGTTTGCAAGAAAGTAGTGAAAAAGGACTTGACATATTTGCAAAATTTTGGAAGAACAAGAATATTGCATACAAAGAGGCTTTGAGAAACTATACTGGAATTTCTCATTATGTCTGAAACTCTTTTTTGTTTTGTATTTGTCATGTTCATAATACTGTATCCATAGAATCTTGCTAAAATATATATAAGAATTATTTCATTAAAACATTATGCTTCTAATCCTTTTTTTGAGCATTACTGGGTACCCCACCTAATCTTTAACTATAAAACATAATGAGTTAATATATGACATGTTCTGGGCTCAAAAATGAAATCAATAACTGAGGAAACAAAATAGATAACTTTTAATTATTCAAAAAACTTCATACAATATTTACAATGAAAATTATAAAATAATTTTCCAGCAGAAATTTATCTGCATGAGAAAAAATACTGCCATCTAATTTGTTCTATGCAAATCAAGCAGCAAATTGAAAAAAAATTGAAAAATAAATAGAAACATTAAATTTGATTTAAAAATCATCAAAAGGAAATATTCAAGAAATTCAAAGAATAATAAATGAGACAGAAACAGCTGAGCCTGATGGTCGGCCCTCAAAAAATTTATGCCAATATCAATAAAAAAAAGAGAGTAAAAAAAAAACAATAAAAAACACTTCATTTAAAAAAAAAATAAGAGCTGATCTATTGTTTATAACTTTGAGAAGACTTATTAATATTCCAAACTTTTTCTTTTGACAATTCAATCCCTTATTTATGTCTTTGATATTGTCAACACCACATTTATGATGATTCATTCTGTGACCTTCTTCAGATGTACTCTCTGTATGAAAAGAGATTCTCTTTTTCCAGCAGTATAAAGTAAAAAATGCTACCAAATAGAACTTTTTAAAATAACCAAGAAACAATGAAGACAACCAGCTGTAATAACAACTGAGGAAGATGGAAGCCATTATAAAATGTTATTGTTTGGTTTGGCTTCTTAGTTTAATAGCATTTCAACTTTCATGGGTTATTTAACGTCAAAACCATCATTGTAGAAAAACAGTGGTAGCACTATTTAACTCATAGCTGGGCATATTATTGAATTTTTTCAGTTATTCTCTCAGTTTGATTCAATATTTCATATGGAACTGTTCTCAAATCTTTCCTTTGTTAGATTCTCTAACATATTCTTTGTCAAGAAAATTTAGATTTATTTAAATGACGATAATTTAAAAAAAATAATGGTTAAATATTTTTCTTATTAATTTTGAAGACAAAAAAATGTATGAATGTAAAAAGAGAGAGAGAGAGAGAGAAAGCCAGCTTCTAAAATATTTTAATCCTACCACTGCCTAATGCTGGTTTCTTTGAATTTGAGAAAGAGACATGATCTTAAAACTTTTTTATATATGAACTCTAGATGGTTGAATAATGTGTTTATAAATTCAATATGGCTGAGTCGAAGGAAAGGTAGAAGTGTCAAAGTAGAAGTGTCATGGTAGAAGTGTCAAAGAATCATAAGTGTAGTTTGACAGGAAAAGTCATAGATGAACATATTCTTTGTTGACCAAAGTGAAGAAATTGAAAGAATTGGCATATATTAGTTTATCTGCTGGTTGTATAAGCCAAGCTAGAACAGAATTCAACACCATGTGGTTTTCTTTCTCCAACAAAGTGGAATTAAGAGGTGGAATTTTTACTTTTAAGCCTTTTCCTTAATTAAAGGCTCTCAAATATGGTGACAATAGTATAAACCAAAATGATTGGTTTTAATGGTATGTCAACTCATCTGAGGTTAACTTATGCCAAGAGGTTAGGGAATAGCATACATTGTACCTTTATATTTATAAGTAGCTATTTTCTTAATACAATCATAAATATATTTTCAAAGTTTCATTGCATTTTTTTATTTGTCAATAATCATTTGTTTGTACACAGTTATAAGATATAAAGTATTCCTATTAGTACATTTGAGGAAGGCCAAAGAATGGATCTGCTAAAATGCTGTCTTGATAATATCAAAGACACAAAGAAACAAGTTATAAGAAAAAAAAATTGGAATCTTCTGATCGAGATTAAGTCTTCAACATAATTTATATTTCTAACAAGAAATGAAATTATAAGTTTTATACCAATGGTCAGGGAATAATTTTTGCTATTATTCCTACACAATTATAATCAGACACTATTACTAAGGAGTTTTGGAAAGTATTTTACCTGATGGTACAAGAAGCCTATTGTTTGATACAGCAGTTAGGAAATACTTTTGCCATCAACCTGATATGACTCTATTCAGGGATACCATTATCCAGGAGCTTTGGAAAGCATTTTACCCAGAGACACAAGAAGCCTATTGTTTAATACAGCAGTCAGGGAATACTTTTACTATTACCCTGACATAACTATATTCAAGGATACCATTACCCAGGAGCTTTGGAAAACATTTTACCTGGGAGGCACAAGAAGAAAATAATGAGAAAGAACATTTCATCTTTTTAATGAAACTGAAGAAGAAATTGTAAAAAACAATTTTAATCTGAGGTAATTTACCCCAATTCCCTGGTTTTAAATAAATGTATGATTATATTAACAGATGAAGAAAATCAGCTCATAAATTTTAAATAGAACAAAAATATTCTTCCTGAGTTTAACTGTTTCTACTGCAGTTGGTTAGTTTTGTGCAGAAAAACAAACAAACATTGAGTATCAATACTTTCCTAAGATGGAATAACTTTATAGTCTGGATTCCATTCTGTTAGAATTCCTATATAAGTAGATATGATACCAAGTAATCCCAAAGACCCTGGAGAAAGATCTGTACGCTTTAGCATAGCCATTGGCAATGGAACATCAGCAGCATTACGAATAAGATCAAACAATAATGGTTTGTTCTTTAGCAAGCACATAATAATAAAGGAAGGTCCATTGTTTTCTTTCAGCTCCTCTTCATCAATCAGGGTCCACAACTGGTAAATGTCCCTTGAGATACTACAAAGGATGCTGGCCAACCAGAATTTGGCTGAAATCTCTGACATTCTAGCACGGTTTATTTTGATCAGACCTACTTTGTCTAACCAGATGAGATTGTCAAAAAGTAAAAAAAGAGCATTATTTATTTTGGCCATAGAGACAAATGTCCGTAAAATAGGATCCTTGATGTGTAAAGATTGTAGTGTACTCTGGATAACTTCAAAGCTTTTGCCCAATCGGAACACTGAAAAGAAAAATATTTTTTGTATTAAAACAAACTTAGATGATGCAAATAATGTTGATTTATTAAATAACAGATTATTCAATAAGTTTAATATCTTAAGATGCATAAAATATCTTTTCTCCAGTACAAAATATTTACTGAAAAATGCTTCAGATAAATTTTCTATAAATATAGTAGATTATTTTCTGTTAAAAAATGTAGTACTGCTGAACCTCAACTTTCATTGGTTTAACTTTCACTGATTTGATTATTTGTGAATTTGCTATAAAAAATTGAATGTTTTTTTTTTTGTTTTTAGTTTTGTGGCCTACTGTGGAAGGTTGCAGGAAATGAAAAGGAAACTTTAAAAGTTTAGTAAGTAATAAATGAAGAAAAAAAAGCTATTTTATCATTTACTACCTTAAATACATGAACTGTACATGTGCTGTCTTGCTTCTCTTTCAATCTGCTTGGTTTATTTATTTATTTTTTTGTTTAATGGCATATCAACCTTTGTGGGTTATTTAATGCCAAAGACATCCTTGTAGAAGAACAGTAATGGTGCTATTGAGTCCATAGCTGGAGGGATAAGTGTTTTCATACATTTCCCAAGAGTATTAGATCGAAAGTGAATGTAACAATATGACTGGAGTTTGAACTCACTTATTTCAAGGCTGCAGTCTAGCACTTTAGCCATTATGTCAGAGGGACTCCCCTCTCTCAATCTGTGTTAGCCTACATTGTTGATAATGTAATCTTAAGTTAAGATTTATAGGATGGTTAGAGATATATGTGGATTTTCTACTTTTGCAGGAGGTCCTGTGTCCCTAATTCTTACAAACTGTATATACAATAATTTTTAATCTAAAATTTTTTTAGTTTCAGAATCTACAATGGAAAATGACTGTTAATGCACATAGACTAAAGAATGGAAAGAAAACTAAAAACAAGGTTTATTAAGTAATGCATAATATAGATGTATTATTAATCTATTTTATCATTTACTACATTCAATACATGTACTGTAGATGTATTGCATTAAATATGTGTTATATTGCCTTTCTCAATTTGTATTAGCCTACATTATTGATAATGTAATTTCAAGTTAAGATTTGTTGAAGTGGGTAGAGATATGTGTGGATTTTCTGCTTTCGCAGGAGGTGTCCTCAATCTCTACAAATTGCATATACAATAATTTTTAATCTAAGAATTTTTTTAGTTTTGTAACCCACAATGGAAAATCATAGACAATGGACATTGGATAGAAAATGTAAATGAAACAAAAAAAAAAAGCTTAGTAAGTGGTTGGTTGGTTGGTTGTTTTGGTTTTATGGCATGTCAACCTTTGTAGGTTATTTAACGCCAAATCCATTTTCATGCAAATAGTCAGTTCTATTTCAAACAATTCAGTTTAGCATAAGTACACAGTTTAATTGTCAAAAACATTTCTATTTCAAGCTATTCAGTTTATTCAAACAGAGCTAATTCAGTTTAATATAAGTACAGATTTTGTTTACACACAGTTAAAAGTCAAAACAGTTCTATATTAAACAATTCAGTTTAGTGTAAGTACAGTTTTAATGTCAAAAACAGTTCCATTTCAAACAATTCAGTTTAGCATAAGCATACAGTTTAAAAGTAAGTACACAGTTTAATTGTGAAAAACATTTCTATTTCAAGCTATTCAGTTTAGTCAAATAGTTCTAATTCAAACAATTCAGTTTAGCATAAGTATGCAGTTAGTTCTATTTAACCCATAGATAGGGCCCTACCATTTCGGGCCAGAGTGGACCTGGAAGCAATGGCAATGAACGGGTGCTCTGCATTCACCAAAGCTCCAGCATCACTAGAACCTCACCATCAGATTGTTTAGTGTCATATCAGGACACTCATTGAGGAGGTGTCTTACCCCTCTTCAGAGGTACAGTCGGTGTATTCTACAGCCCTAGTCAACTGGGTAATGTGCTTAATAAGAAATAAATGCATAAAATACATTTATTATTAACTAATTTTATTCTTTACAACCTTAAATACACAAAGTGTATTTTTCATTTTAATAAGGACCCTGTATCCCAAAACATTATGAATTGAAGTTTTATTGATATCATCAGAATAATAATGACAACAAACACATACTGTACATGTATTGCATCACACAGTGTACAGGGATTATTTAGCCTTCCTCATTTTATGTATTTGTCTACATTGTTAATATTGTAAATTAAAATTTTTTTAAACATACTGTTACAGTACAGTGTATTGTTTTCCTTTTATTGCATGAGTCACATAATCAACAGTATTGAGAGTTGAAGTTTGGGGAGAGAAAATAGATATTCATGGTTTTCCCCAATTTCATGGAGTATTCTATACTCCTATGAATATGGAAGACCAACAGTATATCAGCCATGAAAACTTGATTTAATTTTTATGAAAAACAATTTCAAACATCTATAATTTGCCCATAGTAATTCAACTGAAATTTTAAAGGTTTTAAAATCATAAATGATAATACCAAACTACGGATTACATATCCAACCCTTTCACTGTAGTATTCAACAATTTTCAACAATTCACAGAGTCAAATATTCCAGCAAAAAAATGATTGCTTCAAAAAACATTATCTTAAAATCTTAATATGGTTTACTTTCCTAAGTTTCAATAGTAAAATATGAATGAAAAATATGTCAAAAATAGTAAAATTTGGTGTCACAATAATGAGAAACGTCCTTGGAGGTACAGATACAGACCAACAAACAGAATTTGAAATTAATTACATTTGCACAAAGATATATGAACATAATTTAAACATATTTGTAAACTTTAAACAAACAATACTACTTTTTAACAAATTAAAATTAAAATTACAATTTTTTTCCATCAGTTTGGTTTGGTTTGATTTATTTAACTGGATATCAACTCCTTATGTGTTATCTAATATTGAAATTTGATACATTTGTAAATATTTGATCATAAACATATTTTTAATGTTTCACTGTCAATAATCATTTGTTTGCACACAATTTCATTAAGTATTCTTACAGAAAATTATATCAAGTATTCCTGTTTAATACAAATAATTTGCACTGTTCTATGGTTTCTAACAATCTGACCTAACACTAAAAATTTATACACAATTACATGGTTTCAAGTAACTATTCCAATTTAATAATAATAATAATTTATTTGCATACAGTTATATGGTTTCAAGCATTTCTATCCAATACTAATAATATTCAGATTGATTTGACCTATAGATGGAACCCTGACAGGTACTACTACTCTGGGTCAGGGTCGACCTGGGAGTAATGCCAATGAAGAGGTACTCCACATTTCCCCGAACTCCAAAACTGGAGCTTTACCACTGGGTACAGTTTAGTATTATACCCCCAATACACACAAGCTAAACTGCTATAAAGAGCATATACAGCCAGCCCTAATACTGTGTACTCAAAGTTTAATATGGTTTTGTCCCTTTATTCAATTCTTGAGGACTAGTGCAGTAAGTTGGTTTTATGATCATTATCACTTTTCAGGATTTTATTAGTATATTATATAATCTTTTTTATTATTGTTTCTAACGTTTTATAACATCTTCATATCATTAAAGTACATTTACAATATATTTCATAATCTCTTTACTTTATGTAAAGCTGGTGACCTTAGTCGAGGGTGACCCAAAGGCTCCCTTTTCTATAGCTATGACACCAAGGTGTTGGGGAGGGTGCTACTCCTTTTCCTGGATTGCTCCACTTTACCCTTGATCCCTACCTTATAATGCTGAGTGTTAAGCAAGGCGGCATCAAGTACCATTTTTTGAGTCTTTGGTATGACTTGATCTGGGATTGAACCTCAGTCTCCCAGACCATTGGTGAACACTCTATTCATTAGGCCAATGGCCTGGTTACTTCTTGTCTTTTGGTCATATCAGTAAGTGTGGGACATTGTAAACCAACAATTATCTGTATACACATTTAGAGTTTACTTTGCAATTAAATTTTTTTTGTGTGTCTCCTGGGTATGACATTAATCTGCATCTGATGGTGAAGCTCCAATCTTGAGGTTTGGGAAATGTGGAGTACCTCTTCATTACCATTACTCTCAGGTCCATTTTGACTAGGAGTGATTGTACCGATTAGGGTCCCATGTATGGGTCAAATAGAACTGTTCAATCTTTTACTAAAATTATTAATATTAAATAGAATTATTTGTGTTGAATAGTAATACTAGAAACCATTTAATTGTGTGCAAACAGTAAATAGTAATACTTGAAACCCCTTAACTGTGTGCAAACAAATGAGCTCTGGCTCACTTTAAAATAATGTTATCTACAAACTATTCACTTACAAATCATATATATATATATATATATATATATATATATATATATATATATATATATATGTGTATGTATGTATGTATAAACAAGATTTGGCATTAAATAAACCACAAGAGTTGATATGCCATAGAACACAACCAAACAAAACCATCTTTTTATAGACAATGTTATAGAGACAATAATTCTTTACTTACTATTTCTTGATGTACTGATAGAACTATCTAAGGCCTTTAATTTTTTAACAATGATGTGCTGAGAGTTAGTCTGCTGAAGATGCCACCAGACAAATTTGCTGCTGTACTGGATCAACCTATCATGAAAAAATACATAACAGAAAAACAATCAAGATAAGCATTTCTACCAAAAGAAAAAAATTCTTTGAAAACATAACTTATAGGAATACTTAAATGACAGTAATCAAACAAGTTAATTTTATTAGTACTAGAGCTGACCCACTGACTAAGTGTATATATAGGGGTATCAATTAAGTCTGGTGGGAAGGGCCTTGAATAAAAGTGCGTTATGTTAATCCAGACATGAACTTTGTCACTGCACAGAGATGTATTTCATTCATTTGTGTTTTAATTTCTAGTTGCATTTTTTTACACCTAATTTGATCAGTCTAGATCTATAAAATCTATGATGGTACATACTTTAGTATATTTTGAGTATATCATTACCAACACAGAACAAAGATACCAAGCAAAATGGTGCCAGGCTTTTATTCTATTGAGAGATTGATTTGTCACATGGGAAAATTAGCAGAGGTTGTATGCATAATTCTATAGAAAGTATATGCTTATTTATGCACATGGTTATAATTTAGTTATTTATTCATAATACATAATGATTTATAGCAGTAAAAACAAATTTGGAAAATTAAAATTAGATTGAATTAAATATGAATTAAAATTTATAACTTTTGGGCTGTCCAATTGTATTCTTTCTTTTTAGATAACAAAAATCTTTTTCTTCTTTTTAGACAATAAACTTATGAACTATTTAAAAAAAAAAATCAAACACTTTTAAAACTAAGAGTTAGAAGGGGGTTAACTTATTAATCAATAAATTACTTTTTATATCTCAAATAACTGCATTTTTTATGGGCCCTGTATTTTTCATTAATTTTATTAAGAATCTAAAATTCTTTCATAAAAAAAGTTTTTGTTCTATTTGAATTTTTATATCAATAAGAAAATATTGTTTTCATGGTTTTCATAATTTGGATTAAAACTAAATACAGTCAAATCAGATAGTGTAACAAAAAATGTGTCCTAATGAAATGAGTTAATTTTAATTGTCAAAACTCTACCTTTGCTAAATACAGTTTTGTAATCAAATATTTAAAAGCAAAATGTGTTACTAATTTTGTCAATATTTCAATACCATCACCAAAAACTCTTTAGAACAGTACACCTGTAAGTGACTTGACTTATTGAAGGGAGAGATATTTGCTTGAAAAATGGTTTCATTTACTTTATCTTGTTGGATGTTCTACAGTGAGGCAAACGATATATGCATTTTTTATATTCATTTGCCAGAATACTTTTTTAAAAGAACAAATTTCAGAAATCTGGTTTTATTTTACAATTTGGTTGATGTCCAAAAATTAATTTGACCTTTTCCTGCTCTTTTTTTTCACACGCTAAAATTATTTGTATGAAAATTATCTACCATCCTGTTGTCTTCCATTAACAAAAATATTTTTGTTATTGACATGCATTAAAACCATGTATAAAACCAGCCCTTTTTGAAATACAACTAAAAATTGTCACTTTAAAGTCACAAATCACATTGGTATAAAAATCTTTTATAAATTGCCTACAAAAAATTGGTATGAAACTCATCATTATAAAATGATATTCTGTCATAGATATGTGTACACTTCATGTATAGTGTATTTTCACTTCCATAAAACTTGTTAACTGATTGACTTTAAATAAAAATTTTAATCTGATAATTCTGCTTATATTATGCTTTACTTAGCCTCTACGTAAACAATTCAAGTGAAAATGCTATATTTCATAGTATCAGAAATAGCTTAACTAGACAAAGAAAAAAAGATATGAACCAAAGCATGAAAAATTACCAAGTTTATAACAGAATTATCATTATTATCATTAATAATAATAAAAACAAACCAGATCCAGAAAGACCCCCAAAAAGGAACCACCCTAAACCTATAGACCTATAATATGCCTACCAATGATGTAGAAAATGCTAACAGCAAAAATTAGGGAGGAGATCTACAGCTCATTAATAAGCCGTGGATTGTTCCCTGATGAACAGAAAGGGAACCAGAGGAACAGGGGAGCTACTGTATATTGATCAACACATCCACAACGAGAGCAAAATGAGATGCCAAAATCTAGCTACAAAAAGACTTACAATATGGTCCTTTAAAACTGGATAATACACAGTCTCAAAATGTACAAGATATCTGATGAAGTCAAAAAATTTATTGAAAAAAACTAAGGAAAACTGGAGAGTGAAATTGATAGCAGGAGGAAAAAGTCTAGCTGAGGTAAAAATCCAAAGAGGAATATTTCAGGAAAATGTGCTCTCAACATTACTATTTGTTATAGCAATGATGCCACTCAATCACATACTCAGGAAATGCCCAGGCGGATACAAACTTACTAAATCACAAGAAAAGATCAATCACCTGATGTACATGGACAACATCAAACTGTTTGTCAAAAATGAAAAACAATTGGAAACTCTTATATAGGCAGTGATAATATATAGTAAGGACATAGGAATAGAATTTGGCATAGAAAAATGCACCATGCTAATAATGAGAAGAGAGAAATGACACATGGTAGAGGGAATAGAACTATCAAATCAAGAAAAAATCAGAATGCTCGGAGAAAAGGAAACTTACAAATACTTAGGAATATTGGAACTGGACATCGTCAAACAAGTGGAAATGAAAGAAAAAATTACAAAAGAGTATCTCAGGAGAATGAGAAAACTACTTGAAACCAAACTATATAACAGGAACCTCATCAAAGAGATAAACACCTGGGCTGTCCTCCTTGAAAGCTACTTGGGACCATTCTTGAAGTAGACAAGGGAAGAACTTAAACAAATGGACCAGAGGACAAGAAAACTAATGACAATGCATAAGGTCTTAACACAGAGAGACGACACAGACTGTATGTGTCAAGAAGAAAAGGAGGAAGAGGACTTGCCAGCATTCAAGATAGTGTTGATGTATCGATACAATGACTAGAAGATTACATAAACAAGTGCAGAGGAAGACTGATTACAGCCATAAGAAAAAATACAGACAATACAAGCATCTATAGAACAAAAATAACCAGAAAGCAGAAATAGGAAGAAAAACAACTCTATGGACATTTCAAGTGATAAACAAGCAAAATCTCACATGAGAAAACTTGGACATTGTTAAGAAAGGGAAACCCTAAGAAAGAAACTGAATCTCTTCCAATAGCAGCATGGAACAATGCCATAAGGACCAACTATATCAAACCAAGAATAGGTAAGATGCAACAAAATAGCAAATGATGGTTATGTGGGGATAGAGATGAAATGATCAATCATATATGTGAATGCAGCAAATTGGTGCAAAAATAGTATGAGAATATACACAAATGGGTGGGGAAAATGATCCACTGGAAACTGTGCAAGAAATTTAAATTTGACCATGCAAACGAGTGTTATATGCCCAACCAAGAATCCATGTTGGAAAATGAGATGCACAAAATTCTCTGGGATTTTGAGTTACAAGTGGATCACCAAATATCAGCCAGAAAAGCAGACCTAGTGATAGTCAACAAAAAACAGAGAACTTGTTGAATAGTAGACTTTGCCATCCCTGCAGACCACAAAGTAAAACTGAAGGAAGGCAAAAAAAGATAAGTTCCTAGACCTTGCTAGGGAACTGAAAAAACTATGGAACATGAAAGTGATTGTGATACCAATTGTAATTGGTGCACTCAGTACATTCACTAAAAGGACTGTAAAGGGACTGGAAGAATTGGAAATAAGAACATGTGGAGACTATCCAAACTAAAGCATGATTATGATTAGCTAGAATGCTGAGAAGAGTCCTAGAGACTTGCTGTCACTCGAACTACAGTGGAAGACAATCAACTGATGCTAGTAGGATACTCAAGGAAGTAAAACAATAATTTTGTTATGTATTTATGATTATCCCATACTTTATTCAACCTAGACTTTAAAGAGTTTAATGAGGAGGCATTTATCACAACTGACAGCAGTTTGTACCAAGAATCAGCTATCTTCTTGCTAAAAAATTTGTCAATTGGTTTTCTTGCAGTATCTTTTTGAAAGTTTTAATTCATTCCCCCTAGTAATATTTCCCTTATTACTGGGAAGCAACGGGAAGGTTAATATTCATTGAGTAAAGATCATGTATATATTTATAGACTTCAGTCATATCTCCACAGATTTATAGTCTAATTCAGGGATCTCAAATACAAGGACTTGAAAAGTCCATTATGTCCCGAGAGAAAGGCACAGTAAGTGAAAAGTGAGATGACAGGAATATTATTTCAACCAGTTATAATGCTAATCTACAATACAATGATAGGCCGCCATTAATGTTTTTCCTATTAAAATGAATATGCACATGATAGTAAGTGGGATATATGAATTCATACAAAATGCAGGAAGACAAATTTCCCTTAATTCTGTGTTTAATTTTGGTAAATTCCCTTTTTCTGTTTTGCTTTTGATAAATTGATTTTTTATCTATCTATTGTTGTTCATGAGTAAATTGCAATAAATAGTAAAAATAGTAAGGTTGGCGACCAGAAGGCTCCCTTTTAAATAGCTACTACACCGAGACATAGGAGAGGGCACTACTCCTTTCCCTGGATTGCTCCACTTTACCCTTGGCACGTACCTTATATTGCTGAGTGTTAAGCAAGGAGGTATCAAGTACCATTTTTAAAGTTTTTGGTATAACGTGATCTGGGATTGAACACAGGTCTTCTGGACCATTGGCAAACACTCTACCCACTAGGAAATAGATTTTGTTAAAACAGAGAAAACAAAAGTAAAAATTAGTCTTATCATATTAAAAAAAATAGCCAATTTAATTTCTGTATTGACCTAATGAATAGAGTGTTCATCACCAATGGTCCAGGAGACTGGAGTTCAATCCCAGGTCGAGTCATACCAAAGACTCAAAAAATGGTACTTGATGCCGCCTTGCTTAACACTCAGCCTTATAAGGTAAGAGTAAAGTGGAGCAATCCAGGGAATGGAGTAACGTCCTCCTCTACACTTCAGTACGGTAGCTATTGAATGGGGAGCCTTCGGGTCATCCTTGACTAAGGTCACCAACTTTACTTACTTATTTAACAATCTGTTCTCAAACGTTTTCTCTAATTTTCTGTTTGTGTGTGTTGTTTGTCATCTTGAGTACATCCTCTACGTCTAAGAGTTGTCAAATCTACCCCTTCTCACATTATGAAACAAAAAAAAAATGTTCATGTTCTGTTGTGTGAGTTAATTTTCTGTAATCTCAGTCATGTCTCAACTACAAGATCTCTTAGAAGATTTTATTAATTTCTTAATAAGAACTTTTGTTAAATGTGTATAAAATTGGGTTATTTCTAGTTGTCAGCTTTTGATTTTGAAGTAAAAGTGACTGAAATATCAAAGTATACATTCTAATCTTCTCTAAGGAGAAACATAATCAGAAGTGAGAGACAAATTACCAAGTTTTTTTTTAAATATTAGTCACAAAAATTGGTCTAATTAATGTGATCTATTTATCTGTGGTATTTGATAAAACTAGAATATACTAAAGGGGAAGCAACTCTTTAGATTACTGGCATATTTTCTGTATACATATTGGTCTGGTTACCTCTCTTGAATTACTTTTGCAGTGGTAGTGTAAATTAAGGTAATGCAATTTCCTTCTCGATATACTTAGTTATGAGTCAGATTAATAAACCATTGGACTACAATTACTTACAAGAAAAGTCTTATTATTAACTTGGAAAGATTTCGTTCTGATAAATGATTTAAGATTAATCAAATTACTCGTCAGTTTTGTAACATCAAGATTTAAATACACACTTTTTGTTTTTATCAATCAATAAGCTTTAATTAGATACTAGACCATCCATGAACCTGTTGAGTTTTACTTGTCACAGCCATCTATGATGATATTGATGCTTCTATTTAAAAAGGAGTGGAGTATTCTAATTAAGATTTTGTAGGAATCTCCATAGTGATTTGGATGCTTTTAAGATGGGGTTTAGCATGAGCAAAGATACAACAAAATATCAAACAGTAGCCAATTTGGTAGGAAATTGTTTTATTCTCTAGGTTAGGGCATTTTAAGCACATTGCTCAAGTAAAACCTCACTATGATGTATGTGTTGACAAATCATTATGGCCCTTTCAAACAGTGAAGACAAATAGGCAAAGATATTACCACACCCATTTGGGTTTGGGGCTCAACGTGGCACTGCTAATTATACGATCAATTGTGAATGCCATGGTCACACAGGACAAAACCGTTCAAAGGGCCACATCCTTGTACATTGAAGACTCTCAATTCTGTTTGGTGCAATGATGATTAGTTGTTTGGGTTTTATGGGATATCAACCTTTGTAGGTTATTTAACTCCAAATCCATTTTTATGCAAATAGTTCTATTTCAAGCTTTTCAATTTAGCATGAGTACACAGTTTAATTGTTAAAAACATTTCTATTTTAAGCTATTCAGTTTATTCAAACAGAGCTAATTCAGTTTCATATAAGTACAGATTTTGTTTACACACAGTTAAAAGTTAAAACAGTTCTATATTAAACAATTCAGTTTAGTGTAAGTACAGTTTCAATGTCAAAAACAGTTCCATTTCAAACAATTCAGTTTAGTCAAATAGTTCTAATTCAAACAATTCAGTTTAGCATAAGTATGCAGTTTAGTTATATTTAACCCATAGATAGGACCCTATCAGGTGCTACCATTCCGGGCCAGAGTGGATCTGGGAGAAATTGCAATGAAAGGGTGCTCCACATTCCCCAAAGCTCCAGCATCACTGGAACCTCACCATCAGGTTGTTTAGTGTCATATCCAGGACACTTGTTTGACGGAGGTATTACCCCTCTGCAGAGGTGCAGTCGGTGTATTCTACAGCCCCAGCTGACTGGGCAATTAGTACAATGACTGACTATGGCATGGCATGGCATGTACATTTATAAATGAGGAAAAACTTTTTTGCAAACATAATACTAAGCAAAGGAAGATTGCAGGGAAAGCAAATACTTGAGTCAGTTTTGCATAAGTTATTTCGGCAGAAATAACAGAGGGAAAGTTTAACCTCAAATTCATGCCTGGACCATCAGTGGTTGAGTGAATATTGAGTTGGTCTGCTAGATGTGCCAATCAATTATTGAGAGGATATAGTTCCCTTAAAGCTGACATGTGATGTGTTTGATGTCTACCAGTAGCTCAAAGAAGAAAAAGAGGATTTCAGCCAAATAAAATCTGCACTGAACACAGCTTTTGCAATGGATGGTTTCTTGGCTTATAAGCAATTTGCTGAGCAACATCTCCATCCTGGAAAATTGGTTGACGTCTACCTGGTGGAGTTACAAAGACTTTTTTGTGAATATGATACTGCGCATAAGAAGATTGCTGGGAAAGCAAATACTTGGATCAGTTTCACATGATTTGTATTGTGTTACAGTTACATACAAGCTTGTTTAGCATAACAGTTATTGTTGTAGGAGATGAAATTGTTGACCCAAGTTCAAATCCTGAAAAAGGTTGTGGTTCACTTTGCACTAATGCCCATGGGAAAGACATGAATCCATCTGTGGCTGGGTAAATAGTAGGACACATTGTGCTCTTTAGCCTTGGTAAGGAAACTAGTCTAGAAGGAAGAAAATTTGTAATTCAAACCAGCTGTACTTTGCCTAAAAATTGATCTTGTGTTGCATCCTGCTCATGGTGGATGTGTTGGGTGAATACATACTAAGGAGGTATGTGTAATTTAATGGTTATTCTTTCAGAAATGGACTGGGTGATTTGAGTTCAAATCCTGGATGAGGCTGTTGTGTTTCACTTTGTGCTCATGCCTTTGGAAAAGGCATGATTTCATATGTTCTCCCCCAAGGTATGGGAAAATAGGGAAAAACTGAGTTCTTTAGCCTTGGTAAAGCAACTAGTGTAAGAGAAGGAAAACTCTGAATTCAAACCTCTGGAACTCCACTTAAAAATTGGCTTTGTGTTACATCCTATCTGTAGTGGAAAGATTAGGTAAATACATAGTTACATACATATATACAAACATAAGAATTTTGGAAATATATAGATTTAATGAAATAGGGATTAGTTTATTCTTGTAGACTCCTTGTGGAGCATAGGGCCAAAATGACACTAAACAGCAGACTTGGTTCGAAGCAACTCTCCCCAGGTACATCCATGTTAGCCAGACCATCTTTGCCTGATGCCTCAAGTAAATTATCAGAAATAATTATCAAGTCTCAAAGGTTCTTTTCCCCAGAGTGTACCTCCACTGTTGCACTAAGAAGGGGAGGGACAGGGTTGATGCCTTAATTGTAGCCACTTTTTGACACCACTCACTGGCCTGGAAAAGGTAAGAGCTGTTAAATTCACTTTTGACTGATTTTTTCTAGGTTTCTTTGAGGCTGAGAGGTACAAATTTACTATTTCCAGTCTCAGAGGGTCATCCTTTCAAGCAGCACCTGCTCCTATTGTCTAAAAGGGTAAGGATTGGTTTTATTATATGAAGCACGCCCATAAGGAGGATGCTGATGGTACTAGGACAATTTTTGCATCAGTCACCTGAGAGGCTTGCTTCCTGGGGATTCTCCATGTTAAAACAAACCTTGTGTCACATCTTGCCACCATAGAGAGTGTCAAGGTAAATCCTATTTTTTTCAGGTTTCTTTTAGCTCCCCTTTCCCTTTGGACTACAGTCCATTGCCAGCTTCATGATAGCACCAATAGTCTAAATGCTTGTATTAATTAATTTTAACTATGTGGATAACCCATGATGGATATGAGTGTTTCCAACGATGTATTGGATTATCAGTGTCATGCCAAGTTATTCTCTTTTATGGCATTTCTCAAGGTAATGAGAGTTGCTTGAAGATGCCCATCTCCTCTCCAAATAACATGCAAAAGTTATTTATTACTATTAGTTAGGAATGACCAGATCTATTATTTAATATACAAGTTGGATTGCCTCACAAGGCTAAAAGGTTCAAATTATCCTGCTATTTACCTATAGCCAAGGAAGAAGTGAATTCATATCCTGTCTTTCCCTACGACAATACTAAAATGTGAATGCAAATTGTCCCAGTCAGAGTTTGAACTTGAAAGTCTGGAGTGATACTGTCTACCTTTTTCCATTTTTTTTCTTTTTGACCCAGTTTACTATACAAAGTAAACATTAATCTTAATGGCATGTCAACCTGTCTAGAGTTATTTTAAACCTAGTGGCTAGAGAATCCTGTTGATTGCATATCTATATTTATTGTATAGCTGTTTCTTAAAGAGTTTTCTATATACAGTTATATATCAAGTATACCAATCTAATACAAATAATTTGCACACAGTTGTATGATTTCACATATTCTCATCTAATGTGAATAATTATATGGTTTCAAATAATTATTTCTACTCAATAATAGTTATTTTTTTGCACACAGTTACATGGTTTCAATTCACTAATAATAATTCTTAGTAAATACTTCTTAATACAAATAATTTACAGTTATAGGGAATCAAGTATTCCTTTCTATAACAGATGCAGACTAAGCAGATGACAGCCCTTCTGGCAAATATACATACCCAAGCTGAATCCCTACTGCATCATTTGGAGTGGGAAGCAGGTTGCATTGGTTTCCATGTCAATGCAGACAAACGAGAGTTCATGTGTTTTAATCAAAAAGGAGACATCTCCAAGCTCAACTACCTCAGAAGCAGCATCTCATCTACTGAAAATGACATCAATAAGCAGCTAGCAAAGGCATGGACTGCTATTGATAGGCTGTTGATCATATGAAAATCAAACCTATCCAATCAAATAAAATGCTTTTTTTCCAAGTTGGTTGGTTGGGTTTTATGGCATATCAACCTTTGTAGGTTATTTAATGCCAAGTCCATTTTTATATGAATAATCAATTCTATTTCAAACAATTCAGTTTAGCATGAGTACACAGTTTAATTGTTAAAAACATTTCTATTTCAAGCTATTCAGTTTATTCAAACAGTCCTAATTCAGCCAATTCAGTTTAGTATAAGTATAGATTTTGTTTACACACAGTTAAATCTCAAAACAGTTCTATATTAAACAATTCAGTTTAGTGTAAGTACAGTTTCAATGTCAAAAACAGTTCCATTTCAAACAATTCAGTTTAGTCAAAAAGTTCTAATTCAAACAATTCAGTTTAGCATAAGTATGCAGTTTAGTTATATTTAACCCATAGATAGGACCCTATCAGGTGCTACCATTCCAGGCCAGAGTGGATCTGGGAGAAATGGCAATGAAAGGGTGCTCCACATTCCCCAAAGCTCCAGCATCACTGGAACCTCACCATCAGGTTGTTTAGTGTCATATCCAGGACACTTGTTTGAGGGAGGGTATTCTACAGCCCCAGCTGACAGGGCAAAATTTTTTTCAAGCAGTGGCTGTGTCGATGCACCACTTGGATGCTAACTAAGTGTATAGAGAAAAAGTTAGACGGGAATTGCACAAGAATGCTACCAGTCATCTTGAACAAATCCTGTAACCAACATTCCACAAAGCAGCAGCTGTACAGCCACCTACCTCCCATCTCTAAAATCATCCAAATAAGACTGACAAGACATGTGGGACACTGCTGGAGAAATATGAACAAACTCATAAGCAACATTCTCCTAGGGACCCCTTCATACGGACGTGCAAGTGTTGGAAGACCAACTAGAACCTATCGATCTACAACAGCTCTGTGTGGACGCAGGATGTAGTCTGGAGAACCTGCCAGGAGCGATGGATGATAGAGACAAATGGCAGGAGCAAGCGAGAGTCAGGGTAATCCGTGCTAGCAGCACGACATAATGATGATTACTTTCTAATACTAATAATTTTCAAACAGATTTATTTGACCCATAGATGTGACCTTAACAGGTACAACCACCAGGTCACTTTCCCTTCTTCTCTCTTCTCTTTCCCTACCCCATTCTTTTTCTCTCTCCTGACCAGCTTCTCTTTCCCTCTCTCTCCCTTCTTCTCTCCCCTGACTAGCTTCTCTTTCCCTCCCTCTCTCTTCTCTCTCTGCACCAGCTTCTTTTTCCTTACCTCTCCTTTCTCTTTCCCCACCAGCTTCTCTTTTCTTATTTCTCCCTTCTTCTCTCTCCTCCTCAGCTTCTCTTTCCTTACCCCTTTCTTCTCTCTTCTTCCCAGCTTCTCTTTCCTTACCCCTTTCTTCTTTTCTCTCCTCTCCAGCTTCTCTTTCCCAATCCCTCCCTTCTACTCTCTCCTTTCCAGCTTCTCTTTCTTCTTCTCTCTTCTCCCCAGTTTCTTTTTTCCAACTCTCTTCTTCCTACCCCTTAGACTTTGTTAAATCATTTATTTTTTTTATTTTAGCAAAAGTAACTGACACCACAAAATATGTAGTTACAGACAAGCATATTAAGATACAGATTTTCCAACCTCTGTACCATAATACTTTATATTTAGTATATTATATATACACAAATGTAATAACTGTTATAGAATGAAGACTCAAAACCCAGATCTAAGTTAAGTCTAAGTTTTTGAGTGCTCAAGATACTTAAAATGCAAACTCATGAAAAAGGTGAACTTAATATCACAAGTTTTTTCACTAACAAACTTCCCAGAAGTTAAAGTTGATCCCTGAAAATTATACAATGAGCTAGGCTAGCAAACCATTCTTAGTGAAATTGATTCAAACAAGGTGCTCCATATTTCTGGCCTTGTGCCAAACTATGTTCAGCTTAGTAACTGGCTAGTCTCACAGGTAAAGTGATCTCCTTACTGTATGCTACAGGTTGTAAAGCTTATTTAATATCTACCTTTCATTATTGACACATATTTTAGAAAGAGTGGGATTTTCTAATTCCAAAACATTAAAAAGTAACCCTGGAAAGAAAATATACTTCTGACTCATCAAATTTGATTAATAAACTATTGTTGTTGATTTTATAAATAAATCTGAAGGCAATTCTAATGAGAACATTATAATAAAAAATGTTTATGATTGTAGATTTACAATACATACAAATAAATACAGTAGAATGAAAGATAGAAAGAAATAGAGGAAATAATTATAGCAATGTACAGAATTTGGTTTGGTTTGGGTTCTTTGTTTTTAATGACATATCAACCTTCACAGGTTATTTAATGCCAAAGCCATCCCTGTAGAAAAACAGTAGTGGTACTACTTAATCCTTCGTTGTAGGGATAAGAGGGTTCTTATCTTTCCAAAGGGTATTAGTCTGAAAGGGAACGCAATAATATGAGTGGAGTTCAAACTCGCTTACTATGATGTTGCAGTTCAGTATGTTAACCATTACGCCATGACGACTCCTCCAACAGAATTTAGTCAACTACCATCTGATGATAATAATAATATAACAATACCAATGAAATTAATCATATTTTCTTGTAATACTTAACATATTTTTTAATCAATTTTATCCTAATGCTTGAAGATTATCTCAGAGTCAGTCTTACAAGAATAAAAATAACTATTTTGTCAAAATTTCTACCTATTATCTAATACAAAATTTGCTTGTTACCGAGAAACTATAATGAGTCAATTTTGATGAAACTGGACATATAAACTCCCTTAACCTCAAGGTGTGTTTTCAGTTTCTTTGTTTAATGGCATATCAACCTTCATGGGTTATTTAATGACAAAGCCATCCTTGTAGCAGGACAGTATAGGTACGATTTAACCAATAGCTGAGGGCAGATAAGGGGGATCGTGCCTTTCCCAAAAGTATTAATCTAAAAATGAATGCAGTGGCATAACTGAAGTTTGAACTAACAACAATGTCACAGTCCAAAACATTAGCCACTACATCACTAGGAATTCCCCACGAGGTGTGTTTTAAAGATACTGGGAGTGTTTAGTTATCAAACTAATCAGGAATGTCTAAAATGTCTTGAAAGAAAATCATCTGCTGGAGTACCCTCTCACATTCCATGGGGTGGTGATGATGGGGGGCTGGGAACTTTTTAGATTAAAATTTATCATAAAGGTCTCATTTATATGGAAAGCAAATAAAATTGGTATCCACAGGCATGGATTAATCAACAAAACCAATAAAAAGCTCTAAATCCTCCAAGAAACAAATCTAAAAAAAGAGAAACGCACCAAATCTTTAGTGGCCTTTTAAACCATAAAAGATGGATGAAATATCTTAATTATATATCATTACATAATGTTGGATATTGACTGGAAGATTCCTTTGGCATGCTGTGTAAGTTGCATGGGTGGCATAACAGGATGCAGATGCCTCAGTAGAAATACTGTGTAAGTTGTGTGGGTAGCATAATAGGATGTACACCTGTTTCCTAAAGTAAACTGGATGCAGGTATTTCCTTAGCAAAAGTGCTGCATAAGTTAAGTGGGTGGCATGTTATACAGGAGGCATGTCTATGTGCAATGCGTAGGTGAGAGCTGTGACCACAAGGATTGTGTGGGCATCCGGAGAATTATATAAACCAGGAAAGAATTTCAGCCCAGGTAGAACAAAGAAGAAAAGCAGAGAGGTTTCACAGAAAAACCACACTGTCACTCCTGTGCGTGTGCATTTTAGCCATCTCTGACTTGATCTTATTGTACCCGTACATACATTTTGGGTAATAAAAAAGAACAAGAAAAAAAGCAGATTATATTTTACATATTGGTGTTGTTGTTCTTCACTGTATACAACAATAGAATACAATCATCATAGCTGATAAGATGAAAGACAATGGATATAGGTGTTTGGCTGAGAAGTGCTTCTAATTGAAACTATCTGGAAGTTGCAGGTTCAATCCTGATGTTGGTTGGTTGGGTTTTAATAGCATATCAACCTTTGTAGGTTATTTAATGCCAAATCCATTTTTATGCAAATAGTTCTATTTCAAACAATTCAGTTTAGCATGAGTACACAGTTTAATTGTGAAAAACATTTCTATTTCAAGCTATTCAGTTTATTCAAATAGTTCTAATTCAAAAAATTCATTCTAGTATTAGTATAGATTTTGTTTACACAGTTAAATATCAGAACAGTTCTATATTAAACAATTCAGTTTAGCGTAAGTACAGTTTCAATGTCAAGAACAGTTTCATTTCAAACAATTCAATTTAGCATAACACAGTTTAAATGCAAGTACATAGTTTAAATATGAAAAAATGTCAGGTTAAATCCTGACTACAGGTAAATATCAAGGAACATTTACTATAGCTTAACACTAACTGGTTATGGTTAATGGAATTAGAAAATCTATCCCCGTGGATTAAATAAGGTGCTTGATTCAGAGTTCCGTGTAGGCTCCCAAGTTCAACATGAAACACTTGAAGAAGCCCAAAATGTGAATATAATAATAAAGATAAACACAATAGTCCAAATATTCTAAATGATAAAACTTGATGAGTTAAATATTTTTAATTTAGGTGTTTGAGTATTATTTCTGATAATTTTAGTTAACTCTTTTTTTTACATGTTAGATTTTATTATTATACTTGGGAAGAAAATCTTCCAGAGCTCTAGTAGAATATTTTTTCCCAAAATGAGCTTTAGGATATTCTTCTTATTCCATGCAACACAGGATACTTCTGCAAGTATATACATATATATCCCAAATCTTTTATAAATATAAATGATGACTGCTATATTTTGACAGGTGAAAGCCATCTTTACCACCAAAATTACAAATCAAACTCTAACTTCCTGATTAATAATTAATTCAACCAGAAAAAATACACCAGATGCATAAGATAAGGTTGAAAGACATTTGTACATCACTGGATTATAGTGACATATGCTTGTACGAAACTTACACAACTCTCTGGGTCTACATAACTACAGCCTAGTGACAAGTATAGCAAGATAACTGGTGACTATGCAAACTGAAGATTTCATTTTAGAGTACCTTCTCTAAGACTTTTCTTTTCAAAGGATACCTATAAGTCAGCAAAGGTTTGATACTAGAGCTTCCTTCTCCAATTTTGATTTTGGAGTTGACTTCTAGAAGGATTGCCTTCACCATGGCTTTGTCATTAGACTGGAGTCCCTTCTACTATATATATATATATAGATATATGTGCAGGGTAGCGTAGAAATAATAGGGTAGTCAATAGAAAGTAAACATTACAAAAATCAATAGTGACTTGTCAAAGTTAACTTTGACTACCTTATTGCTTCTTTCCCACAATGTGTTTCTGATGAAAAATTTTACAATCAAAATGAAAATCATTAGACATTATTACCAAACTCAACAGCATTAAAACTCAGTAACTAAGAAAAAAATTTTGTTTAAAAATATACTTACTATGTAGAATTTTAAATAGATGTGGCCTTATTTTTGACAGTTACATATTCGTATTTTTAGCTAAAATTTCAATGCTAAATAGTTTGGTAAACAAAATAATACCAAATGATATGTTTTAATAATAGGATGTTCCACTAAAATAGTTATAAAATTCTAGTATCTTTAGTTTTGTAGAAAATTAGTTTTTCTTTAAAAAATGGGTATGTGTGTCCTTACTTAAGGGCAATACCGTAACTACACACACAATGATGATCCAAAATACTATGACCATGTGCTTAATAAGGTGTTGGTTCTCCATATACCTGACTGATTAAGTATGGACTTTATAAAACCTCTAAAATCTTCTACTGAGATTTAATGATAGGATGTTAACAGCAGGTGATTTCACTGCTGTAAGTTATGTCCTGCTGAAAGATGTCATGGGTATTATAGAAAACTTATCATCATGATTTGGGTACTTTGTTTTTAATTGGTATATCAACCTTCACGGGTTATTTAATACCAAATCCATCCTTGTAAAAGAATAGTCGTGGTACTAGCAAGGGAGATAAAGAGGTTCATACCTTTCCTAAGGATATAAGTCTGAAAGTGAACATAATAGTGCAACTGAACTTTGAATTTGCTTACTATGATATAGTAGTCCATTACATCAACCACTATACCGCAAAGAGTTATCATGATAGGGAGTATCTGGTTTTCAGTGATGATGAGATAGATGATACATAACAAATAACTTCCATATAATAAGACTCAGTAGAACATGGTCCAAACCATCATACTGACTCTGCTTGCTTATTGTTTTTCCACTGTACATCATAGTGTCATAACTCTCACAGTATGATAAACATCCTGCAGGAGGTGTACAGTTATTGTCATAAGAAATGGACTCAGTGAACCAAGTTCAAATCCTGAACAAAGCTGTTTGCATTTTAAGCCATTGAGAAAGGCATGAATTGGCAAAGGCTATGGATAATTAGTAGGGCAGATTGGACTCTTTAATCTTGATACAGCGACTAATCTGGAAGGAAAAATGTTAAATTCAGATGTTTCCTGTTCTTTTGATTCAAATACTTGAATTCATGTTTGAAGAAGACTGTATGACATTATTCATCAAAGTCACTCAAATCTTTCTTTTTGCATATAACTGTGACATTGAACATATCAAAATAAAGTAGTAAAATCCAGCTTAATTGCTTACATAGCTCTGATGCTGATATACAAAATTGGGTACTTGTCCAGAATATACCACTAAGGATATATCACTGGTAATGTTATACTTACATTAATCATTCAGATAAGAGTAAGTTTGTCATTTGTTGTGTTGACTGATTTGTTATTGAAAGCATATAATCATTTAATGCCCATTTTGTTCTAACCTACTTAACACATTAAAAGTCAGCCTGCACCATCAAAATTAAAAAATCTTGCATTATTATCTTGTAATGATATTAACAGATCTCACATGGTTTCCCTTTGGTAATTTTCTCTGCTATAAGTACACTAGTGGTTTTATATTTCTTATTATTTGTGGATTTCTTTTATGTCTTTCAGTTAGATCAGAAAGACAATTTTTTTGGTGCTTGTCCAGAATATCCAGCAGATATGTCTGCGGTAATATACAAAAACATAATACAGGACTGTAATACTTACATTCACTCAGAACCAATGTGTATTACTGTTAAACCTCTCCAACCAGAAAATACAAGCCTGCCTGGTGGCTCCAGAAGGGCAAGTTTCAGCAGTACTTTGAGCAGAGTTCAAGATTAATGGAGTCTCATTGTCCCAGGGATAATAGAATATTGATAGAAGATACCAAGTCTCTTCAGGAACACCCCATTAAAGAGTAGATTTTAAAAAATGACACCAAGTATAACCAATTACTAAAGAATGAATAATTCTTACTGATTTTGACATTGTTTTGGGATCTTTTTTTTAATGATCCATTATTGTATATAATTAGGTTACAACAAGATTTGTATTTTATATGAATACTACTTAATGAAAATTCACAGGTACTAGAGTGGGAGCTTCATAGTGTAGAGAGGGAGTCCCTATAGCATAGTGGCTAACATATTGGACTGCAACATCATAGTAAGCAAGTTCAAACTCCAGTTGTGCTATTACATTCACTTTCAGACTAATACCCTAGAGAAAGGTATGAACTTCCTTATTCTGCCAGCTAAAGGTTGAATAGTATCACTACTGTCCTTCTACAAGGATGACTTTGGCATTAAATATGAAGGTTGATATGCAATTAAGCAAAGAAACCAAACCAAATTAAATTGTACTGTAGATTCAGGAGATAGGGGCCATATGACCCTAGCACTGACCTGGCATTCACCATCCAAATACTAAGTTTCAGTTATTATCTTAATTTTTTTTTTTTGCTGAACATTTACTTTTAAAAATATTTACATTATATTCACCCACCTACTATATTTCTTTAGTTTTTCCCTGCTCCAATAACTAAGAAGATGGCAACTTACAGCTGATAGCTAATATATCATTTTTTGAACTAAAATTTAACTGTTCAGTAAAGACAATAATAAAATGAGTTAAACTTACTTTTATCTCGAGAGTGAATGTAAGTATTACATTTCTATGTTACTATTTAGCATATGACCACATTCTGGATAAGTAGACACACACAAATGTTACAAGACAGGAGTTGCCATTCTTGTCCTATATTGCTGGTTATAATATTTGATTCACCGATATATGTATATCAATAAGTAATGTTATAACAGATAATATTTTATGATTACCGAATTTTATTTTTAGGGCTCAGAGCAACATAGGATTTTAAAATCCAACTTAAAACTTTTTGTCAATAATTGACTTCATACTTAATGACAATCAAATGTGCCTAGTGTCATTATATTCATTAAAGAATTAATAAATTCTTAACAGGTAATTTTGTGGACATGGGTTTGATATTTCGAATGTTCATTAGTGAAAATATGTATATTAAGATAAGTAATCAACGTTTAAATGTATAGTTTAGCAATCTGTAGTAAACATAAACTGTTGGTTTTGGTAACTAAAAATACATAAATCCCTAAGAATTTTACAAGTTTCAGCAGGTTTTAATTGTAAATGGAAAAAAAGTGCCTGATTGAAAAAATAAAATTAAATAAAAATTAATTTAAAAACAAAAAAAAGTAGTTTGGATACAATGTTAAGTTGTGGTCCCATTTTTTGACATCACCACCCTCTTTCACTTGTCCTGACAGCTGAAGCTGTCTACCCAGTCGTGTGAACAAGTCTCGTCACATTTTTGTGGTGGTCACATTGATAGAACCCAACGAAAACCTCTTTAATATTTTATTTTAGCTTTTAAAAAATAAATAAATATAATTCTGGTACTAGTCTATCTATTCTTTAAACAAACTATTCACTAGTTCTTATAATTAAAAATAAAACCGCATGCTTAATTAATGAACACTATGCAACACAGTTGATTTATGATCATATTTTGAGAATATAAATGAGGCAGACAGGCTCAGTGGCTGGCATCAGTGAAAGATGAGGAAGCTGGTGTAGACTTCATAAATATACACACATTAAATGTTAAATACTTCCGTAGCACTGTACACAAATATTGCAAAGGAAGAATTATCGCACTCAAGGTTCTTTAAATTTACTAACGTTGCACATGCATAAAACATAAATAAATGTGTGCATCTACCAATCATTGAAGCAAATAAGTTATCTGTAATTTCTATTTAATCTGTTGCATGACATGCCTTTAGAAATATTCATTTATTGTTACACAACACATTTTATTACCTGCACAATTTATCCCGGCCGGAGGTCTTAGCAACAAACTTAATGTATTGAGTAGTAAAATCTGGTGTTGCAGGCAATGCTACTGGCTCCATTGTGCTAACCATAATACTCCCACCAATACGTTGGATATTATTGTTTGTATCTCCCATTATTTTGTTCTTAGTTGACTGTTATTTGTTCTGCAAAGCATATAATCATCCAATGCCCAATTCGCTCCGACCTACTCGTGACATGAAAGTCAGTCTGCACCGGTAAAATACGAAACTCTCGGAATTTCTCGTCGGCATATTAAAAAATCTCACATTGTTTCGCTTTGGAAAATTTGTCCGGTGGAAATGCTTCATTGATTTTTAAAATATTTCTTAGGAGTTTTAAACCCCCTGATTAACGCCTCAAGACCGGTCAACTAGTTTTCTTACGATGTTGGCACGTGAGAGGATCGGGGTTCATTCTTTTTGTTGTCATTTATAATGCTTTACTTAGTTGTAGCACAAGGCTGGTGTATGCCGCTTCCAGTGAGACTCGAGCTCACTTGTAATAGTCTTGCCAGTTTATCTTGCTAACCATTCCCTCGCTCCTCATAATGTATACATGTAAGATTGGGTTAGAGTCTCGTCGAGCGATTGATTTGTTTTGGTGACTGTAGTTTGAAAGTTTTCCGAAGTAAATGTGATATGGTAAAATGAGAATTATCGTATGTTTGGGTCAGTAACTGGAACTAGTTAAGTTAATGATAAGGCCGTGAAAACCACACTTCTCCCAACATTTTTAGGCCTTGTGCAATATTTTGTTTATATATATATATATATATATATATATATATATATATATATATATATATATATATATATATATATATATATATATATAAAACACTGCAGATTATTATTGGTAGGTATGTACAAAACACGCACATGTTAAAGCAACGTTTTAAGACTCCCCCAATCGTCTAATTATCGAATTTTACTAAGATTTTAGTTATCTAAAGCAATAAAAGATGAGGATCTTTTGAGACATTTTTCCTCAAAATTCTAAAACATGTTTTGTTGTCATGACCAACCCTTCCCGTAATCATTTGATAATTTAACTCATTAAATGAAGGTACATGTGAATGATTTTTACATTTTAAAAGATAATTCCATAGAGGATTAAATTTTGTTAACATTTTTTTATTATGGTTGATTTTAGATGCCTTATATTTTTTAGGTTAAAAAAGGTAAAATAAAGTACACTATTGCTCTTCTAGGTATTAAAAAAACTTTATTCGTTAAGAGAAAAAAATCAGGTTAATTTTGTAAATAAATGTAAAAATTCTGAATAAATATATTTGATTGATTAGGTAAAAAATATTTTATCTGAATGATAATTTTTAGCCTTTGTTTTTTAAGAGTGGTCTTTCATTGGATGATAATTTCTCCTACGGAGACCTGCAAAAGGACCAATGTAAAAACGTCACTTAAGGAAGATAAACCTTTCCTGAGAATTATTAACATTAAAAAAAAATCACGGATTATTACGCTTTTGATCACCGTACTTAGAAAAAATAAATCATAACATTGTCGATAAAAAAAGTACATTTTTGTAAATAGTGAGTTCGATGTACTTATGGTTTTCTGCTCAAACCAAACTACATTTAAATAATCACAATAATTTGATTTTATTTGACTATTGTTGTAAAGGGCGCTTCAGTGACCTGAACCACCAGACTATTGTTGGTGAGTTTGATTCTCACGGAGTGTTCCATAATACTGGCCTGGGCGCTATTGGGAGTAATTGGTCCAATTGGCTTAGATATATATATATAAATTCATATTTAAACTAGATCATCACTGAACCTATTAGGTCCCTGTTGTAATTATGTTGATTCTTCTAAGCGATATACTCCTGTGAACCCTTCACATGGTCGAATAAAGGCAGGACAACCAGCTAGAACCTATATACAACAGCGCTGTGCCGATACAGGATATAATCTTGAAGACCTGCCGGGAGCGATGGACGATAAAGAAGAGTGGCGAGAGAGGGTCAGGGAAATCCGTGGTGGCGGCGCGACATGATGATTTGGGAATGAATGAAGGGTTCTATTTAATATTTCATTGTCATCTCTATAGTATAGAGAATTAGGACGATTAAAAATTTCACCAAGTTGCAAAGTGAACTGGAAATTCTCAAAGAGGATTTTAAGTATTGATCTAATAAAAATCTTTTTCTAAATTATGATTCCATACACATGGCTAGTTGGTTTATCAACTCTATTTATGCCCACGTCGTGTTTGAAAGGTCCACAGATTGGGGATGATACAATCTATCCGGAACTTTCTCTGACGGCCGGAGTGGTTCGTTAGAACAAGTTGCCTGGGTGTTGGCAACTCAAAGACGAGAAATACTATCCGTTAACAAGAGGTTTCAGTTCTTAGAGAGATTTCTTTTCTTCTTCTTATGGGGGACTAAGTACCTTCCGTAGTTTCAGGTTTCGTTTCCACACGTGCGTTTTTTACTATCTTTGGCGACAACGTGTCGCGACCGGTAGTCGGCAAAAGAACGTCGCATGTTTCTTCGCTCTGTGTCCTGTGTGCGATGCTTTCTGCTGTCAGTCGTCCTAGTAGTGGAATGCCTTAGTTAATTAAATTCCTCGCTATCTATACATTTTGGGGTAACTAAAGTGAATCAAAAATAGGATTTTGTTTAGTTTTATTGCTGGTCCTAAAATTCAAGCGCGCAAATCAGATTCGTATAATTACTTATTTATTTTAGAGCCTAAATATTTTTCAGTTAATTAGTTTCCGAGCCGAATTTTCAAGAATGTTCTTATTTTGTGTCTTTATCTGATTGGTTGAAAAATATAAAAGTTTAACTTCAATGTTAATGCGATTTTGATCCAAAATTTCTAGAATGTTCATATCTATGTTTTTTGGGGGGTTGATTAATTTAAGGCTAAAAAATGTGTGTTCTATATTCTCTTGTCTTCGGTACAGACATCGGATTTCTTCTCTCCTCTAACCCTAAAAACATCTATTTTGATAGAGGATTCTCCTGGGAACAAACATTCCAGATTGGCTAACCAATCACAGATCATTTCGTATTTTTCTTTTTGATAAGTCAGCCAATCAAATGCACTGATCTACGTGTGTGGGAAGAGTATCCCTTCCACATATCGGATTTTAATTGATTTAGTATTAAATGACCTACAATGGTTGATATTGCATAAAACCAAACCAAACCAAACCAAAACCCAGCAAGTGGGTAAGAGATGTCATTATTTAAAATAGATCAATATACTGATAAAACCCCAAACTTGCTTACTTTTATTTTGACAATTTGAAAATTCTGTTCATACTGACCTTTTAAAATGACTTTTCAATTTCTTTCAAAGTCAATAAGTCTTTTTTAGGTTGTTATAACTGGAAAATTACATCTTCCTAAATAGAAAAAATGTATCATACACTCCATAAGTTTTTAGCATCAGTGGATACCTCATATTGTCAAAACAATTTTATTATTTATATAGTTTGGTATTTAGGGAAGGATATTGTTGTTATTATTTTTAGCGTGGAAATGTTGTAACGTGCGTGTGTGTGTGTTATTCCCTCGCTAAATGTTGTTGGTTAATAAAGGAGGATGAAGAAGCAAGAAGATGCTGTAAGGTTTTATATGAAGATTTTTAATGGCAGCATGGAATAAAGGGTTACGTTTATGCTGCAAGTCTTGTAGGAAGGAAAGAAGTAAGGAAACAAAATGAAGTTATGATAGAGTTGAGAAAGCATTTTAGCAGCTAAATGCCTGAGCGAAAAGTGCATCGTTAGGTTAAGGCATTGTTGGATGTATGAGGTAAATATGTTCACCATAGTGTAGCAAAAGTCATGTTTGCTGTTTGAGGACAGAAACGATTGTAGTCACCGTGAGTTTGTGGTTCTGGTTGTTTCGGGGAGAAGCGGGAATGTCCCCAGAAAATATTGCCCAGAGGTGAAGCAGCTAGGTGTCGGAGCAGAATTTTGCATCGCAGTCGACATAGCCAATACTGGAGGCGACTAAGAGTTGTTCCTGTGTGTGGCGTATTGAATTCATCTAATTCATATTCAAATGGGAGCCCTTGGTCTAAGTTAATAGACGCAAGGGGTCCATAAATTAGACGGCTTCCCTCATGGTGGTGGAATGCTGCTGCTGCTGCTGCTGCTGCTGCTATTGAAGAGCAGACAGTAAGAAGTCTGTCTCGAACGAAGAAATTCTGAGAAAAAGGAGTGTTTGGCGACTTCCCCAGTTCCTGCTGCCCGGAAAGATGATCCGGAATGAATAGGATAAGTCATCCTGATTGGGTGAAATTATGCGTCGACCCTAACGGTCGAATTAAATTACGCACCAAACAAAAATACGAAATTCTTTCTGCTACAAGTATAATCTTCTTATATATAAAACCCTATGACTTAAGATCTATTTATCAGTCATACAACCTGGTCACATAACAGATATTAAGAAATTTTGGTGAGATGGGAGAGGTCTTGGAGAAGGTTTTTTGTCACCTACTGCTCAAAAACAAGAACATGGCACTATATCCCATCTGAAGATGAGAACAGTTCAAGAATTAGATAGAAAAAGAAAAGTAAAAAAGGCAAGGATCAAAGTCTTGAGTTGTAATGAATCGGTGGCAAAAGTGATTTGTAAATCTGATGATGATAGTGTAAGTGAAGATAGACCTTGCATGAATGTCAGTCTTTGGGTACCATAACTCACAGTAACCATAAAAGAGTGAAACGTAACTCAACAATAGAGATGCGACATGTTTACAATAAAGAGAGAAAGATTTTATTCTCAGTTGATGTACAGAGATGGAAGTGAAATGTCATCGTACATGGCTGTTAAAATATATCTCATAATGTAGTTTGGTTATTGTTGCATATTGTAGTTGTGGTCGTGTTTTTGTTGAGGCTGTTGCTGCTGCTTCTAAGGAATCATTTGGCATCTCTTTGAAGTGCCTGTTTCCAGGATCCGTTTCCTTCTAATTGCTGAGTCAAATCAAGCCTAATATGCTGTCATATTGGCTCAAACTGACCCAGAAATCGACTTTGCAGAAAGTCATGTGACGATTTTCCGAGGAAATATTTTTATGACCCATTATTTTTTTTCTCTTACGTTCGTCCTTGAAATGGATGCGAGTCAGTTGAAATTTTCTTTTCACCTTTGCCATGTGAGTAATGGCTGTGATATTTACCTATATTCACCTATATTTACCTATATACAAATGTGTTAAATAATGACCATGTAGTAAGAGAATTTATTACTTGTACTTAGTATTAATCTGCTGACTTTGTTGAGGTGAGGTGGGTGGTATTTTTGTGACTTTTATCACTACAAGAATAAGAGATGAGTTTCAGGACAAAATGTTAGCTATATTATTAGCATGTAAATCAAAATAAATAAATAAATAGATATTTTAGAAGCAAGAATATATTTATTTTATTTCATTAAATACGAAACTGCGGATAACTAGCGTGGTTTTTTTTGGTTAACAAGCTGAACTAGCAAATCGTTACGAGTGAATTCAAGTTCCTTTGAGTGCCTCTACACATTTGAGCTTGTCCTACAACTAAGAAAACCTCAGTAAATAATTAAATACAAGACTATGTTAAGTTTTTGTAAATTTTAGAGCATTGCTTTTTTCGAATGGGCGGCTACGAATAACAAAATTGAATCTCGTGTTTCGCTGAACACCGGTTTATTCAAATCGAAGCTGTGGATGTTCGATATTTTCTTCAGAAATTATGGATGCCGATAGTATTCAGCAGAATATTCAACTGTACACAATGCAGGTAGAGAATGAATTGGATGAAAATGACAGTTTAAAGCAATTTATTGCCATATGAGCATATATACCTTGGGAGAGAGTTGTTAGTTCCTCCTCCCAAATTAATTGACTCGTTTGTTTATATTTAGAAATAAATATGTTTTTTTAGTTTTAACATTCTTTTGTTTTATAAAAAAATGCTTAATTAAATGTTTGAATTTGTCGGCGATTCTTCAAGTTCTTAACACGGAATAAATTTTTTGTTTGATTTAGAAAATAAATGATATATTTATTTAAAAAAAGAAATAGCCCTGTGAAAAGTTGTTTACAAGAAAATTCACTTAGAATTTAATAAATAAATACTTAGATTTCATACTCAGGATGTAACAACTATTTTTTGACGGTTCTAGTTTTATGATTCAAAGGTAGCAGATTTTCTTAAAAATCTTCGATTAAAAAAAAAAAAAAATTAAACCATAGTTTTTCTTATTATGCACCTCCAATATTTCAGTTAAAAATTTCGATTTACGGTTTAATTTATCTTAAACAAGATTAAATACATTCGTTTTTTCATTGAATATAACACCATTTGGTATGGTACCTCATTTTTCGTAGTACAAATGTTTTGGGGATGGAGATATTTTAAAAAAAAGGAAAAAAGTTATTTATCACTCGGTTCCATATGGTTTCATTTTATTTGAGGAAGTCTGTTATTGTTTTTAGATGCACTGAAATGTCTTGATTTTTATTTGCCAAAATTTGAATTTCAAATGATGTTATTTGTCAATCAATAACTTATATTACAAATGAATGAATATTCATTGGAAAGTCATTAAAATTGGGTATTTGTCCAGAATATCCCGCGGAAGAAATGTCTGCGGCAATATAAAAATTTAAAAAAAATTACATGGGAACGTAACACTTACATTTGCTATCCAGTTAAGAGTAAGTTTCAGTCATTTATTTATTTATTCATTTTAGTTCCGAAAATTATATATCGGTAATCAGCTGTAAATTTCCATTTTCTTGTTAGAGGGAAGACGAAAGAAATATAGCTGGTGGTGAATTGTATGTAGTTGAAGACATACTTTTTAAAAGTAAATATTTAGTAAAAATAATAATCTTATTTTGATGATGAATCTAAGGTTTCTATATAATTTTTTTTACTTTCCTATTATCGGCTGCAATTTTTTTTAAATTAAAGAATTAGGTTAGATTATTTAAAAAACAAAACAAAAAACAACCTAATCGTAAAAAAATCATTATTTAGTAAAAAATTGACTGTTGATAATTGGAAATCTTTTTTTTTTTTTTTTTTTGTACATTACTATAAATATTTCCTCTTTGGGATATTCTGGACAAGTTCTTTAAAGTTTTAGTTATTCGTTTATTTCCATCTTTTAAATTTATTTTTGTTTTATTTATTTATTATTTATTTATGTACTCATTTTTTTTAGATTGGTGATAGGCCCATTTATGAAAAACAAATAAAAATGAAAACGTCAAATAAGTTCATGAGTGGTACCTGTAAAAAGATCTTATTAAAAGCTGCTTATTACCCAGGTTTAAATATTCTTTTTTTCTTGCTGTACTCTCTGGATTGTTAATAGTGTTTGCTGTACAATACATAGCTTCCTGTAAAGGTTGGACATGAGGATAACAAATTTATGCTGACTCGGCAGGCAATGTAATTATGGGAGAATGGTTTACTCAAGTGCTCATTCACCAATTCTTTTCTCTATCAACCATCTTGATATACCAATGATGAGATGTTTTGTCAGTATATCTAGCAACAGGATAAAGTTCAAGAAGTGGATTTATGCTTTTTCCAATTGGCATAAATAATAAGTGAACATAGGCAACATTTTTAAAAAATTTGACCTTAGTTTGCTGTTACCATTTTTTAAGCTGGTACCTTTTTTTTTAATGTTGATGTGAGAAGATAGTAAGAAGTGGAGATGTCTTAGGAGGCATAACAAACAAACAAACAAAAATGATAATTATTCTGCAAACCTTAAAAGTTGCCCTGTCAGTGGGGCCTAGAATATGCTGACTGTACCTTCTGCAGGGAAATAAGAACCCCACAAAAAGAGTGATACATTAATGGTACAATGTTTGAGGGAGAAAATTCAAGAACACATCAAACATTATTAACAAATGAGAATGTTCATGTCAGAAAAGAAGTTTAAGAGGTGCTTCAGTTAATTGAAAACTTGCTGGAGTAAGTGTGCTAAAACCAAGGGGACTATTTTGAAGAAAATTAATGTTTCATTATTTGTTCATTTTTGTTTTGGTAAATACAGCTTCACTCTTAATACTTTTTCAACATGCCTTGCATATCTAAACCTCATAGTAAAAAGTGTCATTTTTCATGAAAATCCTATCCATCTAAAAAAAAAATTTTTTAACAATAACTGCATCTGGTAGAGAGGCTCTAGTTTTGGAAGTCTGGTAGGGGAGTGAAGTCACCCCTTTTTTAGCATTACTCCCAGGTCCACTTTGATTTAGAGTAGTAGTACTTTTTAGGATCTTACCTATGGGTCAAATAGATCTGTTTAAAATGTTTACATTAATATATTATCTTTTAAAATATAGAAATTATAACTAAATATGAAGTGTTTACCTGTTTAAAATGATACATTTTTGGACTGCAATTGTTAAACCAACTTTAGCATAAAATAACCCTATAAGGGTTGACATGCTATAAAATCAACCACCTAACTAAACCTTGAAAGATTTAATAGTTTGGATGTTGATTAGAATACATCATTAGGTTAAAAAAGAAAATAACAGATTTACACATTAAATCTCTGATAGAATTAAAAACTGTTTTTCACAGGTTTTGGTCTCCTTTGTGCAATGGGTAGATGTCAGGTCCTCTATATTGTCAGGAGTTCCAACTTTTCAAAACCTATAATAAATGAAACAAAATTTGAATCTATTTGAACATTTGTTTGACACTTCACAAGAAAATATTGACTCTATCTTCAGCTAAGAGGTTCCCTGCATGCCATGAGAAAAGGGGAGTCCTGAGTATGACACTAAATTCTTATGGTGAGGCTCCAGTTCTGGAGATTTGGAGAGTGTGTGTCACTTCTTCATTACCATTACTCCCATGCCCACTCTGACCTGGAGTGATAGTGCCTGTTAGAATCCCATTTATCAGTCAAATAGATCTGTTAAAACTTATTCAGAATACTTGATGCTATATAACGGTAAATTATTTGTATTAAGAATAATTCCTTGAAGCTATAACTGGTCAGTAAGGATTATTGGTAGTTACTTGAAACTATTCAACTGTATGCGAACAAATGACTTTTATTAAATAGAAATAATTACTTGAAACTATAAAATTATTAGTAGTAAATGAGAATACTTGAAACCATACAACTGTGTTCAAATTATTTATATTAGATAGGAATACTTGATATGTAACTGTACAAAAAACTCTTCAAGAAACAACTGAACAAGAATGTAAATATAAATGTACAATGAATGTTATTCCCGAACCTTTAGGCATAAAATAACCCTAGATGAGTTGACATGTGGTTAAAATCAATCAATGAATCATCACAATCAGAATTGCCAGGCTGGGCTTCAAGAAATGAATTAGGTTATTTTTAAAAACCCAATGCTACTAAATTTTTTATTTTGCTACTTATGGTTTTTTATCTTACTTTTAAAATAAACTGAACTAACACAAGCTACGATCGAGAAGAAAGTAAATGATTATGCATTTATATTGTAACATAATTTACCTTTTAAAGACATAAAAATAGATAATGCCAAGTTATCCTTTTATTGCATATTTTTAAAAAGTAAATACATTGTAACATAATTTACCTTTTAAAGGCATAAAAATAGATAATACCAAGTTATCCTTTTATTGCATATTTTTAAAAAGTAAATACATTCTGTGAAAATATTAATAAAACTATTAAAATCATGTCATTTTTGGAAAAAGTGTATTAGTCAAAAAAAAAAAACAATTGGACAAATTTCATTTTCAGCAATTCAGAACTGATTACAGTCACTATATCAGGGTTGATGCACCACAGAATATGTTAATTCATTTAGTTTCTATGTTGATATTCTTATTAGATATTGTTGGAATGTTTTTGTTAGAGTTTTTTTAGATGAGGAATTATCTTTATTACACACTGATTTACACCAACCAATACCATGTGAGAGACTTTAACTTCTTTCTCTTGCACTGGGATATCAAAATAGCTCAATACTGGCCAGTAGAGCAGGTTTTGGTCTCCTTTGAAATAAATTATAGTTCACTCATCCCTCTTTGGCTGCCCTATGACTGTTAGTTTTATGTATTCTTTTTAAACTTAAAGAGAAAATACAAAAAAAACTTTGTTGTGAAATGTTTAAGAAAGGACATTAAGTTTAAGACTGAAAATTCCTCCATCTGATTACACTGCAAGTAGTGCATAATAAGGCATACTTAAAAAAATAATCTAAAAAAATAATAATCATAAACTCTCAAAGGAGTAGTAGTAGTAGTAATAGTAGTAGTTGTAGTAGTAGTTTTTGTATTGTAATTGTCAAACATTCCCCACAAATTTCCAGAAGTAAAACCTTTCTACCAGATACAGTGTAGTGTCATATCTGGGACACCCTTTTTGCAAGGTTCAGTAGAAGAAACAGACATGTAACATCACAAAGACTAAGAATTAACTAGGAAGAATTAACTAAAATGAGATATCCTCTTTCTTGGATAGCAGAAAAAAAGCAATCTACTCATGTGGATTAAATAGAGATCCTTTCGAAATTCTCAGGTTTCAGATATGTAACTTCATTGCTGTAGTTTTAGATAAGTGTGTGATGTGCAGTTTAAGATGTTAAAATATACTTTATTGTTAATTCTCTATTTTCAGTTAAATCAAGTAGAAATGGCAATCCAGGCATTTAATCCCGATGAGAATCTGATCCAGTTGAGAGCTGATTTGAAAGAATTGATTTCCTTAACTGAAGGTAATTCTATGTATTTGTTTAAGGCTTTATTTTTTAGAGATCTTTGATATTAAAAAAACTACATTAAATCAACTAAATGAGCATTTTCTCACATGAAATGCTTCAAACTAGTTGAATAATTACACTACAATAGTTGTTGCATTTTGTGTATGCAAATGTATCAACTATTATGAGATGGGTAACATTTTTAATCCTTGTAACGATATCTCACAAGAAATTTCATTAGTTTAGAGTAGCTGATGAAATATCTTGCAAGATATTTTTCAGCTGAAATAACTAATGAGATATCTTACCAATATGTCACACATTGACAGTTATAGAGGTGTTATCAAAAAGTATCAAGACTGAAGCTTTGAATTTCAGAAAATTTAAATGAAGATGTACACAGCTAAGTAACTTATATGATAAATGTCTAGACTGCTGTGCCACCTTGAAACAAAAATTATGAAGTCAGTTGAGATTCTTTCTGAATTAGATGTTTTTAGTAAAACACAGGATTGTACAAATGCAGCAACTCAATCTAGCTGTGTGGAAATTTTTCTTTCCTAAATTGAAAATTCGTTTCAAGGGGAAGATATTTAGGATGTGAAGGCTATTAAAAAATTACAATGGTACAGTTTCACACTATATTAACCCTTTGTGCCTATTACACCAGTATACCAGTGGTACTTTTATTTTCCCCCACACCATATCACTGGTTTACTGGGGTGGAGAATATGCTCAAATGGCTGAGGGTAAATTTAAACTCAGGAGCTCTGGGCTCAAAGAGGAGTTTAGAAAGTACTTTGACAAATGGAAAACTTGCCGAAGTAAGTGTTGAATGCAAAGGGCACTATTTTCAAGAAAATTAATGTTTCCTTTGAACTTTTCACCCATTACTTGTCAGATACCCTGTACTTGAGTTCACTAAATTAAAAGAAATCAAGCTTCCCTCCTGAGTGTGGACATCTATCCATTATTCCATTAAAAGAAAGATTATAAATGGCTGCTTTGCTAAGTCTTTTATCATTAACATCTGATGTAATCTTCTTGAGCCTGAAATACTAGGTAGTGGGGGGTGTAATGGCAAAAATGCTGGATTGCAGCTTCATAATAATTAAGTTCAAACTCCAGTTGTGCTATTACATTCACTTTCAGACTAATGCCCTTGGGAAAAGTATGGACTTCCTTATCCCCTCCAGCTATGGGTTAAATAGCACCACTACTGTCCTTTAACAAGAATGACTTTGGCATTAAATAACCCACAAAGGTTAATATGTCATTAAGGAAAAACTAAACCTGAATTACTGGGCTTAGTAAAACAATACTATACACAGAATACAAAGACTCATATTTTGAGATAAAAGTTTTGCCACCCTGTCAGCTGGGGGTGTAGAATATGCTGACTGCACCTCTGCAGAGTGGTAAGACCCCCATCCAAATGAGTATTCTGGGTATGACACAAAAACATGTGATAGTGAGGCTCCAGTCCTAGAGCTTTGGAGAATGTGGGGTACCCCTTCATTGGCATTACTCCCAGGTCCATTCTGACCCGGAGTGGTAGTACCTGCAAAAGTCTCATCAATGGGTCCAATAGAACTATTTAGTCATTTATCATACTTGAAACCATTGAACTGTAAGCAAACAAGTGATTAATATTAAATTGAATTATTTGTATTTGATAACAATACTTTTTTTCTTCTTTGTTTGATAATATATGAACCCTCATGGTTTATTTAATGCCAAAGTCATTCTTGTAGAAGAATAACAGTGATACTATTTAACCTATAGTTGGGGGATAACTTTTCGTAAGGGTATTAGTCTGAAAAGGAACATAATAGTATGATGGGAATTTGAACTCGTTTACTTTGAGGGTGCAGTCCAGCATTTTATCCATTATGCCATGGGGACTCTCCCAGATAACAATACTTGAAGCCATCTGGCTGTGTGCAAACAAATCAGCTCTGGCTTGTGTAAAATAATATTACTTACAGACTATTTGTTTACAAATCACACACACACACACACACACACACACACACACACACACACACACACACACACACGCATGCAGAATTTGGCTTTAAATAACCCACAAGGATTGATATGCCATAAACACGACCAACTAAAGTAAAATGAGTGATATTAAATAGAATTATTAGTATTGAATAGCAGTACTTGAAACCATTTAATGGTGTACAAACAATTGATTAATGTTAAATAGAATTATTAGTGTTGGCTAGTGATGCATCAAGCCATTTGACTTTGTGCAAGCAAATGAGCTTTGGCTTGTTTAAAAATAATGTTACCTACAAAGTATTTGCTTACAAATCATCTATCTATATATATATATATATATATAAACAGGACTTCACATCAAATAACACACAAGAGTTCATATGCCATATACTCCTTAACCAAGATAAAAGTTTCAATGTACATTTATATTTCAATGCAAATAACAGTGGATATACAAAGAATCAGTAAATTTGGTATGCACAAAAGTTTCCTGGATATTCTTTTTTAAAAACTAGAGACTAAATATACAGAATGTTTGCAGAAGATTAAAGAAAATCTAGAAAATATTTTTATTATTATTGTATGGATTTTTGTTATTTTGAATACATATTTTGGAATAAATCATTATTTAACTATCTTCATCCCTTGCAGTGGGCAATGACTTAATCATGAATTTTCTTTCATTTTTTTTTTCTTTTATAGAAAATCTTTTGGAAGTTCGGAAAAAGCAATTACTTTCAGAATTAGAAGCTACCGGTGATGAACAAACAAGTCTCAGTTCTCCTGCTAAGTCCCAGTCTTCAGAAGCAAAGAACATGGATGCAGAATATGCAGCTTTTAAGGTCAGCTATTAAATACTATGATAACGTTTAACTTTTATGATTTAAAATATGTTCAATTCTATGCTAATTGACTCTTTGCTGACTGGTTATTGGTTGAGAAGCAACCAGTCAGTAACAATTGTCATTGTATAGCTTTGATTAGTAGGATTAATAAGGAAAAAACTGGAAGGTAACGGTTATAATCAAGAAATAATAGCCTAGTTGGCTGGGGCAGTAGAATACACTGACTGCATTTCTGCGAGGGGTAAGACTCCCCCAACAAGTGTCCTGGATATGACACTAAACAATCTGATGGTGAGGCTTGAGTAATGCTGGAGCTTTGGGGAATGCGGAGTGCCTCATCATTGTCATCACTTCCAGGTCCATTTTGGCCTGGAGTGGTAGCACTTGATAGGGTCATTTGACATTTAAACTGTTTGCAAGCAAATGACATGTTGCCCAGTTGTCTGGGGTTGTAGAATACATCACTTCCAGGTCCACTCTGGGCGAGAGTGTTGCATCTGATAGGATCCTATATATGGGTCAAATAGAACTAAACTGTGTACTTATGCTAAACTGAATTGTTTGAAATAGAACTGTTTTTGACATTGAAAATGTACTTAGGCTAAACGGAGTTGTTTGAAATAGAACCATTTTGATATTTAACTGTGTGTAAAAAAAAACAATACTTATACTAAACTGAACTGTTTGACTAGAGTGAATAGCTTGATATAGAAATGTTTTTGACAATTAAACTGTACCTATGCTAAACTGAATTGTTTGAAATAGAACTGTTTATTGTATAAAAATGCATTCGGCATTAAACAACCTACAAAAGTTGATATGCCATAAAAACTAAACAAGCAAACAAACAAATGACTTATGCTAAATCAAATTGTTTGAAATTAACATTTATTTACAAATTTAATATATATGTAAAAACAGGATTTAGCATTAGGTAACCAACAATGGTTGATATGCCATAAAACCAAACCAAACCAAAACATGAATTTTTGGTTTCTCTCTGTATTAAGTGCTGCCAGAACTCCAGAGAAAATTAATGCTTGTATTGAAAAAGGTGATGAGGAACTAAACATAGTGGTCTTCCATTTTGGGAGTTATGGGTGGAGCTTCCAACAATCATGTGACTGTTGATCATTTGACATTTTGTGAAGCAAGTTCTGTTTCTTTTGAGAGTTGGAGAGGACCCCTCTCTTTCATCTCTACTTTTTGAGCAGCACATGTATGCAAATTATCCCATGAGAACCTTTTCCCTACACTAGAAAAAATGTAAGTTTTTAACTGCTGCATTCAGCAATACTTGTTCTGTGGAACAGCTTTCGTAACTTTTTTAAAGGTTTGGGACCTTTGTCATGTTTTGTAATTGTGTGTAATATATGTATATAAAATATATGTCACTTTTGTCTAAATGTACTTTGTTTTTCCTTTCCAAAATATTCTGTTAGGTTTAACATTCAGATAGTCTAATACATTATAGAAAAAAACTGGTGGTAGTCTCTATGAATACCACACACTATAAAACCCTATAAAGGTATTAAAATATCCAGGAAAACCCAGTTCTATTGTAACAACTCACTTGAAAAGAAAAATGAAGTTTTTTTTAAAAAATTAAACAGGCCTATATCTTGTATATTAGTGATAGTTATTTACTAGTTGTGGCGCAAAGACAGAAGTATAGGCTACCCTGTTAGACTCGAACTCATAGTAAAGGTCTGCCAATCTATCTTGCTGACCATAACATTATGTAAGGAGCCCATTAGTGATATACTAAAATTTGTATCTGTTTAGAAATCCTCCACCAAATATGATAAATGAATAAATAGATATCAAGTTTATTCCTGGATATTAAAAAAAAAATTGTAAGTGTCCACCACGTGCAGGATGTGATACAAGGTCAATTTTTATGTGGAGTAAAGCTGGTTTGAATTCAGAGTTTTTCCTTCTCCTAGACGGGTTGTCTAAGGCTAAAGAACCCAGTCTGCTCTACTAATATTTACCCATAGCTAGAGAGAGAAGAGATGGATTTATGCATTTCATGCCTTTTCTCAAGGGCATTAGGACAAAGTGAAATGCAAACAGCCTTGTCCAGGATTTAAAGATTTTGTGTTTCACTTTGTGCTAATAACCTTGGGAAAAGACATGAAAAAATATAGCAAGTATGGAATCTTACAGCTGACTGTATATCAGCACATATCAGTTCCAGCTCTCTAATAATTCAAGTTTAATGAGTAGTTAATATTTCCTTTTATTTATTCATTTCAATTACATTGCATTTAGTAAAAATATCTTAAAATTATTACTGATTTTTATCAGTGTTTCATGTAAATGAAACTCTTCCCTGCTGAGTGAAATAAACATCAGAGATTTGTTTGTACAAACACATCTTTTATGTTCATTTCAAAGACTATTATTATTACCTTAATGTCTTATACATCAGCCTTGCACAAGATAAAAACCTTTTTCTTCTTTTTTTTTTTTTTTTTTCAAGAAGTTAAAAAGAGTTAATTAGTCACAACAATGGTTGATTAAAATCACACTTTGAATTTTTTTGCATGATATTTGTTGATGAATTTATTTCATGAAATATTTTCTTGTGCAGAATTTTTTTTTTTTTTAAATTCAGAAAATTAAATGGAGTGAGGGTAAACTAACATAAAAAAAAATATTTCCAGACATTTTTTCTTAAATAAAAACGTAAATCTTTCTAAATCAAAAAAAATTTTTTTAGTTTTAACACATTTTTCATCTTATTGTTCTTTGTAAATTTTCTACAAAGAAGCGGTATTGCTTTTCAAAATCTTTCTGGGAGTGTCCTCGTGGTGTAATGGTTAAAGCGCTGGTCTGCGGAATCATTGTAAGCGAGTTTGAACTCGATTCGCGCTATTATTTTCACTTTCAGACAAATACCCTTGGGAAAGGTATGAACCCTCTAATCCTCCCAGCTATGGGTTAAATAGCACCACTGCTGTTCTTCTCGAATTATGGCTTTGGCATTAAATAACCCATGAAGGTTGATATTCCATTAAATAAAGAAACCCAAACCCTCAAAATCTTTTTAACTATAGTTGTTTGTTTAAGATCAGAAAATTGGGTTATGCAAAAAGTACCCATAACACAACTCCTGTTTGCTGAATTGACTTAAAACCAATTTTATTTTCATCACCAGCCAAATTTAGGTGTACTTTATTATAGAAAAGTTTATGTTAAAATGTCCTGTTTTTTCAATAATTTGGTTACAAACAGACACAAAGATTTTATATGATATGTCTGTATGTGTGTGCCTTGTTAGGATAAGCCATATTTTGCACATTTTTTTTTTTTGACAATATTGCAGGCTTTGATTGATGCTGATGAAGGTGAATCCACTTCTGGCACTACTAAAATGGGACCACAGAATGAAGATTGCCAAAAAGCTGATTGTTCAAGTAATGATCAAAGAGAAGATGAAGGAATAAACTCCAGTGAAGAAGAAGATAATGAAGAGGACGAAGAAGACAAAAACTTAACTGAAGATTTAAAAAGTTTAATTGGAAAAAAATGTCGAGCGCCTTTCAACACAGAATGGAGTATGTATGGTACACATAACGCCATCATTACAGATGTTATTGATTTTAATCCTCCAAATCCCGCTCAGGTAAGTTTTTTTTCTAAGCATTGAGATAAGCGGCATTATTGATCTTTTCAATGATTGACTTTCTGAATAGTCTATATTTTCCTAGAATTATCTTTATACAAATATCAGGTGTGATCAAAAAGATTGAAGTTTGAATTAATTAAAGTTAAAATTTAAATGAAGATGTGTACACAACTGAACAACTTATATCATAGTGTGATATCTAGACGTCTAGATAATGTCTAGACAAGTAAGTACCAAGTTTTTAAAAATTATGAAGCCAGTCTTGATACTTTTTGAGCAGCAGTTTTTGATGAAACACTGGTTTGTGCAAGCACAGCATCCTCTATACTCACCAGACTTAGCTCCATTCAACATTTTCTTGTTTCCTGAACTGAAAATTAATCACAAAGGTGAAATTTGATGATGTGGAGGACATGAAAATAAATATGACAGTGCATCTTCACACTATATCTAAAGAAAAGTTTCAGAGGTGCTTTGACCAATGGAAAACTCACTGGAATAAATGTGTTGAATGTCAAGCTTACTATTATAAGGAAAATTAATGTTTTATTCATTATTGATTTCTGTCTTGGTGAATACCTCTTCTCTTTGAATATACCTTGTATATATGTAACCGTAGCCAAACTAACGCATCAAAGCAAGATCTTTTTTCAAGTAATACATTTAATATGCTCTTAGAAAATAAAGCAATTTCCATTCCAATTTGAAACTGAATGATAATTTTGTGAATGTCATTTTTTTAATGATCCAAATTCTCAATACAATGGAGATAACTATGAATGAATGGAAATAAATAGAAGCATCAGTATCATCATGGACCACTATTACAAGAGTAATCTAGTTATCAATTAAATATAATGATGATTTAATAATTGGTATTATTTCTAGTTTATTTAGTATTTGATAAAATGAGATCAATATCGGTAAGAGATATTATGAAAATTATTAGACAGTAAAAATGTAAGTCAACAGGAGACAGCTAAAATGGAGGATAAGAAAGTTAGTAGAATGGTGCCCAAGAAATAAGTCATTATAGGAAAAGACCTAATCTAAGATGGAGAAGTAAGTCATATTTGCTGGTAAAGCATAGCAAAAGCTGGTACAATAAAGGTCATCATAAAAGGAACTTGGAAAGGTCTCTGTCCAATAGTGAACTCAAAATTGCTGATGGTGAATATTTCCAGTATTATCTGCAATAGAAATAATGACATCTTCAATAAATCTGTACCATAATGATATTAAATTATCAATCAAGAGAAATAAGAGAAATTGGAAGAGAAATAAGACAAATTTAGTGGAGTGTTTATATATTCATCATATTTTTGTAAACTTTTAAGATTTTATGAAAAATATTTGGAACATTACAAATGTCTGTGAGGTATGTTGAATAGTTGAGTTACATCTGGAATGGACATATTGGTGTATATATATATATATATATATATATATATATATATATATATACACCAATATATATATATATATACCAGCTTGTTTAGTAATGGTGTGGGGACTGTATTGGGTTACAGCCCATTTTATTTTTGACTGCCAACTGGACACTAGTTGGAACCCCTGTGCCAATAAGTGTTGTTATTATTCACATTAGAGCAGTGATTTCTAAAAAGTATATTGACCCATTGGCATAATGGTTAGAGGGTTCACTGATGGTCCAGGAGACCAGGATTCAATGCCAGGTCAAGTCATACCAAAAACTCAAAAAATGGTACTTGATATCTCCTTGTTTAGCACTCAGCATTATAAGGTATCGATCAAGAATAAGTGGAGTAATCCATGGAAATGAGTAGCACTGTCCTCAACACCTCGGTGTAGTAGCTATTGAAAAGAGAGTCCTCGGGTTGCTTTTGTTCTCAGCTGGCCAACTTACTTATATGAGGTAATAGGAATGTAATTAAGAAGACTCCAACGACAATGTCAAAGAAATCAGTGTCATCATCTGGTGAGCAAACCATTGCTTTCATGTTTTAGTAGCTCATCATTATATGCTAGAAATATTTGCTCTATTATTCCTTTTTGATGAATCTGAGAAGATGATCAATTTCTCAAAAAAATGTTCTCAGATTAAGAAGTACAGCATTATAAACCTTAGCAGCTCTGGCAGTAAGAGTTATACCTTTGTGATTTTTATTGGTTCCAAGGTTGCCTTTCTTCAAGAAGGAGAGGATGTGACTTGGTGTCCATTTTACTAGTGTGTTTTGCTTATATGCCACATTGCATAATCAAAGAAGTGTGTCATCCAATTTCTTTGTCTTCCATACTTCAAGAGGTAATTCATTGAGGCCTGTAATTTTATTGCTTTTGTTTTCAGAACTAAGTATATTTTCAAACCAAATTTCCAATTTTTTCTTAGAGTTTTGAATTAGGAATCAACTAATTTTTAATTAAAATTGGCAGTCTTAATTCCTCAGCAAATGTGAAAAAGTTATTTTTTTTATCTTGGATTAATTGTTCTATGTTAATTTGGGGTTAAAGTTTATAATCAATCATAAAAAAAAAGTTGTTTAAGTAACACTTCTTAAAAGATTAAATTTATGTTATGTTAAATTTATGTTCTTATAATTTTTCAGGTTTTAGTTATGTTTAGTAATCCAACACATAGGGCTATGGTGCCATGCCAATATTTTTTAAATGGGAAATGCAAATTTTCTGATGCAAAATGCAAGTAAGTTTTTAGAATTTATTATCACAATAGAAATATTTTTATATTGTATTTTCCAAATGAAAACTAATTAACTGATAAATTTTGTTGCTGTTCATTAATATTTAATCTTCTTTCTCATATCTTCCCTTTAATCTCAATTCGAGTCTAATTTATTGTCAGTAAAATTTAATTCCACTATCTTCATTTGATTTTCTTATACTCTAAAATTGTACTCATTATGGGATATACTTTTAGCTATGTTTTTGGTTTTTAACAGAATGTTCTAGAAAATTTTATATATAATGAATGTGAAATAAAATGGGCTAATTATTTTTCTTGTGTAATAATTTATATACTGAATATAATATGTCCTGATTTCATCTTTAGAAAGATTAAATCTGGACATATTATATTCAGTATGCGATTCTATTTGTGAAGCAAATTATAAAATAGTTTAATGACTAGCTGTATGTTATTTTATGAATATGCAGGATGGGGCAGAAGTAATGGAACAGTTGAAATCTTTATACAAAGATGCTTTGTATTTTGTTATATTATGAACCGCCCTTTTACATTTGTCCTACTCTGTACAATATAGCTCGATGAGATAAGAAAAATACAATAATCATATCTTTATCCAAGTCAATTGATCCAACAGCTTTGATTCCATTTTATATTATTTTGTAAAGAACTAGTTTCAATTAAATCAATATATTCCTGTTTTCATTGTTATTGAAAGATAAAGCATTTTAGTCCAGGTTAAGTGTGGTGAGGATAACCTGAAACCAAACTTAAGACTTTATTTTTCTGATGGAGGTATCATTGGGAAACGAGAAAACTTTTGGTAACTGGACCAGGCTTTAGTCCATTTACCAAAACTTTTCTCATTCCTCAATGATACTTCCATCAGAAAAATAAGGTCTAAAAAAGTCTGACTTCAGATTAATCTTATTATGCTTTTAATCTGGAGAAACTTGGCTTAACTTCTAATTCCAAATTTTCTTCTTATCTCATTTGATTCTTGTTTAAGTAATTTTTGAAATTAATTTTACCAAATATTTTTTTCAGTTTTTCTCACGGACATATCGTAAAATTAGATGATATAAAACCTTATGAGGATCCAGATTATAGGTAAAGTAAAATTTTGTACTCTTTTCTTTTAAAAACAAAGAATAATTTTTTCCTGTTTTTTTTTGTACTTTTTCCATTACAACTTTGTTATATGTATTTTATATTCTGAAAATGTGCATATGCAAACTAACCAATATTTCTTGCCCTGTCAGCAGAGTTTAGAATATGTTGACTGTATCCCCTACAGAAGGGTAGGATCACCCACTCTAAAAAAAAAAAAAGGGAGTGCACTGTGTATGACTCTAAATTGCATCTGATGGTGAGGTTTCAGTTTTGAAGATCTGGGAAGTATGGAATACTCTTTCATTGCCATTATTTCCAGATCCACTTTGGCTTGAACTAGTAGTACCTGTTTGGGTCCCATCTATAGATCAAATAGATCTGTTTAAAAATTATTCATATTTGATAGGACCATGTGTAGTTGGTTGGTTGGTTGGGTTTTATGGCATATCAACCTTTGTAGGTTATTTAACGTCGAATCAATTTTTTAAGAATTTTAATTGTCAAAAACATTTCTATTTCAAGCTATTCAGCTTCGTCAAACAGTTCTAATTCAGCTAAGTATTAGTACAGATTTTGTTTATCTACAGTTAAATGTCAAAACAGTTCTCTATTAAAAAATTCAGTTTAGTGTAAGTACAGTTTCAATATCAAAAACAGTTCAATTTTAAACAATTCAGTTTAGCATAAGTACACAGTTTAAATATAAGTGCATAGTTTAATTGTCAAAAACGTTTCTATTTCAAGCTATTCAGTTTAGTCAAACAGTTCTAATTCAAACAATTCAGTTTAGCATAAGTATGCTGTTAGTTCTATTTAACCCATAGATAGGTCCCTATCAGGTGCTACCATTCCCGGCCCAACTTGGACTTGGGAGCGATGGCAATAAAGGGGTACTCCGCATTCTCCAAAGCCCCAGCATTACTAGAACCTCACCATCAGATTGCTTAGTGTCTTATCCAGGACACTCGTTGGGGGGGGGGTTACGCTTCTGCAGAGAAGCAGTCAGTGTATTCTACAGCCCCAGCTGACTAGGCAAAGGACCATGTGTAAAAAAAAAAACTCTTAAGAAACAGTTACACAAAAAATGTAAATATGAACATGCAATAAACATGATTCTCTAGGCATAAAATAATTCTACATAGGTTGACATGTCATTAAAATCAATTGCCAATATCTTAGTTATTCAAGCTCAATTTTATTAGTTATTCCTGTTGATAAAATGAGTCATTACTCAAGTTTTGAAACTCAAAATTTCTTTCACTGTTTAGCTGTGAGGGTATGGGACTTGCCTCAGATTGAAGAGTAAAAAGTTGTGAATTGAATAACCACAACCAGAAAATCTGGTGAACACTTGTGCGCGACATATGGATATCAACTAGTCATGGTAATTACACGACCAATTAACCTGAATGTGTCTTGCAAGTTACATCTGTACTCTTTACAGAGGACATGTTCATCTCCAAGGCCAGGTCTTCTCAGTAGGATTGGAAATATGCATCCATGTAATTATTATAACATCAAGAGCAAGGATATATAAATGTAGATTTTTCTTTTTTAAGTAGAGGAATTATATTGTGAATTGAATTACTATAACCAGAAAATCTGGTGATTTGGCATCACTTGTGTGCGATGTGGACTGGTAGAGCTTTGGCTCTGCATTCTGTGGTTGTTTGTTTGATCTATAGTGGGGGAGATCACAGTATATGCTACTGATGAGACCTAATGAGGTCAAAACAGTTGTCCAGTGTTTCTGTATGTCACCCACTAGTGTTTGCCAGATTTTCTGGCCGTGGTAATTCAATTCACAATATAATTTCTCTACTTAAAAAAGAAAAATGTACATTGTTTGATTTTTGGAGTTAAGAAATTTACTGCTCAAGATAATATTATGCAAAAAAGGGCAGGCATGGGATAGGTTTTAGTTTATCAGGTTGAATTCACCATTCTGGTTTAGTCACTTGAAATTTTGTCACATAAGCATTCAGATAAAAACCGGAACTTGGTTTGAAGCGAGCAGGCAATCATTCATCATTATTGTGAGGTTCTTCTCCTCCTCGTCAAAGGAATTTGTTTCTTTGTCATGATGTAAAGATGAATTAGACATGAATTCACAAATAACTGTCAACTGGAATAATTATGTACAGATGTGCATAAGAAAAATAGAAAAACATAAAAAAGTGAAAATATGGTACAGTGGGAAGGATATCTTCAATAATATTTTAGAACTAATTGCTGGATTGCATCTGCTTTGTAGATAAAGATATTTTTATTATGGTCTATTCTTTTATAGCTGTCATTGTATATCTCAGGACTTTTTAAAGTGATCCATATAGACTCTCAGGGGTGAATAAAGTTTTGGCAGAGTGAATAAAAGAATAAGAGTTCACAGGGGGTTAATTTACTAGTTTGCATTTATAAATCCTTTAATGATAGGAGAATGACAATTGTTTGATTGTTGACTAGTTGCCAGATATCGATACCCCGAGAAGAATGTTTGATTGAGTGTGATGGCCACTAGTAATATGTCATTCACATAAAACCCATTCAAAACATATGGCTCATTTAAAAGAATGAGTGATCTGGCTCTGACCAAAAAAAAAACAAATCTTTTTTGGCATCATTAACAATGCATATTTTCATGAAATAAAACATGGTAGATATGAGCTTTAATCATGTGTATTATTTACTAAACAGAGAGGCCCTTTGAACATAAAACATGGTGATTTGCAGCTCAAACTCACAAACATACCTCTTAAAATTTGTGATCTCAGTATTCACCAAACCCATCCTTCCCATTAAAAATGATTTAAGAAGTAAAGGTGTGTTTACATTTATAGTTGACTGATTCTTTTCTCATGTAAATTGTATTAAAAACTTTTAATTAGTTATGTTTTGTAATGTAATATTCAATTACTTTATTTGAGGTTGAATGGAAATTAAATTTGGTTATAAGGGGTGCATCAAGTAAAAATTTTGAGAAACTATGGTCTATTCATTGTATGTCTATCTAATTGCAAGTGGTTTTAAAAGTGGGAAATGCAATATGATTGGCCTGCAAGTTTAGTTTGATTTCTTTGTTTAATGGTTATTGACTTTTGTGTGTTATTTAATTCCAAAGCCATCCTTGTAGAAGAACAGCAATTGTACTATTTAACCCTTAGCTGGGAGGGAAATGCAAGATTCATGCCTTTCCCAAGAGTATTAGTCTGAAAGTGAACACAATAGTGTAACTGGTGTTTGGACTCACTTACTTTGAGGCTACAGTTCAGCACTTTATCCATTATGCCAACAGATAATAAAAAAGTACTTTTGTTTCATATTGAATAGTTAATGTCTTTTTATGAAAATTTTTGAGGCACTACAAGAAGGAAATGGGTAAATCATTTATTGAGGTAAGAATAGACATTTGGAAGTTGAATATAGAAAGTTGTACTGCTGTCTGCTATTCAAGAGAAAGTATGAAATATAATTGCCCTGTCAGCAGGTCTTCGAATACACTGATTGCATCTCCTGCTGAGGGCTAAGACTCTTCCAAAAAGAGGTATCCTGGTCATGACTAAAGTGTCTGATGATGAGGCTTCAGTTCTGGAACTCTGAGGAGTTTGAAGTACCCTTTCATTGGGATTATTCCCTGATCCACTCTGATCTGGAGTACTAGTACCTATTAGAACCCATCTATCAATCAAATAGGTCTGTTTAAAAATTAGTATTTGATAGTTAAAAAACCTTTTAAGAAATAACTACACAAAAACTGTAAATATAAATGTACAATGAATGTAATTCCCTAACCTCTAGGCATAAAATGACCTGAAATGGGTTGACATGCTATTAGAATCAATCAATCAATCTTTTGATTATAAATTGATAATCCTGTTTTAACAACTGATAAACCTATTTTTAAGCGCTGTTAGAAGTTTTTCAAGTTTTCTTGAAATTTTATTTGGCAATTTTCAATAAGATTTACAATATTTGCATTTTTTAACCAACTAGCTGAGAATATATAATGAATTTTATACTAAAAGATTCAATATGAATGGTTAACTTTTGATATTTAGAATTTAAACATAATAATTTGTTTTTCTTTTTTCTTTCAGTTCTTTGCAGATAAAAGGAAAGTGTTTGGCTCGATTTACAGATAAACTCTGGTATCGAGCTAAAGTTGAAAGTATAGAGGAAGATGGACGTTTTGTTGTTTCATTTGAAGTCAAGAATGATGTTTTGGTTGTTAGCCATGAAGAAATCATGCCTTTCTGTAAGAATCAATTTTTAAACTTTGCACATGATTATCTTGCATCCTATTGTTTTGAATCATTTAGATTGTTGCAGGCTACTGCCTTCACTGTAGTAGGGAGTGTCCTCGTGATGTAATGGTAAAAAACGCTGGACTGCTGTATTGTAGTAAGCAAGGTGGAACTCCAGTCACACTATTATGTTCACTTTCAGACAAACAACCTTGGGAAAGGTATGTGGACCCCTTTATCCTCCCAGCTATGGGTTAAATAGTACCACTACTGTTCTTCTAGAAGGATGGATTTGGCATTAAATAACCCAAGTAGGTTGATATGCCATTAGACAATAAAACAAACTTCACAGTAGTGATTTTTAGGTGTATCATCTTAAACCAAACCATTGTCATTCTGTCAGTAGGTTGGATTATTGAACTCATTCTCTTTGTTGCTTTAGTTGTTACCACTACATTTTAACTGATCCACTCTGTCATATTTAGAGAGGTAAGACCCCTTCCTCCATCTCCTGCAAAAGGTGTGTCCTGAGTATAACACTAAGCAGTATCTGATGGTGAAGCTCCAATCCTGGAAATCTGAGAAGCATGGAGTACCCCATTATTGCTATTACTCCCAGGTCTTCTCTGGCCCATAGTAGTACTCGTAAATATAAATGTACTATGTATACATTTATTGATTAAATAGATACATTTAAAAATTATTCATCTTCAGTCAATCAGTGTGTACAACAAAGCTAAGTTCAAATTCTGGATAAAGCTGTTTGCATTTTACATAATGTTGATATTGTTGGAAAAGGCATGTAACCATCTCTTCTGCCTCCCAGCTATGGGTAAGATAATAGAGCAGATTTAGCTCTCTAGCCTTCATAAGGCAATTAATCTAGAAGAAAGAAAAATTCTGAATGCAAAACAAGAGGAGTGTTGTTGGGAGAATCTGTGGCATACTGGTGCACCATTCTAACAGAATCAGCTGATCCAAAAAGTATGGCTGGTTGGTCAACCATCACCACTATAAACAAATCATCTATGTCATCATTTGCTAAGCTTGGCTTAATCAATGATCATCATTGATATTAATGGACAAACATTACTATCATTATTACGATTCATATGAAAGATATCTTCTGAAATTTTGAGATGAGTTAACATTACATCAGCTGTTCAGACTTGATCACATTCTTTTTATTGATTTTGTTATTACCACTGCAATTTAGCCAATACATTCTACAGCCTTTTTCTTATGTACATATTTGGAGATAGAAGGGTTTACTATGAGATTTTCCTCATGCTTCGCCAAAAACTCTCAGTTAATTCATTTTAAGGACTCATGAATAAATGACTTGGATATTTTTGGATGATGAGGTTGATAAGGATGTAAGTATGAGCAAGTTTAATGATCAGAGCTGTTACTTCTTTTATTAGGTGAACATGTTCAGATGTACAATTTAGTTAAAGAGGAAAATTTTACTACATAACATAATTCTTGATTTTGATCCCAAAAACTCAGCTGATCCAAATTTATTTTCAACTCAAATATCTCATTGAACTCTGAGAGTTGATATTGATAATTTTGGTAACCTAATCTGACAACGCTTTTGTTATCTCCCTTGAAAATGATTCACTTTTGCTATAGATTCAGTCTAAGGGACGTAATTCTTAAAGTAGATAAAATATTTTACCATTTATTATATTTATAGGGAAATTATTTAATTAAAAAATAATTTCAGAAGTTATGTTTCCAGACTAACAATCATTTACTTACCATGTTCACTTACATCATGCCATCTATGTTTTTGTTTGCATTACTATTAGAAGTTGTCCGGCTCATTGGTCTAGTGGGGAGAGTGTTCGCCAATGGTCTGCGTCATACCAAAGGCTTTAAAAATGGTACTTGATACCTCCTTGCTTAACACTCAGCAATATAAGGTACGTATCAAGGGTAAAGTGGAACAATCCTATGATAGGAGTAGCGCCCTCCCTTACAGCTTGGTACTTGATGCGGCCTTGCTTAGCACTCTACACTATAAGGTAAGGATCAAGGGTAAAGTGGAGCAATCCAGGGAATGGAGTAGCGCCCTCTCCTACACCTCGGTGTATTAACTATTGAAAGGGGAGCCTTTGGGTCGCCCTCGACTATGGTTGCCAACTTTACTTATATAAAGCTACTTATTCTTATTTAATTAATTAGATTGAATTTAACAAAGAGAATGATATGAATGTACATCCTTATCCATGAGCTTTTTTTTCTTCTCAGATTTTATATATCATGGTTATTTTAGCAATCACGATTCTATATGATTGTTTTTTCTTTGATTTTATACATCATGGTTTGTTTTTTGTTAGTGTTGCTATTAGAAATGATTACATAATAGTATTTATTCTTTATTCTAATGAGTAAAATTAAATTTGATAATCTATAAAAAAAATAATGCTAATGTGCATCCTTAGTTAATTTATGTACAAAATATATATTTGCTAGCTTCTCTTTTATTCTTTATGTTTCTAGAATGGAAGCAACACTTTTAAAAACTCATATTCTCTAAAAACAAACAGGAATTTACAATCATTTTAAAGATGTTTGGTATTTCCCTATATTGTTTTATAAAATCATTCTTTACATTTATAATGCAACGAAACCAAATATGTTAATAAAGGTAAATTAATATCTGTATTATAGTATCAATATATTAAAGCATATATGAAACATATTGGCCTGAAATGCACTTTGACATATATATATATATCCTATAGACCTGGGCTCAATCCCAGGTTGCATCATACCAAAGATTTTAAAAATGGTACTTGATACCTCCTTGCTTAACACTCAGCAATAGAAGGTATGTATTGAGGGTAAAGTGGAGCAATCCAGGAAAAGGAGTAGTGCCCTCCCCTACACCTCTGTGTAGTAGCTATTGAAAAGGGAGCCTTCTGGTTGCCCGTGACTACAGTCGCCAACTTTACTTACTTATATATATATTTTATACATGGAATAAAGTGCAGAGTAATAGGTACCCCAATGTATTTATTATAGAGGCTGCTAAAACATCATGTAAATATGTGTAAGGAAATTGCTTTAATAATCCTTTGCATTTGAGTCCAAGCTGGATTCTGGTTAGTTTATAATCACGGCCCTCCTCAACCAACTAATGCTTATAATACTTGATTTGAACTTTGCTAAATTATTTGACCATGTTTGATTATCAGATTATTCTTTTCTTGTATAAAGCAGTTATATTTTGTAAGATTTAATCAGCAGTTTAATGACAGTAAGAATATTTCTATTCAGAACAGAGCTCTGGAAATTCTTCATGCTTGTGACACTTGTTATTTCTTCTAACCATTCATATTTGTTTTGTTAGTATATAGTTGTAAAAAGTTGGTGACCGTAGTCAAGAGTGACCCTAAGGCTCCCTTTTCAATAGTTAGGTGTAAGGGAGGGCATTACTCCTTCCCCCTGATTGCTCCACTTTATCCTTGATATGTGCCTTATAATGCTGAGTGTTAAGCAAGGAAGTATCAAATACCATTTTTTAAGTCTTTGGTATGACTCGACCTGGGATTGAACCCCGGTCTCTCGAACCATTAGAGAACACCCTACCCACTAGGCCAAAGAGTCGGACTTGTTAGTATATAGAAGAACTTTATGGAGCCGCTTGTGGTGTAATGGATATTATCATAGGAAATAAACATGGTGAACCAAGTTCAAATCCTGAACAAGACTGCTTGCATTTCATGTAGTACTAATACTGTTAGGAAATAGGCAAATAGTAGGGCATACTGGGTTCTTTAATTTTGGTGTGGCAACTGGTTTAGGAAAAGGAAAACTCTGAATTCAAATCTGTTGAACTCTGCTTAAAAATGAACTTGTGTTGCATCCTACTCCTGTGGAGGGGTGAGGTGAATACATATTTTGGGAAAATTTAGCTCTAATAGAAAAAAAGCCTTCACTATGACTCAGCTCTTAAATTGAAAAAAATAATTTCAGGTGAACAATCAGAAGAAGATCAGTCACAAATAACGACATCAGATTCCGACTCTGACTCTGATGAAGAAGATATTTTAACAGTCAAGTACATTGAACCTAAAACTACACAAGCCATGGGAGAATGGGAAGCACACACAAAGGTCAGTACAATCAATCCCTTTTTATTTACAAAGTAAAAAAATCTATTCTTTTTGATAACATTTCTCTTCTTTTTACTTTTGTATTAATATTCTATGTTGAAATGCTTAAATATGATAAGAAGAATATAATATAAACTAGAAGTGTATTATACTTGTACCAATTACAAATTTATTTTTAGAAATCACTTTATATAAATTTATAACAGGAATTATATCAACGCTATTGCAGTATCAATACTACTGTGTTATTGCACCACTTGGACTTAAACAAAATGCTCGGAGAAAAAGTTAGATGGAAACTACACCAAGATGCTGCATGTTGTTTTCAACAAACTCTGGAAGCAGTAATCTACAAAACAGCAATTATACAGCCACTTACCTCCCATCTAAGAAAGACTAGCAAAACATGCTGGGCCTTGCTTGAGAAATAAAAATGAACTGATAAGCAATGTTCTCCTAAGAATTCCCATACAAGAACACACCAGTATTTAGCAAAAACTTTTATTCATTAGCTCTGTGCAGACCCTGGATGTTGTCTAGAGGACCAGTAATCCACAGTAATCAAATGTGTAACTCAAACCAGGCACAGGGAGTCAGGGGTTACATCGGTTGATCCTGGACCCTACAATCAGCCACACACCTCTACATTCACAGTAATCAACCAATGTTGTTCCATGGGCTAGCCTTGTCTGTTAACGTTTTTGTTTGCTAGTCAAGCAGTTGGACTTCATTGTCTAACTTGTATCCTCCATCTACGCTGTATTTCTTGATTTGGAAAGTGAGTCAGTCATTGATCGAAGTCACTCCATCCAGTCAATTGCCACCTGCAGGTTACATCAAAAACAAAATCTCAACTAAAGAAAGGAGCACAGTTTAATATGAAGATTTTCTTAGTTATATATTCTGGTATATTACATTGATTATATTTCTGGTATATTACGTCGTTTTTCAACACTTCCCTCATCTGCCTCAGTGACATGACTATTATAATCTAGCGGTAAGCCAAGTTCTTAGCAATCTGAAGTCTGTTACAAGGTTTAGGCTCAGGAGGTCTCAAAATATTTTGTCTTCTGCTGGCTTCTTCCTAAATTAGAAATTGGATGATTTGGTTCCACTCCTTATCTCTGACTCCAACTTTCATTGATTAGCTTCTCTCACACCAAGTGAACAGGTACTACCTTCAGTTTCTCCCACTCTTTCTATCTCTAACCCCATTCCTCTCAGAGGGCAGTTACTTCCACCTGACATTATGTCATGGAATTTGCCAACTTTTTGAAATTTTCAAGTTCTCTGGCTAAATTTGTTTTTCAGGCCAACACAAGTGTTGTCCTTGACCTTCTGACTCTTGCTACGAAAATGATTTGTAATCAGTTTTTTATTACCAAAACAATCCAGAGCAATTGATTACATAAATTTTAACATTTCTCATTTTTAAGTAAAAAAATTTTGTTTACACCCATTTAGGCAAATATACTGGTCTCTCAAAAAAAAGTGTACAAGGATCATTAAATAGGTTTCTAGACTTTTTTCATATGGGCACTTTTATTGATAGTACACACATGAAACTCTAGTCCCCTTCGAAGTAATCTCCTCCAGCTGCAATGCACTTGTTTTACCGTTCCAACAACTTCTGGAAGGCCCCTTGGAAGTCCTCTTGTGTAAGCGTGTCAATGACCTTCATCACAGCCTCTTTCATCTCCTCAATTGTCTCATACCAACAGCCTTTTTCCTTGAGCTTAGGGAATAAGCAAAAGTCACAGGGAGCAAGGTATGGACTATAGGGAGGGTGAGGAACTGTCTTGATGCCCATCTTGGTCAAATAGTCTGTGACAAGGATGGAGTTGTGGACTGGTACATTGTCCTGGTGGAAATGCCACTGACCCGATTTGAAGTGTGCTGGCCTCTTCTGACAGAATCTCTTCCTGAACTCAACATAGTAACCCTAACCCTAACCGTTTGGGCAATCAACTCTGGTGTATTGACTTCCTTACTCCTCCCACACCTCTCATCATCCCTCACAGACTCCCTGCCTTCCTTGAATCTCTTATGCCACTCAAAAACTGATGCTCGATTCATGCAAGATGCTCGAAAAGCAGTCTGAAGCATTCCATAGGTTTCTGTGGCATTTTTTCCAAGTTTAAAACAGAATTTTATTGCATATCGTTCTTCTAAAGTGTTCTCACGTCCAGATTGCATTTTTGAAATTCACCAGCTGTGAGAATCAGGCTTTAGTAGGGTGTATTCCAATTCCTGCTGTAGCTGTTCATTTGAACCTGAAATCATAAAAATCGTTCAGTCATCTCATAAGATGTATAGCAATAACATAGTGAATTTTCAAGAGTCTACAACAATTTTAAATGCCAGTACAAAAAAAGTCTGGAAGCTTATTGAAGGCACCATGTATTTTAACTCTTTCTGCCTTAATAATTTTCCTCTATTAATTGTTTTGACAAATCAGTTTACCTGTGTAGGACCTACAGGATCATAGACCTACTAAGAGTGATAGCCAAGAGGGATGAATGGCAAGAAAAAGTCAAAGAAATCCATGCTGTTAACTCAACTTGATGATAAGCATGAGAACATGTTTTATGTTTGTAGATTATGATTGTTTTCTGGAAATCTATGTGACTATATATTACATAACGGGGGACATCTCCACTCTAGACGGAACCCCTCCTAAACTAGTAGACAAATTCACTTACCTAGGAAGCAGCATCACATCAACCGAAAAGGACATCGACACGAGCTTAACGAAAGCATGGACAGCTATCAATAGGCTATTGATTATATGAAAATCAGACCTAGCCGATAAAATGAAACGCAGTTTCTTCCAGGCAGCAGTCACATCGATACTGCTATATGGATGCACTACATGGACTCTAACAAAACGGCTGGAGAAGAAGCTAGACGGCAATTACCTTAAGAATGCTGCAAGCAATCTTGAACAAGTCCTGGTGGCAACACCCCACAAGACACCAACTGTACGGCCACCTGCCTCCTATCACGAAAACTATTCAAGTTAGACGAAGGAAAAACTCTGAATTCAAATCATGAGGAGTATTGTTGGGAGAATCTTTGGCCCACTGGTATACCATTCTTCTGTTATCAGCTAATCTGAAAAATGTGGCTGGCTTGATCATTGGCCTTCACCACAATGAACAAATCACCTATGTAGCCATTTACTAAGATTGACTTAGTCAATGATGCTAATAGACAAACATATCATTAATCTGTGGCACATGGGGAATTTATTCTTCTTTTATGATCTCATTCAAAAATTATAGCTCACTCTACATAAACCTTCACCACTATAAAGAAATCACCCTAGTTTATTTGCTAAATTTTGGCTTAGTCATTGATGCTGATGGACAAACATATGATCTTTGTATCATGATTATTGCTTACTGTCTCGACTTTTGTTCTAGGCAACATTGGGAATCTCTCTTAGGATAATGAAAAAATTCTTTAAAAAAAATGATTAAAAATGCATGTGTTTAGTGGCTATAAATTTTTACTATCATATAAATTATTGTCTTGGATAGATTTCTCTCCTGGAAAATGATAATTTTAAAACTTTTCTCAACATAATATACAAAATACCAAGTTAAACATTGCATGAGTTTGGCCATTATTTTTTTAATTGATTTGATACATAAACTACCTCTGGCAAAAATTATCGAATCAGCACTTCGAGGATTTTCATTTTGTTCTTTTTTTTATTCAGCAGGAAATAGATTAATAAAAGATAAGATGCAAAATAAATAAGTCAAGATGGCGACCTTTGTCAAGGGTGACCCGAAGACTCCCCTTTCAATAGGTACTACACCGAGGTTTAGGGGAGGGCACTACTCCTTTCCCTGGATTGCTCTACTTTACCCTTGATCCGTACCTTATAATGCTGAGTGTTAAGCAAGGTGGGATCAAGTACCATATTTTGAGTTTTTGGTATGACTTGACCTGGGATTGAACACTGGTCTCCTGGACCATTGACAAACACTCTACTCAACAGTCTGGCTCTATATAATATTCCTTAAACAAACTAGATTAAAATGTTTTGATTAATAATATTATTTTTCCCAAGCTATCCAGAGGAAAATATTCTAGAATAACCTAAAGTTGATTTCAAAGTTTTTAATTTGCTTATCATTAGCTTTTGTTCGCATCAAAAACAAATCAATTTAGAGAACTCTTACACCACTTTTTCTTTAAAAAAAATTTATATAAGCTATCATCATTTATACCAAAGATAAATGTTTATTGAGTATGAGGAAATATTAGGTGAATTCATGTACATATGATCATTGTTGGAGGTGCAAGTGGCATAACAGTGGTTATCATTGAAGAAAACATTTAGGAGGTGCCCGTGGTGTAATGGTTATTGTCGCAGGATATGGACATGGCGACACGAGTTCAAATCCTGGACCTGACTGATTGCATTTCACATAGCACTAATACCCTTGGGAAAGGTATGAATCCAATTATTCTCCCTCCAGCTATGGGTAAATAGTAGGACAGACTAGGTTCTTCAGCCTTGGTGAGGCAACTAGTCTAGGAGAAGGAAAACTCTGAATTCAAACCTGTTAAATAACCTAAAGTTGGTTTTGTGCATAAATTTTTATAAGATGCTGTTTAATATTCAGAAAAGTTAAGGTGCAAAATGACTTCTTTAAAGAAAAGAAAAATGGTAGAAAATGAGATTCTTTATTTCCTGGTGGAGTAACTTTGTGTGAAATTTTAAGGAAGACATGGAAAATGCTGGGTAACAGCAGATATAAACAGATTGATCATCCTATTCAAATTCCTCAAACTTTGATTGCTCTATTGGTTGGGGCTTAGAATAGACTGAATTTTTCTCTGCAGAAGAGTAAGACATTAAACTACATCTGATGGTGATGCTCCAGCTCTAGAGATCTGAGGAGTGTGGAGTGCCTCCTTCATTGCCATTACTCCCAAGTCCACTCTAACATAAAGTGGTAATACCTGTTAGGTCTCATTTATGTGTCAAATACATCTGTTTCTTTCATTTAAATCTCATTAGCTCCCAAATTGAAAATATATCATGTATTCTTCACTAGATATCTTGTTTTTATTTTGTTTTTTAAAGGATGTATATATAGAGAATACTTTTCTAAGCCAATTGCCATTGGCAAGTTCTTATGTGATGCTTCACATAAGAACCTGCCATAATAATATTTGGTACACAAATTGTGTATATACCTGATAAGATTATGTAGAAGATATGATAAGTATAGATTTTACAATATCACATGAAGGTTAATAGTTGTTTCTCTAAATCAAAATCAGTCTTTTTTTTCCTCATTTAGTTAAATAGATATTTATAGCATTATGGTATCAGAAGCAACTGTGATGAGGAGGTGCTTATAATTTAGGATCATGAGCAAAAAAAAACAACCTCTTATACAATTATACAAAAAATGTAAATATGAAAATATAATAAATATGATTCACTAAACTTTTGCATCTTGTATTAGTAACTGTAAATTCTGACTTAAGAAAATTAACTTTGACTAAATGCAATCCAAAATTAAGTTTGAATATTAAGAAATGAAAATGTAACTTTTGTTCCTTTTAGGGTTTTGGTTCTCGTATGATGGCAAAAATGGGTTACATTGTTGGACAAGGATTGGGGAAAAATGGAGAAGGTAAAGCTGAACCTGTTCCCATTGAAGTCCTTCCTGCTGGTAAGTTGGTTTGATATTTATGCATTCTCTTTTACTGCTTTATCAAATTATTCATAATTTTCCTATTACTGTAAACTATCTCAGATCCACAATTTATTAAGTCTAAAAATTTGTCTGAATCACACATTATTTCATTTAGTTTACCTCAAAACAAACAAAAAAATATGATGATGAAAATCTTTATTTTTGATTTCACAGGTAAATCTCTAGATGCTATTATGCAGTTAAAAGAACAGACAAATAATAAGGATCTATTTAATGCCTTCAGTAATGAGAAGAAAAAGCGGAAAAAAATTGAGCAACAAAACAAAAATGCATATAACAGACCTGAAAGTACAAATGTATTTGACTTTATTAACAACAAATTGTCCAAGAGAAAAGGTAGGTGTCATTATTTTCTACTTTTATATACCAATATTTGTAATTTTTTCTTACAATTTCAGCTTTATTTGATATATTTGGGTTCAAGCTTATTTGATTTACTTGGGTTCGAATTTTTTTATATATTTATGTTCAAGCTTTATTTGATATATCTGGATTCAAGCTTTATTTGATATATTTGGGTTTAAGAAATCTTATAAATTCCATCCTTGAGGAACTGTTTGATTTATTGATAATTTTCAAGAAATGATATCTTTATCAAGTGCATCATAGACTTATTGCCATTTAGAATGACTGAGTACATGGGGTTGAGATTTTTATTTATATCTCCTAATTTAAAATTAATGTATGAATATTTGATATTGATTCCTTTCTACATTTCATACGAACAGTTATCAAAAGGTCAAGTTATGATATTATTTAAAGCAGTGGTTTCAGAAGTGTAGTCTGCTTACCTCTTGGTGAGGAGGTGTCAGTCAAATAACTAGGAATCTGCAATTAAAAATCTAAATTAACCTTTTACCTACCTATCTTAAATATACATGTTTTCATGTATTGCCAAAGTCAGTTATTTTTTTTTTGTGAGCAATCATGTTTTCATGTAACTTTCTATGGATACATCACATGGACACTAACTAAACATATGGAGAAAAAGTTCAATGGCAATTACACAAGAATGCTGTGAGCTGTATTGAACAAGTCCTGGAGGCAACATCCCACAAAACACCAGGTGTATGGCTACCTACCACCCATCATGAAAACTATCCAAGTTAGATGAACCAGATATGCGGGATACTGCTGGAGAAGTAAAGATGAACTCATAAGTGATATACTCTTGTGGACCCCTTCACATGGATGAGCAAAGGTAGGATGACCAGTTAGAACCTAATATACAACAGCTCTGTACCGATACAGGATATAGCCTGGAAGACCTCCCAGGAGAGATGGATGATAGAGACGGATGGCAAGAGAGGGTCAGGGAAATCTGTGCTAGCAGCGCAACATGATGATATATTTTCAATTTATGTTATAACTTAACAAAAGGTTGTGGAATGAGAAATAATCAAAACGGTGATTGGAAATGAAATGAAAATCTTTATAACATTAACAAAATGCAATACTCACCTGCAGTATGATGATGGTAAACCACTGCTAGCATATTAACTCCTCGTCACAATAGTATCTAACATATTTATGAGGAATGGGACATACCCATTAATGTTCATAGGTAGGGTATATAACAATTAACAATTCATATTTAATGATAATAATTTACTAACAATTATATATCTTCAATTAAGATGTGTGTTGGTTTTATGGTATATCAGCTCTTCTTGAATCATTTAATGATGATTTATACCTTTCCCAAGGGTATTAGCACTATGTAAAATGTAAACAGCCTCATGTAGGATTTGAACTCAGCTCGGTATGTCCATTTCCAACAACAATAACCATTACACCACAAACATCTCTTTAAAATGATATATTATATGAACATAGTTAAATAATTCTTTATTCCAGTATACACATAAAAATTTGGAATAGAATATAAAAAATTATTTTGTGTATTTTGGAATGAACTATTACTTAGATGTTCAAAAACAAAGAATGATCTAGCTGCATACGTATTTTGGGTAAGAGGTCAGATCTTGGGTTATTTTGATAGTAAGACAATCCTTTAATACTGATGAGGTAATAAGTGGGGAAATGTTGTTTTGTTTGGTTGCAAGGTCTTCAAGAAAGAAAGTTGGTAGAGAGACAGACAAGATGGAGAGATGACAAGTTCGCATCAAGAAAAGGAAAAAGTTAGACACATGGTCACAAGAAAAAACACTCACTTTGTCATTAGTGTTTTAACCTTCCTTTGGATTGGTCTCAAAAACAAAGAGATATAAAATGATATTTTTGAATCAATGTAGAAAAGATCCTACTGATTTATAAATTGTAGCCCACTTCTAACAGTGGGCAGATGTTTTGCTCGCCCTGAAATTTAAGTTGTTTCTTGTTCTCTGTTTATAACTGACTGTTCCTTTTCAAAAATCCCAACTCTTACATGTGACTGTTTCATATACCCACTGTGAGAGTTCTCCTGTTTGACCACATGTTGTTGGTTTTGGTTGGTTGGTTTCTTTGTTTAATGGCATATCAACTCTTTTTAGGTTATTTAATGCCAAAGCCATTCTCCTAGAAGAACAGTAGTGGTACTATTTAACCCATAGCTGGGACATGTTGTTGGTCACATAGCCCAGCACCAACTTCATTGATAGTGGGAGATGGCTACTACATTATATTTTTCTTGAGAGTCAAGTCATGAAAAATTAATGGGTTTATATATTTCTGAAAATCTTAGAATTTTTGTAAAAATAATGATTTTTGACATCCTGACTATATCTTCAAACAATGTATTTTCAATAAGCTTTTCAGCATTATTTTGTTTTACTAAGCAATAACTGGGCCATTGACCTAATGAGTAGAGTATTCACCAATGGTCTGGGAGACCAGGGTTCAATCCCAGGTTGAGTCTTACCAAAGACTAAAAAAAAATGGTACTTGATCCTGCCTTGCTTAATACTCAGCATTATAAGGTAAGGATCAAGGGTAACGTGGAGCAATCCAGGGAATGGAGTAGCACCCTCCCCTACACCTCTGTGTAGTAGCTATTGAAAAGGGAGCCTTCGGGTCACTCTCGACTAAAGTCACCAACAACAAGAAGCAATTTTGCAATCTTTGTTGTTGTCAATTAAGAATTTACAATGAATGGTAAATAGTTACTATTAAGATTAATTCCACATATGAGAAAAAAGATTTACCAATTATATTTTTTATATCATCTTACGAACTTGGAGTTGATATTTTTTTTGTGAAATTATTCACAGAGATTTTTCGAGAAATATTTGTAAGCAAATAACATTTAAGAGATTTATCAAATTAAACATTGTTTTTTTTTTTTTTTATCCAGATTGTTCTAGCCAAGCAATGTAATTATTTACATCCCCAGTTTGAATAACTGCCTATAAACCTCATTAGCAATATTTAATTAAATATTAAGGATTAGTTACATAAATAATTTGGGGTTTTTTTCCTTGAAAATTTGAATTCTGTATGATTAGTTATATTTGCAGCAACATGGCTTCCTGCTGATTTTTTTGTCAGAGATCTTTTAATAAGAGTCCATTTTCCCCCAAGAGGAACAATTTTTTAAATATATATATATATATATATATATATATATGTATATAGTAAAGCCTTCTCTTGTGTTTAACAAGTATGCATACTAAATTTAGAACCTCTACATTAAACTATTTGGCTATATATAAAGGATAGACAAAGAAACTCTTCTTAATAATTACTATAAATAAGTCAGTATTTGAATTTGTAAAGTGTCTGCTTTTTGTTCAGATCTGATTGGTATTCGGGGAGATGGTTATTTAGTTAATATTATCAGACAACACTCTGATTTGTAAAATGTTATTTGTTCAGATGTATTGATACAAACTCACCTGAAGATCAGACACATGAAATTCAGTCATGATTTTTTACCCCATTTTATTTAATTTCATAGTAAAAATATAGTGATATATATATATATATATATATATATATATATATATACTTGATATATACATGAATAATTTCTCGTCCTGATGGAATTACTCCCAACTCCGGTTTAACTGGACTAAAGAATACTATATATATATATATATATATATATATAGTAGAGGTGTTTGTGGTGTAATGGTTACCATTGTAAGAAATGGATGCAGTGACCCAAGTTCATATCCTGGACAAGGCTGTTTACATTCCACATAGTGCTAATACCCTTGGTAAAAGTATGGATTCAACTATTCTCATTCTAGTTATAGGTAAATAACCTCTTTAACCTTGTATTGGCTACCAGTCTAGGAGAAGGAAAACTCTGAATTCAAACCTGTTAAATTTCTGTTTAAAAAAAATTGACCTTGTGTTACATCTTACTTGTGTGAAGAGGTTGTTAAATATTTATATATATATATATATAGTATTGCTCATAAATAAGTACACTACAAAAAATTTTTTATAAAAAGTTGATTATTGTAAAATGAACCAAGATTTTTTTATTACCTCTACAGCATTGAATCCCTGTTAGAAAAGGCATATAAAGCCATGTACATATTTCTCAGTTGTTTTTTGGGAATATATATTTTTATAGAATTAATATAAAAAATTGGAAAATGCAACTAAGAAAGGGTTAATTTACTTTATTCATCATCATTTTTTCATATTAACTCTGTAAGTAAAAATATATAAAGCTGTAATCTAACTTCATAACTGTTTTGGAGGATACATATTTTCACACAATACAAAAAAAAAAAATAGACAATTCAACAAAGAAAAGGTTAATTTACTTCATTTATCATTTTTTTTTTATATTAACTCAAATTTTTATTTATAAATCATTGTTCCTGGTTTCAGCATTGATTTGTTATTGCAAATTATATTTAGTATTTTTTTTTTATTACCAAAAGAAAAAATAAACAAAGAATAAATCTTTAAAGCTTCTTTTCAATTCAATTTCTCAATTCTCATTAAGATTTTCTTTAGAATTCTCTCTCTTTTCTCTGGGAGAACCAATCCTGTTCCCATTACTGTGAGAAGTATTGTTGTGATGTTCATGGCATAATAGTTATCATTACAGAAAATGGACTCAGCCAAATTAAAATTCAGGATGGGACTGTTGGCATTTCACTTTTTGATAAAGTCTTTAATTCAACTTTGATATATGGTAACCAGTCTTGGAGAAGAAAAATTCTGAATTCAAGCCAGTTTTACCCTACTTAAAAATTAACCTTGTATCACATTCTGCCTATGGTGGAGGGGTTGGGTAAATACAGCCTATCAATTCATACCCTGTGTCCACTTCATTTTAGCTCTCAGTATTTGGAATTAGCTCACTTTCAATATTACATATATGGTTTTATCAAATTTTTGTATTCATTTTACCTTATATTATAAAGACAAGAATGAGAATGACCTAGCCAAGTAATTTAAGTGTGAGGAATAATTTCAAAAAATCTTGTTACAACTTAACAAATATTAGCTTTGCAATCGTGTATCATCTAAGTATCAGACTATTTTCATATTACTAAAGACAGTTTTTTCTCCTTAGAAAAATTCTGGTAGGAAGCTAGAATGCCAAGAAGTTTAAATTGTTGTTTGGAGTATAAAAATTTAAAAAATTGATGTCTTTCTTGTCTTTCAAAATATGAATTTTTGTGAAAAGAGCTTAGATCTTGGTTTTCTTTTGTTATTCCTTTAAATAGTGGCAGTTTTTACAATAATCAATATAATTCTTAAGTCATTTGATTTGGGGGAAAAAACATTGAAGAATAGTAATATCTTTAAGCTTATTGGATTTTAGTAAAATTTTAGTTGTCATACTTGCCAGTAATATGAGGTCCATCTAAAAAGTTTTTTTTTGTAATTTAAATGTGACACATGAAGCCAATATAATATGGACTTTTACAACTACTTTTTATGAGATCATTATATAGAATTATAATTAAAATTCACTACTAAAACTGTTCTAAGTCTGTAAAAAGCAGTGCTATGTCACAATATTTCAATTATAAAATAAAAGTAAAACAGTAAAAACTGACAACTCTGAGTTGCATGTGGTTGATCTTCAGGTGAGATTGTATCAACACTGACTTTAAATGTGTCAATTCAAACTTACCTGAAGATTGGATATATGAAACTGTCATGATTATTACTCTTTTATTTTATTTTACAAGTCACATATATATATTTAAATAGAATACCTAAAGATATACTAATTTCACTCTAAGGTGTATTGAGCACTTTTACCTTTCAGCTTAGGTAACTCTGTCTGTATTTTTTTCTTTTGGCTAGACATTATGGTGCTGGTTGATCATTTTCAAGCAGTACAAATGTTTTTAGTCTTTTCTTTTTTATTGAATTTTTTCCCCCAGATATCAGTTTGTGTAATATTTTTTATTTACAAATAAAATGATCTATCAGATGAACTAAAGGGTTAAGATGAATTTCTTTGTGTTATTTACATTTTGATTTCGACTAGTTTCTAGAGAAAAGTTTTTGTGAAAATAATTTTTTTTAGAAAGTTTTTAAAATAGATGATATACTATAAGAGAAGCTGTAAAAAATTAACTGGTGACATAGTGTATCTATTCGTTGAATGATGATTGTTTTTTGGTATTGAAGTGTCTTTAACTGAACATTAAATCATCTCTTTCATCATAGACACCTGGTACTGAACTCTCCATTTGGGAGATGTATATCAAACATGGGTAGGGTGTATTTTAAATTAGCTGTGACTGCTTTCGTCAGTTATTTGTTTATTTAAGTGTTTATGTTTCAACCCAACTCTATCCATCTTATTTAAAAAATGTTTTGAGGATTGGTTAACTTGATGTAAAGTCAATTTGGGGGTCAGTATTTGGAGACCTATAAATTACTACACCTCTGAACAGTTTTGCTATTTGCCACTTTTTGGTGTAAAAGATCATTATCTCCCATGTCTACCAAATAGTACTGCTCATGAGAATGTGGTCCAAGTCAAATTCCTTTTTGACCTCAACAATACTTTGAAACAGACTATGTCCTGTACATAATTAAGGACTCAACAACATATACAAAAGTCTCTTTCAAATAGATCAGGATATTTCTGTTATATACTCTTCTAGTATTTCATGTCATACTGTTCTTGTTAATTCATAGTGAATTGTTCTTGCATAATTATGCAGAGGAAATATTAAACCATAATACATTTCTTCTACTACGAGTGTTGAAATTATTGTTCTCACTCAAATAATGTTAGTGGTTATCGAAGTTCTCTTGTCTCAGATTTCACTTGTGTTGAGATGTTGAGTTTGGTAGATATTAGTCAGCACTCAATTGCGTAACAAGTCAAGTTACGAGTTGAAGTGAGCTCTCCAGAAATCTAGGGAATGAGAGATTTTATAGTCATTGGGGCATTGTAAAATAAATTAAGATTTTTATTTTTTTTTACCTCTATAGCATTGAAACTCGGTAAACAAAAATATATGAAGCCGTATACAAACTTCCCAATTGTTTTTTGAGAAAACGCATTTTCACACAATACTAAAAATTGGTAAAAGCAACACGGAAAGGGTCTGTTTATTTCATTCATCATAATTTTTTATTGCCCAGTGGGCTAGGGCGGCTGTAGAATACACTGACTGCATCTCTGCAGAGGGGGTAAGACTCCCCTAACAAGTGTCCCGGATATGACACTAACCAATCTGATGATGAGGTTCCAGTAATGCTGGAGCTTTGAGGAACGCAGAGTACCCATTCATTGCCATCTCTCCCAGGTCCACTCTGGCTCGGAGTGGTAGCACCTGATAGGATCCTATCTATGGTTCAAATAGAACTAAACTGTACTTATGCTAAACTGAATTGCTGGAAATAGAACTGTTTTGACATTTTAGACTGCGTACTAATGCTTAACTGAATTGTTTGAAATGGAGTTGTTTTTGTATGCTAAACTGAATTGTTTGAAATAAAACTTAGACTAAACTGAATTGCTTGAAATAGAAATGTTTTTGACAATTAAACTGTGTACTTATGCTAAACTGAATTGTTTGAAATAGAACTGTTTATTTGTATAAAAATGGATTTGGCATTAAATAATCTACAAAGGTTGATATTCCATAAAACCCAAACAAACAAAAGATAATTTTTTAATATTAACTCAGAAATATATATAGGAAGGTAGTTGATATTTTCACTTAATTAGGTGACAAGTATTTTCTCACTTTTCCCATTCTTCTAAAATTTAAATATGAATTCATGAGAAAATGAAACAAACTTTTCCTGCCATTGTTAACTACTGATTGTATTCTTTTGCACAGAGAAAAATACAATATACATAGAATGACAGAAAATATTTCTCACAGGACATGAAAATTTATAAATATATACTTTTGTTTTCATGTTTATCTATTGTTATCTTATCATGGGAGCAATCCCTTCTTTGTAAATTTAGTGACTCTAAAATGATTCACTATGACTTTTATATTTGGAAGCCAAAAGTGCTTCTCCCACCATTCATGTTAAAAACTGATTTATTGTATATATAAATAACAATACACTCAAACCAGTTGCTACATTAACTTTAAAATTAATATTGTTAATTGTTTTATGTGAAAATATATAACTCTAGCTGAAGTACCCATCTATGCTTTTGGATCAAAGCTGGTTATTTTATAATCTTTATTGTTAAGAAATAGTAAATCTCATATAAACCTTTATAAAAATACAAGGTGTATCAAAAAAGTACCAAGGCTGATGGTGTATTTACCAATATAGAAATGAAGAATGAAGGGAATGTCCCTTTGACATTCAAGATGTTCCACTGAGTTTTCCCTGGGTTGAAGGACTCCTGAAACTCCTCTTTTGATATGGTGTAAAACTTTGTCATTATATTACTTTTACTGTTCTCTATATCACCAAACTTTATATTTGAGATGTATTTTCAGTCTAGAATTCAAGAAAAGGTCTCATGGTGAGTATGGAGGGTGATGCAATTGTAGAATCCTGTGTTTCATCAAAAGTAAAAAAAAATTCAGTTAAAAAGTATTAATTAGCACTGACTGATCAAGATGAAGTCTAGACACTAAATTCTATAACCAAAAATATGAATGTGTAGTAGTACAAATATAAGTACACCCTTTATATATATATATATATATATATATGCAATTTTTAATTTTGGTTACAGAGGTATTGCTATCCTATTTTCAGTTATAGAATTTCAATGTAGTAGAGTTTGGTAAATAATACCTAATATCCATTTGAAAATAATAAAATCCTAGTATCTTTGGTTTTGAAGAAGATAACTTTTTATAAAAAATTGTTGGTGGATGTACTTATTTATGGTTAGTACTATACATATTTAGGATCAATCATTTAAAGACTACTTTTGACAGCCATTATGCTTAATGTTGAGTTAAATTTTATTTATTGATTTTATACTGTAATTAACAGTGAATAAAGAAATAAAAATTTGGGGAAGAACTCTATAATTAGCATTTAAAAGTTCAGAATAATAATGGCCAGTGTAAGCATACACACACTATTATTATTATTTCACTCCTTGAGAGTTTTTCACACTTGTGTTGGCTGGTGGTCTTTCACTGGAGTTTGTGTGACAGCAAGTCTCCTCAGACCTCCAGGGTGCTTAGTGTTTTAGCAAATGTCACAATACTGTGGTCTGGATGGTTTCAATTCTAACTCTGATTTCCAATTCCAACTTTCTTTTTTCCAAGCCATATGGGAATGTATTTAGCTACAAATCGTATCCCTGTCACTCTCATGTTCCACAGCTTTTTTTAGTTCTCTGGCAAGGTCCAAGTATTTGCCTATCTTTTTGTCTTCTTTTATTTTCCCTCTGTGGTCCACCAGAATGGCAAAATGTGTATGGCAAATCCTTTTTTCTTGTTAATGAACCCTAAATCTGGTCTTCTGATTCAGATTAGGTGATCTGTTTGTATCTCAAAATCCCAGAGAATTTTATGTGTCTCATTCTATTGGACTGATTCTGGTTTGTGCATATACCATTTGGAGGTAGGGTCAATTTGAATCATCTATACAATTCCCAACTGGTCCATTGGCCTAATGAGTAGAGTGTTTGCCAATGGTTTGGGAGACTGGGGTTCAATCCCCGGTCGAGTCATACTAAAGACTCAAAAAATAGTACTTGATGCCTCCTTGCTTAACACTCAGCATTATAAGGTAAGGATCCAAGGTAAAGTGGATCAATCCAGGGAAAAGCGTAGTGCTCTCCCCTACACCTCAGTGTAGTAGCTATTGAAAAGGGAGCCTTTGGTTACCCTCGACTAAGGTCATCAACTTTACTTTTTACTTATACAATTCCCAGTCTTGTCTTTTTGTGCCTTTTTGTTGTATTTGCTTATTGTATGGTTCACTGTTTCATCTCTTTCCCCACATAATCTACACTTGCTATTTTGTTGTATATTATCAATTTCTACTTTTGTATAATTAGTCCTTATGTCATTGTTTTGTGCTGCTATTCAAATAGATTCAGTCTCTTTCTTGAGGTTTCCCTTTCTTAGCCATGTCCAGGTCTTCCTGTGTGCAATTTCTCCAGATTGTTGCTTGAAATATCCATACAGTTGTTTTTATTTCCATTTTTGTTTCCTAGTTTTTATTGTTGTTCTGTTTGATCTTATGTTGCTATTGCTTTACTGGAATAATGCACCAAATTTTGTATGAATATTAATTTGTATTATATCAATATTCAATAGTTCAGAGTTATAATAACCAGTGTGATTGTGAACTCTTATTATTTTTCTCTTTGCAAGCTTTTTACATTAACTCTGTCTGATGGTTTTTCATTGGACTCCGAGTAGCAGCAAGTCTCTTTCAATCTCCAAGACTCTTCTAAGTATTCTAGACATTAACATGTATTAGATTAGCATTTAATAGTTCAGAATTATTAAAAAAATGAACCAAAATGTTTAGAAGTGAGTAGTTTTTCAAGATTTGATGCTATAATGCAAATCTCTTTAATATCATCTCCCATCATGTTTTTGTTATATGCACCTTGGTGAGAAAAACAACGTTTGAAAAGAAAAATGGTTCTTTTTGATTTACTTTAGACATAAGCAATTAGAAAATAGCACTTTCTTCGCAGGAGCAAGAAAAAGTTGAAAATCTGTTTGTGCTATTTTATTACAAATTATCTTAATTTTCTTTTATTGTATGGAACAGCTAGACATTGGCATAATGGTTAGAGTGGCATAATGGCCCGGGAGACCTGGGTTCAATCCCAGGTAGAGTCATACCAAAGACCCAAAAAATAGTACTTGATGCTACCTTGCTTAACATTCAGCATTATAAGGTATCGATCAAGGATAAAGTCGAGCAATCCAGGGAAAGGACTGGCACCCTTCCCTACACCTTGGTGTAGTAGCTATCAAAAATGGAGCCTTCGGGTCACCCTCAACTATGGTCGCCAACTTTACTTATATCTTGTATGGGGTAGAAGAGGCTCCAGTCTAATGACAAAGCTATGGAGGAGTTAACTCCAGCATCAAACCTCTGCTGACTCATAGATATCCTTTGACAAGAAACATCTAAGAGAACATACTTAGAAATAAAACCTGCAGTTTGCATTGACACCAGTTATCTTGAGATGTTTGTCACTGGGCTGTAGCTATGTAGTTTCAGAAAGTGGCATCAGTGTTTTACAAGTGTATGTCACTATAATCCAATGACATACAGATGTCTTACTGCCTTATTATATTATGCATCTTGTATATTTTTCTCAAGTTGAATTAGTTATTAATCAGGATGTTTCAATTGAAATTAAGATGGTAAAGACAGTTATCACCTATAAAGACATGGCAGTCACCATCATAATATCTTATCAGTTTAGGGTATATGTGTTGTGTGTGTGTGTTCCACATGTTGGTACAATGAAAACAATTCACAGAATAAAGAAGCTAACATGGTTTCTTTTCACATTCCAGGTTTTATTTTATATTCCTTGGAAGAAAGTCCTTGTGGTATTTACCATTCAGTTCCTTTGTGTGAAGGATTAGGATATTTTCAGTATAAATGTCTGGCCAAGTTAATAGATCACTGAATTAGGGTGCTTGTGTACTATTTCAATATTTCCAGGTTCTAGGAGCTGCTGAGAAAAGTGTCCTTCCTTGAGTGAGGTTGGTGTCAAAAAATAAAGCAGAAAAACAAAAACAAAGGGAGAGCATGACCCTTGACTGGAAATTTTGATACCAGGGATCAGGTGACCAAAATCCCTTTCTCAATGAGAAAAATTTAAATTTATCATTTAGATTTTATTCCATTATTTTATTTTATTTTTCTAAATAACCACAAGTTTTTCATAGATTTTCAATTAAGGACATAGACTGAGAAACAATTTTACTTTTTCAATTACTATCAAGACTGATCTGCTAATCATTAAGAATAGGTCAATCTGCTGTAGAGAAACACAAACAACTGTTGTAATATAGATAGTCAACTCATTGAGTATTTAATAACAGACCTCACAATAACCAGTCTAATATTCTAACTCATCAGTTAGTAATATTCAAATTGCTGTCAGTGGGTTTTAAACACTTGATTATCAGTTTTAATGTTATTCTTTAATAACAATATCTAAGCTTCATATATTTGAAATTATGCAGGTTTGTAAAAAAAATTGTTTTGATTTTCCTAACCAATAAATTTTGAATTAATTTCTCCTTTTGGTCTCTCTCTCTCTCTCCCTCTTCTAGGAAAACTTTATTCAGTTGAATAATTTTTGTTGATTTCATCTAATCTTTTTTATAGATAAACTATCTCTCTCTCTCTCTCTCTCTCTCTCTCTTTTTTTTATCTCTGCCTTTCCCAGGTTTATTCATTTTATCAGACATTCTGTGAGTGAACCAAAATTGAATTTTCTTGATAGAGTTACTGAAGTCAGTCTGACTTTTCCCCCAACTAAGATAGTCAAATTATTTACTTTCTTCTCTGTCCAAGAGATTTAAAAACAAAAAAACAAACCCACTTATTCTGTAGCACTTAATATCATCTCTTATATTCTATAATATTCAATTTATTTTCTTAAAAACTGCAATTCTTTGTTCTTATTTTATTTAAAAGATTTTCTCCGTTGTTGCAGAGTTGATTGTTGTTGTGGTCTCTGATTATATTCAGTGAAAAATCTTCAAGTTGTTTTAATATGAGTTTTGGAGATTTTCTTAGATTGCTATTCAAAATTTTATAATATATGATATGAGTGTAGTATATCCCCTTGACCTGTGATGAACCCAGTGGATGTTGTTGACAGATACATCCAGCCGTAGATAAAATCAACAAAATGGTTACCAGAAACAAGGAATGTGTGAGTATAAGCTGTGACCAATGGAGAACAAACATTGCATCAGTGTAAATCATGGCCAATGAAAAACAAGCATTGCATGGATATAAGCCATGACCAATGAAAAGCAAGCAATGCGTGGGTGTAAACCATGACCAATGAAAAACAAGCAATGCATGGGTGTAAGCCATGACCAATGGAAAACAAACATTGTGTGTGGGTTGTGTGGGAGTTTTAAGATTACATAAGGTCTAGAATTTTCGCTGAAGTCAGTTTCCACTGGCATTTCAGGATGTCCAACGGCTCTTCCTTGTGCATGAACTCTCTCTCTCTCTCTCTCTAATTGCTTTCCTGCTCCACACAAGTGTCACTTTTGATGAATAAAAGTATAAAATTATATTTTTATATATATATGTGTTCCTTGTCAAGACCCAACTGTACTATACTACACAAGGATCACATGAAAAGTTCTAAGCCTTACTCATAAAGAAGAGCATTGTGCAACATTTTTGTTGTGGCAACACAGTAACACTTCTTATAAACTAGAAAAACTAATTCAGATTTTTCTAGTTTTATAAGAAATGGTACTGTGTTGCCACAACAAAAATGTTCAACTATACTCTTCTTTTTTAGAAATTTTTGAATGACCAGTATATATATAATATTATAGAATATAATTTTCATAAATACTCATCAAAGAAACTATTCTGATCTTTTCTAAACATAGTAAATATATGAGCATACTAAAAAATAAAAACGACACGTTCTATAACTTTCAGTATCATTTCTTATTCTATGACATTTGATATTATCTCTTATTCTATAAAATAATATTTATTCTCTAACATTCACTCTCATTTATTATTCTATAGCATTCAATATCATTTCCTATTCTATAACAATCAGTGTCATTTCTCATTCTATAAAATTTAATATCTCTTATTCTATAAAATAACAATATAATTTCTTATTCTATAGCATTCAATATCATTTCTTATTCTATAATATTCAATATATTTTCTTTAAAACTGATTCTTTGTTTTATTTCATTTTTTGTCAATCTTTCTATTGCAGTTGGGTTGATTATTGTTCTGGCCTCTGATTACTTATATGCAGTCAAAAATCTTTAACTTGTTTTTATGAATTTTAGTTGACTGATTGATTTTAATGGCATGTCAATCTGTTTTGTCTTAAACAGATCTATTTGATCCATTTTGGGTCAGAGAGGATACAGTCAGTATATTCTAAGCCCCACCAACAGTACATAAGAGTTTTGGAGATTTTGTAAGATTGCAATTCAAAATCTTTATAATTTTGATAAATACTCTTGTATTCTGATTTTTTCCTGATACCTTGTTTTCCATTTAGTAAATGTTAGAGTGACTATTATAGAAAGATGGTTAGCGTGTTTGTCTTGCAGATTATCTGCTAGTAAATTTTAGCCCAAGTTCTTTAACCAGACAAAACTAAACATAGTAATTATATGAGCATACCTCATAGCTAAGATAATTGTATATTTCCTACCAGTGATTGAGGTCAGTATCTAAACCTATGATTGATTGATTTTATTGACATCTCAACTCATCTAGGGTTATTTTATGTTCATTGTACATTTATATTTTTTGTGTAGTTGTTTCTAAAGAGTTTTTTGCCAACATTTATATATCAAGTATTCCTATCTAATACAAATAATTTATACACCATTATATGGTTTGAAGTAATTATTTCTATTTAATGATAATCATTTGTTTGCACACATTTATATGGTGTCAAGAAACTAATAAAAATCCTTGGTAAATGATTATAACTTCAAGTAACTATTCTTAATACAAATAATTTACTGTTATATAGTATCAAATATTTCTAATATTAAGAATTTTCAGATCTATTTAACTCATATATTGGACCCTAACAGGTTATACCACTTCAAGTCAGAATATATCTGGGGGTAATGGCAAGAAAGGAGTACACCACACTTCCCAGATATCCAGAACTGGAGCCTCACCATCATTTGCTGTTTGTAATACTCAGAACACCTCTTTTTGGGAGGATTTTAGTTCTCTGCTGGGGATACAGTCAGCATATTTAAGCTTAGGTAAAAATAAGAATGTATAATTCTGATTTTCAAAGCAAGAAACTCCTTCCTACTTGGAAGATTAGTATAATACAATCTCCCTCCCCTCATTTCTCCCTCTTTGACCTTATTGGTGGTAGGGGAGATATTTTAGTCATGTTTCCACTCTTCAAGAACCAATATTTAAATTAGTCTATCCATGATAGACTAACACATAATAAACAGAAGGAAAGACAGATAAATTCATTTATAAACATTTAATATTTAATATGTATATGTACAAGTGTTATTAAAAGAAAGAATACCCAAACATGTTCCTATAGCTAGAATTATATACATATTATGCCGTGAACAAGCAGTATGTTGAAGGGATATAAAATAGCAAAGGTTTACTTGTTAAGTCTATGTATAATGGCCATGTGGCTTAAACATTTGCCTGTCAGTGTTAGAGACAATGTCTCTATCGGTAAAAGACCAGAGATGAAAAGCAACTAAGAATGGATTTCTGGGAATGTCATATAAATGTCCGACAAAAATGCCAATTCTCTAAGGGAGATAATCATTCATTGTATCCTACAACTTCATATACAGGGTGTCTCATTATAAATGGTACCCATGTGACTGCTAATAACTCCACTAATAATAATGTTGAGTTCTTTTTTGTTTCATTTTTGAAAATAGTATACTATACCAACTAATAATCCTTGATCACAATTCCTTGGACAAGAGAGGAAAAATATTTTGCATCACTATTTATTTGGAGTCAAAATCATTCAAAACTGTCTCAAATAGATGCAACCCATTAATATGATACTGATTTATGACTGAGACAAGAAACTCAAAAAAAGATTGCATGTCCGGGAAACTGATATAATAACAATTAAAGAAAAAACATTGATTTGATGTCTCTAGCTCAGAGGATGCATTTTTTACTAGATGTGTTCCAAATGACTGGCATTGCACTTGCCTCATTAATAAATCATTATCATATTATTGGGTTGTATCTATTTTGAGACACCCTTTATTATACTAAGCTTAGTAAATGTCAATATTTAAATATATCAGCACATTCAACATTTGCGCTGTATGCAGAAGATTTTAATTCCAAGTGTAAAAAACCTTTTAAAAAAATCTTCAAACCGTAGAAATTAAAAAAAAAATAGAGAACACATTCATAGATATGTATGAGAGTGCAGCAATAAGTCCATAAACTGACACATAGTTATTAGCAGAATTTCAGTCTGAAATTTTCACTGTATAATGTTTGATCTATGTAATTAATATTCATTAATGAAATTATTACTGATATATATATATATATATATATATATAAATCAATAAGTCTGTAGCCTGTATTTGATTATTAGCCAAATTTTAACCTAAAACTTTTACTATATAATGTTTGATTTATGTAATTAATATTCACCTCTGAATTAAGTGCACTAATAAAGAAGGAGATTATGTTGAAAAATAAATGCTTTTCTCATAATTAGACTTCAGATTTATTGATATACTTTTCAGCACCCTCCTCTACTTGTCAAGCAGTAAAAAATATGTTCACTTCTGGAGGCAGATGTTATAGTGAGCCGATCTCGTCTCTCACAAGAAGAAATCTACCTCGCATGTAGATTGCTCTATGCCAACAAAATCAGGCAGTTGGCTGGATTGGCTGGGTTTGAGGGAGCTGGACTGGAGAGGTTCACGAAGCTGACTTTTGTCACAGGTTTCCCTAATGCCATTTCAATTGAGCTTCAACAAGCCCCGAATATCGAAACCCTGAACTCCCAGCTGCAGAAGGCCATATCATTATCTGTAAGGAGTTTGTGTGGTGGGCCACATTCAAAAAACACCATCTCCAGCTGGCAAATCACACTTGCAGAATCTTGTCTTGCCAATTGACTTCAAATCGAGAAACACAATGGGCCACAGTCTGTGAGCATTAGGAAATGGTGGGCACCATAGTGTGTGATGTCCATTCCTAACCTCTGCCAGTTATCATCGACCTCCAGTGTTCCTTTTTCCCAGTGGACTGGTGCTAGGTCTATGGACTGGCATTCTTCACACGTTCTTATGGCCATCTTGATGGCTGCTCTTAGTGTTGCTGGGCAAATAGTAAGTGGTGCGCCACACTCCCGGGTGACAACTGCTTCTGTGGATGGCCATGATTTGGTCTGCATCCAACTCATCCACGTGAATAGCGCCGATCAATGGCTTGGGTCCATTCTCCATCTTTATAGCGGTAAACCCCCGCTGAGGCACCCTCATCAGTCGGTCAGCCATGTTCTTATTTGATGGAACCAATACCACATCCACAGTTAACTCATACTCCACAAGCTTTTTTAGAGTGTTCAACCGCCTTCTTATAAGCATTTCAGTGGCTACTTTGGTACGCACTCATGTTCTCCCACTCAGAGTGTCCGATACCAACAGCAGGTCAAATCCTACTGGTTTACCTCGTACCACCAGCACACTGATTTTAGCAGAACTGTCTTCCTCCGTGGACACAGTTACCATTCTGTCACCATAGCACGGACAAAACATGCCTCCAATCATCATCACATTCACAATCGCTCTCCTCCAAGTCCGGCATTGATCTGCATGAATGATTGTTCACAAGCAGCCTGTGTCAATTAGTGCTGAACACTTAGCTTCATCAACATAGATGCTTGCTGCTGGGAGTACCGCATTCACACCTTCATGGGGGAGAAGGCTGGCGCTGATGCCTTGTCCCCTGTTTCGTTTCCTTTTTGAACGTGGCCCACCACACAAACTCTTTACAGATAATGACATGGCCTTCTGCAGCTGGGAGTTCAGGGTTTTTGCAAATGATTGGGGAGTTAATTTGCAGTTTCATTGCGTGTACATCGCAGCTGGCATAGCAGAGCGATGTCACTGCACAGTGAAGCGTATTGCAGCCAGAATGCACTGTCTGATCCAGGAGGCTGTCTACTGGCACAATGTCACACCCAGAGACAATATGTCACCTCCCACCAAGCCCGCCAACAAAATCTATCATTATGAGGTGAGTGTAAAAGGGGTTGACGCCCCGATAACGTCTTCAGGTCCTGGACACAACTATTACCAGGTCAGGAATCGAGTGTGGTTCAAGATGGTACAGAATCGATGTACCACAAAATTTGGCAAAGGTCTGGTGACCAAAGTGATTAGTCCACAATCTGTCTTGGTGGACGGAATACCCCGCCACATGAAGATCTGCACCCCGACACAGCGTGACATCGATGGAGGAAGACTCTGATGGCACACCTTCTGAGAGTGAGGCAGAAAGCCTACTGTGTAACACCAAAGATACAGAATCAGACGATTCACAGAACCCTTTCCTGTGCCTTTGCATAGAAGTATTCGGCGAAAGCGGCCACCACCAGACTGCCACATTTGTGATCATGAAATCAGGGGGGAGTGTAGCGAGAGAAGAAACTTACCTCCTGGATCAAAGCGTGTAAGACTATGCCTTGCTTGTCAAGCAGTAAAAAATATGTTCACTTCTGGAGGCAGAAGTGATAGTGAGCCGATCTTGTTTCTCACGAGAAGAAATCTATCTTGCATGTAAATTTCTATATGCCAGAACTTGCATAAAAGAGCATGCAAGCAGCAGGAGCATGGTTGTTGTTGTTCTTTGCAGACTGCTTTTTTGACTAACAGAATGAACAAGTTGACCAGAGATATACCGAGGAAGGCTGCTAGTCGCATGTGTTGTTACTTTTAGTCAACTGAAGCTATCCAATTGTCTGAGGACTGTACTACTACTTTTGCTTGGACTAGTTCTACAACAGTGTATGTCTGGCTAAAATGAATCAAGATTATAATAACATTATAATAATAAAGACAACATAAGGGGAAGTGTGCTTAGCATAATGGTTATCATTGTAGGAAATAGAATCCGCAAACCAAGTTCAATTCTTGGATAAGGCTGTTTGCATTGCATTTCTCACTGATGTCCTTGAAAAAAACTGAATCTATCTGTTCCCCACCACCATCAGCTATGGGTAAATAATTGGGCAGACAGTGCTTTGTCGCCTTGATAAAGGCTAAAGAGCCAGTCTAGGAGAAGGAAAATTCTGAATTCAAACCAGCTTTACTCCACTTAAAAATTGACATTGTGTCACATCCTGCCAATGATGGAAGGGTTTGGTAAACGCATAAAGACAACAACATGAATAATCAGATAATTGAAATTACATTTTCACTGGTTTAAATTTTATTTCACAAAAAATAGACATCTTCAAAGGATGGTATTATTTTTATATATTTTAGTACACATGCAGATATTAAAGTCTGATATATATATATATATATATATATATATATATATATATATAAAGAACAGAATTTTTAAAATGGCAAACTATTCAATTCAGTTTTACTCAACAAATAAAACGACAACTGAAAAAATAAACAGTACCCAAAGCCTAAAATATTAACACACCTTTCTTATTTTCTTTTCCGTTTTCACTTAAAACAATTCCACTGGTTATTAATCAACATTTTTTCTTTTTGTTATTATTGTTTGTATAGTTTTCTTTTCTGATTTTAAAGAGGATTCATTGACACCTTATTTATCTTCAGTTTTTTTTGTGTTTATTCTTATGGATATAAAAATATTTAATGGATACATGTTATTTGAGGAAGAATTGTAAAACACTCACACTTCAAATAATACTTATATACACAAATTACATATATATATATATATATATTTTGATGTGTCAGTACTGGCTCACCTGGGAATCAGCAACATGAAACTCAGAGTCATGAGTTTTTATCCTGTTTTTATTGTTATTTTATTTTATACTAAAAAATATTGTGATATTGCTCTACATTGTTTAGCATAGAGCACTGTAGAGATTTTACTGATTAAAAAATGCTTTTAGCATCAAATTTTAATCATAAATTAAGTAGTGAGAAAGTTGGCCCACTGTTGTCAAGGACAACCTGAAGGCACATTTTTCAATAGCTATTATACTGAGGTGTAGGGGAGGGTGCTTTTCCTTTCCCTGGATTGCTCCACTTGTCCTTGATTCATACCTTATAATGCTGAGTGTTAAGCAAGGAGATATCAAGTACCATTTTTTTTAGTCTTTGGTATGACTTGACCTGGGATTGAACCCTTGTCTTCAGAACCATTAGTGAACACTCTAATCATTATGCTAATGGGCTGGTCATAACTATATATATATATATATATATATATATATATATATATATATCTCAACACACACACAAAAAAAACTGCTAAAATTGCTACTCAAAAATATACCATAAGGCAATGATAATTTTTAATTGCTTGAAGATCACCTTATACTATGAAACTTTTAGAAGCAATTTTAATAGCTTCTATTAGCAGACATATTGCTCTTTTGTTTAATATTGAGCTTTTATGTTTTAAATACTGTTGGTTAGTTAATTCAATTTTTTAATTGACACTATTGGATATATATATGTGTGTGTGTGTGTGTGTAATTTTATTATTATTTATTATATATTTACAAATAATAACAATAATTATATTTTCTCAAATCATTTTTCTGGGGCTGAACAGATTTTCTTTATGTAAACTGATTGGAAAAAAAAAGGTTCCACTTATTCATTTGTGTACAATGTGATCTTTTGTATAATGCAACCCTTTATATCTGCTAAAAGCATTAATATATTTCATTTTTGTGTATAATACAATCTCCACTTGTAATCTCAATTTGTGACATACATTATATTTAAAACTATTTCGAAACTAGTATAAATCTTGAACGTTTATTTTTTCGCTGCTTAAGATTGGGGAAGAGGGGGTGACTAGAAAAATGGTTTCTGCCTCAGTAATATACCTTCCACTTGTATATGTGGTATAGGGGTTACTTTATTGAGACTAGTTAGCAGAATTATCAAAAATATTACCCTTATGTATAATTAGAGCTCTTTTTTTTTTTTTTTTGATTTGCCACAAAATTTGTGGTATTATGCATGAATGTTAATATGGTTGTAACTACCTATCCATCATTTTTGTGCGTCACATGTTTAGTTATAAATTTCTATTCAGTATCAGTTGCTATTGTGAAAGTAAATGTTTTAACAAGTCTAAGAGGACAAGAAGAAAGACAGAGACATATTAAATATTCTAGGTAGAATTGAAGAGAAAGTGATAAGAATGAAGAAGAAAGTAAGAAAAGATGAAGGTACTGGAAGAAGGAAGAGAGGGTGAAGAAACTGCACAAATACCAGGTATATATAAATCTGATGTGTAAATTTTCCATTGTCCAACTCTTCCATTCCTTTCCACTATTTAAATAGATATTTATCTCAGTATCCTATTAGTTGATAATACAATTTTATAGTTGTTACAAGTGTTACATGCCATAAGTCTTTATTCTTTTTATAATGATTACGATATAAAGAATATGCTTTTTTTTAATATGTAAGCTTGTTAAATATTAAGAATACTCTTCTGTTATTTGAACATATATCTTATTAGTTGTGAAGTAATTTTTTTGTTATATAGTTGATTGGTTGTATTTTATGGTATATCAACCCTTGTAGGTTATTTAATGCCAAATCCTTTTTATACATATATGTTAAATATATCTGATTTGTAAATGATTAGTTAGGAGTTAATATTTTTAAACCAGCCAGAGTTCATTTGTTTGCACTCAGTTAAATGGTTGCAAGACTTGCTATGTAATTCTAATAATTCAATTTAAGCTCAGTCATTTGTTTGCAGACACTTAAATGGTTTCAAGTATAGTAAATGATTAGACATTTCTATTTGATCCATAGATGGGATCCTAACAGGTACTACCACTCCAGTTCAGAGTGGACTAGGGAGTAATGGCAATGAAGGGGTACTCCACATTCCCCAAAGCTCCAGAATTGGAGCCTCATTATCTGATAGTTTAGTGTCATATCCAGGACATTTGTTGTGGGTGATATTTATTCAGAGATGCTGTCGACATATTCTTCACCTCCAACTAACTAGGCTGAATTAATATACAGATTATTCATGATTATATATGTAATATCAGATTATCACATAGCTATATATATAGAAATTTATTTATGTCTGACATTTTTCTTTTTTTTTTTTTTTGCATTGGATACAAAGTTAATAAAACTATAAATTTCTACTAATTCTGTTATTTGTATAGAATTTGATCCTATACATTACATGCATGTATTTATAGAGTAAGAATCTCCCAATTTTAATTTCAACTTTGTAATGAATTAGAATTCATGCAATTATCAATGCATTGTGTGAAATATTTGCAGGTTTAACTAGTACGTAAATAGATACAGTATACGTATATATTTTTTCTTAATGTTTGAAGTGGATTTATTTTTATTTATTAATTTATCTTTTATTTTTATGCCTCCTTGGACATCTTTACTTTTTACTATCTTCTCACATCAACCTTTATATCAAAAAAAGAATCTTTTTCTAGAATGCATACAATATTAATAAAATATCTGTATACAGATTGAATTCTGTTAAGTAATTCATTCAATAGTTTCCTAAAATTACCTCTTAAATTATTTTTCTTACCATTTTTTCTGAAATCCTCCAATTTAATCTGAAAATTTCTAATACTATTGCTATTTTTGATCTGATTAGAAAATTCATTCCAAAAATTTATTAGTCTATTAGCAAAAAAATCTAATTGATAAGTTGACTTGGTTTTAAAATCTGTCATGATTATAAATTTCTAGTTTGAGAAGAAATATTGAAAAAAATGTCTACCATAATTAGAAATTCCATTAATTATTTTGAAAGTTTCATTTAGATCATCACTAATTCTCCTTTCTAGTAAATCCTAATTTCTCTAATCTTTTCCAACAACTGTAATATTTTACCTTTTTTTATTATTTATTTGACTACAAATTAGGTAATACTGCAAAATGCTTACTTAAATAGGATACTCTTTTCTTATATACCTGATAGTCCTATTTATTTTGATGTATATGTATCATTACTCTGCCTATCCAAATTCTAAAGTTTGTTTCACAGGTACATGACAGAAAAAAAACAAACAGTATTCTTCAAATACAAACTGTGTAATCTCTGTAAGCTATGTAATAATGATCTACAATATTTCTTAAGTAGAAACAGAAAGGAAAACTTCTTTTTACAGATGCGTTGGACTTGAAGATTATTGTGATGTCATAACCTTGGACTTAATTTATACCCAGGTGACGTACTGAAATCTCTTTTCCACCATCCCAAGTTATGGGTTAAATAGCAGGGTAGACTGGACTCTCTAATCTTGGTAGGAGGGCCAGTCTAGGAGAAAGAAAAACTCTGAATTCAATACACAATGGATTTAGGAGAATGAACCCTGAATACAAATCCTGCTATTCTATGGGTAGCAATAACTCTGAAGGTATATGTTAGCAGAACAACAATATGGCAAAAGAGTATTGTGGTCTCATAGAGGAACATGGCAATGTTGAGAGGAGACCACAGCCATTCAAGTTAGAAGAGTACCATAGTGTGAAGAAAAACTCATATCCTACAGTGTTTGTGATTACTGGTTATCTTGCCTTGGCTTTTCAATGGAGTATAATCACAATCATTCAGAGAGTGGTATTGGTGTTGTGTAAGTGTTTGCCACTTTAATTCCCTGATGTACAGATGTTTCTTTTTTCTCCTTTAAAAGAATCAGGTTTTTTGACAGGTTTTGTCAAAAATATACATACATACATCAATAGATCTACAGCTTTAATGATGAAAAAAACATTTTACATACCAAATATTTTTTAACATAATCTCCTTTTTCTTCAGTAGTGGTGAATATAAACCACATAGATCAAACATTATACAGTGAAATTTTTAGCTCAAATTTCAGCTTATAGTTCGGCTACAAATTTATAAATCCACACTCAAAATATATGAGTGTCTTGGGTATCATACTAAACTGTATATGTTGGTTAGGCTCCAGTTTTGGAGATCTAGGGAATGTGAAGTACCTTTTCATTGTCATTACTCCCAGATCCACTCTGGCCAGAGTGGTAGTACCTTTTAGGGTCAAATTATTTGTACTTGATAGCAATGTGTGCAAAAGCTCCCCACCCAACAACTATAAAAAAAATGTAAATATGAACATACAATAAATGTGATTCTCTAACCTTTAGGCATAAAATAACCTTAGACTGGTTGACATGCCAGTAAAGTCAATCAAAAATCAATCGATCATAATATATGAGTTGCTCTGCAAAAGGTCAGGGAATTTGAACCATGGACATGAACCAAATGTAGAACAGGGATTTTTTGCTGCCCTTTGTGAACAGAACTCTAACACCCATTTTCTGCCATCTCCTTCAAAATAGTATTTTGAAGAAGATGGTACAAGCTACATGTGAGAATAAGTAATTCATCTCCTTATGTCCTTCTTTTGAACTATATATAGAAATATTTATTCAATAGGATCTCATACTAGCAATGATTTGACTACTGTACAATGTCTCTATTGAAGCAATCATAGCTACTTTAACTATTACTATTTTACTCTCAAGTGATTATTTATATTAGGGTATATCAAAAGTGTTTTCATATTTTGATAAAATGAGAACCCATGCAGAACCTCTCTGAAGCTCACATATGTTTTTGTTTAAAGCTTATTTAATGCTCTACAAATGGTATCTTTTGATGATTCAAGCTCTTTTGAAAGTTTTCAAGTGCTAGTGGTAGGTTTCTCCTTTGCTTTGCATTTTTAAAAATTATAATCAAAAATTGATAGTCTTACACTTCTGGGATTTAATTCAGTGGTCAAGTCAGCACCCGTTAAATGCTTAAACCAGTTCTGGTCAGATAGGGTTTCTTTTTTTCCCACTTCTCAAACTCTGCAAGCAGTTTCTTTAGCTTTGACCTCCAGTTTAAAATTATGCCTTAGAATTACCAGAATTTTAATAGCAGTACTTGCAATTATAAGGAAATATACATCTGAATATGACTGATTAATTTTAATGGCATGTCAATCCATATAGGGTTATTTTATAATCTTACCAATGACCTGTTTATTAAAGATTTATATTTATTTTTAGTATAAGTGAGACTGAAGTTAGTGAATTCTTTGACTGCTGAGGTCCTATTTTATTTTGAATATCATTTTTATTATGATTTAGAGTTGTTCATTATGTAAAGGCAAACAGATATTTAAAAATAAAAGATCTTCGCGAAGTACAGTTTGTATATTTTTGTGAAGTGTAGTTAATTTGAATTCTTTCAAGTGTCAAGTTAGCTGGGTACAAAAGTCATAACTGTTTTATATGTTATGGAGGGATCCATTGAGAAATAGATACATTCTTGTTGTAGGGGTACGTTACTTTAGAGATATGAAGTGAAACAATCCATATTGTTATAAGCGGAGAATATTGAGTAAAGCACTGTGAAAATAAAACAAAACAAAAGACAAATTTAATATCATCATCTACCTATATATTACTATAATTCACATTATGTTTTTATGTAATCTGGCAAAATTGGTACAACATAGTGTGATTTTTATTAAAACAATACACTTAAAATACTCTTAGAGAATAAAGTGATTTCCAGTCCAATTTGCTACTAACTGATGATTTTGTGGGGTCTGCTTTTGCACTTGATACTGTTTTTTAATCATCCATAAAATACTAATTAGAATCCTTAATTCTTTCCTAAATAGAAGCCTCAACAGATTTATGTGTCTTTTAATATCTATACTAAATTTACTGAGGTAGCTGCTATGATATCTAGAGTATTGTAATGGCCTCCTTAAAAAATGCCGTATTATTTAATCTATATATTTAACTTGCTATTATAAAAATATGATAAATTTGTGGTACTTACTTTATTGATGGTATATCAGTTTCATTTTTTTCTCAAATTAGAATTTCATAAGTTTGTAATAATTGCATGAAAAGAAACTTCTTTTGAACTAGGCCAAATAAGGCTCATAGATAAAATTCTAGTAACTTTTTATATACTATCCAACAATATTCCCTGGTAAAATAGGAGGGAAGTCTTATATGCTGTGTGTATTGGTATTTGTAAGCAAATATCTAATCTGTGAAATAACTAGTTTATAAGATTTAAAAGGAGGCGCTTATGGTGTAATGGTTGTCATTGTAGGAAATTGACATGGCAAACCAATTTTAAATCCTAGGCGAGGCTGCTTGCATTTCATATGGTGCTAATACCCTTGAGAAAGATACAAATCTAACTATTCTCCCTCTAGCAATGGGTAAATAGTAGGGCAGACTAAGTTCTTTAACTTTGCTATGACAAGCTGTCTATAATGACAAATCTGAATTTGAACCTGTTAAACTCCACTTAAAAATTGACTTAGTGTTGGAACCTGCTTGTGCAGAGGGGTTGGGTAAATACATATGTAAGATTTGAATGAAAATAATATTTACATATTTTCATGTAATCTTTCCATTTCTCTACACCAATCTCTTTATATCACGTTTCTGTTTTTATACCAATCTTTTCATATCTGTCTCATTTTTTTCCTTACCTACCTACCTATCTATCTATCTATCTCTTCCTTGAGTCATGTTGTTTATTAAATGTTTTTTTTTTCTTATCTATTTCTCAGCTTTTAATGTATACAATTTTTGAAAAGTGCATAGATTCCATACTGGTCTGATATTGAAATAGAATATATCTCTATGGTCTGGCATAGAATTTCAACACATTTATGTGGTTAAATATTATTTTTGGTATCCTTCAGTGCCTGGATATTTACAATTTATATTTTAGTGTCTGGACAATTTTTAACAGGAAAATGGATGACTTAGAGACTATGAGAAATAAATAAATAAAACAAGATATTGTAAGTAGCATATTTCCCATCATCATATATATGTGGATTTGAATATAATCTTTCTTTCTCATTATAACTTTTTATACTTCAATCTTCTCCTTTTGCTGCATCACTTTGTGTTCTGTCTCTTTTATTCCAACTTATTCTCTATTCACTTTCTCCTGTAAATGTTTCCTTCTTTCATCACTGACAACTTCCTATGATCTCCCTCATAAAAATAAGAAAAACATTTTTTTTATATAATTTTGCTTGCTTTCCATTTAGAAGAATTTCCTCTACACAGGGAATTTGTCAAATTAAAAATTACAAGTTATTTGTCCTTTCTTTTGATTTTATTTGGAGTTGATATTGGCAATATTTTTTGTTTGTTCTTTGTTTAACTGCATATCAACCTAGTGGGTAATGTCAAAATCCTCCTTGTAGTAGATGAACAGTAGTGATACTATTTAATCTATAGCTAGGAGGATAAGGGGATTCCTATTCTTTCCCAATGATATTAGTCTGAAAGTAAATGTAATAGCTCAACTGGAATTCAAATTTGTTTACTACAATGTTATAGTCCAGCATGTAAACCTCTGTGCCACTGGGACTCTACTCTCCCAATATTTTTTGTTATATTATTTGTACAACTTTCATTGTATATTCATTTATCAACAATATTCTATAAGGTGGGAGGAGAAAGTTGCCTAATAATTCCTTAAAAATTCAAAGCAAAGTAGTAAATGTGTTAGTAGTTAAATTTCAATAATATTCCCTAATAGAAGAAGTAAAATCTCTTAAGATAACTCAGTTACATGTATCTCAGTAATTAAGCAACTTTAAAAAAAAAATTTTATGAGTCGAACTGCATGAAGTCACTTGTGTCTATCTTTCTTTTTGTTTATTTGAGTAATGCTTGATGTTGCTATAACAACAGAATTTCTCATTACTTTTTACTCTGACTCGGTTGTTTGAACAATAAATATATATAAAAGGTGGGTCTGTCAAACTAAGCAGAACTTACTTATATAACAACAATAAATATATCAAGTTACATTATATTTTGCTTATCATTGTGAAAACGATGTTTCATTTAAGGTTTTACTAACAAACTACATCTTGTTTAAATTCAAGTTCTATTATCATCTCTTGTTAATAAGTTCTGAGGTTACACATCTCAGAAGTTTAGTATTCCTTAAGGAATCCTATTGTGAAATATACACTTTAAAAGCTTTACTATCAATAAGTTTGGTTTTATAGCATATCAACCATTGTAGGTTATTTAATGCCAAATCCTTTCTATACATATATATCAAATATATGATTTCTAAACTCATTTTGTTGATAACATTTTAAAATGAGCCTCATTTTTTTTTGCACACAGTCAAATGGTTTCACTTATTTCTATCTAATATGAATAATTCTATTTACAATATATATGATCAAACAGTTCTATTTCAAACTATTCAGTTTAGCATAAGTCAACTATGTTAAATGGTTTTAAGTATTGCTTTGTATCACTAACAATTCAACTAAGCATCAGTCATTTGTTTACACACAGTTAAATGATTAAACAGTTCTATTTCAAGCAATTCAGTTTAGCATAAGTTATTTGTTTGCACTCAGTTTAAAATATCAAAGTACAGTTTAAATGTCAAACAGTTCTATTTGACCCATAAATAGGATCTTCTCAGATGCTATTTCTTCAAGTCAGAGTGGACCTGGTAGTGATGGCAATGAGAGGATACTCTGCATTCCCTAAAGCTCCTGTATTACTGGAGTCTCACCATCAGATTGTTTTGTGTCATATCCAGGACCCTTATTGGAAGAGTCTTACCCCTCTTCAGAGATGCAGTCTGTGTATTCTACAGCACCAGCTGACTGGGCCAACTATCACTTACTACAGTAAGAATAATCAACATAAAATAAACTCACTACTTAAAAATAGTAGACTTGTTACCAGAAGAATAAAAACCAAAAACTTTTATGCTTTTTGAAGAATAAGCAACTTATCATGTTTGAAATAGTTACCACTGCCAAAGACCAGTGTTCAAGCCCAGGTAAAAAGGCATAATTTCAAATGCTGATTTTCTAGACAGATTCCTCCCCATTTGACAGCCATGTTGGTGGAGCTTAGAATATACTCACTGTATCCCCTGCCAAGAGATAAGTTATTACCCATGAAAAAAATTCATGTTTTAATTTCTATGAGATGATTTTAAAAAATCTTTCTGTTTAAGAAAAGAAACTAATATGCCTCCAGAGTGACAACATGCTAAACTGTGACATCATAGTAAGTTAGTTTGAACTCCAGTTGTGCTATCGAATTGAATTTTGGACAAATATCCTTGGGAAAGGTAAGAGCCACTTTACACCCCCCTTCACCTATGGGTTAAATACTGTTCTTCTACAAGGATTGCTTTGGTATTAAATAACCCATCTAGTTCAAAATCCTGAACATGAATGTTTGTGTTCAATTTTGCATTAATGCCCTTGGAACAGATATTAAATACCTCTCCAACTATGAATGAGTATAACTATGGATAAATAATAGATAGGACTGGGCTAGATAACCTTAGGGCACCCAGTCTAGGCATATTTACCAACCCCTCCGCTCAGGCAGGATATGACACAAGGTCAATTTTTAAGCGGAGTTTAACAGGTTTCAATTCAGAGTTGTCCTTCTCCTAGACTAGTTGCCTTACCAAGGCTGAAGAACCTAGTCTGTCCTACTATTTACCCATAGCTGGAGGGAGAATAATTGGATTCATACCTTTCCCAAGGGTATTAGTGCTATGTGAAATGCAATCAGTCTCGTTCAGGATTTGAACTTGTGTCGCCGTGTCCATTTTCTACGACGATAACCATTACACCACGGGCACCCAGTCTAGGAGAAAAAAATGGACAAGGCCGTTTATGTTTCACTTTGCAAAAGATATTAAAACCCTGTTTTTTCCTCCATGCATGGATAGACAATAAAGAAAACTTGTCTAGATTAACTTAGTAAGGCAACCAGTCTAGGAAAAGGAAAACTCTAAATTCAAAGAAACTTCACCTTCCTTAGTGGTTTGGGTGTCAGGAAGAGAATTCAGCCCATAAAGATATTGCCAAAATTTTTTTGCCCTATAGCATAAGCTAACTGAACATATGATGAGGCAGAAACCCACCGCCCAAAAAAGATAGAGGCTGTGAAAGGTCAGTAAATGATATATAAGAGTCAACTGAAAAATTGATTGGCTGACCAAGATACTCTCATAAAATATGACCAAATGTGGTTTATTTTTTAACATAGTCACATGCTGTTGCAATGCTTTGATTCTATTGGTCAAAAAAGTCATCAATACAAGATATGACATCATATGAACTTTTCAGCCCACCCTTGTATTTCAGCAATTTTTAAACAACTTCATCGAAACAAAAAAAGAACATGTCAAAAACTCATGTTCTTCTCCATCAAAACGTGTAGGTTATTTTGGGTAGAGATCATAATTTTCTGGAAAATAGATACTAACAGAAAATAAAATTGCAACACTCTGAAGAACAATGCTGATCTTGATCTAGGTACACTCTATGGATACTGTTTGTGTATTGTTGATACACCCCTTATTTTGGAACCTGTTCATGATATTGATCTGTGTTTGTGATTTTTTACTTCATTCCAACTGTATTACCTGTATGTTTAAACACTGAGTAAATTGAAGCACATATTCAAGGTGTTACAATTTTATTTTATATCAGTGTATGTCATAGGTACTTGCTTTGATAATTATAAAGGATCTGTTGGATAATTGAATTGGGACTACTCTTATTGCTAATGTGATGTCATTTCCTGCCACTTCTGTTTGGCTGAGGACTAAGGTGTATAAATAGTTGATATTTGAGTGACATCAGTAGTACTCAATTTAATGAATAAAATTAAAGTCGTTGTCAGTGATACATAGTGGAAGACAGGTGTTATTGTATCAAGTAGACAAGAAACAAGTTATGCTCAATACATGCTGAGAAGAGTTCATTACAACCACCCCCATATATAAAACAGATATAAACAAGTGCTAATGAAAAGAACTAAAAGATATATAGGTAACAATATCTTGTTTTTTGTTGTTGGTCTTTTAACTTGACAAAGCTTATTATCTCCCACAGTGGCAGTAAACTGATTATTTATTGCTATTTTGTCATGACAGTTGTTAAACAGAACAATATCAATTAAAAATAAATACATGAAAATAATAATATTTTACTAAAATTTATCTGAAACTGTAAAGTACAAGGAAGTTTTTATACTTTTGTTTGTGTTTTTTTTGTTCTTTTTTAGGGTTTGTTGTTTATTTTTTCTTTTTTTTTTTTTCTTTTTTTTTTTTTTTTACAAATTTCATCATGATAATGATATTTATAGATAATAATCATAAAAAAAATAATTTAAGTAATCTGAAATATTTTCATAAAATTTTGAATGCAAAAAAATCATTCTTTGGAAATGATTTCTTGAAAGTCTCTCTCTCTCTTATATATATATATATATATATATATATATTAGTTTTATACCTATTCTAATATTCTGGTGGTGTGAAAAAAAACCCAGATTATACAGTTTGTAAATAAAAAATATTACACAAACTGATATCTGGGGAAAAACAATCAATAAAAAAAATAAACTAAAAACATTCGTACTGCTTAAAAATAGTCAATCAGATATGCTCTATTACCATTTTTGGTCACTTATTTTATAGCATATCAACTCTTATAAAAACTATTTTAAAAAATTTTTTAAAAAAACCTTTTTTCACAAAAAATTTTCTCCTGATAATGACCTAAGGTTAAAAGTAATTGAGAACAATCAAAAAATAAATAAATACAACAAAATATTCCTATTTGTTGTGTCATTTTTGCACATATAAATATACATATAGATACAAATAAAAAGAAGAAATACAAAAGCAAGTGTTAGTAAAACAAAATCAGAGTGCTCATAAGCAGAACAATACAAAGACTAAAAAGTGATTACTTACAATACTATTACTGTAACTTTGTTTCATATAGTAATATGTATTTCCACAATCATGATCATAACAATACTTTTTGCCAAATAAAAAAGTCGCAGTGTTAGTATTTAATATATATATATATATATATATATATATATATATATATATATATATATATATATATAATTTTGGAATAATTCAATTATTGTGATGAACATTTATTTTAGGTTTGAATTTAATTTCTAAATATGTATTATTAAAAGAGGCTTTTAATAAAAATCTCATTATTTGGATAAGACATGAAAATCCAAAGGTATAAGCACATCTACACATGTTTACTATCATATAAAATCAACATATGTTTAAATATAGATCAGTGCATCTAAACATGAATTAAAAAAAAAAAACATGAGCGATTATTTGTATCTAGTTTCATTATTATAGCCTAGATTTGGTTCAGTTACTATTTTTATTAGTAAACAATCCTCATTTAACACATGGATATGCCACATTATGGGATCATTTTTTATCACTTTCATATCATATCATATCAATTCTTTAAAATGACCTAAGATCAAAACTAGTTAAGAATAATTAAAAATCAATTATCATTGTAGGATTGACTCTATGAACTGAGTTCAAATCCTTGACAAGGCTGTTTGTGTTTTCCTCTACAGTAATGTTCTTGATAAAAAGTATGAATACTTCTCTTCTCCATCTAGCTATTGGTAAATAGTAGGGTAGACTAGGTTCTTTATCCTTAATAAACAAACATTCTAGGAGAAGGAAAATTGTTTTCTAAGGTAGGAGCCATGCTGGGGTCTAATCTGTGTTTGCCTTAACTATCATTTACTATTGGTAAACAATGTAAATTGATTGATGATTGATTAATAATGATAATTCTAAGGAAATATTATTCCTGTTATCTTATATATATATATATATATAAACATTGTATAAATGTTTTAAGACATAAATAAATGTTATGTAACTGAATAGTAATTGTTCCCATAAAATTAATTGGAAATATATTTATTTTTGTTTTAATACATTCCTATTTTATAAGTAGATATTGAGCACTTGCTGTAAAGGCTGCTAATTATATATAATATGTATCGTAGAGTTTAAATAATGATCAAATCTTTGTATGTGCATTCTTATTGGCCTCTGTCAAGGTTGACTATGAAGGTAATAGCTATTTACTGTTACTGTCTAGGCAGGCAAGATAGCTATGGGAGATTTTTCACTCAACCTCTTTCGGCTTCATGCCAATGCAAAGATATTTTACTAATTTTCCCCTCACTATGCATATAAACAGTAGGAAGAATCAAATTATAATATATTTCTTGTATAAATCTTACCTGTGATATCACAGATTATATTACAAGTTTATTCACACTAATGATATAGGATATGGACATATGAAAAATTATTTTATAATAGAATTTGCTATTTGATTAAAAATATGAAGAATAAAAACATTAAAAAAAACATAATTATTCTATAATAGTCTGTGGATTTTTTACTGACTGCTACTGTTTTATAAGAATGATCACCTATAATAATACAGTTTATTTTATATTATATAAAGTATTGATTTTGAAACTTTGGTTTAGGGACTTCTGGAGGTCTATAAGATAATGAACTGAGGTTCAAAGTAGGAAACAAATTTATATTATGAATTTAAAATTCGAATAAGTTAGCCCAACAATAAGCCCAGTACACACTGGATGGATGATCCATTGTATATTGGACATGCTATGGATGAAGCCTGGTGATGGATCAACTGACCAGTGAGCTTCACTAGATGAAATGACTGATCAAAGATTTAGGTGTCTCCAGATTTTCAAAGTTTTTGGAATCACTAGTATAGATCTTGACAGCCAACTGCAAGTAATAGGGAAAGCTTGTGAAGACACTAATGGTGTAATGGTTATTGTCAGAGGAAATGGACACAACAACTGAAGTTCAAGTCCTGGACCAGGCTGTTTGCATTTCATATAGTGCTAATACACTTCTGAAAAGTATGAATCCAACTATTTTCCTCCAGCTATGTGTAAATAGTAGGGTTAACTGGGCTCTTTAAACTTGGTATTGTAACCAGTCTAGGAGAAGGAAAACTCTGAATTCAAACCTGTTAAACACTTAAAAATTGACCTTGTGTCACATCTTGCTCATGCAGAGGAGTTAAGTAAATACATATTAAGTTTAGCTTAGTTTAGCACAAGGCACTCAGTGAGAATCAAACTCATAGTCTAGTTCTCTGTTACACTGTGTGAAGTACCCAGGAATTAGGGAGAGTTGATAGGAAATTTGTTGATTTTTCAGAAATAGTACTGACTAAATGTAGTTTACCTGAAGACATTCTATTCAACTAATCCTATGTTAAAAACTAACATTAGACTTTATATGATTTGATAGGATTAATAAACAAAAGTCCAAGTTCAATTTCTTTATTAGTATAAAAATGAATGAATCTATTTTGAATTGCGTCTTTTTCAAATGTTTTTCTTGTACACGAGATTAACTTTGATGCTCAGGCAGAAGCCAATACAGAATGACCATCAGCAAATCAGATCAATGAATTAACAAAATTCAATGAAAAAATATGAAACATTAATTTCCTTATTCATAAAATAGATGGATGTAATGTTAAAGAATATTTAGACAAACCAGAAATTAATTTTCAGTGAAAATCAAGTCAAAAATCAGTCTTTATTAGATATAATGTTATACGTGATGCTTAAATTAAACTTCTCAGTGGCATTATTAATCACTTTAATTTGATCATTATAATGATAAAAGCATCTTCTTTATTAGGTTGTACAAATTCTATATTTTATCCTGTATATTACTAAAATTATCTTTGTGTATATATATATATATATACACACACACATTCAATGGAATGGAAGAAAAAGATATGAAAACTAATTGTTTATATACTACAAGTGAAACATCTGTGATTATAAATATATAAACACTCCATTAAATTGGTTTTCATGTCTTATTTCTTTTTTATATATATCTATATATAAAACCATCACCCAGCAAAAACAGCACATCATAGCAAGATTTTTATTGAAACAATACACTTAAAATACCTAAAATATTAAGTAATTTCCAGTCCAATTTGCAATTGAATGATAATTTTGTGGGGTCAACATTCACAGGAAATATCATTTTTAATCATGCAAATTTTCACTTTATAATCGATGATAATAAAATGCTAACTAGAATCCTTCATCCATTTCTAAATAGAAGCATTGATATCATCATAGAACCAGGAATGCAACAGGTTCATGAGTCATCTAGTAATAGTACTATTTTTTTTATTAATGCTTACTTTTCTACAGCAGATTGGGTCACACAGATTAGTATAATAGTCCACTGTAATGATTTTAAAAAAGATAAGTAAATAAAAAAATATAATCCAGAAAAGCATTCTGTGAAGTTAATCACTAAATTTTATCCAGACTTGTCAAACTGTTCTCAAGTTATCCTGCAGACTCAGATAAAAACAAGTTTCATGAGAGATACTTTCAGAATATGTTTCTATGACAAAGGATATTTCTTAGACTAAACCAATTTTGCCACAAAGCTGCTTCCATAAGGTAAAATAAACTTACTACCTATGGTGTTCATTATTAACATGCTGAAAAGTGTACTTTTAAGAATGTCTTATTGGATAAAAATAAACAATAATATCTCTGAAATTGTAGCAATTGTTCTTCTATTATAGTTTACTTGGAAGCTGTAAAGTTTTGTCGTGCGTGTATTTTTAAATTTTTATTTTGGAAGTAATATCATGTAATTCATACCAGACCAAACCTCCTTGTTGTTGTTTACAATGTTTTAGCGATTAATAATTGAATAATAATATTCTGAGGATTGATAATATATAATGTTGGAAATATTTAAATAAAGATGATTCAAATTCGCACCAACATATGGCTGATATATGAAGAATATATGATTAAAGTCAGTTACATATCAACAGAAATAATTGTTTCCCATAGGATAAAGACCATGCAGATAGAATAGTATTTAGATTTTTTTTCTATTTTAATGCATATAAAATTTCACAAGCTGTAAACTCTGTATTATTTTACAAATCAAAAACTGTATTTTCTTTCATCAGATTTTGAAAGTTCATTTTCCTATTATTTTTTCATTATATCACAATGTACACAATAAAAGTGTTTAATTATTATTTCAATATTATCATTGTATCACAGTGTACATATTATGAGTTATTGGTATTGTTTAATGTTACATATTTCATTAAAATAACCACATTGGCTATGAAATGTAAAAGAGGGTACAATGGCTGAAACTTTTTGATTATAACAAACAAGATGAGGACACCATTTTGAATCAATCAATGATTCAAACAAGCTTACAGATTAACGAAAAAGCTTAAAACATTCTTAAATTTTCTTGTTTGATTTTTGAAAAAAGTTAATGTTAGTAATTTTTACTAACATGCATACTTTCTTTGTCACTTTAAAGCAAAGCTAATTGAAAGTCATGGACAAAACAATAAAAAAAAGAAAAGAAAAAGGAACAATTAACTGCTGAATTTCAAACCTCGTTATTATGTACATCTTTAATGAATGCAGTTTTTGTTCACAAAACTGTTTGATTTAGAGTTATGATCTGAATCAAGTCAAAAATACTTTTAGTCAAGTATTTTTGCAACTTAATTATTTGATGAATAAGAACTATATATATATAGATATATATATTTCTTTTAGACTAGGAATTATTTTTCAAATCAACCAAGGCAAAAGAAATAGCTAAGGCAATTTAAGTATTAGCAGGCACCTTCTAAATTTGAATTTTTAAAAAAGCCAAAGGAAGCCTTTTAATAGTCTTGTGTTTTTCACTTCTCTTTTTTCCCTTGAAAATAACTTGTAATTCACATTTTATGTAGGAAACACAGTAAAAGAATGAATAGAAAAGAATTCATTACAAGATTGAAAAAAAAAGTTGTATTTATGTATATGTTAAAAATGAGTTAAAAACAATTGCATTGGAAGCATACAAAAACACACAAAAAAATTAAAATCAGTTTGTAGCAGACACTGACCGCCACCGGTCACTTTTACGCCTGACATTTTCTTTGACTTGATTGAACTTGTCACGTGTCATTGGCTTGAAATGTTCGTTTTCAGCATTTATCACGAACACGTCTCTTTCTTCTTCTTCTTCTTCTTGCATCTTTTGTTCTTGAGTGGTCATCTCTTGCCACCGGTCACTTATGAACACTTTATCAGGTGTAGTCGGGCTTCTGTCTGAACTGGCTGTAGAAGGGTTGCTTGCTCCACCAAAGAATGATGTCTCACTGGTTTGCGGGGAGAGGGAATTACTGCGGCTTAGTGGCAGTTGTTGACTAAGTATAGCAGTCACTTTTTTCCGAGCCATGGTCACTCTTGCAGCTATAATGGGAGAGCTTGTTTCACTGTGCACCTGTCCAGTCTCTTCTCGGTAATAATCATGTCTGCTTCTTCTCCAGTTGTCGTTCAGTGCCAAAATATTACCTTCACTCCCAGCATGCATTTCTTCCACTTTCTCTAATTTATTCTCGATCGCTTTATTCAGCCCAATACTCTTGTTGGTGCTGCTGCTCTTCAAAGACTTATCTGTGATGTCATCATCATTCTGTGCTGGAGCACTTTCGTCTTGGGATCGACTTTTGTTTCCAACCATGTGCTTTACAGCCAGCTCTCGACGCCGCTTCTCCAAATTCTTTTTAGCCTCTTCATACTTGAGGTAAATATTTTTTTCTGCATCAGTCAGTACCATCAAATGTTTGGTACTCCCTTCAACCATACTCCGTCTGTTGATGTTTCTTTTACCTGAGGGAGATGACGGTGACATACGGACTTTATGATGGTGCTTTGTTCGGTGTATCTCACTAGGATCTGCTGTCATGCTTCTAGTCAGATCTGCAGGCTTATCTGAAAGAATTGGCTTTTGCTGAGAGGCATCAGTCTTGTAATCACTGGATGTCATTATAATCTTCTTTCTCCAAGTCTTCTCCAGTTCTCCAAACTCATTGGCCAAATGACTATCCTTATCATCCATAAACTCAAGCTTGTATTCTGGCAATCGTAAATTTATTTCATGGCAAAGCTCACTTGGTCTCATTTGTAAAACTGATTTTCCAAGACAGATGATGTCATCTTTTTGTCCATCATTAATTAGCTGACGTATAAATTGTATGTTGTGCAACGTTAATTTCAATGAGTCTTGCAATTTGGCTTTGGTATTGGTTACTTCTTCCATAAATTCATCCACATGTTTGGAATTTTCCATTTCTGCAATGAGCTTCCTCTCTAATTGCCGTACAAGACTCTGGAGACATTGGGAACGATGTTGGATATCTTCTTTCACTCGGCATCGGTTTTCTTTCCAGTCTTCTACAGATTGATTGACTGAGTCTACGGCATATGTTATCTGTAAAGCTTTCGTCTGTAGTTGAAGATATTTTTCATGTAGTCTGTCAACAGTAGCATTATAGCTGGATGAGGTCCATCTTTCACTGTCAGCCATATGAACTTCCCCATCGTCAACGTGTGAATCACTTATTTCTGATGGTTGACATGTTTCTATTTCTTCTTTCCTTTTCTGAGACATATAATGACTAATTTCTGTGAATTCCCTGTTTTCATTATCTGTTTCTGTCTGTATTGGTGCTGTGTGGAGTAGACCATACTCGTCAATGTTTCTCTTTACGAAAGTGTTGAGCGGTAGAGCATCGTGTATTGATCCTTCTAGTTTGGTCTCTATTCTGCACTGTGGACAAATGACAACCTCTTCTTTGGTTGTTTGCAATAAGTATTCAACAAGACAGTCTGTGCAGAAGTTATGTAGGCATGCCAACATTCTTGGTTCCTTGTAGACATGTCCACATAATTGACACAGCATGTCTTTCATTGACAGAACTGAGTTGGTTGACGTTGTTAAACTCATCTTGTGGATGAAAAAGATTTTTAATTAATCTTTAGTAATTTTCTTTTATATATATACTTTATAATGATTTTATATATATTCAAATCAGTATTGTATTCTTTAAAGTGATAATTCCCTCAAGATAGTTCTTCACTAAATAAGTTTGTTTTTAGACATCTTTTATATTTTGTTATAGAATGTATCTGTTTCATAGGTAACTACATATTTCTTAGCAGATAGATGCAACTATATAAAATCAAGATCTTTTACTCTGTCAGTTATGTTTTTTTTTTTGTTTTTAGAAAATTCATACTAAGTATTTGTAATACACATTTACTGAATGCTGTTCTATGATGGTCTTACTGGATGTATGCGAATAGACTTTTGAATCTAGTTTCGAAAATTTGTTAACTCAGTTTTATTTATTGACTTTTGACTTTAATGCCAATATCTCTGATTATCAGCACCCAATTATTTATTTTTCATTCCTGTAATTCAAGATTTTCAGTTTTCGTATCAAAATATTGGTTGTTTTGTTTGAGTTGAAGAATTGTGTTTATGTTTTGTTATGTAAATGCTTATCAATATTTAGATGAACAACAGCTCCTATTAGACATTTCTGTCCCTGAGAATTTTGCTTTTAGAAATGTTCAATCCAATTCACTGGTATTAATGATGAGTGGTCAATATATTGATTCCATTGATTTTTCATAGTCTCTTTCTCCTACTCTCTCTCACTCTCTCCTTTATTTTCAGCCTATCACTTGTTTTTGTTTCTTTTCAGTCTGCTGAGGAAATGGTGTGAGAGTGGAATAATAGTCACTCCCAATTGTATTCATTGGCAGGGTTATGTTTTTATTTTCCTCTGTTTCACTGTTGATCTAATAAAGACTTACTGCACACTCCTTTATTTTACAAACCTCCTCTTTGCTTTATTGAGCTTCACCTGCAAAAATTAGGTCAATGGAAACGGGTTGATAGTTTCTCTTTGAAGTCATATTGGATACCCACCTGGGTGTTTTTTTTCTTATATCTCCATCTATATATCTACCTTGTGCTATGATAATTCATATAAATGCCTGTTTAAAATTACATGCAAATAGCCACGTGCATTAACACCTCTGTTTATATCATTTATATTTGTTCCCCCTTTGTGCATTCAGATACTTATATATTTAGTTGTATTTATATATCCAGTGATTGTAAATAAATTTATGTTTATATTCAAATGTTTCATTACAAATGAACATTTCTAGATGAATACCAAGTTTTAAATCACAGAAGATTTTTTTTGTTTTGGTCAAATATTATTTAGTAAAAAAAAAGAAGGGTCCAAAATGCAAATGGCATCACTTGTTGGAGTTGCATCTGTACAGTTTAATGATGTGATTGTTGCACTGGTGTTAGATTAGGAATAAGACAGATTTGATCTTTTATTGGTGCTGCTTGCATAGAATTCTTGTGTTTGTTATCACAAATGGATTCCTTTCCTTTCTTTTTCCAAGGGACTCTGAAAAAAAAAGAGAAAGAAAATCTTTAAGTCAAACAGAATAGCATGAAATATTTTTTATAAGTAAAAAATTGTATTATGAAACAATTGAAAACATAAATGAATCTGTTTGGTAGAATATCCTCTTCTTTAAGAATTTGGTTTGGTTTGGTTTCTTTGTTTTAATGGCATATCAACCTTTGTAGGTTATTTAATGCCGAAGCTATTCTCCTAGAAGAACAGTAGTGATACTATTTAACCCATAGCTGGGAGGATAAGGGGGTTCATACCTTTCCCGAGGGTATTTGCCTGAAAGTGAACGTGATAGCGCGACTGGAGTACAAACTCGTGTTCTACGATTCTGCAGCCCATCACTTTAACCATTACTCCATGAGGACACTCAGCTTAGTCTAACGTAAATTTGGACGGGTTTCGATCCCGGCTTTGAGTGTTCTGCGTGTCTAGCCACACTGAAGAGTTCTGATAGAACGAAACAGTCTGTCTGTGGATGACAATATATATATATATATATATATATATACACACACACACATCTATCTATCTGTCTCTCTCCCCCTCTCTCTCTATATATATATATATAAGTAAAAAAAGTAATGTTGGCAACCGTAGTCGAGGGTGACTAGAAGGCTCCCTTTTCAATAGCTACTACACTAAGGTGTAGGGGAGGGCGCTACTCTTTTCCCTGGATTGCTCCACTTTACCTTTGATATGTACTTTATATTGCTGAGTGTTAAGCAAGGAGGTATCAAGTACCATTTTTACAGTCTTTGGTATGACGTGATCTGGGATTGAACCCAGGTCTTCCGGACCATTGGCGAACACTCTATCCACTTGGTCAATGAGCTGGTTACTATATATATATATATATATATATATTAATCCACATATATTCCTCGCTTTCTCTCTCTCTCTCTTTCTATATATATATGCACATGCACACAACTGAAAAGCATGTTTTGATATTCTATTACCCACTAATAAGAAATATTTCATTTTTCTTTGTTCCTGAATTATGAAGGTGAATCTGAAATTATCACTGTATGATATCATTAATATTGATCACTGAATTAAATCATTGACAAAGAAGGAGTCTATATTGAAAAATGAATATTTGTTGTATAAAATAAATGCTTCTTTCATTATTTGGTTGCAGACTTATTGATATACTTATGTAGATCAGTTAATATTGGCTCTGAAGTTCAACGTGTAACATTTAAAAAAATTTTACTGAAAAAATTACATTTATTGACTCTTGAAAAAAGTAAACAATAATTTCTTTAAATAACTTATTTGATTGTATATAAAACTTTGAACATTTTGTAACATAAATAACTATTTTCACAAATGAGTCTTGTTATATAATTATCAAAATTGTATATAAAACACAATGTGTTGACTCATGTAACCTCAAAATATAAAAATGTAAAATATTGAAATTTGGAACATAGGAAAATTTTCCATTTGAAAAACTGTCTATTGAATTATTACCCTGCAGCATTTGATTAGCTGTAACCCTCCACCCCCAAGACAAGTTGTTCTTTCTCTTACATAAGAGAATCCACGAGTTCCACTCTCACTATATATAAGACAGTCTCTAATTATATTAACACAGTTTTGTTGATGTTAAAGTAAATAAGATTTAGATCAATCTAATTATCTGAGATAACTTCTGTTGTGGGAATTGTCCATAAGGCTAGTTATACAGAGGTCTGAGGTTAGTCTCTCTGGTCAAACATCAATAGATTTCCACTTATGTAATTTCAAATGTTTACTCTCTTTTACAAAATATAACAAGAGTATTGTTTATTCACCTCTCTTTCCCAAAATATTAACCAATCATATCCACTATTCAGAAATATGTTTTTTATATACAGAAAAATCATGAAACCTTTTGAATGAAAAATATTTTGAAATTCTCTTAATATAAATTTTTAACCCTACATGCCAAAATGAATTTGTGAGTGTGTATGATATATCTGTGTATTTACTAGGCTTACAACATCAATATGAATGCATCAACTTGCATTACACTCCTGAATGGCCACAAATACTACTTCTGAAAGTATATTTTCAAATACAGCTATGTAAAAGTTGCCAACCTTAGTCAAGGGTGACCTGAAGGCTACCTTTTCAATAGGTGTAGGGGAGGGCGCTACTCCATCCCCTGGATTGCTCTACTTTACCCTTGATCTTTACCTTATAATGCTGAGTGTTGCGCAAGGCAGCATCATGTACCATTTTTTGAGTCTTTGGTATGACTCGACCTGGTCTCCCAGGCCATTGGTGAACACTCTACTCATGAGGCCAATGGTGTAGTAAAAATCATATGAACTGATTTTTTAGCTAGATGGCTCATTTAAGTTTTAAGTAGAAAAGAAATATGTGTTTACCCAATCCCTCCATTGCCCTATCATTGGAGCTTAGATTACACTGACAATATCCCCAGCAGAGGAGTAAAAAAACCTTAAAAAGAAGTGCCCTGAGTATGACATTAAATTGCATCTGATGATGAGGCTCCAGGTCTGGAGATCTGAGTAGTGTGGCATACTCTTTCACTACCATTACTCCCATGTCCACTCTAATCCAGAGTTGTTGCATCTGTTTGGGTCCAATCAATGAGTCAAATAGATCTGTATAAAATTTTTGGTGTTCAACTGGACCTTGCACAAAAAAACTCTTCACAGAAAATATAGCTATGAATATACAATGAACACAATTCTTTAATGTCTCGGCATAAGATATCTCTAGATCAGTTGACATGCTGTTAAAATCAATCAATCAATCACTCCACCATGGGCAGGATACAATACAGTGTCAATTTTTAAGTGAAGCACAACTGGTTTAAATTTAGGGTTTAGCTTCCTAGTCCAAAGAGTCCAGTCTGCCTTATTGTTTACTCAAGCTGAGAGGAGAAAAGATGGATTCATGCCTTTTTCATGAGCAATAGTGCAAAGTAAAATCTAAACAACCTTGTCCACGATTTGAACTTGACTTACCAAGTCCATTTCCTACGACAATAACCGTTATGTTGTGTGCACCCCTAAGTAAAGAAGAAGTAAGGGGTTTAATTTTTTTTTTCAGCTTTAAGTATATAAACTGCAAATATTTTGGGCAAAACTGTCTTGACATTTCTTGTTTTGTTTCTGTCCTGATCACTGACACCCACAACTAATTCATGGTTTGTTAGCAATACTTAAGCTCAACAACTTTTACACCTGTTGTCACTAATACCTGATTACAGGTTTACTATTCTTTTTATAGAACACCTGTGGTCCTATTTTTAATAATCACCTGTCATTTCCATCCTATTTAAAGAAACGCATGAAATTGAAACTCATTTTGAAATTTTATTTTGGGGAATTTCCTATGGTAAAATGACTAATGTACTGGACTACAACATTGTAGTAGGTGAGTTCAAACTCCTATCATGCTATTCCATTCACTACTGGACTAATACCCCTAGGAAAGGTATGAGCCCCCTTATCTCCTCCCTATTCCAAGCTATGGGTTAAATAGTACCACTACTGTTCATCTACAAGGATGGCTTTGGCATTAAATAACCCTTGAAGATTGATATGTCATTAAACATTCAAGCCAAACCCAATTTTATTTTTAGATGTTGTATTACATTAAGCAAACCCAATGTAAAATGCAAGATTCAATTTTGTTGCTGTATTCATGTATTATTTCTACAAATGTTTGAAATATAAACAAAAGTATGATATCTATTCAATAACAGAAAATCAACAGAGTGTTATTATTTACATTAAGTGTTGACATGTTTGTTTTTTTTCCTAATGTAAGCTGTAAAATTATCCACTTATTATAGTGGATTAGTTAAAAAACATTTTCTTTTTGTTTTGTTTTTGAGTTTACCTTAACCCTGCTCAAAGATAAGGTTATTTGTACAGTCTTTATTTCTATAAGAGGATATATACATGTAGAATATTGTGTATGTAAATATAATCCTAACTGTATGAATGAATATTGTGTGTGTGTGTGTGTGTGTGATGACATTTATTGGCTTGAATAAATAGAATTGGCAAGTTTGGTTCAAATTCCAGCTGGAGCTGTTTATATTCACTTTGTATTAATGCCTTTGTTCCTAGTTATGGGTTAAATAAAAAGGCAAACTGAGCTCTCTATTCTTGTTAGGGCAATTAGTCTAGAAAGGCAACTTTGAATCCAAAGCCCTGCCTGCTCATCATGGGCCAGTTTAGCAGGGTACAATCCATTATGCTCATGTCTTCCATCTCTTGGAAAAGGCCTGTGTCCTGCAGTGTACTGAAAAAAGATTAATGAGCCAAGATGAAATTGGATAGTATATATATATATATATATATATATATATATTAGGTTAGAATATTGTAGAGGTTTATGGTTCTCATTTGCTCACTTGGTGAGTTAATGGAGGACCAAATATTGCACTATTACTAAATAGTGCTCAATATCAATGATAGAGCATTTATGCATATAGAAATTATATATATAACTTGGCCCAGTCGGCTAGGGCTGCAGAATACACCAACTGCATTTCTGCAGAGGAGTAAGACAAGTGGATATAGCACAAAACTATCTGATGGTGAGGCTTCATTAATGTTGGAGATTTAGGGAATGTGAAGTATCCCTTCATTACCATAACTCTCAGGTCCACTCTGCCCTGGAGTAGTAGCACATGATAGGGTCCTATCTATGGGTCAAATAGAACTAAACTGTGTACTTAAGTTAAACGGAATTGTTTAAAATAGAACTGATTTTATATTTAACTGTGGATAAACAAAAAACTCTATTTAAACAAATAACTGGATGTAAACAAAAAAAATGTGTACTTATGCTGAGCTGAATTGTTTGAAATAGAACTGTTTTTACATTTTAGATATAAGTGAAACATTTAACTGTACGAAAAAGATGAGCTCAGGTTCGTTTAAAAATATAAATCATATATTTAATGTATATGTATAAAAAAGATTTAGCATTAAATAACCTACAATGGTTGATATGCCATATAACCAAACCAAAACCTATTATTCCTATATATATATATATATATATATATATATATATATATATATATATATATTAATTATATAGTTTTGCTATATTTATAAATAATGATTAAGCAGAGTAAGGTCCATTATGCTCATGTCTTACAGATCTTTGATAGAGCATATATATTTAAGTTAGGATTGTGTTGACATAGAGTTAACAGCAATTTGTAGCTGTCAGTTTTTCACCTCCACAATTGTCAGCATAAGTGAAAAACTGTCAATTATCAATTGCTGTTGACTCTACGTCTATACTCTCCTAACTTAAATATATGTAAATGTATATATAATATATATATATATATATATATATATATATATATGTACTTCTAAAACATCTCTGTAAAGTAGCTTTTATGTTAAGAATTGCATTTTTTATTTGTCATATAAGTACTCTCTCTATATTTGTAAACAGACTTGTGTCTATAAATATATGTTTACATTTGAGGATAGTATGTAAATATATCTCTACATAAGAATATGTTTATGTCTGGATCTATGAATGTGTGAGTGTATATGTACTATTCTTTTATATAGGTATGTACACATGTCAGTTTATGCTTTTATCTCTATTATTGGATTAGGTCAGGTTTAAGCTATGGAATTTCCTTCTCACATTATCCTCTTATGAAATGATAATTTACCTTTGTATCAATATTAGCAACTCCTAAGCTAATGCAATAAGTCAGTGTATTTTGAATTTACTCAACCATCAGTACTTTTGAAAATGATTTAACCCTGAGAATTATGACTATTAAAAAAGCAAAAAAAAAAAAATGTAGGCACGGATGTTCTCAAACTGGTATCCTCATCTTGATTGTTATCCTGTTTCAGCTGTTGTAACCTCAAGCCCTCTCAGGACTATAACAAACAAGATAAGGATTGAACTGACTTGAATTAATTGCCCAGACCTATACATAAATCCCCCTGACTGTGGGGATTAGAATATACTAGCTGCATCTTCTGCAGAGGGGTAACCCCCACCCCATTCCAAAAAAAGGTATTCTGGATATGACTCTAAACTATATCCAGTAAGACTCTTGTACTGGAACTCTGGGTGTGTAAAGTACCCTTTTGTTGCCATTACTCCTAGGTCTACTTTGACTCAGACCTATTAAGGTATGATCTGTGGGTCAAATAGATCTGTTTGGAAATTATTTGTATGAGAAACCATGTAACTGTGTGCAAACAAATGATTATAATTATTAAATAGTTATTGTTACTTGAAAGCATAAAATTGTGTATAAATTATTTGTATTAGATAGGAATACTTGAAACCATATAACTATGTGAAAAGAAATGATTATCATTATAGACAAAAAATGATCACAATGGAATATTGAAAATATAATTATGATTGTTATCAAATATTTACAAATTAATCAAAATTTGGTATTAAATAACCCATAAAAGGTTGATATGCCATTAAATAAACTAAACCAGTCTTATTCACAAGTTTAAAATTCATTTTAAAAAACTCTTTTAGTTACAATAGGTCATTCTGTATAATTTAATGGTTAACTGCAACAAGCTTGACCGCTTTTTTTGCAGGATAGCGGAACAATTCCAATTTCTATTCAAAAGTTTCACTGTTTAGTTGCCTTTCGAATGGCATAAAAGTATCAGTACATTATTGCACATCAGTGCTTTATGTGGGTTGCCAGATCAAATACACATACAGTATTTATATACCAATGTATGTATCTATGTCAGTTTGCAGATGGCGTGCTATCAATAAAAAGTAAACAAGTTTATGTGCCAAAATTAACAGCATCATTCCTTGCACACATGAACAGAAGATTTATTTAGTGTACAGTTTGAGAAATTGCTGTTTTCAATTTCAAAACATTGATTTGAAACATCAATACCTTTCTATACTGAATTTGATGAGAACATATACATACATTCACACACACATATATATATATATATATATATATATATATATCATAATGCTTTTAGTTATTTTTATTTGATTGATATACTTATTCATACTCCACAGGTATAACTTATTTTATAGAATATTGAAAAAAATATTTTTTCTTGAGTTTTCTTTATGAATGAGTAGTAACAAGTATCATCGACCTAACATAAAATAACCCAATCAGCTGGGACTGTATAATACACAGACTGCATCAGTGCAGTGGAGTAACCCCCCACCACACCCAAGAGTTCTGGATCAGACATTAAACTATTGGATGGTGAGGTTCCAATCCTGGAGTTTTAGGAAATGTGGAATACATCTTCATTGCCATTACTCCCAGGTTCACTCTGACCTGAAGTCGTAGTACCTGATAAGGTTTCATCTATGAGTCAAATCGAACTGTTTGACCATTTAACTGTGTATGCACAAATGACATGTTAAATTGAATTATTAGTGTTACACATCAATACTTAAAACCATTTAACTGTGTGCAAATGAATGAGTAATGTTGAATAGCAATGCTTGAAATCACTTAACTGTGTGCAATAACTGAATTATTGGTATTACATAGCAATACTTGGAACCATTTAACTGTGTGCAATGATTGAATAGTGTTGAATAGAATTAATAGTGTTAAATAGCAATACTTGAAACCATTTAACGATGTGCAAACAATAGCAATACTTAATTATGTGCAAACAAATCAGTGCTAACTTTTTAAAAATAAAATTACCTACTAACTATTCACTTAGTTATAACCATAACCATGTATAACCATTTAACAGTGTGCAAACAAATGACTGATGTCAAATTAAATTTTCAATGTGATATAGTAATACTTGAAATCATATTACTGTGTGCAAACAAATGAGCTCTGGCTCATTTAAAAATTTTACTAACAAACAATTTGTTTACAAATCATATATATTCAATATATGTATAAACAAGATTTGGCATTAAATAACCTAGGTTTGTCATAAAATCTTTGGTTTTTATCATTAAGGGTTTTTGGACTATTGTCTTCATCTTTATTGTTATTTCCACAACATTTCGGCCGATATGTCCTCCGGCCTTCTTCAGGTGTTTATCAAACTCGGGAATCTTCATGGAACTTCGAACTACATCCTTTATTGGATCCACAGGGGTTGCCTGTTCTGATTCCGTTAGCCATAACTGGGTACATCTTTGTCTGAAAATGCAGATCTAATATTTTTTAAAAATAAAGGGTCTGCTGATATAAATATTATCTAAAAAAAATATGAGTGATTTTTAAAACGTTTTCTTTAATATGGAATTATTTGTGTTGTATTTTAATTTATTATTTTACATTGAGCTCTCTATTGGATTTTGAATTACATGGATATTGAAGAAAGAAAATCCTAAAATAGAATCGTTCCCACCATCAGCTGACTTGGCTTTGGATAATATAAGTCTGTGTATATATATATATATATATATATATATATATATATATATATATATATAAAGTTATTCTTTATTTGATTAATATATTTATACTCTACCAGTATAACTTATTTTATAAAGCAGTGAACTGGGAAAAAAATTCCAGATGTTTTTTTTATAAGTGATGATTTATGTAATCAACCAACCTCTCCACTATTGGCAAGATGTGAGACAAAGTCAATTTTAAAATAGACTAATGCTAGTTTGAATTCAAAATTTTTCTTCTCTTAGACTGGTTGCCTAATTAAGGCTAAATAACCTAGTCTGCTCTACTGTTTACCTATAACTAGGGGAGAACAAATGGACTTGTGCTTTTCTCAATGACATTAGTGCAAAATAAAATGCAACAGTCATGTCCAGGATTTGATTTCAGCTCACCAATTCTAATGATAACCATTATGCCATGTGGTAACACATATCAGCAACCCAACACAAATTTGTGCTCTGATGCTTTATCACTAAGCTATATAATGGGATTATTCATACTTAATTATTATATTTTTATAAAGCTTTTTACTAAAAAGAGAAAATATGTTGCTGATTTAACACAAAGCTTTTAGTCTAGTGATTTGGTTTAGTGAAATAATGAACTGAAGCTTTCAATTAAATTCTTATATAAAACTGATAGAATCTGGATGGGGAAGACTTTTAAGACAGATTAAATGCCATGACATATGGAAAGCTTCAGGTTGATAAAGAATGAAATAATAAATGATTAGATTTCAATCAATTGGATACCATTTCTGATTCAAGGTTTAGAATAACTCCCTCTATAAGAAAATATCACAATTGTATTTATTAGTAGCAAAATGTATTATTGAGTACAAAGTGGAATTTAAGGATAAATTACAATGTTCTTTAGTTGCTGTTAAGGTTGTTTTTTTTTTATTAACAAAGCTTATTGCTACAATTCAAAATATTCAATAAAAAAAAAAGATTGTGGCGACTAATTTTTAAAAATCAGGCTGAACGAATGATATTTTTGTTTGAAGGTCAGCTCACATCAGGTGATAGTCCTATGAGGAATGGTAACCATGGTAACTACTACAAAACATATTGCAAACGTCATTAATTAGTAGTCTTGAAACAAATTCTTATAGATATATGTATATTTTTAACTCTTCTAATGCGGAGAGAAATTCAAATTGCCTATATATGCAAGAGGACAAGATGCAACTTTATTACTTCTAAAACTTTAGTAAAACAGTCGTTTTTGAAGTATTAGTGAATGAAAAATTCTCTTACAAACATTTGTGTGATATACACCTTGACACCAATAATATATTGTATTGTAATTGTGAAAGTCCAATAGATTTTAAAAGTGCTTTCCAGCCATTAAGCTTGTAACCTAATGCACCACACTAAAAGGGTTAAAGAAATAACTAAGAGTTTAGTTTTAAATAACCTCAGCACACAAACTCTCAAAATAAAATAAAAAATATGCATACCTCTCCAATTTTATTTAATCTATTAAGAAAATCAGTGTGTATATGTGTCATTTAATTCGGTATTCTACTAAAAGTATTACAAAAGAGAAGGAAATCCAAAGGGAATATTTTTTACCAATCTGATAAAATTCATTTATTGCAACTGGATGCTGTGAAAATTTAGAATTCTATTAGTTCATTATTAATGAGAACTGAATAGATACATTATAACTTTTATATATAAGTTTTCTCATCCTAAAAAATCAATGACATTAAATTCCTACTTTATCTGTAAACATCAAGTTTATCTGTATAACTCAACTATATAGATATATGGTTAACCAGCATGTTTTCTCAATTACTGCTATGACTATTTGCTTATACCAATGGTTTTTGATGGTGTTATTGAATTTGTTTAAATCACACAAATGTTTGATATCAAAATATTTCATGTCGTGAAAACCTAAAAATTACAGCTACATCCATTTCTGTCATAATAACAGATACAATAAATTGCAGCATACAAGATATTTAGTTCACAATTCTGGGTTAGACCTATTCCTGCTGTAGTGATTGATCCCTGCAATCATACAGTGGGCTATTGTGTGACATTCTAGTTAGTGTTTACAATCAGAGCTTTAGTTATTGGAAGCTGAATGGGATATATCATTAGTATAACACTTAATTTCTATTACAGTTTTATTATTTTATCTTATTCTCTGTGTTAATTGGTTAGATATGTTCACCAAACATGAATTAAAGTTGGAAATTTTTGTGGCAGTCTGTTGGAGTTACAATAAATAGTGGAAATAAATTGTTAGGAGTACTGTTCCACTAGTTCACTACTTTACAGTAAAGATCTGGTTTTTAACCCTGCACTATAAGTCTACTTTTGTAGATATTGTTTCAGGCTTAAACGAACAACGTTTATGTCACAATTTATGGTATTTAAAGCTATATTGCTAAACATCAAAAATACTGTTTATAATAAAAATAAATGTGGCCATTATCCTTAATGTAGCGTAGTCAGACTAAAATGTCTGTTAAATTCACATTTAATAATGAATGAAGATTAAATATGTCATTTTTAATAAAAAAAATTCAAAGATCAAATCAGATAAAGGAAAACGTTTTTTTTTTAAGTTGGTTAAATTATTAACACAAGGTAGTTATATCATCTATAGTTTTAAGAATGGTCATTAACTTTCAAATATCATCCTGTCAATGAGGCTTAGAATACACTGATTGCATCCTCAAAAGAAGTGTCCTGGTTATGAGACTAAACTGCCTCTGATGGTAAGGCTCTAGTTCTGGAAAGTGTAGAATCACCTTTTTATTACCATTATTTCCAGGTCTACTCTGACCTAGAATGGTAATATCTGTTAGGGTCCCATCTATGGGTCAAATAGACTTGTTTGAAAATTACATGTATTAGTTAGATAGGAATACTTGAAACCATATAACTGTATATAAATTATTACTATTAGATAGGAACAATTGAAAACATATGATTGCTTGTAAATTATTGGTGTTAGAGAGGAATACTTGAAACTATATAACTCTGTGCAAACAAGTGATTATTATTAAATAGGAATAGTTACTTGAAACCATATAATTTTATCTGGATCAGTTGGTTGGTTGTTTGGGTTTTATGGCATATCAACCTTTGTAGGTTATTTAATGCCAAATATATTTTTATACAAATAATCAGTTCTATTTCAAACAATTCAGTTTAGCATGAGTACATAGTTTAATTGTCAAAAACATCTTTATTTCAAGCTATTCAGTTTAGTCAAACAGTTCTAATTTAAACAATTTAGTTTAGTATAAGTATAGTTTTTGTCCACACATAGTTAAATGTCAAAACAGTTCTATTTCAAACAATTCAGTTTAGCATAGTACAGTTTCAATATCAAAAACAGTTCTATTTCAAACAATTCAGTTTTGCATGAGTATGCAGTTTAGTACTATCTGACCCATAGATAAGGCCCTATCAGGTGCTACCACTGTGGGCCAGAGTGGACCTGGGAGCAATGGCAATGAAGGGATACTCTGCATTCCCCAAAGCTCTAGCATTACTAGAACCTCACCATCAGATTGTTTTGTGTCATATCCAGTACACTTCTTGGGGAGGGGGAGTTTCTTACGCCTCTGCAAAAGTGCAGTCGGTGTATTCTATAACCTCAGTCCACTGGGCAATTTATCTGAATTATTAGTATTAGATAGGAGTACTTGATACCATATAACTATACAAACAAATGATTATTTTAGTCAATTAAAAGTGCAATTGAAAAAATTATTGCAATGGAATATTTAGAATATTGTTATTATTGTAATCAAACAAATGAATAAAATTTTGGTATCAAATAACCTATAAGAAGTTGATATGCCAGTAAACAGATCAAACCAAACATTCAAATAATTATTAAGATAAATTCCTATTTGTTTTTTGGGCTTATTTTTTTGCACAATGTTTTGACCAGTACATTCTCTGGTCCTCTTCAGTCAGAATATTCACTTCTATAAAGAAAGAAACTGATCTTTTTTTGTGCAAAGCAAAATAGGAGGTGGGTCCCAGTGGCATAATAGCTAAAGTGCTCGACTGCAGTTTTGAAGTAAGCAAGTTCAAACTCCAGTCATGCTATTACATTTACTTTTTGGGGGAAAGGCATGAACCTCCTTATCAAAACAAAGAAACCTAAACCAAACCCATGAATGTTGATAAACCATTAAACAAAGAAACCTAAATTAAACCAAACCGAACCCATGAAGGTTGATATGCTAGTAAACATAGAAACCCAAACTAAACCAAATCAAACCAAAATGGTATCAAACAATTTTTTTCAAACATGGAATTGTTCTCAGATTTTTTTTTCACAAAATTCCATTTTCCATTCCTTGTTTCCGTTAGTTAACAAAAAATATTAGTTGAATTCCAAGTTTTATGGTATAAACACTTTTCCATATAAAGATATGAGAACAATCTCATATCTAAAAAAAAGAAAATTAGTTTGGTTTCTTTTTTTAATGGCATTTCAACCTTCCTGGATTATTTAATACCAAAGCCATCCTTTTTGTAGAAGAATGGTAATGGTACTATTTAACCCATAGCTAGGACGATAAAGGGGTTCATACCTTTCCCAAGAGAATTAGTCTGAAAGTGAATGTAATAGAGCAACTGGGGTTTGAATTTGCCTACTACATTGTTGCAGTCCAGCACATTAGTCACTATGCTATGCTCTCACCATCCCCCAAAAATTTGTTTGATACTGCTCTTACTTTGAACTACTAAAGAAAAGAGACCAGAGCAAAAGTCTCTTCCTATAGAGATGTGCATATTATATCTGACAAAGACTGGAGATTTTACTGGTTGAAACATGATGTGAACCAGAAAAACGAGACAGAGTTTAATTATCCAAATAATTAATTGAGCAAAGTAGTAATCATCATTGTTACCATTATCATCATCATTTTTGCCAAACCTATTATGTACTGCTATGGTTGGATGGTTATATGAAAAATTAATAAATTTGTTACAGCTTCAGTAAAGAAAATTATTAACCACAGTCCACATCCTGTTTTTCAGCTTTTAATAACTAGGACAAACTTTAATGAGATTTATATAATAGAATTTTTTTTAATATAAGGTTTAGATGTTGGTGATAGTATTGTGTGTTAGTTAACTTTTGTTTCATTTTTTTATAGGCAATTTCTATTTCTTATAATCAACGGATATAAAAATAGATAACTTGTGTAATGGTTGAAATAACTGAATGAAATAGTACTCCCTTAATTGCCACTTGTCTCCTTAAGGACTACCTTGTGGTATTGTAATAATGTACATGCAGGTCTAGGTCAATGATTAGAACAATATGTATCTAGTAAGTAATTGTACTATATTTAACTTGCAATGTTAATTCAGATCAAAAGGCATAACGGAAATATATATATTATTTATTATTTAATTTTTAGTCATTATTATTATTATTATTGTTAATTTTAACATTTTAATTTTAGTTGCTTTTTGTCAATTGATCAATTGATTTTAAGAGCATGTCAACACATCTCGGGTTATTTTATGCCTAAAGGTTAGGGAATTGCATTGATTGTACATTTATATGTACATTTTTTGTGTAGTTGTCTCTTAAGAGATTTTTTTATTACAATTATATGATATTAGGTATTCCTATCTAATACAAATAGTTAGCACACAGTTATATAGTTTCAAGTATTCCTATTTAATACTATTAATTATATGGTTTTAAGTAATTACATCAAAGCTCTGAAAAATATTTTCTATTTATATTCTAAAGGCTAAGTTTGTATTTCAAAGAGAGCATGATGGGAGAGAGATATCATATTAAAATTTTTCGATGCAGCATTGTTAATTATTATCTATGCTTCCAGTGGTCTTCATGGCCTAATTAGTAAAACAATTGTCATGGGAAGGCAGGTTCCCAAAGGTAAAAGATCTATTTTTTACCAGGGGCTAATTATTCTTTATTTCCAATTCATCCTGCTTACTAATTATGATGGAATGATGATCCAAAAAAAAAAAGCAACTAAAATTAAGATATAAATAAAAAAATTAACAATAACTGAATAAACCAGAAATTATTTGGACAATTGAATCTCTTGTAAATTCATCTGTCTGGATAATTTCTGGTATTTAATGACTCTTTCTAAAGTTATAGACAATTACATATTATGTTTTAGATTAACTGTTATGTTTTTATAACTATCTGACAATTGGTTGTTTTCAGTTATCAGTGATAATAAAATAATGTCTGATCATTCAACAGTAATACTTACTTTGATCACTTAACAAAATACCTGCCCTGTTGGTAGGGCTTAGAATACACTGGCTGTATCTCCTACAGATGTATAAAACCCCTTCACTCCCAAAAAGGGATAGCCTAGATATGACATTAAACTGCATCTGGTGATGAGCCTCTTATTCTGGAGATCTTGGGAGTGTACAGTACTCCTTCATTGCCATTACTTCAAGGTCCACTCTGACCCAGTAGTCATACCTGTTAGGGTCACATCTATGGGTCAAATAGATCTGTTTAAAAATTATTAGTATTTGATACGACCATGTGAAAAAACCCTAACCTCTAGGCATAAAATAACCCGAGACGGTTTGACATACCATTAACCAATAAATCAATGAATATAATACTTTGAATATTATGGGTTTTCAAACTTTAAAATGAATTAGTTCCTTATTCTCAAAACTAGCTAAAATTATAATTTTTTACTATTTTATTTCAAATCAAACATTCATTTTTAAGTTTTCATGGTTAACCAAGAAAAAAAAAAAACTTAATATAATATTTGTTCTTTTGTTATGCTCCGCAACCTTCAGTCGTCACTCTCCAGCTTTGAATGTTACAATTACAAATAGAAACACTCTTTCTTTGCTTATAACAAGGAATTGTAAACTCACATGATAACAACCCTGCTGAGAATAATTAAAGTTGAATAAAGGTAAAAGAGAAGATTAAACTTGTAATTTATGTAGTCCAAGTCACAAGATTGAAATATTATCTTTGCTTTGATCAAAATATACAAAGCTGCTTTCAAGTATTGCCTTTGATTTAAAAAAACCCAACCTGTGTAAGGTGATCTTTTTTTGAATTTAGAGGATAAACATTGTACCTTTGAAAAGAGAGAACTTTCTGTATGTTATTTAACTAGTTATTACAATAAGATTAAACCTTTGTTTAAGAAAAAAAAAAATGGGTGATTTACTGTTTTATCACAACAAATAAAATTTTCTAAAAGACTTCCTGTCTCTTACACCCTGTAAAATATATATGAATCTGATTTAAGAAATTTATACATCTGATATATAGGAGAGTACTGAAAAGTTCTAAGCCTGACCAAAAAGAGTATGACCCTGAATCATATATGCTATTCCACATGTTTATCTCAAAGTTCAAAACAGTTGGCATATAGTTTTTTGAATTTATCTAACCCTTTAAAAAATTCAATAAAAAATGTTCCTTTTCTTTGTTGGGCTGAGAACTTTTAAGTACACCCTTGTACTAAAGTATTATTTTCCATCTGAGATCATAGAATTATCAAACTAATGAGTTTCAATAAAAAAAATGGATAAAAGAAAATGCTTGTCTTCTTCTTCTTCTTCTTCTTCTTCTTCTTCTTCTTCTTCTTCTTCTTCTTCTTCTTCTTCTTCTTCTTATTATTATTATTATTATTATTATTATTATTATTATTATTATTATTATTATAATAATAATGATAATAATAATAATAATAATAATAGAAGAAGAAGAAGAAGATTATGTTTCATACTTTTAATATTACTAATGTAAAAAAAAATATGGCTCTTGAGATCAAGAAACAGAATGAGGAATGAGTTTATAGGTTTGGCCAGGCCATTGGCCTAATGATAGAGTGTTCACCTGTGGTCTGGGAGACCAAGGTTCAATCCCAGGTCAAGTCATACCAAAGTATCAAAAAATGATACTTGATGCTGCCTTGCTTAAGACTCAGCATTATAAGGTATGGATCAAGGGTAAAGTGGAGCAATCCAGGGAATGGAGTAACACCCTCCCCTACACCTCGGTGTTGTAGCTATTAGAACGGGAGCCTTTGGGTCACCCTCGACTAAGGTCGCCAACTTTACTTTTTTACATTTTATAGGTTTGATTTGAGCTTCTGTAAACTACTGATTCTTTGTAGATCAATTAGTAGCTGGTATGTTTTGCTAGGCTTCTCCAAAGCAAAGAAGGATGTGACCATGAACTTATCCTCTATTATTTCTAGTCTGTGTTATTTCTTACTGCTTTAGAATGATAACTCAAGTGAATTATGATTAAAAAAACAACTAAAAATTATGGCTGAAGGACAATACAAGTCAGTAATTATAATAACAATTACTCACAAAATTCTCTGGGATTTGGTGATAAAATTGGATCACCCAATCTCATTCAGAAGATTAGTTGTAATAGAAGGTTCATCCAATCTCATTCACAAGGTCAGACATAGTTGTAATAGAGGGATCACCCAATCTCATTCAAAAGATTAGTTGTAATAGAAGGATCATCCAATCTCATTCAGAAGGTCAGACATAGTTGTAATAGAGGGATCACCCAATCTCATTCAGAAGATTAGTTGTAATAGAAGGATCATCCAATCTCATTCAGAAGGTCAGACATAGTTGTAATAGAGGGATCACCCAATCTCATTCAGAAGATTAGTTGTAATAGAAGGATCATCCAATCTCATCCAGAAGGTCAGACAGTTGTAATAAACTAGAAGAAACAAATGTTTCAGCTTGTGAACTTCACCATCTCTGCAGATTACAGTGTTAAAATAAAGGCAAACAAAAAACTTGAAAAGTATCTGAGATAGTTAATAAAAGTTGTGGAATATGAAAGTGACAGTAATACCAATCATAATTGGAGTACTTAGAACAATCTCCAAGAACCTAAAAAAGAAAAATAGAAACTAGAAAATCATGGACAAACTGAGAGAGTTAAGATTAGCAAGAATACTGAGAAGAGTACTGGAGAGTTGAGGAGATTTGTAGTCACTTAGACTACAATGAAAACCACCAGTTACTTTGAATGGGGAAAACTTGCAAAGAGTAAAAAACAAACAAATAATAATGATATACTGAAGTATTTCTGAATATATCTTATTCATTTTTCCCCCTCTATTTTGGATTTTTTAGCTGTTATAACATATTCCATCAAACTTAATATCAAAAAGAATAATCATATAGAAGGATTTCTTTTCTAGCTATATTTAATGAGACACTAGATATCTTAATCCTCCATGGCTAAATCTTCTTAAAATCTTAATAAACCTATAAAACTTTAAAATCACAAGTATTCAATATCACAATTTGTTTCAGATGTAGTTGGTTGCCTAAGTAGGTATAAGTAAGTGTATTATCCGTTTCTAGACTGACCAATCAGACCTAGCTGGCAAAATCCACATATTGTTTTTACAACTAACTTTAGTATTAATGTATTAGATCCTTCTCTTATACTTGGGTGAGTCAAAAGTTTTGCAATATTTTGGTAACATGAAGCACAATTTGGCAACTCCAGATGCTTTTGCTGAAGTTGTAAAGGTGACGAACTACACTGGACTGTGAGATGCTGAGTTCACTTGATACTCTCCAAGTTTACTTCTATGAGTTTGAGTGTGGCCTCAGGCCTACCTGACCTAGTATTAATGTATTAGATCATTCTCTTATACTAGGGTGAGTCAAAAGTTTTGCTATATTTTGGTAACGTGAGGCACAATTCAGCTGTTCCAAATGTTTTTGCTGAGGTTGTGAAGGTGACTAACCACTTTGGACTGTGAGATGCTGAGTTTGCCTGATACTCTCCAAGTGTTACTCACTGGATTTGCCTTTATGGATGGCCTTTATGCATGGCCTCAGGTCTACCTGACCTTGCCCGATTGTCAAGGTCTTACAACTTGAGCAAAATTTCTGGTTACTATACTGTGATTAACAGCACCTTCACCAAATATTTTTGATTTCTGTTGCATTGTGGCCCATTTGAAACTTGTATAGCATAAATTTCCAAATTAGACTATGTTGCATGTTCATCTGTGTGACTTTAAAATTACACGCAGGATGAAGCAATGCACAACATGTCAGTGCACCAACTACCCCAATACTAACCAATTACAGCTGGTATCTTTCACAACTTGAACTTTCATTCACGTGATATATGTACCATAAACTAGCACATACCAAAATATTGCAAAACTTTTGACTTACCCAAGAATAATCCATTGTCAATGACTCCATTTAAGTGTTTTGAGTGTAATTGAATAAAGCACAAAAGAGTTCCTATTTCAAGTATTTCACGTCAATAGAGATAACATTGAAATTCAAAAGATATGATATCTTTATTTTCTTATGTAATAAGAGCTCATGGCTAAAAAGAGAGTTTCTGAGCGGCTGATATTTTATTATTATGTCTCACAGAAAGGGTTAAACCACTTTTGACTGTAAAGTTGACATTTCTTATTTATTCAAACACATTATGTAAACACTTTAAGTAGGCTAATGTCCTAAAAATATCATTGTTAATATAAATGTTTAGGTTTGTTCACTGATGCAAATCATTTTTTTCACTATGATCAAATATCATATTCTACTTTAGCTATTTATTCTTCTCACTCTCAATTATTGGTTTATTGCAAACAAATTCTGAGATGATAGATATTTTCTATATGACATTCAAACCAGTCTGGAATAAGTTTTAGTGTAGTACTTAACTTATAGTTGGCGACCATCGTCAAGGGTGACCCGAAGGCTCCCTTTTCAATAGCTTACTACACCATGGTGTAGGGGAGGGCGCTACTCCTTTCCCTGGATTGCTCCACTTTACCCTTGATCCGTACCTTATAATGCTGAGTGTTAAGCGAGGAGGCATCAAGTACCATTTTTAAAGTCTTTGGTATGACTTGACCTGGAGATTGAACCCAGGTCTCCTGGGCCATTGGCGAACACTCTAACCTCTAGGCCAATGTCTGGACTTAACTTATATTATAGCATAGATGTACAGTATTGAACTTCAACTGATAAAATCTTTTTTTCATCCTAACTGTTGGGTAGGCCAGACTTTTTAAACATTTTTTAATTAACAACTTACTTTGGGAAAAAAAATTCACTTTCAAAACCTTACTGAGTGAGACAAGAAAAAATGCTTGTTTATGTGCTTAGGACTTTAATTGTTAATATCAAAAAAGTTGTACACAACATTAAATGTTATGCTCATGGCCTAATGAGTATTTTCATTGGAAATGGAGCCCGTGACCTGAGTTCAAATTCTGGACGAGGCTTTTTGCAGCTCAGATAGCACTAAAACTCTCGGGAAAGTGTGAATCCAACTATTCTACCCTTAGCTAGTAGGGCTCTTTACTTATAACTGAACTAGGAGAAGAAAAACTCAGAATCAAACCAGTTGTATGTTAAAGTAAAGTTAGTGACTGTAGTTGAGGGTGATCCAAAGGCTCCCTTTTCATTAGCTACTATACCAAGGTGTAAGGAACGGCACTCCTCCTTTTCTTGGATTACTTCACTTTACCCTTGATCCATACCTTATAATTCTGAGTTTTAAGCAAGGTGGCGGCAAGTATTATTTCTTGAGTCTTTGGTATGACTTGACCTGGGATTGAACCCCGATCAAGGCATTGGCGAACACTCTCCCCTTTAGGTCAATGGACCTTGTGTCACATCCTGCCTGTTTTAAATTTTTAGAGACATCTATTAAAAAAAAGTTTCTTCCTGAGCTACATTAATTTTCACAAAATCATTTCAGCTAATTATTCCTCATTTTTTGAGTACGGAGTATTTTCTTCAAAGATAGATGGTCAATACATTCCAATTGTTGATCCATAAAATTGGATTGCTGATATTTGTATCCAGGCTTTTATTGATTAGTTGGACATCAAACATTAATATCCTGTGTGATATTTTTATTTGAGGAAATCCAGGAAGAAAAACACTGCATAGGACTTTATATATCTAAGACATAAAAACACATGAAAATATAGATCATTCATTTAATTTGAACACTTTCTCTTAAAACTTTTATTAGTGATATTCTACACAAAGTTCTGAGGCGAAGTATTTTCATAAGAAAATAAAAATATTTGATTAAATTACTTCTAAAGATCACTAACTGCAACTGCAAACAGACGTCTTGAAATATTGTTTTGAGCAACAAAAATGTTTGTACAAAAACATATAACCCTGCATGAAAGACTTCCAAACTAGTGTCAAAAATACTCAAACACAACAAAGACACTAGTACAAAAATATATAATCTTACATGAAAGACCATCTTTTTCCTAACCCCTGTCAAAAAATTCCTCCTATACACAGGAAATTTTTCTCTCATTAGGAAACTCACCACTGTGTCAAAAATGTGGAGTAACCAAGTTATATTCAACAAGCACCTCAAAGAAGAAATTAGATGGGATGATTGATTTCACGCTTATTGTGACACTAATGAGATTTGAACTCACATTCTGTGATTTTTATTACTTAAAGCTTATTTAATAACTATCAGGATTTATTGAACAAACGCATCAAAACCTTTTATCCACTCTAATAATTACATACATAGTGACACAGCAAATTCTGACTGTAACACAAGAAAAATGAAGCAGTAATCGCGTTAGTGCTTTTGTGTCAATTTCATTTGTACACGACTGATGCTGGCAGGAATAAAAAAAAAAGCAATAAAACAAAATAAAATGAATTTTAAAAGTTAAATTATTTGTTCGTTTGAAAATAATTTTCGGATGATACATCTCATTCCAACGTCTCTCTGAAGATTATTTTAAGCAGAAACGTTAAACACTGGCAAAAAATAAATATATCCTGTGAATATTTGGGTTTTTTTTCAATGTTTACACTCACACAATTTCTGTTAACACATGTTTGTGTATATATAAAGTTGGTGTAAAACTACAGAGTACTCAACTGCTTTAGTAGAATCATTATCAGAAGAAGAAGTGACGGTTATACCAATTGTTATTGGTGCTCTTGGTACAGTCACTAAAGGATTGGTACAAGGACTGGAAGACTTGGAAATAAGAGGACGAGTGGAGACCATCCAAACTACAGCATTACTGAGATTGACCAGAATACTAAGAAGAGTCCTGGAGACTTGAGGAGACTTGTAGTCACTCAAACTCCAGTGAAAGACCATCAGCTAATGCTGATGTGAAAAACTCTCAAGGAATAAAAAAAAATAATGATAAATCAACTGGCCATAAATATCTAAATACCTCTAAGCTATTTAATTTTGAATTGACAGCATTATATATATATATATATATATATATATATATATAGTGAAATGGTAGATTTTGGTGAATCTAAAAAGATGATAAAGATCAGGGGAAAGATGGATGAATCAGACACTTACAACAGGTTTAGTAGAAATATTTCATTCTTTATTCAAGAATTTCTTCTGATTAAACATTTTTTGAGTCTTTCTACATTCAAACAATTGAAGAAATATGAGGTGCACACGATAAGTTTCCAGACTTTTCCCATATGGGCACTTTTATTGATAGTACACACATAAAACTCTAGTCCCCTTTGAAGTCATCTCCTCCGACTGCAAAAACTTGTTGTACCATTCCAACAACTTCTGGAAGGCCCCATGGAAGTCCTCTTGTGTGAGCGTGTCAATGACCTTCATCACAGCCTCTTTCATCTCCTCAATTGTCTCATAATGACAGCCTCTGAGCTTAGGGAATAAACAAAAGTCACAGGGAGCAAGGTTTGAGCTATAGAGACAGTGGGGAACTGTCTTAATGCCCATCTTGGTCAAATAGTCTGTGACAAGGATGGAGTTGTGGACTGGTGCATTGTCCTGGTAGAAATTCCACTGGCCCGATTTGAAGAGTGCTGGCCTCTTCCAACGGAATCTCTTTCTGAACTCCCTTAAAACCTCAACATAGTATTCCTTGTTATCTGTCTGTCCAGTGGGAACCCAGGGCATGTAGATCATGCCAGTGCTGTCAAAAAAAAAGAGATCATAAAAAGTTTGTGGGTGGATTTGCTCTGTCTGGCCTTCTTGGGTCTGGGAGAGGCAGCATGCTTCCACTGTGGACTCTGTCTCTGGGTCATAGCAGTTGATCCAGCTTTCATCGCATAGTATTTTTTCCAAGTTTAAAACAGAAGTTTATTGCATATCGTTCTTCTAAAGTCCAGATTGCATTTTTGAAATTCACCAGCTGTGACAATCAGGCTTTAGTAGGGTGTATTCCAATTTCTGCTGTAGCTGTTCATTTGAACCTGAAATCATAAAAATTGGTCAGTCATCTCATAAGATGTATAGCAATAACATACTGAATTTTCAAGAGTCTACGACAATTTTAAATGTCTGTACAAAAAAGTCTGGAAACCTATTGAATGCACCACGTAGATAAATTTTTCCGTTATTTTATCTATTTCCTCATTTGCTTGAATGTAGAAAAACTCAAAAAAATGTTTTGTCTGAAGAAATTCTTGAACAAAGATTGAAATATTACTATTTAACTCATTGTAAGTGTCTGATTCATCCATCTTTCCACTTATTTTTATCATATATATATATACTCAAACCACTTTATTAATCATTATCAAATTAAGAGTTTAAAATTCATGAATCACAGTGAACTTGATTTTGTATTTTGAGATTTTTGGTTGTGCAGTCCAGTATTGGATATTAAATTCTACAGATATATACATTCATCATGTTCCTCTGTGTATTCATATTTATTCATCACTTTTAAATATAAATATATATTAGTGATTAATAAAGGAATATATATATATATATAAACTTATAATCATCTTGCAATCTTTCAAGTTACAGTACTCAATATCCAAGATAAATAAAAACAAACTGACAATGCAAACAAATAGATTTGCAACTGTTGATTAGGAAAGTATTTTCATATGTTAATTCACTTATATCAATAGATATAAGGGAATTTGCAAATTATCTAAGCAGCCATTTTGAGTTCACTTTTGTTTTTTACCTATTCTTTCCATAACAGCATTGATTGTGCTTTCCTCTGCTATGTCTTACCAGCAAATATCTTTTTTCCGACTATACTTGTTATTTCTTGGACACCGTTTTATTACACATTTGCTCTATCTGTTATTCTCTTGCCTTCTGCAGTTTTTGTTGTTTAATAACTTTCCATGATATCTCTTGCCTTGGTTTGTTCTCCATATATATTCATATACAGTACTAATCCTAAAAGTTTGGGTCTCATAAGATGTGAAATGACTTCTTTCGAGAAGATAAGGTTCTTTATTTATTGTTGAAGTAATTTTGAAATAATGTGTGAAATATCTGTCTCGACAAATTATACGCTTTTTTTGTGTAATATTTTTTATATCTTTATTTTTTAAGATATAAAAAAATATTACACAAAAAAGTATGGAAAGCTACTGTAATAATAATTTGTTAATCAATTTCCAGTTTAGTTCCTTGTACATTTGCATTTCACTGGTGTCATATTTTGAAAGATTCTTGTATTTTAGCTTCTTTTTTTTTCAAGTATTCATTTTTAATTCAAATAAATTTGATAGCTTTTAAATTTTAATTTATTAATTGCGAACTAAGCATTTTTTTAAACTACGTGCTTGTAACATTACTATGCATAAAGCTTTTATAGTTTAAGTAAATTATTTGTTTATTCTCTGAAAAGCTTTTAGAAATGTACGAAGAAATGTAAATTTTGTTATAAAAATAGGCAATTTAAAAATAAGGCAAAAATTAATGTTTTAGAGGTAATGAAAGATTCGTAGCTTATTATCAGGGAAACATAAAATATTAAAAAAGTAATTAAATGTTGAGTTTTTGTATGGTTGGCTTTCAGTAATTTTTGTATTCTAAAGTTACGCAGAAAGTCTCTTGACATTAATGTTGACCTACTATTTGGATTTAAGTACTATAGTAAGCGATATAGTTATTAACGTCTAAGTAATATTTTGTAGAAATCGGTTTATTAATATTTCTTGTTAGTTATTTCATTTGAAAAAACTTTTTAAAAGTATTTAAAAATTTTAATGATATTTAAAAATTTACGTTACATCTAGTTGGGCAAATTTTCATCTTTACGAGAATTTAAATCCTTAAAATGTATTGAAAATTAATTAGATATGTAATGTTATTTTGCTTTTAGTACTGATAATTCTGGTGTTACTATCTTTCAATTGAAGTAAGATTTAAACATAAATATTAACTTTAATCTGTTTTAATGAAAAAAAGAGTGCAATTTTGTTAGTACCTCGTTAATATATATGTATATATGTATAAATATATATGTATGTAACATTAAAACTCCTGAATAAAAAGTTTGGAAAGATTCTCTTACATAAAAGAAAATATCAGTATCAGCAAGATTTCTAGGAAATAGATTACCAGAGAAATAAGAGAAATTTCCATTGGCAATGTACAAAAAATGCTATAGAAATGTAATACTTACATTCACCTTCCAGCTAAGAGTAAGTTTCAGTTATTAGTTTCATTTTTAAACTGAACAGTTCAATCCCAAAATGTCTTTATCTAGCTATAATCTGACCATTGGCCATATTTGTTTAGTCTTTCCTTTTCCCAACCAATAAGAAAGTATTGAGTTATTGCTGATGGCCAATTTCTGATTTTGGGGAATTAACTGCTTGATAAAAAAAAAAAAATAAAGTAAATGACTGAAACTTACTTTTAAATGGATAGTTAATGTAAGTTTCTACTTTATTTTTTTTTGTACATTACAAAAGAAATAACAAAGTTTCATTGCTGTCAGTGGAATTTAGAATAATATGAGACTGTATCCCCTGTACCTTAGCAAGGACACTAATCTGCATCTGATAGTAAAACTCTAGTTTTGGAGCTCTGGGGAATGTGGAATATCCTTTCATTGCCATTACTCCCAAGTCTTCTCTGACCTGGTGTAGTAATACATGTTAGGGTCTCATCTATGGATCAAATAGATCTGTGTGCTCATTATTCGTAGGAATACTTGATATCATGTAACTGTGCAAAAAAAAAAAAAATCCTAAGAAACTACACTGTAAATATAAACATTCAATGTATACAACTCCTAACCTCTAGGCATAATATAACCCCAGACAGATTGATATGCCATTAAAATCAATCAATCAAAATAGTTTCATTGATGGATTATTTTGTATAAATACTGAAAATCTAAAATGTATCTTGCCTTTTAATACAGAGGCTGTTTTTCTGTTGCAGATATCATTGAGGAAAGAGAAAAGTTTTTGTAAACAAGCCCATTTACCAAAACCTTTTTTATTCCACAATAATATCTGCATCAGAAAAATCAGGTCTAAAAATATTTGGCTTTGGGTTACTTTTACCACACTTTTAACCTGGATTAATTGATAACTGTTTTAGTCGAAATCAAACTTGATATCTCAGAAGATATAGAATACACCAACTGCTTTTCTGCAGAGGAGTAAGCCCCCCTCCATACACACACACACACACACACACACACACACACACACACAGCGAGAGTCCTGGATATTACAATCTGATGGTGAGGCTCCAGTAATCTTGGAGCTTTGGAGAATGCAGAGTACCCCTTCATTGCCATCAATCCCAGATCCACTCTGCTCTGGAGTAGTAGCACCTGATAGGATCCTATCTATGGGTCAAATAGAACTGTTTGACTTTTAAACTGTATGCAAACAAATGACTTATGATAAACTGAATTGTTAGAAATAGAATTGTTTGGTTATTTAACTGTGTATATCTACAAAATGTGTTTACCAGTCATATATACATATCTAAAAACAGGATTTGACATTAAATAGCCAACAATGGTTGATATGCCGTAAAATCAAACCAAACCAAAGATATTAAGACATTCATAGTGAAAAGATTAAAGGAAGTTTTATTTCCATCTATTTATCTTATTTTCCTTTTATTGTCATTTAGATGTCTTGCATGATTCATCTCAAGCATTGAGGACACGTATTTCTTACAACCTAATATCTCTTGCTTGTCATACTTCTTTTTTTGCTTTAACTGATGAGAGGTTTTCATGACTGATTCTTTCAAAGATCTATCTAGTAGCCTTATTTAATTGTACATGAACATACAAATATAAGTAATTACTTCTTTTCTGACTATGAATAGAAATTTGTATCAGGAAACAAAAAATAAAAAAAGAATCCATGTTCAACAGTGCAAAAAGGAAGATTGGTTAATATAGGTATCAATTTTGCTTAGAAAGAATATCCTTTATTAGATAGCTTTTTGGTCCATATGAAATTTGGGAGAGTTTAGGAGCTACCTAATTTCCTATTAAAAATCCATAGCTAATTGTATCTTATTTGGTGCTGGAACTTCAGCTTCATAAAGATTCTGGTATTCAGTAAGGTTATAATGTAAGCAGGATGTTTGATGGAACACAAAACATGATCAATAATGAAAAGATAACGGCATGACCACTCGCTGGTTGATCAGAAAATGATTGGACAATTACTTTATATATATATATATATATATATATATATATATATATATATATATATATAAAAGTAGTTCCCCAATTATTATGAGATAAAATGTAAAATTTGATTTCTGTAAAGAAGCCAATGTTTTTAATATATATATATATATATATGACAATCTATCAGTTCAGATGTGATGAGTTAATTAATTCAGAGGTAGAATAATTAAGAAATGAACTGTAAAATAATAAGGTAAATAATTATTTGCCATCTACTTGATTTTGGTAGGAAGTTTTTGATTGGCCAATAATGTAATATGATATTCAATAAAAAATTATGGAAAAAAAAAATTGATTTTAAGATATCTTAGGAGGAAAAAACCAAAAATAATTTAGATTTTAAACCAAATTAAAAAAAAGAGAAGAAAAGAAATTTCTTAACAAATAAATAGGTAAAAGAGGTGGGCATTGTTGTGGTACTATTTAACCTTATAGTTGGGAGGGAATAAGGGAATTCATACTTTTCTTAAGGGTATTAGACTGAAAGTGAATGTAGTAGCATGACTGGAGTTTGAACTTGCTTACTACAATGTTGCAGTCCAGCACGTTAGCCACAATGCCATGGGGACTTCCCTCACCTATAGTGAAGGGGTTGGGTAAATACTTATTTTTAACAAATAAGTAACCTTTAAAATACTATCCCAAAATTTGGGGAATTTTTTCAATGACTTTGTTGTTAACTATTGGGAGCAGTACCCAAACAGTAAGCAAATGACTACTTTAAAGGATATGATGAAAACTAGCTGTTTGGGTAGAGTTTTGTTTTAGGTCTATTTCTCTAAATCTTTTAGTAACAACAACCAGCTGGTGATTTTCTGGTAATTTGTTAACAAAAAAATACCTTACATAGATTTTCAATTATACATACATATACTAGTAGGTTCTCATTTGAATTTTATAGTACACCTTTTCAAATATTTTTATCAATATTAAAACATCAGTCTTCAAAATAACTGTATACTGTACCCCTTGGTTAATATGTTTTGTGTATGACAATAAACACACACATATACTTGTGGTTGATATATTGATTAATTTAACCAGTTTCATAATTTCATAACAACATTAGACCTTATTTGTTACCTAAATTTATCATAATTTTAAATCACAATGTGTAACATAATATTATGTGAGGTTATCTAATGTTAATAAGTGCTCAAAAGGTACAACAGAAAAACTGTGGATTTTTCCCTCATTTATCACTGGTAAAAATTGGCTATCTAGTTGATTTTTGTTTGTTCTATAATGTATGTTTAGCTTATCACTGCATTTATTAAGAATGCATTCAGAATGATAACTAAGGTATTAATAAGTTAATATGTAAACTTTAATGTGTCAAATTAAAAATTTTAGAATTCATTTCATTTATTCTATTAGATCTTGTATTAAAAAAGATATGGTTTGGACTTTCAGAGGTTCATTAGAGAAATTTGATAAACTATGATGAATGTGAGAAACTTGATAAATTTGATAAATATGAGAAATTTAATAAGCTATGAGAAATGTGAGAAATTTGATAAACTATGACAAATGTATGAAATATGAGAAATTTGATAAACTTGATAAAATTAAGCTATGAGAAATGTGAGGAAAATTATAAACTCTAATAATTTTAGTCTTATGACATTCATTAGAGAAATTTGATAAGCTATGAGAAATTTATATTCATTCAGCTTTTTTGTGTGCTTTTATCAAAAATTGATTGACTCAGGTTTTAGGGTTTTCTTCCTTTAAATAGTTTTTCTAATATAACTCCTTTTATTTATAAGATTGTTTGCTGTCATTTTCTTCTTTGAGTTTGAGATTATCAAACTGAAAAACAAATGTCAAGAATTATTAAGGGATATATTTTACTATCCTTTTTCTAATTGTGATGAAATAATCACATACAAAGAGACTTATTGGTTTCAACAAAGAATGATAATCATAAATTTAAAAAAAAAAATCAGAACACATTTTTTGTTGTAATAATTGAAGAAAATGTCATCATCATGATCATGTTGCATCACCAGCACAGATCTCCCTAAGTACTCCCACCACCCATCTCTATTGTCCATCGCTCCCAGTAGGTCTTCAAGGCTACATACTGTATCGGCACAGAGCTGTTGTATATAGGTTCTAGCTGGTCGTCCTGCCTTTGCTTGTCGATGTGAAGGGGTCCACAGGAGTATGGCACTTATAAGTTCATCCCTACTTCTCCAGCAGTGTCCCACATGTCTGGTTTGTTTAACTTGGATAGTTTTCATGATGGGTGGTAGGTGGCCGTACAGCTGCTGCTTTGTGGGGTGCTGCCTCCAGGACTTGTTTAATATTGCTTGCAGCATTCTTGTGTAATTGCCGTCAAGCTTTTTCTCCATACGTTTAGTTAGTGTCCATGTAGTGCATCCATATAGCAGTATCGACATGACTGCTGCTTGGAAAAAACTGTGTTTTATTTTATCGGTTGGGTCTGACTTCTATATGACCAGAAGCCTATCGATAGCTGTCCATGCCTTTGCTAGTCGCATGTTGATGTCTGTCTAGTTGGATGAGACACTGCTTCCTAGGTCGGTGAACTTGTCCACTAGTTTTGGAGAACTACCATTTAGTGTGGAAATGTCACCTCTTTGATTAAAGCACATGTAAGTTAATTCAAAAACAAATACTACCTCTCTTTAATTATAAGTTACTTTTTGTGCATGAAATATATATGAAAATGTAACAATTATTATGTGATGGATACATCACATAATTTTTTTTTAATTCTGCAAAATGTTTTTTTTAAAGAATTTAACAGTTACTTTCATATTAGGTTATTGAGTAACTATTTCAACAATTATTGAAGAATGGAGGTAAAAAAAATTGTTTGAAATGAAACCATCCAAAACAATTCAATTAGTCTACTGACAATTTGATAAATTATTTTTATACTTTTATTTGAAGGACTGCATAGAAATATTGTTTATAGTTATGATTTTTGAAATTTCATTGATTCTTTTTTCAGATAGGTAAATTAAATAACATATATTCCTTAATTGTTTTCTATACAATCTTGATTTTGCTCAAGTCAGTAAGATGTAAAAGAAAAATCTAATAAAACTTATACTCTGTTATTTAATGTTTTTTCCCTACAGTAATTTTTATGTGTAGTAATTAAATCCAGGTCTAGATCAGAAGAAATGAGGCTAATATATTTCACAAGAATAAATAGTGATTGTAAGATGAGATATTTATTGAGGAAAGGAAAGAATTTTATTTTGAGAAGTAAGATGGAATTTCAAGTCAAATCTAATTTTCAGGATCAGTGCTCGAATTGGTGCTCAGAAATACAGGAATAGAATCAAGAAAAAAACGTCTGCTTAAGTTATGAATAGAAAAAATAATAGTTTATACCACTGTAATTTAAGCATTGAACCTTTGTTGATAAAAAAGAACACTTATGTTTGAATTTCTGAGATAAAGGGTCATCCTTACAATATGCTGAATCATTCAAACTCTTTATAGTCACAACATTATACTGTCCAACCTTCTTTAACTACCTATTGTATTTGATAAGATTTTGAGAATTTTAAACCAACTCTTTCTTCAATCCTTAGGAATAGATTGTTCTCATTCCATTGTCTATGCTTAAAGAATATTCCATATTGTTACTTATTTAAAATTGATTTGTCTTTGTGATGCCATTTATATTATTGAATTAGAGACAATAAACATTGCTGCCTCATCCAGGGATTAAACTAATAACAACAAGAAAATTTTCATATACTTAAACAACATTCAAGATTTCCTGATCTTTATTAATTCAGAAATTGAAATATAATTTATTACAAATGTAGAAAATCTTAGAAAAACAATAACAATTTCAAAACCTAATTAATTCTAAATATTAATTCTATAAAATTATTTACTTGATTTTGTCAAGGTTTAATCTCATATTCTTGAAATTTGATTCAAAAGTCACAAACACAGGTTGATATTTTGGTATATGAAATAATAAACCAAGTTTTAAGGTACTTCATTCACAACCTATTCCTCAACATTTACTTAACTTCTTTTTCTTATGAGTTTTTCACACAATCATTAGCTGATGATCTTTCACTGGAGTCTGAGTGACATCAAGTCTTCTCAGGTCTCCAGGACTCTTCTCAGTATTCTGGTCAATCTCAATAATACTGTAGTTTGGATGGTCTCAAGTCATCCTCCAATTTTCAATTCTTCCAGTTCCCTTTCCAAACCTTTGGGAACTGTTCCAAGAGTATCAATTACAATTGATATCACCGTTACCCACATGTTCCACAGCTTTCTTAATTCTCTGGTAAAGTTCTTCTCAGTACTTCTCTTTTCGCTTTCCTCGGTTTTCACTCTGTGATCTGCTGGGACAGCAACATTCACTATACAGCAAGTTCTCTCTTTTTTTTTTTTTTTTTTTTTTTTTTGTTAAATATTGCTAGGTCTGGTTTCTGGCCAGAATTAGGTGATGTATTTGTATCTTAAAATTACAGATAATTTTTGGTATCTCATTCTTCAGGAGAGATTCTGTTTTGTGCATGTACTATTTGGTAGTGTGGTCAGATTTCAGTTTCTTGCACAATTCCCAAATAAAAATCATACACTTTGCAAATTTTTCACACCATTTTTAACTAGTGGTTTTTCACTGAAGTCTTAGTTACAACAAGTCTCCTCGACTTTTCTAAGTATTCTAGCTGATTTTAACACTGCTATAGTCTGGATTTTCTCAATCATATTATCAAAACATTTTAAAAAATAACATTTTTATCCACTAAGCCTTCCTTGTTTTTCCTTATATTTTAATTTTTTCTTGTACTTTCTCCTTTATTATTTGAAATTTCATAGAATTGTCCTGGAAACTTTTGTAAATAGGAATCTAAAAAGATTAGTGCCTGTAGCCGATTTTTATCATACTGCATTTGGTGGGAGATGGAACAGAAAGTAAAATGGTACTGCTTAAAGTTTATTTGCTTTTTATTGTATTTCTTTCACGGCTTTTCATTCACAAAAGCTTTTCATGTGGTTTGGCATGATGCTGTTTCAGTGCAACTATGTGAAAACATGGTTTAAATCATGCAACTGGGCGCCAAGTGAGAAATATACTTAATTGAAATGCTGGGAATTATACACAAAGGTTGAATGTACAGTTTGTATAAGTACTATGTATTTGAAATTAAAAAATATGAATGACAGACTTTTACTTGTGTGTGTGTGTGTGTGTGTGTGTGTGTGTGTGTGTGTGTGTGTGTGTGTGTGTGTGTTATAATAATCTAAACTTATGACCATCCTAAGATAGCCAAGTATACAGACATGTTGCCAGGTATTTTGAGTGGGAGAGAGGAGCTTCCATTAAGTCTGGGGTAGTAAAAAAAAATTGTTTACCTTGTAAGAATTAGCCCACAAAAATTAATTCATATCATATTCATGGAGGTGGAGACATGTGATTTTCAGAAAGCATTCTCTCTGCTATATGCTACTAAGGATGTTATATATGTATTCATACATAGATGTTCATTACCTTATTTTGTGTAGTTTCATCTTTAAATAAATCTATTGTTATCATTTCAAACTTTATGGGAGTGGTGATCCCATGGCATAGTGGCTAATGTGCTGGACTGTGACATCTTAGTAAGTGAGTTCAAACTCCAGTGGCTCAATTACATTCACTTTCAAATCAATACCTTTGAAAAGGTATGAACCCCCTTATGCCCCCAGCTGTGGGTTAAATAGTACCAATACTGTTCTTCTACAAAGATGGCTTTGGTATTAAGTAACCCACAAAAGTTGATGTGTCATTAAAGAAAGACACCAAACCAAATCTAAGAGAGTCCTCATCATGTTATGTATAACATGCCCATGTTGACGATTATTTGTGAAATGTAAAATATATATATTCATTAGGTTATTTGGAAAATACTGTCTGGTTATAGAATAAACTTCTATTCCTAAATTAATGTATTTAAACTGTGTTTTAATCCATCAAATTATGATCCCTGAACATATGCATTTCAAGGTTATTTATGCTTGTATGATGAAACTCTAAAGGTTCTGATGCCAAGAAATTTTAAAATGTAGTTTCTACTTTTCTTTACAAATGGAATATTTTTTTACCTAAAAAAGTGTCCAGATACTTGAAAAAGTGGTAGTCAGTGAATGAGAGATCAGGAGAATATGGTGGTTGAAGCAAACAAAGTCTAATATCCCAAGTCAGTGAGCTTTTATAGTGTTGTCCTGGCAACGTGATCAAGTATTGTTATGAAGCAAAATTATGACCAAACTTAAAAAGTAAATGCATCACTTCTTTTTTCATGCTTGTGATTCGGGGTATATAACCTTCATTATCAAATTTTGAAAATAGTAATAAAAAATTAAGAAAGAGGACACTTTAATCATTAGGAATATGAATTTTTATACAATTACTACAAAAATAATATGTTAGAATTGAATTAAAACAGTTTATACAAAAAATCAGGCAGTATTTTACAAACAACCTAATATATATATATATATATATATATATATATATATATATATATATATATATATATATATATATATGTTATCTCATTGCAGACAACATGTAAGTGTTCCACAGTACAGTTAAGATTGCCAACCACTAGATGGTTTACACATAATTTGTTCTTAGTGGTGAAGGCTTATGTGGAGCTACCTACACTTTTTAGATGCGATGATAATAGAAGTATTGGGCACCAGGTTGTTGCAGAATCTCCCAAACATCTCTTGAATTTAGAGTTTTTTCATCACTGGCATAGATACTACACTCTAATCTTTGAGATACGAGCTGATTTTGATCCTAGGTAGAGCACACAGATCAGTGATACAAGACAAAAATGCATATTCATCTCTAAGTAATCCAATTTTTTTTATGGGTATTATGCTTCTCAAGGTAATGATATTTTAAATAGTTACCATCAAGTTATGATAATAGAAACATTAGTGAAATGAATGTTTGATGCATTATGTCTGATTAACTAGCAGGCATTTGTGTGTTTACAGGTGAGGGAAACATAAACCAATAAAAAAAACTAATATTATGCAGTAGATGGGAGTAGTCCCTTCACTCAGGTTACCAGCTTTGCCAAATAAAAATACTGGACACCCTGTTCATATGATTTCTAACTTGCATATAAATATGTAAACTGAGATAAAATTAGATTGTTAAATGCAATAAATTTATATTCTAAAAATATCAGAAATTACACACACTTAAATAGCTGAAAAAAAGACATTTAAAAAATAGACTCATTGTATACCCTATTAAATAACAAAACAGACATATATACAGAAATATATGCCACATCTAAGCTAAGTTTAGTAAATAACTGTATACAGAAATATGATCAAATGAGCACATATGAAAATCATTTTGGAATATTCTGGAGGAGTCCCCCGTGACATTGTGGTTAATGTGCTGGATTATTACATCATAGTAAGCAAGTTTGAACTGTAGTCATACTATTACATTCATTTTTGTACTAATACCCTTGTGAATGGAATGAACCTTATTCCTTATTCCTCCAGCAATGGGTTAAAGAGTACCATTACTGTTCTACAAGGATAGCTTTAGCATTAAACAACTCACAAAGGTTGATATGCAACATACAAAACTTATTGCTAAATGAGAGTCACCTGATTTGCCAAATGAAAATATTGTTGATCTTGTTCAAATTTAAATCTAAATGATATCCTGCATTTCTGTTTGGTAAATTTATTTCCCTAACCTCATTTGAGTGTGATTTTTATGCTTTTTTTTTTTTCATTTGCTAGTTAATTGAAAAATTTTAATGTGTAAACATTAAAAAAAAAAACTGGGTTTATTTACAAGTATATTATTTTGTGTATCTTTTGAGGATTTTCTTTTAGTATTTATTGCAATCCTATTTATCAAAAAACAATTCTTAAATAATGGCAGAAGCCCATATTAATATCAGATTTGGAGTGAGGGATATCTTGTTATGGATAGGGTTGCCAAATTTGAAAAAAAAAAGTCCCAAAATAATTATACATAAAAAAATTTGAGAAGGAACAATTCATTTAATGCCACAAGAATACCTATGACCATAACTTTCATTTATATATATATATATATATATATATATAAGAAAGCAAGAATTTATCATTAGTGAAGGTTATGAAAAATTTGTTCAATTAAGAGTAAAATCTTTCTCAGTGGTGAAACTTTTATATATATATATATATATATATATATATATATATATATATATATATATATATATATGTATATATATATAAAGTAAAGTTGATGACCATAGGCAAGGGCAACCTGAAGGCTTCCTTTTCAATAGCTACTACACCAAGGTGTAGGGGAGAGTGCTACTCATTTCCTTGGATTGCTCCACTTACCCTTTATCCGTACCTTATAATGCTGAGTGTTAAGCTTGGTGGCATCAAGTACCATTTTTTGAGTGGTATGACTCAACCTGGAATTGAACCCCGGCCCCTCAGGCCAATGACTGGTCAGTATATATATATATATATATATATCCTTAAACTTTTATGATAAATTCTTGCATTCTTTTGCAAATATTTCTCAGGAAATTTCCTTTCAGTAACATTTTTATTCATTGCATCAAAATGATTGATATAAAAAATCTATCATGGGTATCATCTATATTTATGTATATGTTTAGATTTGACACCATAGTTCAGTTTTTAGCTACAACATCTATCGTTCAGTTTAGGGTATATGATCAGGGTTCTCCAAACTAAAGGTCACATCCAGCTCACCCCAAGATTTTATCTGAACTAATCAACTTGAAATATCTATAAATGTTTTTTCTCATCTGCAGTTGAATAATTGATTATTTTTATCAAGGAATTTGCTAATGTTTAACATTTTTACTCATTATTCAGGGTACAGCAGAAATACCTCACACATTTTAAAATCTCATCTATGTGATGCATGTGAACTTAGGCAAGTGACAATGGTAGCTCCATCTAGCTAATGTCTTACCATTTTTTTCCAGATACAATCAGTTATGACCATGGCTTGAACTGGTGGACATAATGCATTTGCTGTTGAAACATACTTAAGGCCTGTGAATCTGTAATTGCTACATAGATAACTTTTTGTGCACAGTTCATGTTACATCGGAATGGTGCTGTTTTGGATAGATAATCAGTAATGCTGTGGGTTGAAAATTTCAGAACCACAGGCTCATTGATGTATAAAAACTGTAGCTCTTTATTATTCATGACAGTGAATTAATTTTTTAATATAAGTTACTTTTTAGTAAACTTTAAAAACATGGCCAATCCAAGCCATGATTGTAGCTGATCATATCTTAAGAAAAAAAAGATGTTAGTTTGATGGAGCTACTATAGCCACTTGCCTACATTTATTTGCCCTTCACATATGACAGTTAAAAATATAGGAAGTATTTCTGCTGCACCTTATATATCATTTCCCAGTGCAAGTTTGGCATTATTTCTCTTTTGTTCTGAATCATATTTTGATGGTTACAAAAACAATCACAATAAAACTTTATTCATTCATATGGAGAAATGGATTTTCTGGACTTGTAAAAATGTGTGAAATATAAGATATGTCACTTTTACTAAAAGGTTTGGAGAGTACTAACATAAGACAATGAGAGCTTGTTACTCAGTTTAGAGAAAGTAGAAAAAAAACTTCAGGATACTGATAGGTGAGTTCTTGTATTAAAAATAAAAACTATTTATTCCAAGATAAGAAGACCAGTTGGCTGGTGCTGTAGAATACACTGGCTGCATCTCTGCTGAGAGATAAGACCACCCGCTTAATGAGTGTCCTGGGTATGACACTAAACTCCATCTGATGGTGAGGCTCCAATCCTGGAGCTTTGGGGAATGGGGAGTACTCCGACGTCCACTCTGACGCGAAGTGGGTGTACCTTTTAGGGTCCCATCTATGGGTCAAATAGAACTGTTTAACCACTTAACTGTGTGCAAAAAAATCGCTGATGTTAAATTGAATTGTTAATGTTAAATAGCAATACTTGGTTGGGCTAAGAATTTTTCAGTATCTTCATTTACCAAATATTTTTCTCATTTCACTCTGCAAATCGTAGAAGTGTTTATCTGCTGAGTCCCTTTTCCATTGTCAGCTTTTCACTACAATATTTGTTTCAGACAATGCAAATATGTTAATATATTCTTCATTCATCTGCAGTATGAGCCATATGTCTTTGGGGATTAATGTTATTGTTGATGTATACAGTATGATGGATATATTTTCAATGGTAAAGCTTAGTAATATAAATAAGAAATAGATTTTTTTTTTGAATTGACAGAAAAATACATAAAAATTGTTTGTTCCTATCACTGCTGTTTCTTCTCACAGCATCAATCAAACTTCTTTTTTTTTTCAAAGATCTATCACACAGGGAAGTTCCCTGTGACATAGTGACTAACATGCTGAACTGTAACATCAGAGTAAGCAAGTTTGAATTCCAGTCTCGTTATTACATTCACTTTCAAACTAATACATTTGGGAAAAGGTAGAAACCCCTTCTTCAAGCTATGGATTAAAAAGTACTACTGCTATTTTTCTACAAGAATGGCTTTAGCATTAAGTGATCCATGAAGGTTGACATGTCATTAAGGTATCTGGATGTATGGTATCACTTGTTACTAATGGTGGTGATGTCATAGGTCTAGGGAGGCATGGAGGTAATATCCCAGTATCAATACTGGCTGCTTTGCTGAAATATATTACTTGTATTTTGTCGCATAATTCAACACGTAAACTACACTCAAGTACTAGTACAGAACTTCGACAATTAAACCAAGTAACCAAACCAAACCTTTTGACTCAGACCCATTTTGTTGAAGACCAATTTTATTGCACAATAAAAATTGTGTAGATATAACTAAGACATAAATGGTTGTTAAAATAGGAATTGTTCTAGTTATGTATATTTGGCTTTTAATGGGGGTGTCCTCGTGGTGTAATGGTTAAAGCGATGGACTGCGGAATCGTAGAAAGCGAGTTCAAACTCCAGTCGCGCTATTACATTCACTTTCAGGCAAATACCCTTGGGAAAGGTATGAACCCCCTTATCCTCCCAGCTATGGGTTAAATAGTACCACTACTGTTCTTCTAGGAGAATAGCTTTGGCATTAAATAACCTACAAAGTTTGATATGCCATTAAACAAAGAAACGAAACCAAACCAAACCTTGGCTTTTAATTGATTGTATTTTATGACATTTCAACCCTTGTAGGTTATTTAATATTAAGTCATATATTAGGCATTATGAGGGAAGTTTTAAAAAATCATTCAGAATAATAGTTGTAGCTTCAAATACATATTTCATATCTAAATAAACTAGCAAAAGTTCTGATTTGGCCTTTCCTAAACATGCTTTGATAGAATCTCTGTGAATTTATGTTTCAGTACTCTCACAACCGTTCGAAAAGGTCTCAACTATATTATCTAAATGTAGAAAAGAAATGATAGCTATACATACGTGTTTGATCAATTTACTGCTGATCAGATAACAAGGCTTTGCAGATATCAGAGGAAGGACATATACAAAACATGAATTCATGTTAGAAATGTTGAAATACAAAAACATATCTATGCTCATTTACATATGAAATAGTGAAATATATCCATGCACATTTGCATACAATTGCAACATGAAAATTAGAAAGAGTCTATTATTTTAAAAAAAAAAAAAAAAAAGAAATAATAAAGAAACACACTGTCAGAACTGTATCTCAAGTCATGATTGAATGGCTATTGATGCCTAACAAGAGAACATTGAATAGAATTATGCCTAGGCCAAAGAAGGCTATATTATTCCAGATACTTTAAAACTTATTCCTTCAATAAATACAAGACTGAGTAATTTTTACTTGTTGACAGTGTTAAAGTTTTCTGCAAAAGCACATTTTCTAAAAGATTTATATCCTGTCTGTAGGGCTTAGAATACACTGACTGCATCCCATCTAGGAAAATAAGATATCCTCCTCCTCCCACAAAAAAGGTGTGTCCTAGGTCTGACACTAAACTGCATTTGATGATGAGGCTCTAGTTCTGGAACTTCTTCATTGCCATTACTCCCAGGTTCACTCTGATGCAGAGTAAGAGTGTACATTATGGTCTCATAAAACTTTTGTAATTATGAAGCTTTTAATTATTTAAATGGTTGTAAAGATACATTTTGTACCATACGTGATTGAAGATCATAATTATGACTTCAGCATAAAAAACCAACAAGGGTTGTCTTACCTGAAAACCAACCAACCAACATCCCCTACAATACTCCTTGTAAATTATCTGGATCTCATTCTAAAGTGTTAATGTTTACCTTTTTTCCTCTCCATATATAATCCACCCCATACCAGATTTTAGAACAACATTTTTCTTTTGCAGGAATTCAGGGATGTTTTTTCCTGGCATAGAACATGAGAAAATATCTAGCTACTTTGGGACTCTTATGAGAGTACAACAATAAAGTAGAGTTTTCCTCAAGAGCCAAAATGATTGTTGTTCTTGCATTTGTTCCAATTGCTGAGGCAATTGAACATCTTGCTGATGCCTTGCCAGATGAATTGCAACCAATACTTGATTGGTTTGAAGATAACTACACAGGCAGAAAACTGAGACAAGATAATCATAGACATTCTCCCCTCTTTTTCCATGGAATATGGCATTTGTATAAAAGAACTTTGAACAATGAAGAGAGAAATGGCAATCTTGAAGAAATGGCTCCTAGAAGATTATAATGTGAATTGGGAATAGAATGTAATAGCATTTGGAAATTTATTGATACTTTATGAAAAGAACAAAGAAAAGAATCATTCATTATTAGCAGCTCATTGCAGAAAACAATCCTCCAGTCAAATTGAATAGATTCAGTGAGCAGATGCTCAAATAAAAGCAACAGTTAGAAATTTTACTAATAGAAATTATGACACCGGAAAAAGAAAGGCATATTATAGTGGGGTTTTTGCTTAAAATATTCTAACTTAAAAAAATAACCAATTTGTGACTGAACAATAATTAGTGGGGCACTAAAAAGTGACAATGTTGAAAAATAAGTTTGATATTTAGAAAAGAAATAGATTTTAATTCCTTTTGATACCAGTTTCATTATTCTACCAAGTCAAAAAATTGTTTTATAGAGTTGGAGACTTTATTCATCAATCAGCTTTTGTACAAATGCTACAGGTATCTTTCTGTGAAACTACTTGTATCTGTATTTTAAAAAATGGATGGGATATACATGTGCACATAGATGTACACATACATACACACACACATACACACACACACATATATATATATATATATATATATATATATATATTGACACATACATATATACTAGTATGTGCAAAATTACTCTATGCACTTTAAAAAGAAATTAAACACTAAATGCAAAGTAGAAAACCATTCTGGAAACTTTTGCTCACACACACTCATAGGAAGATTATATATATATATATATATGTTTGTATTGTGTTTTTTCTGTATAATAACAATGAATATTGAGAAAAGACTGTCTGCCTACCAGCGCTGAATTAACAGACAATTTCCTCCAACAATTCCTGAAAACTGATTTATCGACTGTAAACTAGTGTCAAGTAAACAAATGTCTCACTGTATGATTGGAACCAGCACTTCTACCATTTAGTCATGTTGTCAATTTTTAACTCATTCATAACTTTACTCATTAGATTATCTATTGTTTGTTCAATCAGTAAAAATAGATGTGACATCTACATATCTGTGTGCTGGTGTGTGAAAAATAATAAAAAGATTTGACACTTAATCTACACAGACATATATTGTTTCAGTATTAGTATTGATTTATTTGTTCTCTAGGAAGTTTCAACCTTTTTATAAGAACATAGTTTTCAGAGCAGCAATGCAAAAATCTTTCTTTATCTTGTATTTTTGAATCCAAGCTAAAGAAGTTGTGCATGGTTAGTATCACTTAAATTTCAGTTCAATTTGTTCACTTGGTTAAGTGCAACTGGGCTAGAAACACTCAAGTCAATTGTTCAATCCTTGATTATGTTTACTTAGGTTTCGAGCAACACTTGTTTTCAACTATAATAACAGAAATTATTTTTATTTTTCTGAGAAACTTTTTGCTTTATTATGAAAATGAATACCAACATTAAATTATTAGACAATAGAAAATTATACTGTGAAACTTCCATATAAATGATTTAGCTAATAACTTCATATCAGCATGTGGATAGCCATCCAACATTTATATATATATATATGTGTGTGTGTGTGTGTGTGTGTGTGTGTGTGTGTGTGTGTGTTAGAATAGTTTAGACACAGGGTATGCAGCACTTGATTACTGTCAGTTTTTCTGCTATGTGTTGATCAGACCAAGAGCATCGATGAATAACTGATATATATTTTGTATTTTTATAATCCGAGAAGAAAATCCAAGGGGTTGGAGTATCCAATGTAAGTGCTCAATGTCAACAGCTATCAACATATAATTAACATCTGATGATGGTCATCATGACTAGAAATAAATTTATAATGACACCAAAGAAGTGAATTTTTATTTTCATTTTTTATATAAAAAGAAAATATATTTATAAAAACATCAGTATAAAAAATTAGATTGACATGTTTTGGTCAGATGATTGCAAGAAACTAATAGTTGCCATACACCATTGATTGTGTCTATACTGTCAAAACTTAGATCTACATATGCTCTATCACCAACATTACACTTTCTTTATAGGTATTGCAAACCACTTAACTATATATATATATATATAAAAATTGTTACAGTCAGCATAGTCATATATATATATATATATATATATATATATGACTATGCTGACTGTAACAATTTTTTTTTTTGCTGCTTCTATCTTGGCTGGTAAAGTTAGTTATAATAGAATGATTTGTCCAAATGGTCACCTACCCATTCTCTTCTCTATCAATCATTGTGATATGTAGTCAAATATTGAATTTGGTTTCCATGCTGGTATCTGTTATGTCATTCTACATTTCCCCAAAAATATATATATATATATACATGTGTGTACATATATATATATATATATATATATATATATATATATATATATATATATATAATGTTGAAAAGATAGATTTGTAGTGAATCTGACAGTATGATAGAAATATGTGAAACTGAGTTAAGTGTTTGATTTATCCAACTTTCCACAGATTTCTATCATATATATATATATATATATATATATATATATATATATAGAGAGAGAGAGAGAGAGAGTGAGATTTTTGGCTTTTCTTTAAGTATCATTATCAATATATATTTCTGTGCAAGGGGATTTAAAAGTAGATATGCAAAAGCGTTTCTTTGAGAAATTCTAATGCAACAATTGATGCACTGTTTTCGCCTTTCTTTCTTTGAATTGGTTTTTGCATTTGTTCAATGCTGATTATTTAAAACTTATGAATAAAGATATGCTTTTAGACTCTATGTTATCACAATTTATTGTGGGAGAAACTTTTTAGGATATTGAGAAAATTGTCAAATGCTTTACTTTGCCTCTTTTTTTAACTGAAATACAACTTTTTTTTGAGGAGGCATTCCTATATAATCTGAATATCATAATTATTTGTATATAACACACATTCAGATATACTCCCCCCACAAATTTTGTGCTACAAAATCCTGGAAAAAAATTCTTGTTAATGATATGCAGTGACTTTTTAGAATTTGTAGCAGCTAAATTTAACTTAGATTTATCATTTGTTCAACTTTTTATCAGTTTGTACTGACTAAAAATAAGAATTTATATAGTTGACATTATGTCTTGAAACACAAAATTCACACAGTATTTAGTGCAAACACACAGACATGTTCACACAAAAATACAAGTTTATGGTGAAAATAAGCTCACATTAGGAGAAACAAAATTTCTGTGGCTATTTCTCTGTAATAGTGTAAAACACATTAGTTTGGACTAAAGATATCACTTACTTTTGATCATATCATCCATTAAGTTAATTATATAGTTATTCTGTATAATACATACCCTTAACTTTTAGGTTGAAAAATCTGGAAAAATAGTGTGTCTTATACATAAATAATTATGGTAAGCCATGTTCCATCTTCTGGATCCATAATAATAGATATAGGTAATGTATTCAGGAATAGAAGAACTCAGAGTGAAATGACCACAAAAAAGCCCCTTTATTAAAAATTGTATTGAGTCACACAAGGAAAAAAATACACAACTCTAGATATGCATTAAAGAAAAACTGATGAGACTTGTGGAAATTCAGCAGTGTATTTTTGTATTTTAAGAATAGAGCAAAAATTGATACATATACATGACATTTCAGAAAAATTGATATGATTTAAGATGAATAAGTTGTGTCAGAAAAATTGATATAGTATCATTATGTAATAAATTGACCAATTCTCATTCAAATGAATTCAATGTGTTTAAACAACATTTCTTTTCCAATAAATGATATGTCAATACCCGAAAAGAAAAAAAAAACATTAAAGATAGAATTTTGTGTTGTTTCAACACATGCTGTTAAAATTTGAGATCATTTGAACCAGAATTGATCAAGATATTACAAAATGATATCAATTGTTTTGAAACATGCCCTATTTTACAAACCAAAAAGTTAGAAAGAAATTTAGTTTTAATTTCCTAAATTATTTTTTTGTCTGTTTCTCATTTTATAAGTTAAGGATAGTTAAAATTATAGGCACCAAATTTTCTTTGGTTACTAATAGGACTCCTGACCATATTTTAAGTTTATTCATTATAGAAAATCCCAAATCTTTTTAAATTTTTACTGAGAGATTTTATTTACAATTAAAAAGTAACGCTGAAGTAGATCCTTACTTTGAATCCACCATGTTAGCAAAACCAAATCTTTATCTTTTTGTTTAACCATGGAAAGTAGATTTTTAGCTGAAAATTTCTAAGCCAATCAGCAAAGTTATAACTTTTAATAATTTATTGACACTGAAAAATGAAACCTTAAAAAAATAATGTTATTATGTTTACAAATTGAGTAGGAGTAATGGTCTCTCAACAATGTTTATATTTTTCCTCAGAAAAACAGTTTAGTGTTACTAGCATTAAATCCTTTCTGTAGAACAGGTTTTCAGCTAGCTCAATGTAATTTCACTCCTGAATTATAGAACTTTTGCATTCTTGTTGTTAGCACTTAGGCAGGGATATTTATTTTTTTGGCTTACTTCCAGGTAGTGTCTAAATCGAACATTTCACTAACCCATGTTTTTTTTGTTTCCTTTAGAAATCAATATTTGAGATATTTGAGTTTGACAGCTACATTGAAAATGGGTGTGCACTAAGTTCATGGATTGGATCTCTTTGTATGTGTTTATATAAACATATGCCCTGAGCATGGTTTTAAATTCTAGTAAAGGATTAGTGTACCTAAAAAACAAATAAACAAACAAAAATGATCAAGCTGGTAAAAATGTTGGTATAAATAGAGAAAGATGCATAAGTTCATAAAAAAAAAGAGTTTACAGTTCATAGATTTAGAAACTTAAGAATATTCTTTTAACATTGTATCTATTTTATCATGTCATAATGTCATTGTTTAAATCATTTTTAGAGAAATCGAAAGTACTCACACATGTATCTCTTTAGTATTGCCTATAAATGGGTACACCTCAACCACATTAAAAAATTGTTTTTTTAAATACTCATATACATATCTATTTATATATTTAAAGTTTTAGAATTTTAGCCTTCTTACTTAGTGTGTAGAAAATATACTTTGAATGTTGGTTTAACACAATAGCTAAAAAGAGAGAAACATTATCTTTTAATAAAATATTATATTCTTTTTATAAATAAGAATAAAGGAGAGATCAACCTGGCCTATGAAAGATGAGTAGAGAGACTATTATATGGTTATTGAAAAGTTTATCATTAAATATTTTCATAACTAAAATTACTTGTTAATCTAATTGATCACTCTAATCAAATCTGCTGTTGAGTAAATCTTTCCATTTTGAGGGTTGGGAATATTTTTGAAAATATTTCCAATCAATTAATGTTAATTACATTTTTGAAATATGAAAATGCTTTGTTTCAGAAACTGCATTATTGGTATTATATATTACACCCACACACACACACATCTTCAGACAAATAATGAGAAATTTCTAATGAAGATTTTATATATATATATATATATATATATATATATATATATATATATATATATATATATATATTTAATTCAAAAAGTTCTTCATCTCACTGCCCAGGTGGAAATTAAATTGTACCACCCCTGTTCTTATACAAGAATATCTTTGGCATTAAATAATCCATGAAGGTTTACATGCCATTAAACCAAACCAAACCAAAGTCTTACCCAGAAAGAAGAGCACTAGAACTAGAAAAACTAATTAAGATTTTTCAAGTTTTATAAGTAAGAAGTGGTAGGGTGAAGCTTAACAATTTTTGAAAACACTTTATATATATGTATATATATATATATAAACAAACAACTGTTTTAATTCAGTTCTCATATCAATCTTTATTCATTGAATCAGATGGAAAATCTACAGTAGTTGATGTGCAATGTTAAAAGTACCAAGATGATATCTGTTATTGCAGTTTACTCTAATAAAAATATAAAACTCCTTTAAAATACTAAAAGTCTATCATTAGGCCATAAATAATCAAGTACTGATATTAGATATTAAAATAGTCAAAAAAAGCATACGAGGAAATTATAGTAAAAATTATATGAAAAAATTAAAAAAACACTTTCACAATTTATTTTGAGATGAACTTCCAAAAAACACAACACAAACCAAAGAAAAACATGTAAATCACTATAAAATGAATGCCCTATCTGTAACAATTTCCTCTGATGTTATACACACTTTTAAAACAGTATTCTGGGTGTTAGCTACCATAATAAAACTATCTTGTAAGTAATATGAATATATAATGGGTCACAACAGAGTCAGTAATTTGCAATTATTTTATGACATCATCTTTATCATAAGTTATATAATACAATACAATTGTTGATTGTCTTAAAATTTATCCATTAAAAAAGGTCACAGATCGATAACAGCTTTCTAAAAGACGATTAGAAAAGTTAATGACATAAGTAGGCAAGTATTACTAGTTAGTTATTACTGGATTTAAAAAAAAAGATAATGTTTGATGGTGAATGATTAGGCCACTTTGAATGAACTAAGTTTAATAGCCACATTAATAGAATTGCTTTTAGTAATATTGTTGGTGGCATTTAAACACAATCAGTAGTCTTAGTCGTAGGAAATGGACTAGGAATGATTAAGAAGAATATTTATACACACATTAAGAGAATCCCAAGTATCCATCTTTATCTGAAATATAAAAGTTTCTTGGGTATGATATTAAACTGCATCTGATGGTTAGGCTTCAGTTCTGGAGCACTGAGGTGTGTGAAGTAGCCCTTCAGTGGCATTATTCCCAGGTCCATACTGAACCAGAGTCTCATCAATGAGTTAAGTAGATCAGTTTTAAAATTATTCATGTTAAATAGGACCATGTGCCAAAAAAAAAAACAAACTTAAGAAACTACACAAAAATGTAAATATGAATATACAATAAATGCAATTCCCTAACCTCTAGGTATAGCATAACCCTATATACCCTGACATGCCATTAAAATCATTCAATTTGGAAATTTACCATCAATCCAGATTTCAAAAACTAAGTCTAATAACCAACTGGATTTTCTTGCTAATTGAGTAATATATTTTTGGAATGCTTTGCCTAATCTAATCAAAAACAGCAATAGTGTGAAAAATTTTAAGATTAAATTAGATGATTTCAGGAATAATGGTAAGAAAAAGAAATTTAAGAGGGCATTTTTGAGAACTATCAGATGAATTACTAAACAGAATTTTATCTGTATGTAGATATTGTATTAATACTATGTATAATATATGCAAAGATTCTTTTCTTTTTTAAGGTCAATGTGAGAAGAGATTAAAAAGCAGATATGCCTAAGGAGACATAACAAACAAACAACAATAATCAAAGTACAAAAGATTGCCTTAATGAGCTCTGATAACATTTTTAGAAAATTTGGGGGTGTCTTCATGGTGTAATTGTTAAAGTGATGGACCGTGGAATCGTAGTAAGCGAGTTCAAACTCCAGTAACACTATTATGTTCACTTTCAGACAAATACCTTTGGGAAAGGTATGAACTCCCTTATCCTCCAAGCTATGGGTTAAATAGTACCACAATTATCCTTCTAGAAGGATGAATTTAGCATTAAATAACCCAAGAAGGTTGATATGCTATTAAACAACAAACAAGTACCTATCTAAATTTAATATGCTCAATAACTTTCTGAAAAACCCTTCATTTTCAGTTTCTTGTAAAAAAGGATTCAATCAAACAGCTAATCAGAGAAATAATTTGAAAAACTATGAATCACATTAAAGTTATTTAAAATTTTTAAGTGTGTTATTTTAATTTCTTTAATAATCAAAATTATAAAGACATGGAAAAGGTTCCAAAATGCATAAAATTAATTAGATATTAAAAAGACACTAATAAAAATCTAATTCCAAAATGTGATGTCATGGTTTGCAGCAAGTAGATTTAATAAAACCTTGCATACAGTCTTCTATCACTTAATGATCAAAGTAAAAATAAGGCATGAACTTAATATTTATTTTGATTACTTAAGAATGAATGTGAATTTTTTTCTTTGTTTTAATGGTATAACAATTTTTGTGGGTTAACACCAAGGCCATCTTTGTAGAAGAACAGTAGTGGTACTCTTTAACCCATAACTAGAGGGATAAAGAGGTTCGTACCTTTTCCAAGAGTATAGTATGAAATATAAATTACGCAGTAGTAATATGTAGTTGAATAAGGTGTGTTGTCAGTAGTTGTTTAAAAGATATGCGAAAACAATGGCTGATCATCTGCATTTGTCTTCATGAGATTTAAAATGGGTTTAGTAACTCAAAACTTTGAATTCATGTACTTGATATTTCAGGCTGAGGACTATCTTGATACTTTGAATTGAGCCCTATTTTATTTTACACTGTATATATTTCAGGCTAAGGAAGATCATATCAGATACTAATAATGAAAGGCTTAATACAATAACCATTCACGGCCTTTTTTTTTAATTCCGCACCCTAAACTAATGTTTGAATGTATTTTATATTTGACATTTTTGTGAATTTTGTGACATCAAATACAGGGTATCTGGGTAGTGTTCTGGGTTAAAAAGGTTAAAAACAGTCACCTAGAGTTTACGTCTGATTAATGAAGGTGTTAGGAAAAAGTCAGGCACAATCATGCACAATATATGTTTTTGTTTGTTTGTTATTGGTTTGGGTTGGTTTTTTTTTCAAAGAGTTGGCTCTCTTATGATTTAAGTAAAAAATCATGTTTGTTTATTTGGCTTTACAACTTTGGCTATTATTTATTTATGATTTATTGGTTATTGATTTAATTTGGTTTCATTTTTTACCATATACTTTAATAAAAACGACATTATCAGTACTTGATAACTAAAAGGAAAAAGTTCACATGTTTTAATCAAGATGAAGCCATCTCCTCATTAAATGGCAATCCTCTGAAATTAGTTGAGCAGTTCATATACCTAAGCAGGTTAATGACCATATAGAAATCTGATCTTCCAAGCTGTAGCCATGTCAGTACTATTGTATGGTTGCATCACTTGGACTTTAACAAAATGCTTGGAGAAAAAAGTAGATAAGAACTACATAAGGATGCTACATGCTGTTTTAAACAAATCCTGGAAGCAGCTCCCTACAGAAACATACTATATGGCCATTTACTTCCCATCTCATAAATCAACTAAGTAAGACAAGCAAGACATGCTGGACACTGCTGGAGGAAGTAAGGACAAACTCATCAGCCATGCTTTTCTATGGACTCCTACACATGGACACACCAGTGTTGGCCAACCAGAAAAAGCATACATTCATCAGCCCTGTGTGGACACTGGATGACATCTAGAAGATCTACCAAGACTGATGGCTTATAGGGATGGTGTGTAAGAAAGAGTCAAGGGAATATGTGCTATCAGCACACTTTAATGATGATGGTGATAAGAAATGTGTATTTTTTGGGGGGAAACAACATTGACTCAACATATCAATATTCAATATATTATTGATTTCCTACCAGAAGTCTTCATAAAATTCAATTTACTTTGAAACAAGTAGAATCAGCTTCTGAATATCTTTTTGCTTTTAATTCTCTATAAAACTTTAAAACTTTGCCGATCACTCATGTTATTGAGAATGCTGTTGTTTTTTTTGGATAAGTCCAAGAGAATGTTTTCAATACACTCCTTGAAGATGGCAAGGAGATTCTCAATGGCATGGAGGTCAACCAAATTTTCTGGCCACCTCTTAAATACACCTTTAAAAAAAAGATAAAAAAAGAAATCAAACTTTTTCTTGTTTTGTCGTCTTGGAGTTATAGTGTGTTTCAAAAAATTTGATATCATCTGAGATCTCCAGGGTGTTTTAGAAAAATTGATATTATTTCATGATTTAATCATTTGACCAATTCTTGGAATAGGGTAGTCCTCTTGGCATAAGTAGCTAACATGCTGGACAGTGACATTGTTGTAAGTGAGTTTCCTTTACAGTCAAGCTATAATATTTACTTCTGACTTATACTCCTGGGAAAGGTATGAACCCCCTATGCCCTCAACTATAGGCTAATTAGTACCACTACTAAAATGATGGCTTTGGCATTAAATAATCCACAAAGGTTGATATGCTATTAAACAAAGAAACCAAAGCAAACCTTGACTAATTCTCATTTAAAACTCAAAATTCTATCTTTAATGTTGAAATGCTTTTTCTTTTCCAATGAATGGCATTTCTATACCTGAAAGGAATAAAATATATAAAGCATTAAAGATAGAATTTTAAGTTGTTTCTACAGATGCTGTCAAAATTTAAAATCATTTGAACAAGAATTGGTCAAGTTATTAGATTATGAAATGATGTCAATTTTTCTGAAACACTCTGTTCACTTTTGCTTTTATGCAACTGGCAAAAATCATACAGGAATGTCAGTTGATAAAATATACCCTGCTGATTTGAATGTCTTTTATTTTAGCATTGTTTACTAATAATATTCCTTATCCCATATACAGGGGGTGTCCTTGTGGTGTTATGGTTAAAGCAATGGACTGTGGAATCGTAGTAAGCAAGTTCAAACTCCAGTTGTGCTATTAAGTTCACTTTTAGACAAATACCCTTGGGAAAAGTATGAACCCCCTTATCCTCCCAGGTATGGGTTAAATAGTACCTCTACTGTTCTTCTAAAATGATGGCTTTGGCATTAAATAACCTACAAAGGTTGATATGCCATTTAACAAAGAAACCAAATATCCCATATACTTCAGTCACATTATTATGTTTACTTTCCGACTAATACCCTTAGGAAAGGTATGAACTCCCTTATCCCACTCCTTACCAGCTATAGTTTGAATAGTACCACTGCCATCCTTCTACAAGGACAATTTTGGCATTAAATAACCTACAAAGGTTGATATGCCATTTAAACATATAAACCAAGTCATTACACATACATAATTGTTCAAACTATTAAGTTTCATCTTTTCACTGTAAGAAAAAGTTGATTTCATTAAACAAGTTGCTGCTGTTCTCTTTTCAACAAAGATGAGAATGACCTATAGCCATGAAGCATAAGTAAAATAAGTTAGCTGACCATAGTCTCCCTTTTCATTAGCTACTACAATGTGTAGGGGAAGGCACTACATCTTTCTCTGGATTGCTCCACTTACCCTTGGTCAGTACCTTATAATGCTGAGTATTAAGCAAGGAGGTATCAAGTACCATTTTTTTAGGCTTTGGTATGACTCAACCTGAAATAGAACCCTGGTCTCCCGGGCCACTGTTGAACACTCTAACCATTATGCCAATGGCTGTTACTTATGATGGCCCAGTCGGCTGGGGCTGTAGAATACACCAACTGCATCTCTGCAGAGGGGTAAGACTCCCCCAATGAGTGTCCTGTATATGACTCTAAACAGTCTGATGGTAAGGCTCCAGTAATGCTGGAGCTTTGGGGAATGTGGAGTACCTCTTTATTGCTATTGTTTCCAGGTCCACCCTGGCCCACACTAGTAGCATCTGATAGGGTCGTATTTATTGGTTAAATAGAACTAAACTGTATTTATGCTGAACTGAATTGTTTGAAAATGAGTCAAATAGAATTAAACTGCATACTTATGTTAAACTGAATAGTTTAGAATAGAACTGTTTATGTGTATAAAAATGGATTTGGCATTAAATAACCTACAATGATTGATATGCCCAAAACCAAATCAAACCAAACTTACTTATAAAACATATACTATTTTCTAAGTTTAACACACTTGGCACATCTTTTCTCAAGTTTCTTTAATCCTTTTTTTTAAAGAAAGTGGGACAATGTTTTTTAAAAATAGGTTCATTCCTATCCTAGTTGAGAACTTTTCAGTATCCATCATAAGACACCCTTTACTTTGTAATTGATTATTGTATATTTTCATACATTTGGGAGCTTTTATAGATTCTCCATTGATACTGCCCTTTATCTGTGATAGTTTTACCAAGAACACCTTCTCTAAGAAATATTAACTTTTATTCAAAACAATTTTATATTAGATTATATATTCAATACTGACCACGTTGTTTAACTTCGGTGATTGGATAGTAGCTGGTTTTGACAAAATGTTTGTTCTAAGTATTCATAGTGATATCGCTAGAAAATAAAAAACTATTTTTATTCAAATATCATTTATGCTTACATATGATTTATAATCTCAGTAAAATTAGAACAATTTCTTTTATTAGGCTGAATAACAACTTTTTGTTCAAGTACTTAAGAGTTGCTTTATTTATGCTTGATGCAGTCAGTTAATTTACTTTTAACATCTGTCTGAATTTCATTTTGTTCTTTAGAAAGTACTTGGATTTATTCATGGGCCTGTCATGTATTGGTTAATTTTTTATTACCTCATCTCTTACATCACCTGACAGAATAGCAAGTCTCTTATGCCCCCCTCTTGCTCTCTCTCTCATATATATATATATGCACATCAATAAATCTGTTGTCTAGTAATGAAAAAAGCTTTTACTTTACCTAACAAATATTTATATTTCAACTTCATCCCTTTCCTTGTCTATTCACTTAACCCACTGTTTCTCTATATATTATCTAGATTGAACATATTGTGTGTTGACTACTGGCTCATCTGAGAAACAGTTTGAGACAGTTAAAAACAGAGAAGAGTTATTGACTAAACTTAGTTTTGGAACAAGGATATAAGTCTACAGCACCTAGTGAGGATCAAACTCACTAATTTGTAGACATAATTACCAAAATATCCTTGCTAAACATTACTCCAGAACAAATCATTCAAGAACAGAGAATATATTCTATTTCTATAAGTCTATTATATATATATATTGTATACTTAAGTAGCAAGTCATTATCTAAACATATTTGGTTTAAGACCACAGATTGTTTCCTTTGACTCAGACATAAGAAAAATAACAAGAAGACTTGAATGTTTTCACTTAATTTGGAAAAGGAAACAACTGTGGTCTTTAACTGAACATGTTTATATATATATATATATATATATATATATATATATATGTATTATTCAGTCCAGTTAAACTGGAGTCAAGAATAATTCCGTCAAGACAAAAAAATCATTCAACTATGAACATTTAAATTTTCCTGGTAAAGAATTAATTTATCCATTAGATCTGAAGAAGTCCTGTTATTTTTTGTGGTATTGATTCATATCAATACCTATAACAAGATGGAAATAAATTTATAGTCCTAATGTGACCGTTTTTTTGTTTTTTCTTAAAGGTATATATATATATATATATATATATATATATATAGTTTAAGCTGTTTATTCATGGTGTTACCATTATATGACTAAGGGCACCTTGGGTAGTGTAATGGTTAGCAAGCTTGACTAGCAAACCTTCACAAGTGAGTTTGAGTCTCATTGAGTGCTCAATTCATATGGCCTTGTGCCATATCTAAGCAAAATGAAGATCATGTGAGAAACCCTGAGTTGTGAGTGGTTTTAATTTTTCTTGTTTTATCTTATAATTCAAATATAGTATTATAGTTTACATTGGCATGATGGCCGGGAGACCTGGGTTCAATGCCAGGTTGAGTCATACCAAAGACTCAAAAAATGGTATTTGATGCCTCCTTGCTTAACTCTCAGCATTATAAGATATGGATCAAAGGTAAAGTGGAGCAGTCCAGAGAAAGGAGTAGCGCCCTCCCCGACACCTTGGTGTAGTAGCTATCGAAAAAGGAGCCTTCAGGTCACCCTTGACTACGGTTGCCACGTTCTTCATTTTTATATATAGAACACTATATTTTACTGATTTTGCCCATTTTTAGTGTCAAATTTTAATCCTAATTATATATGTATAATTATACATCCATGTGTGTGCATGTAAATTTCTTGACTATGTAAAATTCGATAGAAAAAACTTCCTATGAAAAAAAGGAATAGAATCATTGTTTTCACAGGTTTAATTTTTGCAAATTTTTAATTGGGATTTTTTAAAAGTCTTTTGTTTTAATGGAGAATGTTACAGATGATGTACATAGACTAAAAATAAGTAATAAAAACTGACACCCCCCACTCGCCAAAAACGTTTCGTCAACTATAAATGCATCAAATATATGTATTCTCTATCTATTTCATCATTCACTACAATAGATATAAATCCTGTACATGTATTGCATCATATACTGCTGTATGTGCAGTACTAACTGCATCTCACTCTTTCACTGTGTTAACAAATATTGCAAGGAGAGTAATTTTAGAATTTCACAGTATTGTGTATTGTTTTACTTTTTTTCTTTGTGTTTAATATAATTAACATTATTAAGAGTTAAGGTTTTGGTGGGAGTTAGAGTTATCCAAAGTTTTTCTATATTCATAAGAAATAATCCACATGAAATTGAAGGGCTGACTGTATTAAAGAAAATTCACAAGGAAAGTTCATGTCTAAACTATTTTTTGTTATAATAGTATAAACAGAAAATGGATGTGAAAGTAAATTTATGATTGATTTTCCTTGGAAATTAACCACTTTAAAACAGATGTTTTTGGTATATTGTTTTCACATGATGGCTCCCTGTGACTAAAAAAAAAAAATCTTTTATTAAATTCACAGACTTCTTTTATTTGCAATTTAGATTGAATCACTCGTTAGATTTTAGATATGAACAGATAAGGTTACAGCAATATTGAAAATGTTTTTTACTTTTTACTGTGAAAAGAAATCAACAAGAACATTAAAGATTAACATACATGTTTTTGAATCAAGGCTCCAAGAAAATGCTACTTGAAGATATTTTATCAGAACATTAACTTTGAATAATAAACTACATAAACAAAATCGAATATGTATCCATATATATATATATATATATATATATGGGTGTACACAGTGTCATCCATAAATAAGTATGACCCTAACATACACACACTCACATATGTGTGTGTATATATATATATATATATATATATATATATATATATATATATATACACACACACATGCACTGTGTCATCCATAAATAAGTACACCCTTTTTTTTTTTTTAATAAAGAATTAATTTTTTTCTAAATCTAAGAAACCAGTATTTTATTATTTCTAGTGGAACATTATACAATGAAAATGAATATTATCAAGAATTCCTTATTACCAAATTTTTCAACCTTGAAATTCTGTAACCAAAAATATGAGTGCATAGATCATGGCATTCTATATTAGTATAATACATCATGGCATAAATATATATAAGTGGGTACTTATTTTTAGACTGCTACATATTCATATTTTATTTAAAACTGCTGTCACATTTTTTGATGGCACAGAAAAAGAGAAAAAATCTTTTACATTATTTTATATTTGTATATGTGTAAGGTACTGTCTAAATGTTCAAGTAACATAAAGCATAAAATTGCTTGCTCTATCAGCAGGGCTTAGAATATACTGACTGCATTTTCTGCAGAGAGGAAGACCTTGCCAAAAGAGGTATGCTGAATCCAGTGGTGAGGCTCCAATTCTGGAGCTTTGGGAGTATGAAGTTACGTCTTCATTGACTTTAATCCCAGGTTCAATCTAAACTAGAGTTGTAGTACCTGTTAGGTTCCCATCTATCAGCCAAATAGATCTGTTTGAAAATTATTTGTATTTGATAAAAATACTTGATACTATATAACTATGCAAATCATTTATATTAAGAAGAGTTTCTTGAAGCTATAATTGTTTACTAAGGATTGTTATTATCATTAATTTGAAACCATATAAGTGCTTGCAAATTATTAGTGTTAGATAGGAATACTTCAAACCATATAAATGTGTATCCTGGTTATGACTACATCTGATGGTGAGGCTCAATTCCTGGAGCTTTTGGGAGTGTGGAGTACTCCTTCATTGCCATTACTTCCAGGTACACTCTAACCTGGAGTGGTAGTACCTGTTAGGGTCTGATCTATGGGTCAAATAGAACTGTTTGACCATTTAACTGTGTGCAAAAAAATTATCAATGTTCAGTTGAATTGTTAGTGTGACATAGCAGTACTTGGAACCATTTAACTGTGTGCAAACAAATGAGCTTAAAAATGTTACCTACAAACTATTTGTTTACAAACCATAAACAACTAACCAATCAACAAAATGAATATGTGCAAACAAATGACTGTTATTAAATAGGAATAGTTATTTAAACCAGATGATTGTGTATTAATTATTAGTATTAGACAGGAGTACTTGATGATAAGATAATTGTGCAAACAAATTCTTATAGTCAAATAAAAAAGAACAATAAAAAATGTTTGAAATGGAATCTTTGTAATCAAATGAAACAAATTTTGGCATTACATAACCCATAAGGAATTGACATGTCATTAAACAAATAAACTAACCCAAACCAAACCATGAAATGGCTTCCTCAGAAAAAAAGTAAATGAAGTTCTTTATTTCCTAGTAAAATGATTTGGGAGATTCTTAAATATTTGGAAAGACTTGGAAAACAAGAGTCAGTTTGATAGATAAACAGATCAGTTTTTTAAAATTTCATTCAACTTTTGGTAGCACATTTTCTTATATATATATATATATATATATTAATTTTATCATGTGTGAAAACACATGTGTCCTCATCAGCCACCAAGCAGGAGTGATGCCACAGTTTCAGTTTTCTTTATATATATACCTTGAATCACTGAGTTTTAATTCATGTTGGTTTTTATGTACTGTTAATTGGGAAAGGTATGAATCCAATTATTCTCCCTCCAGCTATGGGTAAATAGTAGGGCAGACTAGGTTCTTCAGCCTTGGTGAGGCAACTAGTCTAGGAGAATGAAAACTCTGAATTCAAACCTGTTAAACTCCGCTTAAAAATTGACCTTGTGTCATATCCTGCCTGAGTGAAGGGTCTGGTAAATATGGTTAATTGTATTTTTGCAAGCAACTCTAGTCACTTAATGTCAAAGACATGTTTAAAGACAGAATGAAAAAAAAAAGAGAATATTGTAAAGTACACTGAAAGGTTCAAGATGTTTCTATGTATATATATGAGGTAAAACCTAAAATGATTGCGATGATACTTCAATATTGTATTTTGGGGGAAATTCTGTGGCCTGCAAAATGTGACAGAATAGAGAAAAAATAGAACAGTGACATGATTATTTCAGTTTATGTATACATATATTTTTTTGCATAGAATATTTATACAAACCCCAAAAAAGCTTTCATTGTTGAAACTTGAACCTATGATATATTCAGCTTAATTTAAATGTGAATGAACTTTACTTCATTTCAGCCATTTTGTATCTGTGTTCCATTCCCTATTATAAAATACTGGTTTTACAAATTTCAGTATTAAAATATCAGGTTCTAGTCACATTTATCACTTCTAAACATCTAATGGTTACATTTTCAATTATTTCCAAAATTAATTATTGATGTTGATGTAATTGTTATTAAATTTTAGATGGAGATTAATTTTTTTTTTATTTAACATTTACTTATTGAACATTTTTATTGAATGTTTTTAAAAGCATTAATAATCTTGAAAAATTTTTTAAAATATTAGCCAGTTGTTTTTCTATTTTCCTGCTATTTGTTTTAAAATGCATTTAATAAAATCTTATTAAAATGAAATGTGTAATATTTCTATATTCTAATTAACATGGTTATTGCTACATGACATACATGTGTATCTTGTGGTATATTTCATATTAAAAAAGCCTAGTCAGCTGGAGCTGTAGAATATGCCAACTGCATCTCTGCAGAGGAGTAAGACCCTCGTGAGTATCCTGGATAAGACACTAAACCGTCTGATGGTGAGGGTCCAGTCCCCGAGCTTTGGGGAATGTGGAGTAGCCCCAATCTACTCTGACCTAGAGTGGTAGTACCTGTTAGGGTCTCATCTATGGGTCAAAGTGAACTGTACTTAAAACTAATGACTAATATTAAATTGAATTATTAATCTTAGATAGCAGTACTTGAAACCCAGGATTTGGCTTTAAATAACCTACAAGGGTTGATATGCCATAAAACCCAACTAACAATATTACAAAAATCAAAGTGAGGGTTGAAAATTAGTATTATTCTTTATAGTTAAATCAATGGAATTTTATTTATTAAAGAATAAAGCATAACTTTTTTAATATAGTAATTTCTAATAGTAATACTAACAAAAACATAGATGGTAGTATGTTAAAGTTTCATTAATGAATGTAGCAGTGAACATGTTAAGTAGGGTTACAGCTTTTATAAAAAAATTATATCTTATATTATTTTATATTTTCTAATGGTTAAAGTGTTTGTCAATGCTCCAGAAGATTAGGGTTCAATCCCAGGTTGAGTGATACCAAAATCTTAAAAAATGGTACTTGATGCCTTCTTGATTAACATTCAGCATTATAAAGTTCAGATCAAGGGTGAAGTGGAGCAATCCAGGGAAAGGAGTAGCACCCTCCCCTACACCTTAGTGTAGTAGCTATTGAAAAGTGAGTCTTCAGATTGCCCTCGACTACGTTCAGCCAACTTATTTACTTATAAGATTAAAATTAAAACAATTTGTTTTGTGATAAGAGGGAAAAATCATGTAAATTCATAAAATTGAAATTGCTTTGACTAATGTAAAATTTTGCAGCTACCTTTTTTTTTAGATTAATTGTTTTAAGTTTACTTTTTATAATCAAATACTATAAGAAATAAATAAAAATAATTTTTTATTGTCTATATAATTAAAAATGTTTTAGTAAGTCAATGGATCTGGTTCAGCAAATAGGTAAAACTCAAAATTATACCTTAATTATAGATATACATACACTTTTACCTACCTACACACACACACACATATGTGTGTGTGTTGGTGGGTGAGTAAGTCTTTAGCCTGACACATAGTTATTAGTTAATTTTTGATCTGAAATTTTCAGTGTATAATGGTCAGTCTATGTGATTAATATCTGTTATTAAATGCATTGACAAGGAGAGAGATTATGATGAAATATAAGTTGTTTTTTTCATCATTAGGATACACACTTGATATACCTATGTATATGTACATATATATCATTACTGTTTAAAAGTTGCAATATTTATAGAATGACTGTTCAATCTCTTGGAAAGAACATATATAGGTAGTATAACATGGAAGTAAATAATGGAAAAGAATCCAACAATATTGAGAAAAATTGAAAAACAATGTAATCCAAAGTGAAGAATTTAATTTAAAAGAAAGTTGACGCTATAATGTTTCGGTTTGAATAAACCATCATCAGGACTTAGAAAAGATGTTATCAAATGTCATTAGATCACCGATGATTTACTTTGTTTTTCAATTTTTCTCTGTAGTATTACATGTAAATGTGGTTTTAATTTCTGTGTCACTCTACATATATATATAAGATGTAATTTTGATACCACAATTTATTTTTTAGTGTTTTGGAGCTAGAATTTGTTAAAAGAAATCTGACATATCTTCAGTTCTTTAATTACATTTTAGACCATGTCTGTGTGTGTGTGTGTGTGTGTGTGTGTGTGTGTGTGTGTGTATTTTTTACATGTTTTACACTGCAGATTTTGGCAATAGGTGGGAGGTTTCGAAAAATTGCTACGTCATCAACAAATTGACCAATCGTAGGCTACAAACATTAATGGGCAAGTTTGTCTGTGTGCATGAGGGAACAAGTAGTGTGTGCATATGGATAGGTTTTTCTCTATGATAGAATTGAACAATTTCTGGAAGATTTTTCTGTCCATTAAATGGCAATATAACTTAGATATAGTTATTATTATTTTTATTAGAAGATCTGGAACTTTGTTTTTTTTAAACCGATTCTTTGCATTTGTTAAAGTTCTTTGTTTAATATTTGGCTGTAGTACTGTGTAAATCAATACAGGTGATATGACATCAGCATTACTTAAAAAAAAGTGAATAAGGAATTAGTATAAAATGATATTAGAGACAAAATTCTCTCAAAGACATGATGCAATAATAGATAATTGATAATGTTTACATTGATGACAAGAATATCTCTCTATATACACCTGTTGTATTAATAGATAATACTGTTTATTCTTTTAGGTAATGACATGTATAAAAATCTATTCTCACAATATTAGATTTTTATACTAATTAACAATGTAGATTATGATGCATAGTAATTTTTTACTTCATCTGGAAGAATATCACAGTCTATATACAACTTGCTATAGTGCATCAATTTATCTCAGTCTTTTTAGCATATATACCATACATTTCCCGGTTGTAGCAGTATTCTGCTGAATAGGCAGTAAAATAATCTTCCACCTACTCTGATTATACAGATAGAAACTGTTTTTGTGTTATACTTAGATTTGAACCATCAACCCAACTATGTATTGTGTAATCTGCTCATTTAAAATAAGAAATAAAGCTGATATTGAATTGTTATTTATAAAATCTTGTTAAGAATATTAACCATTTTCTTTTTTTCTTAATAAAGTGACAAATAAAATTTCAGATTTTAACATAGTTCTTTGGAAATTAGAGAAAGATGGATTGTTTTTTTTTTTTTAGATGATCTACAAAATTTATCATTGTTTTCATTCTGCTTATCCAAGTAAAATATACAGAAAAATATTAATCAAAATCATTTTTGTTTTGGTTCAAGAGTTTTTTTTTAGAATTGCTTCTTTTTTGCTTTATTAAGAAAATAATGTATTAAAAGAAAGGATTGCTAGAGGAATGAATGAATGTTCCTGATAACTTATAAGGTTATTCAGGTATTACATAGAGTATTTCCCCTTCATGACATCTCTCAGGACAATGGAGGTCACTTGGAAATACCCATTTCTTTTCCCATAACCTATTGTCACTGGGATGCCATACTAAATATATATAACCATATTATCTCTCAGGGCAATGGAGGTAATTTGGTGGTAATATGTGACTCATTCTTCTGGGTTACATAATTTCAGCAATAATAATCCCAGACTTAATTAATATAAAAAAGAGAAAATGAGTACCTGCTTCTATTGCCACAAAAAAAAAACTTTTCAGTGTTACAAGCCTTTGAAGGTGAATTTATACTTCACTGTCACATAACCAAGACCACAACAACATACTGAACAAAAATATAGTAAATAGTTATTTTCTAAGCTTATCTAAGTTGTGGCATTTGGCAAAAAGTTGGGGGGCACCCAGTAGGAATCAGATTCATAAACAATCATCTGCTAAACTAGCTTTTTAAGCATTACACCACATGAGGGAGCCAAAACCTAATAAAAAAACAATTCATCGGAAAAATTATTTTAGTTGATAAATAAATTTAATTGATATTTATTAAATAGATTTTAGTTAGCACAGTGAAGATCAAGCTCAATTCTGGTTGCTTATATATCCAATCAGTAATCATTGCACCATGACTGGTACTCAAGTTTAATCAATAACTAGTTTATTGATTAGGATAAGAAATTTTGTCTAATGTTTAACTGGTACCATATTGCATACTGTAAGCAGACAATCTTTATATGCAAATAACAATTGCACATACTCTGCAATGTATTAAATGGTGTAATGGTTATCATCGTAGGAAATGGACACGATGACATGAGTTCAAATCCTGGACGAGACTAATTGCATTTCACATAGCACTAATACCCTTGGGAAAGGTATGAATCCAATTATTCTCCCTCCAGCTATGGGTAAATAGTAGGGTAGACTAGGTTCTTCAGCCGTGGTGAGGCAATTAGTCTAGGAGAAGGAAAACTCTGAATTCAAACCTGTTAAACTCGGCTTAAAAATGACCTTGTGTCATCTCCTGCCCGAGCGGAGGGGTTGGGTAAATATGATTAAAACTATATTTCTAATTGTTAATAACTATTAATCCCCCAATAATATGCAGATAAGAATCAAACTCATTGCACAAAAGAGACATGTGCCCCTGACTCCCACAATGCTTGAATATGTGTGGGCATTTAGAGTAGTTTTAATCCAGTCTTGGAACATCATCATCATGTCGTGCCGCTAGCACGGATATCTCTGACCCTCTCTTGCTACTTCTCCCTATCATTCATTGCCTCTGGTAGGTCTTCAGGGCTACATCCCGTATCCTCACAGAGCTGCTGAATGTATGTTTGAGCTGGTTGTCCTGTTTTTTCCCGGCCATATGTGGGGGTCCATAGGAGTACATCACTTATGAGCTAGTCCCTGCTTCTCCAGTAGTGTCCTGCATGCCTGGTTCATCTAACTTGGATAGTTTTCGTGATGGGAGGCAGGTGGCCGTATAGTTGGTACCTTGTGGGGTGTTGCCGCCAGGACATGTTCAATATTGCTCGCAGCATTTTTATGTAATTGCCGTCTAGCTTCTTCTCCAGCCATTTAGTTAGTGTACAAGTAGTGCATCCATACTACAGTATTGATATGACCGCTGCCTGGAAGAAACTGCATTTCATTTTATCGGTCAGGTCTGATTTCCATATGATCGATAGCCTATCGATAGCTGTCCTTGCCTTCATTAGCCGCGTGTCGATGTCCTTTTCGGTTGATGAGACGCTGCTTCCTAGGTAGGTGAATTTGTCTACCAGTTTCAGAGGGGTTCCATCTAGTGTGGTGAAGTCGTCTATTTAATTATAGCACATATATTCCGTTTTGTGTGCATTGACATACAACATTTTATTTTATGAAATATGTGCACTAGTATCCTGTGAGGATATTAGTTTGAATAATTCATGAGATAATGATAAGACTTCACAGAAAGTTGAATTTTTTCACTGCTTTGGTCTTAATAGTTTTGCATATTAGTTTTTCTGTATATTTCTCAATGATTATGTTCTTGGCATGATAATAATAATTGTATACTTGCACTTGATATTTTTGCAAAATATTCATAACCACAACAAAATGAACTGCCAATCTGTGTTTTTTTATGTGTTCCCAATTATGATTCAGTGATAATAGACAATCTATGTGAAGACAAGGTCATACTTTTGTACATTTCATTTTTCCAATGTTTGTTTTTGGTATAATAATATACAACTGTATACTAGCACCTATTGTATTAATATTTGTTCCATGCAAAATTTCTATGGATGCAATACAGACAACTTCATTATTTAGTTTTCTAAATATAATTACCAAAATATGTCTCATATATTGATTATCATTACACCTGCCAGCTAACTGCAATTTAAATTTTATATAAGCCTTTCCTGACAAATTCTGTTTTTATACCAAAATATTCTTTTCAATTACTTCTGATAAACATACAAACTAGTAATTTCTTGCATAAACACTTTTTTTAAAAGTTGATGTGGGAAGATGATAAAAAGTAAAGATGCCCAAGGGGTTATAAAAAAAAAAAAATAATGTATCAGCATCTTTTCAATTGAAGTTTATTTGTAAATGTTAATAGAACAGTGATCAAAGAATTTTTTCCTTTTTATATCATCTATAGAAATTACAAGATACCAAGAACAAAATTCTTCTGTAATCCTATACTCTACTATTAAAGTGCTCTGGGTATGACTCTAAAATGTCTGGTGGTGAGGCTTCTGTTCCAGAGCTCTGGAGAAGTATGGAGTTACCTTTTCCTTCATTACCATTACTCCCAGGTCCACTCTGACCTGTAGTGGTAGTACCTGTTACAGTCCCATCTATGGATCAAATAGATCGGTTGGAGATAATATTGATAATATTTTGAACTAGGTTTATACATTGGTTCTTCTAATATTGATATTACAACTAAGTGTCAAGTGTTTACTTGTTTAAAATGATTGTAAAGATACATTTTTGTACCATATATAATTGGAGACTATAAGTGTTAAACTGACTTTGGCATAAAATAACCCAACAAGGGTTAACATGTTGTAAAACCAACTAACCATCTACTGTTGAATTATGCTAAGAAATGTATATATGAAGTATATATTATTTCAAAGCTTTTTTGTCTGAATTTCTTATATGAGATATTGTTACTATTTTACAATAATTCTTCTCAACCAGTTTTTTCGTCTTTGTTGACTTTATAACAATATTTTGTTTGTTATACCTTCTAAAAGAATCAATGTATAACATTATCAAATGACTGGTAAAAAATTTTATGATGGGCAGGAAACAATTCCGATAATCTCAATTTATAAAATATATAAAAAGTTCCTTTTTAGAATATTGAAAAAAATCTTTTGTCATTAAGTACCTTAAACATTTCCTTGACAGATAATTTTTTAATCTGCATAGAATGGGCAAACTATTTTCAAAACATTAATATGGAATTCGTCAGTGAGCAGCCAATAGGAAAATGCCTTTCTTTGAGCCATAGATAACGAAAAAATTGTGGCTCTGTCTGTGTACCATTGATGGTAAAAATGTCATTCTGCCTGCAAAAGGGTTAAATCAAGCTGTAAAAAATTTCATTTATCAGAACTCAAGATACATTCTAATAATCAGCCATAAAATACCCAAAATATTCGCTCCCCTTAAAGTTTCCAAGTATATTCATAAAACTCATTAGCCTTTCTCTGCTGAATAACTAACAATCTCTTATCTACATGAAAAAGATCTGAATATCTTAAGAAAACCAAAGGTCATTTTATTAATAAAACCTTCCCTTTTCATGACCTTAAAGCATTTCACCTCGAACTTTAAATTCATTATGCCCTGATTCCTTTTTCAAGATAAAATCATTAGTTTTTTTTTTTAATCTTATTAGGAAAGAAGGACATTTAAGAAAAGCAATGTCATTACTTACACACCTGGGTTTCTCTGTCAATGGCAATTCTGTATATATTATTGTAGGCCTATTTTGTAATGCTAATAATACTATATATACCTTTTTCAGCTTTAAAAAACCTTGTAGTCTATTTTTCAAGGAATATTATATATATGTCTATCTATATCAAACCATCTGTAACTGTCTTTCAAAGTTTCTTTTGTTTGATTTTGATAATATCAGCAAGTTCACAACAAACTATTTTATTTTATTCCATTTCACATTCTACCTCTATATTATAAAAATTGTTATATAGAGTATCTTCCATGAATAAGTACATGCCTGACATTTTTTTAAATAAAAAGTTAACTTTCTCCTAAACCAAGATTTTGTTATTTCTAGTGAAATATTATAAAATCAAAATGGATATCATGAGGTATTTATTACTAAAATCTAAAACATTAAAATCATGATAAAATATATATAAAAGGAGTGCACTTATTTTTAGACTGCTACATTGTCATAAATTTGGTCTTTTTTTTAGGATAGACCAGGTTCTTTAGACTTGGTTTGTCAACCAGTCTAGGAGAAAAACTCTGCTTACAAATTGACCTTGTGTCACATCCTCCAAATGTTGGGGAGGTTGAGTGAATTCATACAGAGTCTTTTTCCACACATTAAAATTTAAATTACTTTTTGTCTTGCCTGGATATTTAGTGACCTACCATTTATATCTTGCCTTTATGTCATTTTGAAAAATATTATTTCAATGTTTCTAAGTTTTGTTTAGTCTGGCACACAGGCCTTTAGGTTGCTCACACTACCTGCTGTTACTTATGGTCACCCATTTATGTACAGAATAGGCTTATAGCTACTTAACTTCCGTGATTTGGTTGTGACTGGTGCTTTAATCATGACTTCACTGTAAAGTTTTGTTCCTCATTTTTCTTATTTTCTTTTTACAAATTTTACCTGATTCATTTTTTGTCCTTTAAGTGAATGTCTTTTGTAATTAGTTTTTGTCTGTTATGGTAGTAGAATATCTATCAACTCCTTTTATTTAAAATTGTTCTTTTTTTTCTTTTTTTATCTTAGGCTTTGAAAAAAGAAAGCTGTCCAAAGGCTTTTGTCTAAATTTCTTATATGAGATATTGTTACCATTTTACAATGATTTTTCTCAACCAGTTTCTTCGTCTTTGTTGACTTTGTAAGACTTTTTTGTTTGCTATACCTTCCAAAAGAATTAATTTATAACATTATCAAATGACTGGTAAAAAATTTTATGATGGGCATGAAATAATTCAAATAATCTCAATCTATAAAATATATATAAAAGGTTTTCTTTTTGTTTTAATATTAAAGAATCTTGTTTGATTAACTAACTTAAATCAAGTTGTAAAAAACTTTATATAACCATAGTCCAAAGTGGCTGAATGATACTTGATAAATTAGTATTACAAAATCTTCAAATTTCATAGCAGTTCATTCATTTTCCTTCTCATGTAATCAGGAGTATCTACTTCTGTGAGAGGAAATTATAATGATTCATCATTTAGAATTTAATTCAAAATAATTACAAGGCTGAAAGATGTAAGGTTCCAAAGATTAATTTAAAATCTCTCTAGTTGTGAGTCACTTTCAGAAATAATTTGCTACCAGAAAGGCTACTTATAAAGACCATCACATTCATAAGATACATAGAATTATTATTAAAAAAATCAATCAATCAATCTATTTATTTATTTATTTATTTGTTATACCTTTTTGGGCATCTTTGCTTTTTCTATCTTCTCACATCAACCTTTAATTCAAAAAAAAAAAAGAAAAAAAAGAGAATCTTTGCACAGAACATATACACTATTAATACAAAATCTTGGGCGCCTTGGGTAGCATAATGGTTAGCAAGCTAGACTTGCAAACCTACACAAGTGAGTTTGAGTCTCATTGGGTGCCCCATTCATATGGTCTTGTGCCACATCTAGGCAAAAAGCTTAGTAAATTACCACTATCAATATAAAATCTATGTACAGATCAAATTCTGCTCAGTAATTCATCTGATAGTTCCTAAAAATGCCTTCTTAAATTCTTTTACTTACCATTTTTTCTGTAACGATTAGTGAAAGTAATCCAAGCAACCATTACATTTATTTGATCTATATTTGTATACTTAATGTAAATAATCCATTAAGATGTAGTGGCTAACAAGTTAGTTTAATAATTTATTACTACTCTAGTGAGTTTGAGTTGAAGTTAGTAATTATTAAAGTTCTTTACAAAATTTTAGAAGTACGCTTTAATTTTTAATATTAAATGCTTTATGGACAGCCTTGTAATTTTAAGGTGTCAATGATAGTTTAGTATAAAAAATATTTTTACATATAGATTCCCTTCTAGATGCTACTCATGACTTTTCTCTTCAGTGATTATCTGTACCAAGAAACACCAGAAAAACAATGAAAAAAATTCTGAAAACAAAAATCTTGTAGATAAATGACATTTGATTAAGTAAAAAAAGAAATGTAGTTGATTTTGTGGTTATTTCAATGTTTATTTTCATTACCATCAGAACAGTTCCATAAATAATTAAGAATCATCAAGATGGATATATGTATTTGCCCGACCTCTCCACCACAGGAAGGCTGATCAGTTTTTAAACAGAGTAAAGCTGGTTTGAATTCAAAGTTTTCCTTTTCTTAGATGAGTTTTCTGACCAAAGTTAAAGAACACAGTCTACCCTACTATTTACTCATATCTGGGGAGAGAACAAATGGATTGATGCCTTTCCCAAGGGTATTAACTTGAAGTGAAATGCAGTCAGGTAGTCAATTGCATTTCTTACAATAATAATCCTTATGCAAAGTATACCTCTCATTAAAATGGATATATCCTGATGAAAAATCAAAATCAGCATCCTCTTTCAAGGTGTTTCAATTTTATTCTTGGAACCAACACTCTATAAAAGAGCGGCTGTACAGCCATTTACCTTCCATCTCACAAACCATCCAAGTAAGATGAGCAAGACATACTGTGCACTCCTGGAGAAGTAAGGACAACCTCATAAGCGACATTCTTCAATGGAATTCAACACATGGACACACCAGCGTTACCTGACCAGGAAAAACTTACACTCATCAGCTCTCTGTGGACATTGAATGTCATCTAGAGGACTTACCAAGAGCAATGATCAATATGGACAGGTGGCAAGAGAGAGAGAGAGAGAGAGAGTCAAGAGAATCCATGCTGTCAGCATACCTTTATGGTGAGGATGATATGTGCAACATTCTTTAGGATGATTACTTTTTTTCTATTTAGTATAATCACCATTGTACTCATTGTTGTTGTTGCAGTGATGGTGGTGGTGTCTCTCTTAATCACAAGAGTTCTTAATCTCTTTGAAGTACAAACCTTAAAATTCCTCACTGGAAGAAACATTGCTTCTTTATTCACTCTTGGGATTAACATTTGACAATCTAATTTTATTACTGGATTATGTAGATAGACTTGTTGAAGTATTTTAATCATTCTTTTCCAGAATTGTCCTCTCTAAGTATAGCATTATACTTAAGACCAAGAGTGTTTTTTTTTTCCATTTCAAACTATAGTTAATAACCCTGACCTCAAAAGCAAGAGAAACTATGTATTTACTAAACCTCTCTGCCACAAGCAGGATGTGACACAAGGTCAATTTTTAAACAGTGTTTAACAGGTTTGAATTCAGAGTTTTCCTTCTCCTGGACCAGTTGTCACCATCAATTTTTGCTGTCTCATCCATTGTTTCTAGTAAGTTCTCTAGACTGCATCCAGTGTCTGCACAGAGCTGATATTAGTCATTGCTGGTCAGCCAACACTGGCAAGTCTATGTGTAAAAGTCCATAAGAGAACATCACTTATGAGTTTGTCCTTACTTCTTCAGCTGTGTCCTGCATGTCTTGTTTGTCTGACTTGGATGGTTTGTGAGATGGGAGGTAAGTAGCTGCTCTTTTGTGAAGTATTGCTTCCAGGACTTGTTCTAAACAGCATGTAGCATTCTAGTGGAGTTCCCATATAGCTTTTTCTCCATGCATTTCATCAGAAAGGTGGTGCATCTATACAGTAGTACTGACACAGCTAAAGCTTGGAAGAAAGCCCATTTTATCTTATTAGAGAGATCAGATTTCCATATGATCAATATCCTGTCAATAGCAGTCCATGCCTTCATTAGGCATATGTTGACATCATTTTCAGTAGATGAGATATTGCTGCCGAGTTATGGTCTACTAATTTCAGAGACTTGTCGCTTAAAATGGAGAAGGTGCCTTCTTGTTTAAAATACATTAACTTTGTCTTATTTACATTCATATAAAGGCCAATTCCTCCTGCTGCCTGCCCTTAGCTATGCAGTAGGAATTTGGTTCAGGTAGGTGTATTTGCCAGAAGCACTCTATCATCTGTGTAGTCTGTGTTTATCATAGTTTCGGTGAGACATTGTTTGCTTCTTGCCTGTATACCTTAGACTAGGTGAATAGTAGAATACAATGCTTCATTTATTTTCCAGCAACCGAACCAAGGTTAAAAGGCTCAGTCTGTCCTACTGTTTACCCATAGCTTGAGAGAGAATAGTTGGATGCATATCTTTCCTTAGTGTATTAGCACTATGAGAAATGCAAACAGCCTCATCTAGGATTTGAACTTGGGTTGCTATGTTCATTTTCTACAACTATAACCTTTACACCAAGAGTAGGAGAAACTGTAGTTTAGGATAGATTCCAGTCATGAATTAGAACTGTTAATTTATTACTGTAACATATCCAAAAATAGATCTTCAAACAAGATGAATACTGCAAGGATTTTAGTTAATTACATCAAAAGTATCTAATGATATTGACAAGTTTATTGTTATTATATAAATTACTATTTTTCTTGTAAATCTTATCTATGACACTTCTCATTTTGCAAGCAATTATTTGGCTTCTTCTTATTATTACTACTACTAATACAACAACAACAATAATAATAATTGTTTGTTTGTGAACAATTATAACATCTTGTAATTATTCTTAATACTGATAATTTGTATACAATTATATGGTTTCAAGTATTCCTATCTAACATCAGTAATTTACAAGGACTTATATACTTTTAACTAACTATTCCTATTTGATAAGAACAGTAATTTGTTTGCATACGGTTATATGGTTTTCAAACAGATCTATTTGACTCATAGATAGGAACTGAACAGGTACTACCACTTCTTGTCAGTGTGGACCAATCAAAGAATGAGTCCTCACTCTCCAGAGCTCTAGAACTGGAACCTCACCACCAGATGCAGTTTAGAGTTATATCCAGAACAGCTTTTAGGGGAGGTCTATCTCTCTGCAGGGAATGCAGCTAGTGTATATTAAGTGCCTCTGACAGGGTAGATGATTCTCTAAATACATTGATTCAAATTTCCTCATTGAACTACACAGTATATTACACTATAAGATTGATTCTTCATATGACCTATTTTATCTTTAACATTGTTAGTGAAGTTTCTGATAAAGTAACTCACATCTCTGAAATAAATAGTACCAAACATTTAAATTAAACCAAATTTCTTTCCAAGTATTCAGCTCCATGACAAATGAAGGCAATTCTGCAATTATAGAATATATATATATATATATATATATATATATATATATATATAGTTCTTGTTTTTTTTCTTGTAGCTTGTTATCTTTAATTCTTTCTTGAATCTATTGATTCTTTGCCAAAGCCAAAGCTCATGTATAAGAAGGTATTTATTTCATTCTTTTAAGTAACAATATGTTAGCAATTGTCAGTTCTTCTATACTGTTTTATGTTGTTACTTGTCATTCATTATTTCTCTATATTTTCTTTAACAAAATTATCCACTTTCTAATGTTTTCTATTATTTTTATCTTATTGTTTTAACAGCTACCAATAGTTGAATACAGTATCTTAAGGGGACACTTGTTATCATCATAGAAAATGGACTCAGCTACTTGAGTTCAATTCCTGAATGAGGCTGTTTGCATTTCACATAGCATTAATACTCTTGGAAAAGGTATGAATACCAACTATTTCCCCTCTGGTTATGGGTAAACAGTTGGGCAAACTGGGCTCTTTAACCTTGTTAGGGCAACCAGTCAAAGAGAAGGAAAACTCTGAATTCAAACTAGTTGTATTCTGCTTAAAAACTGACCTTGTGTCACATCCTGCTTGTGGTGGAGGAGTTGAATGAATATATACATACAGTACCCTTATTTGTTTTCTGAAATATACTTTCTAAAATCCACTATATATATATATATCATCATCATCATGTCGTGCCACTAGCACAGATATCCCTGACCCTCTCTCGCCACTTCTCCCTATCGTTCATCGCTTCTGGCAGGTCTTCAGGGCTACATCCTATATCCTCACAGAGCTGCTGTATGTATGTTCAAGCTGGTCGTCCTGCTTTCGCTCGGCCATATGTAGGGGTCCATAGGAGTACATCACTTATGAGCTCGTCCCTGCTTCTCCAGCAGTGTCCTGCATGTCTGGTTCGTCTAACTTGGATAGTTTTCGTGATAGGAGGTAGGTGGTCGTATAGTTAGTGCTTTGTTGGGTGTTGCCGCCAGGACTTGTTCAATATTGCTCGCAGCATTCTTGTGTAATTGCCGTCTAGCTTTTTTTGCAGCTGTTTTGTTAGCGTCCAAGTAGTGCATCCATATAGCAGTATTGACAATATATATATATATATATATATCTATATATATATATATATGGAAATTTGTTCAAAGTTTGCCTTTCATAGCTATTAAGCTTGATATCATCTTATGTTTTATAGAATTTATATTATGATTAGTTGCAAATAAATAAGAGCAAGTACTTTACAATTATCATTTAATAGTTATCTCTCTTAATCAGTATGTGCACAAATGAAGACTTTATATCATTATTAAGTTGCAAATTGGAAGGGAAATTGCTTTATTCTCTTAGTAAAAGCATTTTAACACTAAAAACATTCTTGTTATGATGTGCTTTTTGCTGTGTTACAGTAAAATACACACAAAAATTAGATCATCATAATATGAATTGTATATTCTATCTCTTATAATTTTTTTATTGTAAGGTAATAGGCAACACTTTTTTTCTTATTTATTTATTTTGTTCTTAGTATAGTTGTGGCACAAGGCCAGAAGTAAACGGGACCCAGTAACCCCCCAAAAAAAACAAAAAAAGATGAAATCAAACTATTTTTTTCTACTAGTTTTCATATATCAACAGTGAAAATTCAATGCTTCATTTTATTTTCTTCTTTCCAACATTTTTCTACTCAGTCTTACTTTAGAAAGAAAAAAGGAAGAATTCTTGTATTTGGGAAAAAAACAATTACTTTTGACAAGAAGTCTAGCTGAATCTCTAAATGGAAATTGGAAACCTTCTTTAGCTGGAACTATCATTGTATTTCAAAGTGGAACTGCTAAAATCTAAATCACCAAATCACTCTGACATTTTCTGTTTCCAACAAATGGGACAAAAATATTCCAATGTTTTGCATGTCTGGATCATAACTTACATTAAATCTTCCATCACACCCATTTTCCATCTTTAAACTTGTGAAATTGCCTATTTGGTTGAGCAGTCAATTCACAGTAATAAAGTTCAGGGCTCAATCCATAGTTTCACCAAATTTGTTTGCTCTTTTTACCATCTGGCTACAGAGATATTCATGTATCTATGTACCCATTAGGGGGTGCTGAAAAGTTCTCAGCCAGACCAGGAATAACTAGTGCCATGAAACATTCTATTCCATATATTCATCAAATTCCACATAGTTCAACACACTTGCCACATTCCTTCTGAAGTTTATTAAACCTTTCAAAAAAAGAAATGAATAAAAACTTCTAAAAAGACAAGAAAAGTTATTCTTTTTTTGGTTGGACTAAAAACTTTCCAGCATTCCCTGTCATCAGTGAGTTGTAACTGTAATGACCTGAATGAGACAATAGATTTTCTAAAAAAAATATTATAATAAAAGTTTATTTCTTATGTATCTGTATTATTCACATTTCATTCAAAATGCATAATATTTTATTTTCCTTACTTTATATACAAATGCTTGCTGAAAAAACAAACAGCTTATACCAGTGGACACAAAACATTTTTTCCATATGAACACAAAATATTCCCGAGAGACTTCAAAAGAACCCTTAAACTTGATAATAGAAACAATATATACATATACATTTTTCATTTTCCTTTATCAAAGAACTATACAATTTTATAAAAGTATAACAAATCTTGTGAAGAATTGAATCTTACATCAATCAAATAACAAGAGTCTGGAGATTTAATAACTTAATTACTTTTGCAGTTGTCTTATCAAATACATAATTGAACACAAATAGTTTGATACTGTTCATAAAAGGAAATTTTCCTCAAAATAAAAATGGTTTGTGTAATATCAATAATTTGATTAAGTTTCTCTGTCAGAACCGCTTTTTGTTCATAAACACTGAACACCCTGTTGGTAGAGCATAAAATACACTGATTGTATTTCTTGTTGAGGGGTAACACCTCGCTTCCCCTAAAAAGAGGTGCCCTGTATATGACACAAAACTACATCTGGTAATTTGTTCTGGAGATCTGGGAAGTGTAGAGTACCCTTTCAATGCCATTATTCTCAGGTTCATTTTCACCTGGGATAGTAGTATCTGTTCAGGTCCCATAAATGGGTAACATAGATCTATTTAAAAATGATTTATATTAGATGGGAATACTTGATATAATATAACTGTGTAATTCAATAGGACCACGTGCAAAAAGATCCCTAAAAGCTCTTATACAACTACACAAAAATATAAATATGAACAGGCAATGAATGATTCCCTAACCTCAAGGCATAATAACTCTACATGGGTTGATATGTTGTTAAAATCAATCAATTATTGATTTTGGTTATTTCATGAGAAAATTCTTAAAGAGATGCTTTCATTATCTTCCTTTCATATTGTGAAAAGACTAAAAAGTTTTAGAAAAAATTTGTCAACTTTCCAGTAATGTAGAAAAAATACTGCTTTTTATCAAATCTGCAGATTCATGATGGTTGACATGCTGTTAAAATCAATCAATCAATTAATATTAACAATTTGATCAAGTTTCTCTGTCAGATTTTACTGGCAAATCTCTCTAAACTTCTTTTTGTTCACAAACACAGAAACTTTTTTTTAAACGCAGATTGCTGATCATTGATTTATACTATTGCTAAACAGTTCACTCGTTTTTTTTATATTTAACAGTGCACTTTTTTTTTAGTGAGTAGGTGGATTTGTATTTATAATACAGAATCAATGATTTTTTTTTTACTTATAATAAAAGAAAAAAATACCAGCGAATCATGTGTAACAAACTGATACAGTACTTTAATAATAATTCTGTTTAACTACTACTCCCTGATTTAACAAGGATTTAAAATGCTCAAGAATTTCCACTAAATAATAAATTCACAAATTAATATAACCAAACACAAAAGAGGCAGAGATTTGAACATAATATCATTTTCCTCCATTCACTTTGATTGGCTGATTCATGCTTTGTAACATTTTGTGGGCGGGAAGTTTAAAAATAAAAAACTGCAATTTGCTTTTATTTTGTTCCTTTCTTTCAAAATATTTTGATTCATGTGAAATGTACAGGTAATCAACAAAAGTGTCAACAGATAGTAACATTATTATAATTATAATAACTATAGTTATTTCACGGTTCAGTTTTATTTTGATATCCAGTTGAAATGAATAAACTATAAGTAAATAAGTTATCTCATATTTGGGTTCTGACTCATGGCATATGATTCTTAACTTATTTGGCATTAGTTTGAAGATAGACTTAATATCAGATCATGAAAATGATTACTATATATACTGCTTGGTAGCGCCAAGAGTGGCAGTACTGCCTTGATTTACCGAAACTGTGCTATCACCCCGAGTTGGTGGCTGATGAGGACATGGTATCGCACGTGCTTTCACATGTTCTATGATGAAAAAAAAAAAGAATTTCAGAGCATATAAAATAGACCTTTTTAAAATAATCTATATACAGTATCACCTAAAGATAAGTACACTGCAAAAAAATTCTTTTTATAAAAAAAGTTTCAGTGCTGTAGAATTTCATAATAAATAATACCTAATAATATTCATTTTGATTGTCTAATGTTCAACTAAAAATGATAAAATCCTGGTATTCGCCAATGGTCTGGGACACCTGGGTTCAATCCCAGCTTGTGTCATATCAAAGACTTTAAAAATGGTACTTTATACGTCCTTGCTTAACACCCAGCAATATAAGGTACGTATCAAGGGTAAAGTGAGGCAATCCAGGGAAAGGAGTAGTGCCCTCACCTACACCTCGGTGTAGTAGCTATTGAAAAGGGAGCCTTCTGGTCGCCAACTTTGCTTTTGCTATTTATGGACCATACTATATAAAAATGTGTATGTGTGTATACTCACACATGCATATATATATATATATATATATATATAAGTTGAGAATTGCTTACTTTGAATGATAAATAAAGGTTAAATAAAAATTACAAGAATTTAAATAAACATTTTCAACTTAAACAATTAACGTCAAGTAGATTCATGCCAAAATAGCTTATGCAGTTTTTTAAATTATTTTTTATTCCCACCCAGCAATGCATGCAACCTGAAATAATTTTAGTACATGTCTTTGTTTTATAAATAAACATATGTCAAAGATAATCTGATAACTTATGCTCTTTTATTTCACACTTTTCAGAATCAAGTCGTAGATATCAGTTTAGTAAATAGTAGATCCAGGTCAGCTAATATATATATTTTTTTTTTGTTCCATTCATATAAAAGACACGCTGAATTTATTTCACATTACATGTATTTACTTTTCTGCCTGAGCTAAACAAACTTGTTAGGACTTTTAGTTCTTTTGATACCTAACAGTTTCAAAATAGAATAAGCATTAAGAAAACATTCAAAAAAATATTTTGTCAGTTTTATTTTAGGGATCATGCAGACCACTAACTTTATCTTTGTTGCTTTAAACATAATATTTCAACTAATTCATTTTCTGATTGGTTGATTGATTTTAATGACATGTCAACCCATCTGGAATTATTTTATACCAAAAGGTTAGAGAATTGCATACATTGTATGTTTATATTTACCTTTTTTGTGTATTTTTTTTGCACACAGTTATATCAAGTACTTCTGTTTTATACACAATTATATGGTTTCAAGTAACCACTTCTATATAATATTGATTTGTTTGCCTACAGTTATATGGTTTCAAGAAACTAATAACAATCCTTAACTAACAATTATTGCGTCAATAACGGCTCTTAATACAAACAATTTACACACTGTGATATGGTATCAAGTATTCCTAACATAGATCTATTTGAACTTAACAGTTTCTACCACTTCAGGTCAGAGTCAACCTGGGAGTAATGGCAATGAAAAAGTGCTTTACACTTTTCAAAGCTCTAGAACTGGGACCCCATCATCAGGTGCATTTTAGTGTCATACCAACAACAACCTTTAGGGTGGGAGTTACCCTTCTGCAGGAGATACAGTCAGCATATTCTAAGCCTTTGGTAACAGGGCAGATTTCGCCTGAAAAAGACTCGAAAATGAACCAGCCAAAAGCTGTTCAAGAATAAAATACTAATCTACTTAATCCATGGAATAATAAAAGTAGAATTTTAAACAGCAATTGTTAGATTCTGATTCTTATATTGATGCTTGTTTTGTTTATAGGACAAATTCTACGGAGAAAAAAAACCCTGTTTGATACCATTTTTGCTTTGTTCTACCAAATAAAGAGACTAGAACAAGTTTCTCTCTTTACAACAGTGCACATCACACCTGAAGAAGGTCAGAAAATGTATTGGTCTAAACATTGTGTCAACAACAATGAGGAGTTCAACTGTCAAGATAAAATAGATTGAATTCATGTCTTTACCCAAACCTTCCACCTCGAGTAGTATTCAACAATTGGTCAATTTTTAAACAGAGTTTAACAGATTCAAATTCAGATTTTTCCTTCTGTTTTTTTCCTTCTGGTTGCCATACCAAGGTTAAAGAGCTCTGTCTGCCCTACTATTACTCATAGCTGAAGGGAAAATAGTTAGCTTCATACCTTTCCCCAAGATATTATTGAGATGTGAAATGTAAACGGCTTCATCAAGGATTTGAACTTGGGTTGCTATGTCTATTTCCAACAACGATAGCCATTACACTACAAGTGCCTCCAAAATTGAATATATTTCAGTAAATTTGTAACTTTATTATATGTTTATATTTATTTACAAAACCATCTCATTTAAATTTCTTATTTGAATTTGTCAAACTTTCTTGCTCATTTAGATAAAATGTAATATTGTTATATCATATTGTTAAAATATTGTGTAAAACTTTTTCCAAAACACAATCATTGTTATATATTGGTTATTTCAGTTATAGTGGAATTTTCCTTCTGATAATTCTTTTCAGATAGAGTTTAGTTCTCATGTGTATGTATAAATGCTTATGAAATAGCTGTCAATAATTATATATATAAGTCCAGCCATATTATTTTTTTTGCTTTGGTAGAGGCACGAGCGTAGCACGTCGTGATCAAGGAGGCGGCTTGGCTCTTCCAGAGTCATGCCGGGGTTTCTGTCGGAGCCAATATGATGCATATAACCCGAAATTGGCAATGAAGACAGTGCATCACTGAAGACCTACCTTGATGCATCTAGGATGTATGATTGAAATATATATATATATATATGAAAGTTGGTACACATATATTAATTTTTTTCATACACTATATCTGACAACAGAAAAGATTTTATAATGCTATAGATTTATATAAATACCAAATAAACAGATTTATGTAAATACCAAGGTACTATATTTACATCAATTATTGTATCATTTTTTGGGTGTATTGATAGTATAGATGAGAACAATCAGTTTGGAAATAAAGTCTTTTTCACTCAAATTTATGCTACCTCTGTCTCATAATAGTTGTTACATTGTGTATGAAATTTTCATACAGATATAACAAGCATTATGAGACAGAGGTAGTATTACATTTTTATAATTATAAACTAAAGAAAAAAGTCAAACAATGTTTTAACTCTGTATATTTATAAGATGAGATTTGATTACTGATTATTTATTTTTTAAAACCAACATCCTCATCTTTATGCTTTTTTATTGCCATATTTTGAGTTTGGTGATATAGGGTCTTCAGTTGGTGTAATGCAAATTAATCTCCTTGCTGTGCCTGGATTTGGCAGTTTACCATAAGAAAATTGATGAAAACTTCTTCCTGTTGCTCCATCAACCAACCATATTCAAATGATAAGCTTTTGCATTGAAACAACACTTTGCACTCAAGTAGCACACTAGTGTATACTATACCTGAAAACTCTCTCAGACTTGCTTTTCAATAGTAAATAATTGATAGACTATTCTATACAAATTGATACACTCTAAAAAACACATTCAATCTATAGTACTGATAAAACAATGAAGCAAACCAAAGATTATTATTAATATGAATAAACTTTATTAATCATTTTTTTTCTTTCTTAATTATTAAACTGTATAAAAGGCAAGGCATGAAATTGTTATTTACTAAGTTTTGCTTAGTTTTGCCCAGAGACAGTGAAAATTGAACTTTCTTACAATCATCAGCAAGCCAAATTTGCTTACCTTTGTACCACATGAAATACCCTAGGTAGATATAATCATTCAGTTAACTATTTCCGTATAGTTTTGATTAGGGCCAACCCAAGTCTTTATGGGGTCCTAAGCAGAATTTGATTTCTCCTCCTCCTCCTTTCACTGTGAGCTATATTGACTATTGTCAATGCTTGATTATTTGTGCACCTGTTGTGAAAATAAAAATTTAAGCTTTTATTCTGAACAGTATTGTTGATGACATGGGTATACTAGTTGACATGAACAAAAGAACAATCAAGCACTGTTGGGTATACTCTAGCAACCACAGGTCTCTAAGTAACCTCTTATATTACCTGAGACCTGGTCTGGTTTTAATACCAGAGAATAGAAAAAGTTCTTAGACTATATAAACAAATTTGATTTTTTCTTTCTTTCTTTCTTAAATAAGATATTATCAACCAATATTTTTTTACTATTTCTTTCATCCTAAATTTTAGGGAATGTGACTTTGAAACTCACTGAGCATTTATCCTTTATCTTTGAAGGCCAGTTGGTGGGTGGGGGGTAGACGTAGAATACACCAACTGAATCTCTGCAGAGGGGTAAGACGCCCCCCCCCCCACAGTGTTCTGGATATGACACTAAACCATTGATGGTAAGGCTCCTGTCCTGGAGCTTTGGGGAATGATGTGTACCCTTTCATTGCCATTACTCCCAGGTCAACTCTAACCTGGAGCGGTAGTACCTATTAGTGTACCATCTATAAGTCAAATGGAACTTTTTAATCATTTATTTGACTTGAAACCATTTGACTGCATGTAAACAAATGAATTCTGGTTTGTTTTAAAATAATGTAACCTAAAAACTATTCACTTAAAATCATGTTTAAACAGAATTTGGCATGAAATGACCACTATTAATATGCCATTAAACCAAATCAGCTAACGACTGTTATAAACTGTTCACCTGAGTGAGTTTCAATAAAAAAACAAAAAGTAAGTAAAAATTTAATGTTACCTTAAAAGATATCAAATCAAATTCATGATGAGAATTTAAATGATTCATTTTTTTTATTAAAAATTAACTTACCCTTTTTAAAAATGTTCAACTTCTTCTTTTTAAAAATAACCAGACAACATGTGAACCCCTTTGGTGCTTTGATGATATTTATACTTCTATTTAGAAAGGAGTGAAGGATTCTAATTAGCATTTCATAGTTATATCAGTTATATCAAGAATTTGGATAATTAAAAAATGATGTTCAGTATAAATACAGATTTTATATAATTATTATCCAGTTGCAAAATGGATTAAAAATTGCTTTATTAGAACATCTTATGTCTATTGCTCTAATAAAAATCTAGCTATATTGTGCTATTTTTGCTTGGGTATGATTATACACATCAAAACATTGAAATAAACAAGCAAAATTATCTATTTATGACTAAACTTCTCATTACGTTTGTATACAAGAAGTTTAGCCATATATAGATAATTTTGCTTGTTTATTTCAATGTTTTGAAAATTCTTAACTTTTAACTTAGATTTATAGCAATAAATAGATGTGTGTATGTTTTTTAATTCAACTCCAGGCAAGGGGTTTGGGAGAATGAAAGGAAAATATTCAAATACTGTTTTGATAATAAAGATCTTTACTGAACAAATAAGATGTGTGCATATAGTGTCACAGTTTATTCATGTTTATCTAGAACATTTCCTTTAAATATAGTATTCATATATATGCATGTGATATAGCTATTCAATACCTGTCTAATATTTATCAGTTATATACCAGTTAATATCATTGTTATTTATCAAGCTCAGCAGACATATGAGGCACCCAGTAAGAAGCAAACAAACAAACAAACAAACAACAGTGTTCTAGTCTAGCTTTTTAACCATTATCACACACAAGTAGCCCTACTAGTCAATATTGTTGATATTAGTTCTCTGTGTATATTTATATTAGTTATGTGAACTATATTCATAAGTGGGGGGGGTTAATGGTTAAAGCGGTGGACTGTGGAATCGTAGTAAGCGAGTTCAAACTCCAGTCCCACTGTTACGTTCACTTTCAGACAAATACCTTTGGGAAAGGTATGAACCCCCTTATCCTCCCAGCTATGGGTTAAATACCATCACTTCTGTTCTTCTAGAAGGATGCCTTTGGTGTTAAATAACCCATGAAAGTCGATATGCCATTAAACAAAGAAACCAAACCAAAATACATTCATAAGCAGCATCCTTTCATATTTATCATTCATCTCATCAGAATTTTTCTCAGTCTCCTGCAAGACTCAAGTCTTCCCCAAGGTGTGTAAAATATGGGCAGTAATAGGTCTTACTCTACTATGCTGGCCCATGACATGTTGGCAGTGGTTATAAATTCTAAGCTTTCCTTCTAGATTAGTTATCCGACCAAAGCTATGAAGCCTAGACTGCATGGCTATTCGACCCTTAGTTGAAGAAAGAAGAAATGGTTTCATGTCTTTTCTCAAGAGAATTAGTATTAAATGAATGTAAACAGCTTTAGCTGGAATTTGAACTAGGATTGCCAATTCCTCTTTCCATGCTGATAACTATTACGCCACACACACACATACACACAGAGTGAGTACATATATATAGATGTATGTGTTTATAAACATATGCAAATTAATAAATGTATTGTAATGCTGAGTATGCATAAAATACATTCATCTATAATTTTTGTTTTTATAAATTATATAAGTTTGAATGATTTTGAAAATTTCTCTTGCAAACATTGTATTTATTTGTCAACATGTTATCAGTTACATAATTAAGAAACTAAGAAAAGTTAATTTTTGAAATTAGAGCTATTTAAGAAGGATAAAATAGAGAAGGGAAAATATGTACAGATAGATAGATAGATAGATAGATAGATAGATAGAATCATGCTTATGAATAGATAGTGATATACACACTGAGATAGATATGAATAGACTTATTCAATATCTTATATTTAATTATATATACCAGTTGGTAATTAAGTCTTTATAAATATTTATATTATATCCATCACATGAAGTACATATATAAATACTATACTTCACATATATATTTATGCATGTGTGTGTATGTGTATATACATATATATATATACATTGAGAGAGGGAATATAAATATTGATGTGTATGTTTATATATGTGCACATTAATAAAAACAGAATTGATGTAGTATAAAAAGTACCATAATGCTGAATAGAAAATACAACTATGTTCTTGTGTTTATAAATTACATGAGCTTGTTATACAATTTAAAGTTTCTGTAAGAATATTGAGTAATTTCCAGAATTTCTTTTACAGACGCTGTGTAATGATTTATTTATTCATTTGCCAATAAAATATCAGTTACCTAATTAAAGTCATTGAGACAATTTAGTTTCAAAATTAGAATGCTTCAGGAAAGGGAAACAAAGGAAGAAGTTGGATGCAAAAAGAAAGAAGAAAAGAAAGTAGACTTTTAAACAGACTTCGATAGTTCTGAACAAGCTGAAGAAGATAAACAGATAGATATGAACAGACTGAGATAGATTGAAAGAACAAAGTAGATTTATGAATAGACTTAGATTGTTCTGAACCAGCCGAAGATAAACAGGCGGAGATAGAAAGAACAGGATGAAGTAGATAGATAGATAGATAGATAGATAGATAGATAGATAGATAGATAGATAGATAGATAGATAGATAGATAGATACTTATGAACAGACTTAAATAGTTTTGAACAAGCTGAGGTAGATAGATAGAAGTAGACTTATAAACAGATAGTTTTGAACAAGTTTAGATAGATAGATAGATAGATAGATAGATAGATAGATAGATAGATAGATAGATAGATCCAATAATACTTACATTGTGAAGTTGTTATCATCTTAGATAATATCCAGTAATAATAGTTTGTGTACTGCATACACAGATATATATATATATATCTATACACAGTTCGGAGTGTGAGTTAAGCTGTCGCGCATTGGAGAATATTTCTTGATCACTTACACTTAGTTATTATATCGTTAAAAGCTTGGTTGAGGCGTGCACATATGAGGGTAGATACAATAAGACTTGTGCGCGGATTATTAGGGTTATGTAAAAAAAAAAAAAATTAAAGTGATAACATTGGCGTACGTTGTGCGTACAACAGTGTTATATGTCTCCGGGCCCCCAGCGCTCGAGTGCTAATGACCAGGTAGATGGGTGGGTGGCTGACTTCGACTTTCGCCTTGATTTTTATTTCTCTCCTCCTCCTGCTGCTTGATTTATGGACAAGGAGGCTGGATCATTGGAACGAGAGCTGACGTCGTGGTGGTGGTGGTGGTGGTGATGATGATGATGATGATGATGGTGGTGGGTGTTTTAGAACCGCACACATTCACTTGCAACTGCTGCCCTCTCTTTCATCTTTTTTTCTTTTCTTTCTTTTCTCTTTTCTCGGTAGGTTTCATAATACATGTGGTCGCGCGTGATTTTTTTTTTTTTATCTCGGAGTTTAACTGTTGTTTTCTTTCTTCTTTCTATCTTCTCGTTTTTGTGTATTGTTTTCCCGATTTATTTGTTGACAAATAAATAAATGCTAGTAGTGTGGACGTACTTTTTATTTCTTCCTGTGTAGGTGTTGCTTGTAAGATATATATATATATATAGACTTCTCAATATCAGTGAAAGAGGCTATATATATGTATATATGTGTGTGTGTGTAATGTTATATCTATAAATGAAAGAGCCTATATATATATATATATATATATATATATATATATATATATATATATATATATATATAGGATGTCAGTTTTTTGAATATGCGATCAACTGACTAAGTGTGTGTGTGTATATATATATATATATATATATATATATATATATATATATATATATATATATATTATTCGACCAACTTAAAGATGTTGCATGATTTCCATTTTTAACGAACTAATGACCACTACTTTTTTGTTGTTGATATTGTTTAGTTTGGACTAGTTGAGTTTGTTTTTGTTTTCGTTTTCGTTTTTTGCGCTACCGAAGAAGTTAGAAGGACTATGTGTTACACACTGCGGCAGACGCTTTACTCTGTAAAGAAAGACAGCACCCACTTCGGATAAACACAACTCTCCATGCACCGTCGTCGTTGTGTATTGCTAGGATTCAGTAATGAACATCATTTGATGTGAGAGAGTCTCTTTGCTGGGTGTGTACGTGTGTCACCCTGGGTATGATTGTGCTATGCGATGCGTGTATGTATATGTGTACGCGTCAATGTCATGTTCTAAACTCGGGAGTTAAGCAAGTAGTTAACTGACTCAGGCAGGGCAGGGCACAGCGGTGGGAGTGGGTACGGGCTTCGGATGCTGTCTGTTTGACTTAACGTGTGTGAGGAGAGTCTCCACTTATTTTACATCTCTAATCTCAATAATTAGCCGATTGTTTTGCTACTCACTAAAATACCCGATTCTCTTCGTCCCTGTCTCTTTCTCTTCACCTGTCTCTTTTTTTCTATCGCTTTTCTTTTTTTTTTTAATTTTCATTCCAGATTTATTAATTTATTCCACTCTCTTGTATTCCCTGTCCATTTTAATCTTTTTTCTTAATTTTTATTGCTTTTAATTTTTTAATTTTTTATTCTTTCCATCCATTATTTCTTTTCTGTATCTTTCTTTTCTTACCTTATTTCCTCTTTCTTGTCCCGATTTATTCACCTATTCAGGTTCCTTTTTCCTGAAGCATTAAAACCAAAACAAAAAAACAAAAAACAAAACTAAAAATATGTTTAGTTTTATACACACGCGCGCATACCCGCAAATGTCCGGATTTGTTTACTTTTCGTTCTTGCAACTTAGAAAACAAAAAAAAAAAAAAAAAAAAAAAAAACTGCAGGTCATTTCTTCGAACTTGTTTTCACAAATCGACATTCAAATAATTTTAAAAATTCAATTCAATTTTTTTATTCTTTATTGAGAAAACGAGATGAATTTGGCTCAAACGCGTTTCATTTTAAGATTTTCTGTCTTAACAATCGTTTGAACTACCAAAATCACCTCATATATCAATGACCCAAGGATAATCTTCACTTACTGCGTGTCTGACAAACTCCTTTTATTTGTTTCTTAAGATTTTTATCATTTCAGCTTAAAGTTAGACTAAATCTTGGTTGGTTTTCAAGTGAAGACTATTCAGTACGTTTCACTCGTATAGACTTGTGTTTTTGCTTTCAGATTCTTTCTTAAAAACTTCTCTAAAGAATCACAGTAGTTTCTGCTATAGTTTCCAAAAAAAAAAAAAAAAAAAAAAAAAGAAAAAAACGTGATGTACATACACCATGTTTTGAATAAAAAATTTTTTTCGTCTTAAATCAGCTTTTACAAAAAAAACGCTAAACATGCTTATTAACACCGAAAAGGAAAACCACAGGAAACAAATCAGTCAATGCAGAACTATGTCATATAGCAAATTGGATCAACTCATGTAAACTAAAACAATGCACAGTTGTGTTCAGTTTATATGCCACATTCAAAATTCATGATTTTGGGATACTCCCTTTATATATATATATATATATATATAAAAGTAAAAAGTAAAGTTGGCGACCATAGTTGAGGGTGACTTGAAGGCTCCCTTTTCAATAGCTACTACATCGAGGTGTAGGGGAGGGCGCTATTCCATTCCCTGGATTGCTCCACATTACCCTTGATCCTTACCTTATAATGCTGAGTGTTAAGCTAGGTGGCATGAAGTACCATTTTTTGAGTCTTTGGTATGACTCAACCTGGAATTGAACCCTGGTCTCCCAGACCATTAGCAAACACTCTACTTATCTGACCAAAGACCCAATAAAAAAAAGCAAAAGGGTAGACAAATATTTATATATATATATATATATATATATAGCCTAAGATAAATTGCTATCTCACCCCCTCATGTTAGCTTTGCAACTAAAAGTTTCATGTATTTTGAAAAGAATACTATCTTCAAATTAAACATATTTCATCTGAAGATTGTATTTATTTATTTATTTAAATACTTAAAATTTGTAGTAATGAAGCTGACATGAGGATGTGAGATAACAATTCATTTTAGGTTTTAACCTGCTTTACCAGCCAATATTTGAGCACTTTCTTGATTTAAGAAAGACATTTTTATAACAATTTGTTCATTCAATATATATACCATAAAATTTTAAAATTACAATCTTACTGTTCTCCTCTCTTTATTCTGAGTTTCACATGTCATTATGATCATAGTGACACATGAAACTTACAATAAAAGGAATACCTTAGGGTTGTAATTTTAAAAAATCATCTTTTAAACCAGCTATGCTCTAAAAGTGTTGAGCACTTTTTATCTTGCTTTCCATAAATAATCCGTTCTTCTTATATAAAAAAAAAAAGAAATTAAAATCTCATTTTTTGATAAAAGCCACAATTATCAGATGAAATTCTATTAGTTAATAAAGTTTATTAGCTAATAAAACTTATGATTATGAAACAATGGTAAAAGTTGAAATTTTGATTTCTTTGAGTTTTTATATTGCTCTGCTGATTGGCATTTGAGCATTTTTGACTTATCAAATTTTTTTAACAATCCTTCATTCTCACATGTTTACCACACACACACACACACACACGTGTGTGTGTGGCTTTGTCTGATGGGGTGATAGTTAATTTGTTTTTGATAGTGTTTCTAGTATGTATCTGTATCTTTTGCTAAAACTGTTAGCATTAATTTCTTGTGTAATTCCTCTATTAAAGTTAGTTTTATTTTTGTATTTATTAATTTGGGTGCCTAAAATGTCTGCTTTTCTAATTACAGTTGTAAACTTTAATCTGGAAGTTCTATGGTTGGAAGTTTTATTCTGGGTATATTATTGATGGTATCTGGTTTCGAACTGAGTTCCACTTGTTATTGATATAAAGGTAGCATAGCTTGTGGTTTAATTTGTTTGGTTTTAGTCATTGTTGGTTTCAGACAAGATCTGTCATTAGTTGTTAGTTTAGGTGTTTGATAGGATGTTTTTCTGGTGTATTATCCATTCAGTTGATTTTGTTTTTTATAAAGTCATTATTTGTTTTTGTCTGAGTTCTTTGGCAGAAGCTAAAAGGTATTCATGGATGTATTTATGGAAAATGTTAGTGGATATTCCAAGAATTCTCTGTGTACTTTTTAGTGTGTGTGTGTGTGTCTCTCTCTCTCTCTCTCTCTATATATATATATATATACACACTACCCCTAGCAAAATCTATGGAATTAGCACATTTAGAGAATGTGCACTTAGATTATTGATTTAGCAGTAAATAAACTAATAACAGATAAGATGCAAAACATTTTTTCTTTAATAGCTGAACATTCTGACTTTATGAAACTTTAAACAAACTAGATTAAATTATTTAAATTAAGGGTATACTTTTTTCCAAGCCATATTAGGAAATAACCCAATATTAAAAAACAATTATTGAATTCATTGAAAAAAAATTTACAATCAATACTTACTTGCCCTTTCTTGAACTTATATGAGAACCTTAATTTTTTCAAGCATGGATTTCCTTAATTTAAAGCAATATTTATTTATTTTATCTAAGTGGTTTCAACTTTCCTGAATGGTTGTTAACAGATCTTCTTTGTGGATGGAACCTTTTCATGAACCATGTTTTGTTTTTTTTTTTTTTTATTTCTGCTACAAATTTAGATCTGCTAGCCATGTCTTGGCATATTTCATGAAACCAAAATCTTCATTATCTTATCTATTATTAGTTTATTTTCTGCTAAATAAAAAACCCTTGTAAACATCTTTTAAGTCCTAATGTTATAATTTTTGCCTTTACTTTTTCATGATACACCCTTTGTAACCAAATTTCAATTTCTTTTCACCCCCAAATAAATTAGATATTGAATTACAAAACATAACTAATTCACCAGTGTTTAATGCAATTTACATGAGAAAAGAATTCATGATCTATAAATGAAAATGTGCTTTTAATTCTTAAATTATTTTTTAATGAGAAGGATGGGTTTGGTAGGCACTAAAGAGATCACAAATATTAGGTTACAGGTTTTTGCATTTAAGCTACAAATCACCATGTTCAATGTTTAAAGTGCTTCTATTTTGCTTAGTAAATAATACACGTAGCTAAACCCAGATTCCACCAGATGCAAACTTGAAAAAGCTAGTAAAATGAGCTCAACATTTTGCTATAGTTTTTTCTATCATCCAGTAATATCTAATTCCTTTAAATGTGTACATAGACTTCACTTCAAGATCTAAAGTTATTTCAATAGATTCTTCTTTAAGAAATGTATCTAAAGTTACACTTTCTATTCCAACATCATTCCTTCATTCAAATAACCCATACGTTTTGAATGTTGTATGAGAATGATATCAGTAGTGGCCATCACACCCAATTAGGCTATCTCCTAGTTGTATGTATTTTCCAACCCTTTTGCACAGGCAGGATGTGACACAAGGTCAATTTTTCTAAGTAGAGTTTAACAGGTTCAAACTTAGAGTTTTCCTTCTCCTAGACTAGTTGCCTAACCAAGACTTGAGAACCCAATCTGTCCTACTATTTACCCATAGAATAATTGGATTCATTCCTTTCCCAAGGGTATTAGTGCTGTGTGAAATGCAAACAACCTCATCCAGGATTTGAACTTGTGTCAAAATGTCCATTTCATATGATAGTAACCATTACACCATGGGCATCTCCTAAGTGTACGATATCTGGCAACTAGTTTACATGATCCATCAATTTTTCTTTTCCTGTTATAAAGGGATTTATAAATTGTAATGAATAAATTCACTCCCTATGTTTACCTATACTTTCATTCATCCAGCAAAAATTTTCTTTACATCCAGCAGTCTATATAGACTACTTTGAGAAGTCCTGTTCTACATTAACAGAGAAAATATACTTTATTTGAGAACGTCTCAAAACATTCTCTGGGGGTGTCCTTGTGGTGTAATAGTTAAAGCGATAGGCTGTGGAATCATAGTAAGCGAGTTCATACTCCAGACACGCTATTACGCTCACTTTCAGGCAAATACCCTTGGGAAAGGTATGAACCCCCTTATCCTCCCAGCTATGGGTTAAATTGTACCACTACTGTTCTTCTAGGAGAATGGCTTTGGCATTAAATAACCTACAAAGGTTGATATGCTATTAAACAAAGAAACCAAACCAAACCAAACCATCATTCTCTATTTTAGGTATTGTAATTCAGAAAAGCAGAAACTGTCAGTGGTTAAGAACTATAACAAGTACAGGCCAAGTAAAACCATTACATCTTTAATATTGTTTGATTAAATGTTTATTTTATTTTAGTGAGAGATTATGATTTATGCTTGCCATAGATCTCTGTACCCAATGATGGATCAAACAAGTCATGAAGAATAAATTCTAACATTGAATTGTTGGGAGAGACTTTTGGATACAATCTCTTTTAACTGCTTATCTATGCAATAAACTGAAATACAATCGGCAATATTATATCAACCAGGTTTTACCTCAGCCTTTAATGGTAAAGTGGTCAACAATTAATGATGAATATCACCCACAAATAATGGTCTTCTGTCTAGACTAGTTGCCACTATTTCCTCTCAAATGCTGGTAAAATGGCCAATGAAAAAAAAAAATCATTGTTTGGCACACATAATCTAAGACATTCCAAGTATTGACAAGTTTGGCAATATATATTAGAGCCAACTAATTTTTTACATTATTATCGTTGGCAATAATTTTGGACTATATATTTTATATTATCTCATGATGACTGTAATTTTGACATTATTTCAATACTATATTTTTTACACCATTAAGTCTATTTTGACATGATTTTAATACTATATTTGGACACTATTCTAGCATATTGTTTGGTATTATTTAATCACAATATTTTTAATATCATTTAAGTATTATTTTTTAAATATTATTTCAGTGTTATATTTTTGACATTATTTCAGTACAATGATTTTTGCATAATTTCACTATAATTTATATGTAACCTAGAAAACTAGTGATTACTAATGCTCTGTGAAACACAACATTAACCATAAACTTATTGAGAAGTGACATAAATATTCCTTTTTATTTAAAAGTAAAAGTAAATTTGAATAGAATCCGACTAAAAGTTAATTTTAATTAGTCATTGAAAACAATAGTAGGTAATCATCTTCTATATTGTGGTCTCTATACATTGGTTGCTAAGATCAGGCATTTTGTGTTCAACTCAATAAACCTTTTGAGGAAAACAATCTATACTTTTACAGACTTATAAAATATTGCTTGATGATTTTATCTATATTAAAGTATACATTAGATATTCAAATAAAATCCACAAAAGCTAAAATGACCATGAGTTCCTATTAATCTTTATGCACTCTTAAGATTGTTGCTATTATTTCCTGAGACCAATTTATTTTGGGTTACAATATATATTTCTGATCGTGATGTGGTTATACTGCACTATTTTGGCTAACAATATAAACCTTGTTTAGCATTATTGAAGATTTAAAATTCGTATATGCTATTTTCCCATGATTTATGGTAATTTTCTTTATTTACATAAAAAATCTTTTGTATATGTATACACACACACACACACACACACATATATAAGTTGGTTTACTTGCCTCATAGTTGAGAAAATTATGTATTTTTCACTTGTGTCAGAAGTTGATGTTTCAGTTCTGGTAAAAGTTAGAATCTTGAATTCTGATTTTCAAAGCAGGTTGTTCCCTACATGGAAGATTGGTGCTGCACAATCTTCTTTTCTTTATTTGGCTTTATGCTTGAACTAAATTCTATAAGTATATATATATATATATACATACACACACATTACGAGTCAAAAGTATTTGACCACCCTCAAAATTTATTCTCATCCTAAAAGTGTTATTTTTAATGTTAAGCACCAGAAGTCAAATTTTTGAGGGTAGCCAAATACTTTTGACTGGTAATATATATATATATGCATATTTATGTCTCTCTCTCTCTATATATATATATATATATATATATATATATATACACACATACACACATGCATACATAATAGAATATACATAAATATATATCTAACTATATATATATATATATACTTGAATAAATACATACATATATATATGTGTGTGATAACATAAATATAGATAAAATTTGATGATCACATAGGCAAGAAACCGACAGTTATTAAACACCATTGACTTTGTTTCTATACTATCCTATCTTAGATACATATGCTCTATCACTGATATTGAGCACTCTTATATGGCAAAGTATATTATTCATATATGTATGTATACATATACACACACACACAAGACAATTGATGAACTCCATTGGGTTTCCCTTCCAACAGTGGTCCATGATTATAATGATGCTTCTATTTAAGAAGTGAAGGATTCTAAGTGTTTCATAGTTATCTCTGTGATATCAAAAATTTGGATCACTCAAAAAATGACATTCAACATTAACTCAAATGCTAAAAAATTTTTACTCAGTTGCAAATTGGACTTGAAATTGTTTTATTTTCTAACTTAAAGCATTATTCCTTTAATAAAAATCTCACTATGATATGCTATTTTTGCCACATTATAGGTACATACATTCATACATACATACGTATGTGTGTGTGTTTTATATATATATATATATATATATATATATATATGTGTGTGTGTGTGTTTTACATACACACACACACACACACACACACACACATATATATATATATATATATATATATATATATATATATATAAATGCCCACAGAGTCAGAAAAAAATCGACCTAGGTTTCACCTAAACAGATCATCAGGACAGCTCTGACTAAAGAAGTGTTGAACAAAACTACATTTTATTGATTAGAAGACTGTTAGAAGAAACAAAATTAGCATAAACAAAAATAAAGAAATAATATATATATACAAATAAATATTTACATACATACATGAATAAATAAATAAATTATATATATATGTGTGTGTGTGTGTGTGTGTGTGTGTGTGTGTGTGTGTGTGTGCCCAACCCCTCTACATGAGTAGGATTTGACACAAGGTCAATTTTTTTTTATTAAGTGGAATTTAACAGATTTGAATTCAAAGTTTTCCTTTTCATAGACCAGTTGCTATACCAATACAGTCTGCCCTACTATTTAGCCATAGATAGAGGGAGAATAGTTGGATTTATACCTTTTCTAAGGGTATTATCACTATGTGAAATACAGACAACCTTGTTGAGGACCTGAACTTGGATCATCAAGTCCATTTCCAGTGATGATAACCATTGTACCATAACACCCCATATATATATATATATATATATATATATATATATATATATATATATATATATATATATGATGTGATTTTTTAGCAATATTAGATGAATGTACACACTTATTGTTACAAGATAAAAGTGTTGGAACTCTATTTCCATGTATGTACTCAAAATCTTTCAAGATAAGACTTGAGCCTATCTTTTTATTGAGATATCTGGCTAGCCTGAGACTGATTAACACTGATTGGAGGTCAGATAAGGAAACCTTTAGACCATCAGAAAGAGAAAAAAAGAGAGTGAGAAAAAAAACCCAGCTAGGAATAAGGTCTAATCCATGCATCTGGAAAGTGAAGTTGTATTAGTCACATAATAAAAAAAGCATTGATGAAATTTTCTCTCCTTACAAACTTTTTCATCTTGTTAGTACTGATTCATGTTTTGAAATAATTAGGTAATACAGAGAATAAAAGAAAAGTATTATATTTTTCTTCACATCATGTCCACATTATTATTCTAGTAGGGATTACATCCACAGTTCACAATATCTTTTGTCCACAGTCATTTATTTTTTGTCATCCAGAGGCTTTGACATAAGCTGACTGCACCTCTCCAGAGGAATTAGACCCAACCCACATACAGATTTCCTGGGTATGATACTAAACTGCATCTGATGGTGAGGTTCCAGTTCTGGAGCTTTAACTTCATTGCTACTACTTCCTGGTCCACTCTGACCTAGAGTGATAGTACCTATTAGGATCCCATCTATGGGTCAAATAGAACATCAGTCTTTTACTAGAGATTATTATTAGTTATTTGAAACCATAAAGGTGTGTGCAAATTATTCATATTATATACAAATGCTTGACAAATAGAATTATTAGCATTAGATAAGAATACTTGAAATCATTTAACTGTGTGCAAGCAAATGAGCTTTATCAACTCATTTAAAAATAATTTTTCCTACAAACTATTCACTTACAAATCATATATATAAAAACATTATTTGGCATTAAATAATCCTCAAAGGTTGATATGCCATAAAACACCAACCAACCAACCAACCAACCAGCCTGTACCTATCACTTGAGGAGGTTTTTTAATGAACACAATGTGTTTCTCACAGCAAACATATTTGGGCAATCAGGGAAACTCTATGATTATTCCCAGACATTCAACACATACCAAAATTAATATCTTGATTCCATGACCAAAAGTACTAGCACTGTGTTCAATACTACTGAAAGCCATAGCAGTTTCTAATTTGGCCAACATGATAGAGTAACAACCTGGGCCTGCTTTAAGCCAATTAAACCCTGTGCCTAAGGGGGCTCTGCACTAGAGTATAATCTTCTCTCAGCTCATCAAGTACACACAACACATTACAATATGTTCTCAATTAGGCCTTGCACCTCCCAAAGCCAGCCCTGGCAACAACACAGACAGAATATCTCAAAAAGATGTTCATATTTTTACTGTCTCTGGCCTTCATTTACATTTTTTTCATTTCCAGTACCATTTATTTTATGTTGAAGTTTGCACATTAGAGAAATCTTAGAAGTGTCTTTAGTGCTTGTACAATCAGTTAACTCAATTAAACCACTTACAACTCTGTCAGCAGGGTGTTGTGCAAACTGGTGGTGGCTCTCTAATACTGTGAGGTTTTTTGTCATTGGATTTTACTAGGACCACTAATGAAACTGATACTGGTCTTGACAGGTGTGACATACACCTGAAGACCTAATGCTTCTTTTATGCTCATTATATTTCCCAATAATGATGGTTTGTTCCAGCAAGATGAAAACATGCCTCTACCTTCATGTCTAAATTACAAGATCACCCATTTGACTTCCATGTATTCTATTGACCCCCATGCTTGCTAAATTTAAAAACTATTGATTATTTATGGAGCATGTTACAGACCTTAATAAATTCCCTGCAACCACACCCAATAAACACAACTCATTTATAGACAGCATTGGAATGTGTATGGATGATTGATAAAGTTGTGTGAGGCACATTTAATGTAATGGTTATCATTGAGGAAATGGAATTGGCAACTCCAGTTTAAATCCTCAATGAGGCTGTTTATATTTCATTTTGTGCCAATGCTCTTGGAAAAGGTATGAATCCATCTGTTCTCTATTCAGCTATTGGTAAATAATAAGGCAAACTAGGTCCTTTACATTTGGTTAGGTAACCAATCTTGAAGAAAGAAAACTCTGAATTCAAACCAGCTTTACTCAACTTGAAAACTGACACATCCTACTCATGATAGATACATATATGACAGCTCCAGTACCTTGAAGACTTTTTGCATGGCTGCCATTATTTAGGCAAAAAGAACTCCAGAATATTAAGCAGCTGTCTCTTATTTCTTGACAAATCAGTTTAGATATTTTCAATATTGAATCCTGTCTTTCTTTATAAGTTTATTAAAAGTTGATATTAAAATTTGATATGAAAAATAGAGTTAAAAAAAGCCTTCTCATCTTTTGATAGGTAGAGGAAAATGAACAAAAGCAAATTTATATTTTTTTTGATATTTCATTGAAAGAAAAACAACAAATTCTGTATGTGATTCATTTGTTGAATTTTTTCGTATCTTGCTCCTCTGAAAATTTAAAGGCATATAATTTCTATTGATCATTGCATTTACCACATGACCTTATTTTTTTTCTTTGCTTTTTTTTCATACTCACTTATTGTTACTTAACACAATTTTAGATATTTTGTTTTTGACTTAAAAAATCAATTGTAGTGAGCATTACAATAGCGGTTTTAAATTAAATGAATCAGTCATAGAAAAAATTTCTTACAATGTGACTTTTTGTCATATGTAAGACACAATAATAATAATATATATATATATATATATATATATATATATATATATAACAGACAACTTAAATCTATTATACATTTCTATAATCTTTTCCTGTTTTTGCATTTTATGTGTCAATATAGGATTAAAATCATTTCAGAACTGTCAAAAGTTCATAATGTTCAAAGATATATATATATATATACATCTAAAAATATTATAACTTATTGGCAGGGCTTAGAATATGCTTACTGTATCTCCTTGTCAAAGAATAAGACTCTCCCAAGAAGGTGTTTAGGGTATGATATTAAAATGCATCTGGTGGTGAGGCTCCAGTTCTAAAGACCTAAGGGACGGGTGGAGTGCCCTTTCACTGCCCCTACTCCCAGGTCCACTCTGATTTGGAGTGTTAGTATCTGTTAGGTGCCATCTATGGGTCAAGTACATCTGTTTAAAAATTTTTTGTATTCAATGGGATTGTGTGCAAAAAAAATCTCTTAAGATACAGGGTAGTCCCCATGGCATAATGGCTAACATAATGGCATATCAGCCTTTGTAGGTTATTTAATGCTAAAGCCATACTTGTAGTAGAATTGTAGAGGTACTATTTAACCCATAGCTGGGGGGGGGATAAGGGAGTTTATACCTTTCCCAAGGGTATTCATCCGAAACTAATTGTAATAGAGTGATTGGAATTCAAACTTACTCCCATATCACATTGCCCAGTCAGCTGGGGCTGTAGAATACACTGTTTGCACCTCTGCAGAGGGGTAAGACCCCCCCCCCCCCAACGAGTGTCCTGGATATGACACTAAACAATCTGATGGTGAGGTTCCAGCAGTGCTGGAGCTTTGGGGAATGCAGAGTACCCCTTCATTGCCATCGCTCCCAGGTCCACTCTGGCCCGGAGTGGTAGCACCTGATAGGGCCCTATCTATGGGTTAAATAGAACTAACAGCATACTTATGCTAAAATGAATTGAGTAAACTGAATAGCTTGAAATAGAAACGTTTTTGACAATTAAACCGTACTTACACTTAAACTGCGTGCTTATGCTTAACTGAATTATTTCAAATAGAACTGTTTTCGACATTAAAACTGTATTTACACTTCACTGAATTATTACATATAACTGCTTAAATAGTTTGAAATGGAAGTGTTTTTGACAATTAAACTGTGTACTTATGCTAAACTGAACTGTTTTCAATAGAACAGATTATTTACATAAAAATGGATTTGGCGTTAAATAACCTACAAAGGTTGATATGCCATAAAACCAAACAAACCAAACCAAACCAAACCATATCACAGTCCAACATGTTTACCACTATGCCATGGGAACTCACCCAACTTAAGTTATGTTATCTTTAATAAAATATGTGTAAAAGGAAAATTTCTACCTAGATAAATATATGTCCACTTATGAAATGAGGAGACTCTCAATCATCTTCATTTACAAGAATTAGGCTGATGAAAGATGGACTACATTGACAGTATTTTCCCGACAATGTATTGATAGTATTATTCCCGACTACATTGACAGTATTTTCCCGACATCATCACTGCAGTGAACAAGCGGCTCATCTCTACTGGTGCAGATTTTTTACCAGTGTGGCATGCATAACATTGTTTATTGGTTAGGAGGTGCCCGTGGTATAATGGTTATCATCGTAGGAAATGGACACGGCAGCACGAGTTCAAATCCTGGACGAGACTGATTGCATTTCACATAGCACTAATATCCTTGGGAAAGGTATGAATCCAATTATTCTCCCTCCAGCTATGGGTAAATAGTAGGTCAGACTAGGTTCTTCAGCCTTGGTGAGACAACTAGTCTAGGAGAAGGAAAACTCTGAATTCAAACCTGTTAAACTCCGCTTAAAAATTGACCTTGTGTCATATCCTGCCCGAGCAGAGGGGTTGGGTAGATATAATAATATTGTTTATTGGTGGTGACTATACAAAAGAAAAGTCTTTTGTTGCTAAAAATTTGCTCTATCTAACAGTGTCATTGTGCTCCCTGTATTTGTTGTAGTTTCTGGGAAAGTAGATGGGTGGCATTACTTTTGGATCACTCCTTGTATCCTCATTAGAGTTTTTTACTCATACAAGTTTTACAGCTTTATTTCTTGAAAGATCAAGAATAACAAATTTCGTCAGTCATCTAACACAAGAGCAACAATATTTAATAAACACAGATATGTACAGTTTTATTTATATTCCCGTTAGCATATTTTCATTTTTATGAATAGAATTACATTTACATTCTTTCTAACTATCTTTATTTTCTTTATATAGAAATGTTTGGGTCAGGTATCTTTTTTTGATAGTCAGATACTCGCCAAAGCCACCCAAAGAGTTATATTTTTATTAAATTCCTCTTTTGTTTTGTATTAAAGACTCACATTATGCTAACATTCTAAGTTTATATTTGTCAGATGTTAAATGTGTTAGAACTAAATAAATTCTTTTAAAAATATCGTATTATCATTAAATTTGCTTTCATATTGTTATATAAACATTTTATATAAATTAATTTGAATCCTTTAAATATGCATGGTACATGTTAACTTATTATCTAAGTCATTATATAAAGCTAGGTAGGAACTGTACAAGTTTTGAACAAAGGGACAGATGGTGAGAGAGAGTCAGGCAACTCAGTGCTATCAGTACAACTTGATAATGCTTATGAAACTTAATAGCTTAATTTTTATCAGAGAAAGACAAGATCTTTTTTTCTAAAAACAAATGACAATTATATTTACACATGTCTAGGTGATCAGCTTGCTGGTTACAATCAGAACAGGTACAGTCTCTAGGATTAGTAAGTTAATATTTTATATCTTTTTTGGAATAATAAGAAATCATATATCCAAGATCACTGGAAGGTATATGAGAATTTGGCTGGACTTTCAAAACTACAATTGGGATAAAAATGATTATCATCATAAGAAATGAAACTGGTTACCCAAGTTCAAATCCTGGATGAGTCACTGCATTTCCTTTCATGTTAATGCCCTCGAGAAAAGCATGAATCTAATTGGTCTTTTTTCAACTATGGGTTAATAGTAGGGTAGACTGTCCTATAGTCTTGCTAAGGCAACCTGTCTAGGAGAAAGAAAACTGAATTCAAACCAAAGATGAACAATCAAAGATTATCCTTAAAGAAGTTAAAAATTAAAACTGACATAGTTGGGAATCAGAATTATAAACTGTTTTGGATACTAATTTTAATATAGTACAGCTTATTTTAGCTTTTGTTGAGTTTGTTACTTAAATGGAGGAAAATCTGTGCTTGATATTTGATAACTTTAATATGAATTAGTCTTCTCTGATGCAGTGCTAATCTCTACCTATTTAGATCTCTGTTTCAAAGACACCAAGAATCACAAATTGACCAAATAGGTATCTCTTTCAGACAATTTTGGTGTTGTACCAGTCACCATCAAAGCTTCCATGGTTGTCAGCCCACATAGTGCCCCTTTACTTTAGAGGATTGCTAGAAAGGCTTATTTTCTTTTTTTATTATTATTATTATTATCATTATTATTATTATTATTATTAGTAGTAGTAGTAGTAGTAGTAGTAGTAGTATTAGGGCTTCTTACTTTATTATGAATAATAATAATAATAATTGATTTAGATGGCAAAATCTAAGTTCATAAGTAAATATAGAAGTTTACATTGGCCAAGTCAGCTGAAGTGAATTTGCTTTAAATAGCTAACATTTCAAGAGAATTTACTCAAGATTCAGCTATTATCAAAAAAAATATATAATTGATTCTAGTTGTACTTCTGTAAATATTGGTTCTGAGATCAATTTTACAAGACAGAGGAACAGTATAAACAGGTAAGATTACAATTGAATTGTATTTCAGATCTCAAAACTAGTATTAGATAAGAAAAAAATTCAATTTCTAAACAGGCAATTTATGCCCTCAAGTGTTCAAATTGTTTTCATGCTTTATATTATAGAAATCAGCAGATATTCAAAACTTTATATACTTAGTTTTTAAACAAGCAAAGGTACCCAGCTTTGTTCAAAGTAAAAAAAAGACTAAATATTTTAATGAAATAATTTAGAAATATATATATTTTTTGCAAGATTATGAATTTGAGATAAATACACAATAAAAATAGTTTAAAACATAACCCACTTATTTGTTTCTGAAAGTATTTTGTGAGTAATTTGTCAATCATTATTATTAATTTTTTTAAACTAGGATTTTACTTCATTATTAATTATGGTTACTTTTTGATCCCAACTCACAATAACAGTGAGAAGATAGCATGTATCAGAAACAACTATAAAAAATAAGTTCCTTGTTAGATTCAAACTCATATACTTTTTTTTGCCTTTAGGAAATTTGCTTTCCAATATCAGCTGCCTTTACTTGTCTGCTTACAAAGAGCTATACTAATGCAGCCATCCAAATAACACTTAGCAACCAAAATTAAGATAAAGAAAAGTACTACTGTAAATTATGGCATGCAAACTGACTGCAAGATTTTAAGCTCAAAATTCTGGGTTAAACATATACAGCAAACCCTTAAACATCTGGTCGGCTACTGATAGAATATATGAAAAACAAATCTTACACAGAGCTTATATTCATATGAATTCACAATCTATTATGCTATAATAAAAATGCCCAGATAAACAACATACTATAGTTGTCTGACTGGCCACCTAGGTGCTGTGACATTCTGGTTAGTGTTTACAGTCAGTATATCAGCAGCTGGAAATGCATATGATATAGCAATAATATAATACTTAATTTGTATTACAGTTTAATTATTTTATATTGATCTCTTGATTGGTTAAATATGTTCACCAATCACGAGTTCAAGTTAGAAATGATTGTGGCAGTCTACTGGAGTTAGGGTAAGTGGTGTATATCAATTGTTAGGAGTACCATTCCACTAGTTGACCACTCTGAGGAAAAGGTTTAGATTTTAGCCCTGCTGTATAAGTTGACTCCTAGTTTGGTAGAATTTTTTTAGGCTTAAAAAGTCGACTTGTACATCATAATTTATGGTAGTTAAAATAATTAATAATGATTCAGCATAGTAGTATAGAAAGAAAAAAAACATTGGAAAATACACAAAACTAGTTATCCAAGACTAATCATTGGGTCATACTACCCAAACCAGAATTATTCACTTTAAAAACAATAGTGTAATGATTCATAAATGTAAAAGACCCAATTTCACATTTGTATATTGTTTATTACTAACTGCAAAAGTCTTTCGTACTATGAACATTTGAATCTTATAAATTTGTGGGTAAGTTAACATATTTGTTTAAGTATTCAATGCATGACTGTACTCCAAGAATAAAGACGTAATAATAAAATTCATATTTAACAAGTTTTGCGTTATTTCCTTATAGGTAGACTTTCTCATTGTTCTTACTTTTTTTTCATATGGCTTTTTAGTACAGAACAACTTTAATTTTCTGCATACATCAACATGTGTGTAGGTGTATATGGTAATATATATATATATATATATATATATGGGTGAGTTCTTATAGTGTAGTGGCTAACATTCTAGACTATGACATCGTAGTATGTGAATTCAAACTCCAGTTACGCTATTACTTTCATTTTCGCACTAATACCTTTGAGAAAGGTATGAACTCTTTTATCCACCCAGCCATGGGTTAGATAGTACCACTACTATCCTTATAAAAGGATGGCTTTGGCATTAGATAATCCACAAAGGCTAATATGCCTTCAAACAAGGAAACCAAATCAAACGATATATATAATATGATTTTAGGTACCTGTTTGAATATCCCACTGAGGAAATGTTTGCACAAATGTACATGCAAAAAAAATTATATAGAAATATAATACTTACAATAACCATCCACATAAAAGTAAGTTTCAGTCATTATCTTCATTTTTTTTTACTGAACATTTATTTTTAAAAATAACATCTTTAATTCAATACAATTTTCTCACCTGTTATATTTCTTTACTCTTTCCTGTCTCCCTACCACCAATAAGGTGGTGACTTACAGCTGCCTGCTGATGTATAATTTGGGAGGCTAACTCTTTTCTGTGTGATGAATGTTTGTATTACATTTCTATGTAATTTTTTATCTATTACCACAAACATTTCCTCAGCAGAATAATCTGTAGAAGTACCTAATTTTAATTTCTGATTAGTTCATTATTATTATTATTATTCAAAATTTTCCTGATTTGCTTTTTGATACAATCAGTTTCTTGGTCTTTTATATGAAGTAAAAGTAGGTTTTTCATTGAAGGTTACTGAGCATATCAGATTGAGAGTGTTTTTCTAAGTATGTGAGCAATATTTATTAGTATGATCTATTTTATAAGAGTTTTTCACTCAGCTGGTGACCTTTCACTGGAGTTTGAGTGATAGCAAGTCTCCTAAGGTCTCTAGGGCTCTTCTGAGTTTTCTAATCAATCTTTACAATGCTGTGGTCTGTATAAAATCAATCCTTCCTCTGATCTCTAATTCCTCCAGTCTTTTTTCCAGGCCTTTGAGAATTGTTCCTAGTATGCCAACTACAATTGGTATCACCATCACCTTCATGTTCTACGGTCTTTTCAGCTTTCTGGCAAGATTGAAGTATTTGTCTATCTTTTGCTTTCTTCTTATTATTATTACCGTTATTGATTCTGGCTCATATTTTCTTTTAATTTTTTATTGATTGATTGATTTTAACATCATCAGAATCTGTCTGTGGGTGTTTTATACCTCATGTTTAGGGAATCACATTCATTGTACATTTATATTTATATTTTTTGTGTATTTGTTTCTTAAGTGTTTTTGCACTCAGTTATATGGTTTCAAGTATTCCTATCTAATACAAATAATTTGCACATTATTGTATGATTTCAAGTATTCCTATCTAATTCAAATAATTTGCACATAGTTGTATGATTTCAAGTATTCCTATCTAATACAAATAATTTGCACACTGTTATTTGATTCTCATATTCTTATCCAATAAGAATAATTTTCAAACAGATCTTTAAATGGGAACCTAACAGGTTAGAGTAGACATGGAAGTAATAATGACACTGAAGTGTTTCTCCTCACACCCCAACAAGCTCCACAACTGGAATCTCACCATCAGATACAATTTAGTGTCATACACAGGACACTACATTTTGTAGATGTTTCATTCCTCTATAGAGTATACAATCAGCATATGTCCTACTGACTCAGCAGTTTTGATTTTTAGTTGTTTTTTTATAACTTAAATGGTCATTTTTTTCATAGTGAACAGTAAAGAACAAAAATATTAAAAAATAAGTTTTTGGTCAGACTTGAACTTGTGTTTAACTTCAAAGGAAATCTGGTTAAACGCATCAATTGTTTTAATAGCTTACAAACAACCATGAATTTGCAGAAGCTCAAATTAAACCTTTTAAACCCATCCTTTATTCTGTTTCTTAATCTCTCTCAGCACCAGATTCAGGTGCTGTTAAAATCAATCAATCAATAAAAAAGTAAAAGAAAATATGAGCCAGAATCAATAATAATATGAAGAAGAAGAAGAAGAAGAAGAAGAAGAAGAAGAAGAAGAAGAAGAAGAACAACAACAACAACAACAACAACAACAACTACTACTACAACTACTACTACTACTACTACTACTACTTCTTCTTCGATCTTACCAGAGAGCTGAAAAAACTGTAAAACATGAAGGTGACGGTGATACTAGTTGTAGTTGGCATACTAGAAATAATTCTCTAAGGCCTGCAAGAAGACTGGAGGAATTGGAGATCAGAGGAAGAATTGGTTCTATACAGACCATAGCATTGTTAAGATTGGTTAGAATACTATGAACCAATTACTCGTTTTTTGTCCAGTTGGTACAGCAGCTGATGAGTTTAATCAAGATTCTTTTAGACAAAAAGGGAACGTGAATTCAAGTCTCACTAAGAGGTTCTCTTTGATTATTATTTCTGATCTGTGTTGTTCCTCTTTCTCTCTCTCTCATAAAATGATCCTATTTACCAACCCCTCCGCTCGGGCAGGATATGACACAAGGTCAATTTTTAAGCGGAGTTTAACAGGTTTGAATTCAGAGTTTTCCTTCTCCTAGACTAGTTGCCTAACCATGGCTGAAGAACCTAGTCTGTCCTACTATTTACCCATAGCTGGAGGGAGAATTATTGGATTCATACCTTTCCCAAGGGTATTAGTGCTATGTGAAATGCAATCAGTCTCGTCCAGGATTTGAACTCGTATCGCCGTGTTCATTTCCTACGGCGATAACGACTACACCACGAAAATGATAACCTTAATGAGTTGTGAAAAAAAAGCACCTAACAATTAAAAGATGAAAGAAAATACAGAGGAACAGACCCAGTTTTAATAGCAAGAAGAATAGAACTTGTCATTTAGTAAATTTTGCTGTTCCAGTAGACTACAGAGTAAAAATAAAAGAAAATGAAAAGATAGACAAATACCTAGATCTTGCCTGAGAATTGAAAAAGCTATGGAAGAAGAAGATGATTGTGATACCAATTATAGTTGGAGCCCTTTGAACGGTCTCTAACGTCCTGAAAAAGAGACTGGGGAACTGAAAATCAGAGGAGGAATTAAGACCATCCAGATCACAACACTGTTAAAATCAGCTAAAATACTGAAGTGAGTCCTATTACTTAGAATTCAGTGAAAAACTAGTAAGAAGTAAAATAATAATATTTATGTTTGTCAATATAACTTCAGAAACAAAGGAAAAAAAACCTGATTAAAATACCTGGACCTTGTCAAAGAACTGAAGATGCTATGGAACATGAAAGTGGAAATAATACCACTCATAGATGGAGCTCTGAGAATAATAACACTAATAGATGGAGCTTTTAGAATAATACCACTCATAGATGGAGCTCTTAGAATGATACTACTCATAGATGAAGCTCTTAGAATAATCTCTAAGAACCTGGAAAAATGAGGAAGAATTGAGACTATCTAGAACACAGCCCTGAGAAGTGTCCGGAAGAGCTGAGACTTGCTGTCACTTGAACTTTAATAAAAGCTACCAGTTACTACTGTTATAACCCGCTCATTGTCCTAGTGGGTAGAGTGTTTGCCAATAGCCTGAAAGACCTAGGTTCAATCCCTGGTCAAGTCATACCGAAGACTCAAAAAATTGTACTTGATGCTGCCTTGGTTAACACTCAGCATTATAAGATACAGATTTAAGTGGAGCAATCCAGGGAAAGGAGTAATGCCTTCTCCTACACCCCAGTGTAGTAGCTAATGAAAAGGGAGCCTTCAGGTTGCCAACTTTACTTTACTTACTTTTACTACTAGTATAAAAAATATGCAAAAAGTAAAATAATTATAATAATAATAATGATTGATGATATTTCTTCTATAAAGAAAAAATAAATGGTTTGGATTATTTGTTTTGCCTTAATTGGTAAATCTATATATAGTTTATAATGATGAAAAGAATTCACCATTTTTTTGTTTTTGTTTTTCTCACATACATCTCATGAATAATAGCCATGCTTATTAGTTCCCTAGTTTAGAGATGCAATATGAGCTTGAGAATTACTTGGGTTTGGTGCCAGAAACAATTGGAACCATTTCTGTTAACTGATTCGATAATTTACAAGTCATTACTTCAAGCAGAGTGTAGGCAGCAACCTTCACCTTTCACCCAACATTAGCGTTCTTGGTGAAAAATATTAGAAGGCCAAAGAGAATTCAAGTTTTAGATAACCGTGCACATTTTGCTCTCTCTCTCTCTTTCCTTTTTTTTATTTAAATTTGAGCTCTCAGGGATACTCCCTTGTATTTTAACTCTGCGACAGAATTTCAAATGAATCTCTTTGACATTTCCTTTCATGCATATTATTTTGATTCCTGCTTAATATCTGTGTTTTAAAAAAATTGACAGAAAAACAATGTTATTTGATTTTTTTAAATAAATACAACTTTTTATTTGATTTCTTTTTTATGAAACCTTTGATTACTCATCTAATAATCATTACACATAGTAAAAGTAATTATCCTAATCCTGATAGAGTTGTTGGTAGAACACAATTACCTGCAATGTTTCTATCAGCTTATTCTTACAATCTAGTAAAGTTCATCTGAATGAATGAATAGATGTTTTCTCATGAGCTTTCCATGGCCTAATTGTGGTCCCATATGAATTATTTGTGTTAAATAGCAATACTTGAAACCTTTTAACCATATTTACCGACCCCTCTGCTCGAGCAGGATATGACACAAGGTCAATTTTTTAAGCGGAGTTTAACAGGTTTGGATTCAGAGTTTTCCTTCTCCTAGACTAGTTGCCTTACCAAGGCTGAAGAACCTAGTCTGCCCTACTATTTTACCCATAGCTGGAGAGAGAATAACTGGATTCATACCTTTCCCAAGGATATTAGTGCCATGTGAAATGCAATCAGTCTAGTCCAGTATTTGAACTCGTTTCGCCGTGTCCATTTCCTACAACGATAACCATTACACCACGGGCACCTCCAAACCTTTTAACTGCGTGCAAATAAATAAGCTCTAACTCATTTAAGAATAAAGTTACCAGCAAACTATTTACTTAAAAGTCATATATAATATATGTATGTATAAACAGGATTTGGCATTAAATAACCATCAAGGGTTGATATGCCATTGAACCAAATAACCTAATAACAACATATTATTGAAATTTGAAATATTAGGCTGCTGCCCTGTCAGTAAGATTTAGAATACACTGACTGTATCCCTTGCAGAGAGGTATGAAACTAAACTGTATCTGATGGTGAGGCTTCGGTTATGAAGATCTGGGGAGTGTAGAGTAGCCACTTCATTGCCATTATTCAAAGTTCACTCTGACCTGGAGTTGTCATACCTGTTAGAGTCTCATTTATGAGTTAAAAAGAACTGTTCCACATAAAAAAAAAATCTATGCAAAAAATGTAAGTATTAGCATACAGTGAATGTGACTGCCTAACTTCTAGGCATAAAATAATCCTAGATGAGTTGACATGCCATTAAAATCACTCAATCAATCATGTAACTTTATCGCTTTTATGAACTGTACTTTAAAAAAATAAACATTTCCAAAATCAAATTTTTTGAGTTATTGAAATAATAATAATAATAATAAATTCTTAACAGTTGATTTTTTCCCTTTGTGGGCAGTAGCTATTGTTTAAAAGGCCAAAAATGTTAGCAGTTTCAGATCAGGAAATGGCTTTATTTAAATAACTTAGCAATTTAATCATAAAGGCTATCAACAAAACAATCACTTATTTATAAAGATCACAAAAACTAGATTAGAAATCAATAATAAAATATAGTTATGGCTATGAGATTTCTAATCATAGTAGACATCTTTTTTTTTTATACTTCTCAAACTGGAAATTTACTGTCAAAGTAGATTTTAAAAACTAAGTGTATTAACCGATCAGACTTTTTGCTAATAGAGTAATATATTTTTGGAACAAATTGCCTAATCATTTAAAAAACAGCAATAGTATTAAAAAAATTTGGATTGAAATTTCAGAAATAATGATAAGAAGAAATTAAAAGGGCATTTTTGGGAACTATTGAATGTATTATTTAACAGTATTTGATAAGTGTATAGATACTGTATTGATATTGTATATGATTTTTACAAAGATTTTTTTTTAAGATTGATGTGAGAAGATAAGCTAAAAGCTGAAATGCCTAAGAAAGTACAACAAACAAATGAATAAATAAATAAATTTGTCAGGGTTGTTTTTTTTTAAACTAAATATACAAATTAGATATGTCTATAAAGCAATAACTGCAATATTGGCCAAAATATAAGAGGCATATGAAGTGTAGGAGGATTAACTTGATTGATAAGATATTTCTGATTCTTTTTCTTGATGTTTTGCTTTCTTTAAGATTGCTGAAAATGTTTTAATTCTTTGTATTTTTAAAAACACATTGTCACTTCTCAGTTTCCTTTGAGCAAAACATTTTTACTTTCTATCTCCTTTTGAATCACTAAAAAAACAACCAGTAATTTTTATCATATCAGAAAGAAAACAATAAGCACAAAATCTCTAAGCCAGTTCCTAAACATTTCACAACCATAATTATTTTTATCTGAATCAGGTCATGTCTCAATGAGTGATCAAAAAGTTTTCAGCTTTGAATGAAGACATATGCACAGTTGATTTATTGATTGATTTTAATGGCATGTCAACCCATCTAGAATTATTTTATGCCAAGAAGTTCGGCAATCATATTCATTGTATGCTCATACTTACATATTTTGGAAGGACTTTTTGTTTTGACATGATCCAGAGTGAACTTTGAATAATGGCAATAAAGTGGCTACTCCACACTCCCCAGATCTTCATAACCGAAGCCTCACCATCAGATACAGTTTAGTGTCATATCTTTGACACTCTTTTCTAAAAGAGTCTTACCTCTCTGCAAGGAATACAGTCAGTATATTCTAAGTCTTACTGACAGGGTAGTAGCATAATATTTCAAGTTTCAATAATATGTTGTTATTTGATTTAATGGTATATCAACCCTTGATGGTTATTTAATGCCAAATCCTGTTTATACATACATATATTATATATGATTTTTAAGTGAATTGTTTGCTGGTAACTTTATTCTGAGTTAGAGCTTATTTATTTGCACGCAGGTAAAAGGTTTCAAGTATTGCTATTTAACACAATTCTATTTAATATTCACAATAGTCCCTAGTAAAAGATTGAACAGTTCTATCTGACCCTTAGATGATACCCTAACAGGTACTACCACTCCGGGTCAGAGCAGACCTGAGAATAATTGTAATGAAGGGGTACTCCACATTCCTGAAACCCTAAAACTGGAGCCTCACCAGCAGATGCAGTTTATCGTCATACCCAGGACACTAAGTATTGTTATTTAACACTAATAATTCTATTTGATATTCATAATAGTTCATAGTAAATCATTGAACAGTTCTATTTGTAAATGTGGATTATTTTTTATTTTTTATTTTGTTACAGTAAACATTTTCACAATGTAATGCCAAACATTAATTATACCCTGTGAGATCTGAAAACGTTAATTTCTTTGTATCATAAGAATACATTGTGAAGAAGTAACTTTTAAAAACTTCTATGTCTTTACAGTGAATAATGATTATTATCAGGGGAAATGAAATTGACAACACAAGTTCAAATCTTGGACAAAGCTGGTGGCATTTCACTTTGTACTAATGCTCTTGAGAAAGGCATTAAACCATTTGTTCTCTCTTCAGCTATAAGTAGATAGTAGGGTAGATTGGATTCTTTGACCTTGGTAAGGTAACTAGTCTAGGAGAAGGAAAACTCTGAATTCAAACAAGCTTTACTGTGCATAAAAATTGACTTTATGTCCTGCTCATGGTCAAAGAGTTGGGTAAATACATATATTATTTAACTTTTAGATTGATTCTCTCAATCTGTTGGAGAAAAAAAGGGAGAGTCGTTCTACAAAATATGATTTTATCCATGTATAATAATTAACATGACTTCTTTATTTTAATATTCGTCTCTAGAAACAAAAATTCAGGATATAATCATCACTTGTTATATTTCTTGAAATCCTTGATACTAATAAATGAATTGGCGAGAGGAGTAGTACAGTGTCGGTTGTAGTAGTAGTAGTAGTAGTAGTAGTAATAATAATTCCATAGTAACAATAATCAAAATTAGTTGAAAATAACAAAGAACAATATATCTTCTATGACAAATTTCTAATAGTAAATGCATTTGGACAGTTAAATTCATGTTTGTTTTTTGTTTGTTGTTTTTGTTGGGTTTTTTTTATCAACTTTGACAATTTAACTTGTGCAAAGCTAAACATGATTATGTTTTATCTCGCTGCCTTAGTATTTACCCTTATTACATATGGGTTTTAAGATAGTCACAGATGTTCATAAAAATACTTTGTGTATAAATTTTTTTTTTAATTTATGCCTAACACTCATCACTCTTTCAAAATCTGATATCACAAATATTTCCATTATAAAAGGACCTCTGGATAGACAACATTGCTTATGATGTACTTGTTCAGTTAGAAAAAAAATCCAAATGTCTGTGTTCATAAAACTACCAGTGTCTATTTTTGTATGAACAGTTTCTTTCAAATGTAGTTTTAGCAGCTTTGTATGGAAATGAACATCACTTCTTTAGACAGTTTTCCTTTTTTTTTTTAAAAGAAATGAAAATGCTTTTAATTCAGGGATCGATTTACAATATATATAATGCTAAACTGGACTTTGACCGTGTGTCCATTTTTTATGACAGCATATAATGTAAATACACTGCTGTTGATATGCTATTAAACAAAGAAACCATAACAAAATACACTGCTAAATTGACCCTTTATTTGTGTATTTTTTTATGGAAGTAGAGGATTTTTTTTCATTAAATCACGATGCTTAAAAAGAATTAAAAAAAATAAGTTGTATTTTTGTTTTCTTTGGTCTTATGAACCCCTAACTCCAAAATAAATGCAACATAGTAAGTAAAGATGGCGACCGTAGTCGAGGATGACCCGAAGGCTCCTTTTTGATAGCTACTGCACCAATGTGTAGGGGAAGGCGCTACTCCTTTCCCTGGATTGCTCCACTATACCTTTGATCCGTACCTTAAAATGCTGAGTGTTAAGCTAGGAGGCATCAAGTACCATTTTTTGAGTCTTTGGTATGACGACCTGGGATTGAACCCAGGTGTCCCGGGTCATTGGCGAACACTCTAACCATCATGCTACTTTTTTTGCCATTTTAAAGTTTTGAATATGAAGTCAGTTCTTTTTGAATATCAAGAATTTAACTTGTGTTAATTTTTGGAATTGCTTAACATTTTATTGGCATAAGAACTAATTTAATTTTTGGAGGGACGGGGAGGGGGGATCAAATAATCTTGGCTGAATACAGTTTAAAACCTTTCAGTGATGGCCCTAACAATTACTGAAAATTTGGTTGAAATCTGGTCAAAAATGGAGATTTAGTGGTACAACAGACAGACATTTAGTGTGATATATAACAAGATATTCCTTACATAAACCCAATACAAACAAATGCAGCAAATTCATTGCTTTTCAGTATCTATAAACAAAAGTTCATTAATATGTAATCCCCTTAGAATTATCAATTCAAAATGGAAGAGATAAATACATTAAAAGAAACAATTTTTATTTTATGAGGTCTACTTAAAGGAGTAAGGAAGTGAACAATTCAATATCATTTCTTTAATATCTGATTGAATTTATATCAACTTCATCTGAGAGTTGTTAGTTGGTTGGTTTTATGGCATGTCAACCCTTGTTTGGTTATTTAATGCTGAAGTCCATCTTTTCTTCTTTTTCACAAACAAGCATATGGTTTCAACTAACAACTACTACTACTAATAATAATAATAATAATAATAATTATTATAATAATGATAGAAATTTGTAAACAATTAGTTTCAATTAACAGTTCTTAATATAAATAATTTGCACACAGTTGTTTTTAAGTACTCCTTATGCTAATAATAGTTTGTACACAGTTATACTGTTTCAAGTATTCCTATTTAATACAAATAATTTGCAAGTAATTATTTGACTTCAAGGAACTATGCCTATTTTAATAATAATAATCATTTGTTTGGTTTATTTAATGTCATTTATGGATTATTTAATATTGAAATTTGGTTCATTTGTAAATGTTTAATTATAATCATAACTATTTTTATTTGTCTATAATAATAATCATTTGTTTGCACACAGTTATATGGTATCAAATATTCTGATCTCATAATAATAATTCTCAAAGAGATCTATTCGACCGATAGACGGGATCTTACAAATTGGGTCTGAGAGTAATGGCAATGAAAGGGTGATTCCACACTCCCCAAGATAGAATCCTTACTACTAAATGCAGTTTAGTGTCATTCCCAAGACACTTCTTTTTTTGGTGGGAGAGGAAAAAGTCTTACTTTTCTACAAAGATACAGTTATCTTATTCTAGAAGGGAAGGGGGCTTGTATTGAATTTTTCAGCTTTTATTATATCATTTCGCAGTGAATGCTAATCTGATCCAAGCTGTAAAACAGTCCTTAATCATACCTTTTTGATGGCATAAAGAAAAAAACGCATTTTAATTAAGCATTATCTATTGACTTGTGGATCAAAATTTTTGCAATATGAGGTAGAATTTGGATGCTCTTGTTGAAGATGCAATTGTGACTGTTATATACCCTACCAGTGAACAGTAATTATTATTATTATGATTATGTTGGACACTATTGTGAAGGCAGGTAATTTGCTGACTATGTAGTCACCACTTGAAGTGGTTTACCTTCTTCATGCTGCTGGCAAGTATTGTATTTTGTTAATGTTATAAAGATTCCCATTTCATTCTCAACCTCTGTTTTGGTTATTTCCCATTCAGCAACCTTTTGTTTGGTTACAACAGTAACAAATCACACTGAACTGTGAGATGCCAAGCATGCCTGATACTCTCTGAGTGTTACCTTTATGGCTTGGAGCATGGTCTTGGAATCTACACTTTAACACCTACCTGACCCTGCCTGATCGTTGAGGTACTTGTAACCTGAGCATAATTTCTTCAACCATTTGTTTATCAACTACACCTTCACCTTTCCCACAACAAATGTTTTTGGTTGCTTCTGCAGTGTTATGGTCTATTTCAGACTTAGAAAGTATAAGTTCCTAAATTAGACTACATTGCACATTCGTCTATTAGTCTTTTGAATCACATACAGAGTGAAGCAATGCACAATGTGTCAGCAAACCAACTACCATATTACTACCAACCACACAGGGTACCTACTATGGCATGAACTGCTTTGGTCATGTCATATATGCACCCCAAACTAGCTCATACCAAAATAGAGCAAAACTTTTGACTCCCACTAGTATTAGAAAATGCAAAGAAATCACCATTAATCATTGTAAGATTATCAAGTGATATACAAGGATTGAGACTGAAGTTGTATTTACCTAAACTGAAATGAACAAAAAATGTATCATTAATTTTCTGCAAAATAGTCCCCTTGTCATTCAATACACTAATCCAGCATGTTGTCCATTGACTCTGAAGCATTCCTCATATTTCTTTTAATGCCCTCCATATTTTCCAATCTTACACTTGAGATAAAGTTTCATTTTAGGAAACATGAAAAAGTCATACAGAGCTAGTTTCACCAAAAACATCTGATCAAAAGTATTGAGAATCGACACTGATTCATCTAAGCAAAGTCCAGATATCTAGACATCACAAGAGTGTCCTTGTGGTGTAATGGTTACAGTGCTGGACTGCGGAATCATAGTAATCAAGTTCAAACTCCAATCACTCTATTATGTTCACTTTTGGACAAATACCCTTGGGAAAGGTGTGAATCCCCTTATCCTCCCAGCTATGGGTTAAATAGCACCACTGCTGTTCTTCTAGAACGATAGATTTGGCATTACAATAACCCATGAAGGTTGATATGCCATTAAAACAAAGAAAACCTAACTTTTGTTGGTTCTGTAAAATGGTAATTCCTGTGTATGGAGTGAGTGAGGGAGAGGCTCTCTGTAATTGGATATACTAATCATGCGATGAGCCCAGAAGTCTTGGCGCAAAAATCCAAAATCCAGTCAGACAAATTCCACCCGACGTTCCGTGAAGCGGGGGGGGGGGCGTTAAAAGCTCTCAAAAAGACAACCCTAAGATACCAGATATCTTCTTTAGCACGCTGGTAAGTCCCTTAAACTCAACTTTATACACAGGGAGGACCGTATATTGCTATTCATTGTTTCATATGCTGGTTAATAAATTGTTAGAATTAAACAAAGTATTAATTAATTCATTTGTTGCTTTTAGCCTTAGAATAAACGCTATACTAACACAATACTTTTATTATATAAGTTGCTCAGCTGTGAACACATCTAGACAGTAATCTAGATGTTTAGACATCTTCACTTTATCACATAAATCAGTCAGTGTGCACATGTCTACATTAAAATTTTAAAAAAGATGAAAATTTCAGTCTTTATACTTTTTAATCATACCTTGTATTTGATTTAAAACAAAATAAAAAATAATTTTGGCATCAATCTTTCATTATCATTTATATAGCTTCATGTTGTAATTTAGAATATTTTTAATCATGTCGTTATAAAACTTCTCAGATAAATAACAATAAATTCTTATTTTAGTTTTGAATATTGTATGTAATTTTAAGAAGAATTATTATTCCTTCAGAAGTTGTTCAACCTTTTTTTTTTTTTTAATAACTAAACCATTTCAGCAAGGAAGGAGTTGGAGAGCAACCCCAAATTTAATCTGAAATCACCTACATTACACAAGTGGAGGCATGTTTAGCTTTACGGTTATTGTCATAGGAAATGGAAGTGATAACTTGAGTTCAAACCTTGGTCAAAGCTGTTTGTGTTTCACTTCATATTAATGCCTTTGGGAAAGGCATAAATCCTTCTTTTTTTTTCCCCAGATGGACTGATTCTTGAGCATTTGTAAGACAATCAATCTGAGAGAAGGAAAACTCTGAATTCAAACCAGCTGTACTCCACTTGATAATTGACCTTGTGTTGCATCCTGCTTGTATTGGAGGGGTTGGGTGAATACATATATTACACAAGTACTGAGAACAGTATCATCTGTATGGTATGAATTGCTGGGAATTAACTGAGTCAGTTTATATATTAGCCTTTTTTTTTTGCTCAAGAGTGTTCTAGAGATTCACTCCCCTGGTAGTACCTCCCCATTGCATTAACAGAATTAGGTCAGTAAGTATTCTGGGATACTTGTGGCAATATACTACTCTATTGGATAATTTGGAGGTTTAGCCTACATTTTAAAAATGTCTTTATGCTATATTTTATCTGTGTAAAAGGATGAACAAATACCGAGATCCCTCTCTTTTCCTAGCCAGGAGAATGAACTACCAACCACCATGTAACAAGAGAGATTTTAACCAACACTTTCATTTAATAGGTCATGTCTCCTGTGGGTTGGGTAATATGTAAACTTTATATATATATTCTCGCTCTGTGAAAGAGACAGACAAGCAATATCTCAAGTATAAATTTACTAGAAAGAATTAACTGATTTGTGCATAGACAGTGGGATGCAAAACAATCTATCTTCATGGATTGAATAAAAGATTTAATTGAAAATTCCCAGCATGTTACTATGACAGACACTTGAAGAGGGTATAACAGCCAAAACATTGGGATCATCACAATATCTAACATGAGCATATTTGTCTGGCTAAATCAGTATATAATAACAATAATTGCTTATCTAAAAAAATCAGGCGAAAACTGTAGAATGAATCAGTCAAAAGAATATATAAGAATAAAAGCAGCAGAAAGAATGAGTTCCAATAGTCTGAACAACTCATGAAATGAGATATTGTGTTTTTATTTCCATTATTAATAGATATATACTAAAAGACTGGAAAAAAGATTATGGCACTATTCACTTATAAACAGGTTAATTGTTCAATAAGTTGTTTTGATTAGTGTTTTTATGAGTTAAAAAAAGCCTGTTATTTTAAGTTGTTTTTTTCTTTTAAACATTTAGCATTATTTTCCTAATTAAAAATGATGATAGTAAATAAAAGTTCCTTTACTTAAACAATTCATTGATATAAGCAATAAAAAGTCATTACCTCCTACACCTTTCATGAGAAAATTTTGAAATGCTATAAAACAATAGTTTTATAGAAGCAGACCATTATCTTTATTTTATTTTATTTTTAATGATGAGAACAAGCAAACTTCTCATTTATTCGCTTTTATTTTTCATTCATATCCGACATAAATCATTCACATTTTATTAACTTCTAAAGAATTGTTTATATTTTAATTTTTTTTTTGTCTTTTTAAGACACTGTGTGTTTTCTATTTTTTGTTTTTAACGCTGGAATCAAGATGACACGTGACATTAATTTTATGGTGGCTGACTTGGGGAAGAATTGCATAGAGACAGGTTTGCAGCTTGTTGTTCAGTGTCCTTATGTTAGGAGATGTTGTCAGGGCAAGGCAGGCTGCTGGTTACAAGTCTGTTCATATTGCCATTTCTGTCCAAGAAATGCTGGAGTCACTCTCTGAATCGATCTTGACTCTAAAGCCAATCTTCACTGTTGCCTTGGAGACTGTTGGCATAAATAATTCTTTGGGAAAACTAGCCTTTCAGCCTATTAACAATGGCTATGTTAATATCAAGTGAATTCAAGAAAAATACATTTTTGCACACACACACACACACACACACACACACACACACACACACACACACACACATATATATAATCAGATTATTAACACCCACATACACACCTACATATTTATTTATACAGGGTGTTGCCCAAAATATGTACATACACTTTATCAATAGCAGTGGAAAGAACTTTTTGAAAAAAGTTCAAAATATAGAATAACAGGCACAAGTTTAAAAAAAATTTTGATGTTTCAGTAAAAAATAACTTTAACAAGAAGATATTCAAAAATGTCGAGATAAGAAAAAAAGGGGATTTACAAACTTCTAGATTGAAAACATATGCTCAGATTTCTTCTATTTTTTTTAAACAAAAGGAACTATTGCCAATTTACGTGTATATTTGGAAATAATTATAATGAAATTTATTGTGAGGGCTTAATTAACTGTAAGGAATTTACAATATATATATATATATTAAACATAATAGACATTTTATGTCTACATATTTTCTTCTGGATCCGTTCGAATTCCTGTATTACTTTTATTGTATTCGGGGGGAATTGATTTATGTATTGTCCATAGTTGTATGTATCCCTAGTACTTTCTGCCTGACTTTGGGCCATCATCAGGGGAGGATCTATTACAAAAGTGATGTAACTTTTGTTTTAGCATATTACCACTATATAAGAGCGTCTTTACCGTTGAAGATTATGGCGTTTGCTTTTAAATGGGTTTCTATAATTAGTGTCAGTAGCTAAAGAAATTTAAGTACATTAGCACTGGTTTGAAAATTAATTCTATTAAGTGTCGGTTGCTTTGAGAATCTGTAGTTTTTGTTTATTATTTTGATGTTCTAATATTGTTGTGTTGTCGGTGAGAATTTTCCATTATTAAGTTGTTGTGCATGAATGTTTTTTTAAATGCTGAGCTATTGAACTTGTATCAGAAAGGTGCATTGTAAGTCTCCTCGACAGGGTAGTTGAGGTTTAAAAGCGAATGCCCCTTGGAGTTTTGCAAAAAACCAACGTTATATATAAATTTAAATGTCCTTTAGGAGATTGTATCTCTGATAATAATAATATATATGTTGGTTTAACCTCAACTATGGACAATACATAAATCAATTCCCCCCGAATACAATAAAAGTAATTCGGGAATTCGAACGGATCCAGAAGAAAATATGTAGACATAAAATGTCTATTATGTTTAATGAAATTTGTATCAACAAAGAAATGCTGCCAAAATTTACATATATATATATATATATATATATGTATGTATGTATGTTGAATAAATACATATATATATATATATATATATATGTATGTATGTTGAATAAATACATATCTATATATGTGTATGTGTGCATGTATGGAATATATATAGATATGTATATGTGAAGTGTATATATATATATATATATATATATATCTGTGTGTGTGTAGAATGAATATATACATATCCTTGAATATATATATATATATATATAAAATGCTTTGTTTCTAAACTGTATCAAACCTGAAATTGAGAAAATAGATCATAAAAATCAGAACATTTTTCAGGGAAATAGAACTACAACATCACAGATTCTGACAATCCGTCAAATCATTCTAGAAGTTTTCTGAAAAAATCTCAAGGCAACATTATTGTTTGTAGATTTTTCCAAAGCATTTGATTCCATATACAGAGGGAAGATGGAGCACATACTTCTAGCACATGATCTCCCCCAAGAAACTGTTAAAGCTATAATGATACTTTATAAAAATGCAAAGGCAAGGGTTCACTCACCTGATAGAGACACAGAGTTCTTTGACATTGTCACTGGAATTTTGCAAAGAGATACATTAGCACCATATTTGTTTATTATCTGCCAAAACTATGTACTTCAAACATTGATAAATCTAATGAAAGAAAATGACTTTACACTAAAAAAAGCAAGAAGCAATTGATATCCTCCAGAAACCATAACAGACACAGACTATGCAGATGATCTAGCGCTTCTTGCAAATACACCTGCCCAAGCTGAATCCCTTCTAAATACCCTAGAGCAGGTAGTAGAATGAATTTTCTCAATATGAACACATATAAAACCGAGTACATGGGTTTTAGATAAAAAGGAACTATCTCCACTCTTAGTGGCAAGCTTCTGGAATTATAGGACAAGTTCACATACATCAACAGCTGTGTCTCATCTACTGAAAGTGAAGTTAAAATACACCTAGCAAACATGTGGACTGCTATCAATAGGTTATTGATCACATGGAAGTCTAATCTACCTGATAAAAGGAAATAGGATTTTTTCAAGTTGTGGCTGTGTCAATACCACTGTATGGATGCACCATATAGATGCTAACTAAATGTATAGAGAAAGAGCTACAAGGATACTACACAAGAATACTCCAAGCTATCTTGAACAAAACCTGGAAGCAACAACCCATAAAACAACAGGTGCATGACCACTTACCTCCCATCTCAAAAAGCATCTAAGTAAGACAAGACTAGCAGAAACTTATTTACATCAGCTCTATGCAGACTCAGTATGTAATTTGTAAGACATGTCGGGAGCGATGGATGATTGGAAAGGATGGGGAGAGAGAGAGAGTCAGGAAAACCCACGCTGTTAGAGGGACTTGATATTGATGATATGTGGAATAGATATATGTGTGTGTGTGTGTATGTGTGCAGAATAAATATATATATATATATGTGTGTGTGTGTGTGTATATATATATATATATGTGTGTGTGTGTGTGTGTGTGTATTTATTCAACATATATACACTACCAGTGAAAAGCATTTGGCAACCTTCAAAATTTTTTATTCCTCATCCTAAATTTGTTATTTTTAATGAAACATGTTAAGTACCATAATATTTTTATTTATTATATTAAATACAAGTCTTCCTCATTAACTTTGACCTTAGTATAACCAGATATTTTTTCGAAAATTTATTTGAAGGCGTTTTTCTTCTTTAGTACTGAGCATGAATAAAGTATTTTCCAAAAGTAACATTATATCACCACTTTAACTCACATTAGACTATATTGAGTTGAATTACTGCTTGCTAGATGCTACTTGTTTTACCTTTGCTGCCAACGTCCCTTGTCCTGGAGTAAAATCTGTTATTCTTATTTTGTTTAAATTAAAGACTAAATTGTACTGTATATATATGTATGTATATATATATATATATATTTATACTTACTCTTTTAGGAGGGGCTAAGTTTATCACCAGGCACCTGAGGCACCCCTTTTTAGAAGAATGCTGATGGGGACCAAGGCATTTTTGTGCTCGCCAGGCATATCTTGGCTATGGCCCTGTACCTGTATCCATCTTAAAAAGCCCGTGCACCCATTTGGAGGTGGGTGCAAAAAATACTAGTACATGTGTGTGTATATATATATATATATACATCCATACAGTCCATATATATATATATATATATATATATGTGTGTTCTTATAGTCTATATATATATATATATATATATCAGTGGCAACTCTAGCCTATTTTTGCTACTCGTGCATCTGTCAAAAAGTATAGAAGAAAAGAGAAGATGTTCATTACTATGACGAGAAAAATATGTTTATTAGAATACAGAAATTGATGACAGTATACACAGACACAGCTAGTAGTTTCAATTTTGCTTAAAATAAAGATTATTTGTTGAAAATGTATTCAAATAAACAAATTTTAGTTACAGAATGTAATATATGCAACATTTATTAAAGAAATAGAGATCTGTTAGTGAAAAAACGAATTAAAACACGCCGTTTAACCAACATTTACCATAGCAATGATGATGACGTCGGTGACGGCTATAATCTGCTATCCCCCCTCTCTCTCTCTCTCTCTCCCTTTTCCCAAGACAGTTGTCAGCAGTAACATTGTGCTAATTTTTCTGAGCACGGTATTCTGGCTTCCTTTTTCTATTGGCTTCAGCCAAAAGCGAGATTTCCCTAACATTACTGTTATTATAAGAGTCTAGTGCCTGGCACGGATTACGCATGTTCAACATTATAGCCGATTTTATGGGATGTTCAATGGATCTGATGGTGGCCGGACAAAGACCATCCGTTCAAAACAGCATCGTTGTATTATTCCCAGATATATTTATGAACTTTTGGCTACTTAGTTATCGAAACTTGAATAGATACATAATTTAATTGAGATCAGACTAAGTATGTTTGCTTGAAATTAATGGATGATTTTTAATCCATTTTGAATAACATTGACCGAGTTATTGGTCGTGCCGGGCACGAGTAGCACTAGTCCCGTCTCCGCCCCTGATATATATATATATATACACACGTGTATACAGTACGTATATACATACATATATATTTGTGTATACAGTACATATCATATTTACCAACCCCTCCGCTCGGGCAGGTTATGACACAAGGTCAATTTTTTAAGCAGAGTTTAACAGGTTTGAATTCAGAGTTTTCCTTCTCCTAGACTAGTTGTCTCACCAAGGCTGAAGAACCTAGTCTGCCCTACTATTTACCCATTGCTGGAAGAATACAGTACATATATACATGTATATGTATGTGTATACAGTACATATGTACATATATATATATATATATACAGTACACACACACACACACACACACACACACATATATATATATATATAGAGAGAGAGTACAATTGTTCCCAAATGGTCTGGGAGAACAGGGTTCAATCCCAGGTTGAGTTATACCAAAGGCTCAAAACATGTTATCTGATGCCTCCTTGCTTAACACTCAGCATTATAAGGTATGGATCAAGATTAAGTGGAGTAATGTAGGGAAAGGAGTAGCGTACTTCCCTAGACCTCACTTTACGATCTATTGCAAAGGGAGCCTTCATGTCACCTTCGACTATGATCGGCCAATTTATTTAACTTATATACACACAGTACATATGTACATGTGTATATATATATATATATATATATATACTTACAGAGTTCATATATATGTATTTATATACATGTATGTTCATGTCTATATCTATTATGTGTATGCATATATATATATATATAGTACATACAAGGCTCTTTGAATAAGTTTCCAGACGTTTTTTTGTATGGGCACTTTTATTGATAGTACACACATAAAACTCTAGTCCCCTTCGAAGTAATCTTCTCCGGCTGCAATGCACTTGTTGTACCGTTCCAACAACTTCTGGAAGGCCCCATGGAAGTCCTCCTGTTTGAGCATGTCAATGATTTCTGTCGCAGCCTCTTTCATCTCCTCAATTGTCTCATAATGACAGCCTCTAAGTTTATCCTTGAGCTTAAGGAATAACCAAAAGTCACAGGGAGCAAGGTCTCGACTATAGGGAGGCTGAGAACTGTCTTGATGCCCATCTTGGTCAAATAGTCTGTGACAAGGATGGAGTTGACTGGTGCATTGTCAAGGTGGAAATGCCACTGACCCAATTTGAAGAGTGCTGGCCCCTTCTGACGGAATCTCTTCCTGAACTCCCTTAAAACTTCAACATAGTATTCCTTTTGACTGTCTGTCCAGTGGGAACCCAGTGCATGTAGGTCATGCCAGTGCTGTCAAAAAAAGGGATCATCAAAAGTTTATGGGTGGATTTGCTTTGTCTGGCTTTCTTGGGTCTGGGAGAGGCAGCATGCTTCCACTGGGAACTCTGTCTCTTGGTCTCTGGGTCATAGCAGTAGATCCAGCTTTCATCGCAGGTCACCAGAGCATCAAGAACTGCGGGATCTGAATTGATCAGCTCGACCATCTCCCTGCTGTCATGACAACGTCTTTCTTTCTGATCTTCTCTGAGCACGCTTTAGACAAACTTTGCGCAAATCTTCCACATCTTCAGTTCCTTGCGAATAATTGTGTGTACAGTTCCCACACTGACATCAAACTGTGGACTTATTGTCTCTATAGACACATGATGGTCCTTATCCATGAAATTCTTTATTTGGCCAATCAACTCTGGTGTTCTGACTTCCTTACTCTTTGCACACCTCTCACGATCCCTCACAGACTCCCTGCCTTCCTTGAATCTCTTATGCAACTCAAAAACTGATGCTCAATTCATGCAAGATGGTCTAAAAGCAGTCTAAAGCATTCCATATCTTCCTGTGGCATTTTTTCCAAGTTTAAAACAGAATTTTATTGCATATCATTCTTCTAAAGTGTCCTCACATCCAGATTGCATTTTTGAAATTGACCAGCTGTGACAATCAGGCTTTAGTAGGGTGTATTCCAATTGGTGCTGTAGCTGTTCAGTTTTATAAATGAAATATCTAATTTCTGTATTAACACTGTAATTGGGAAACCCATTATTGATAAGTGTTTTTTTAAGATTTTTAAGTTCATTAAGGAAACAGTTTGAGAGGAAAAGATTAGTTTAGCTCTAGAAATAAGTGTTTTTATAATGGTTCATTAATAACTGAAAGGGCATTCACTATGGAAATTGAGGTTGCAAGGACTGATGTTGGTAGGTTTTTATCTGTAGAAGTGGTAAATTTGTTAATATTGGTTGTGTCTATTAAGACACCAACAAATGGAATTTTGTGTATATATACATACATATATATATATATACACAGTACACATATACATGTATATATATTTATATAGACACACATATATATGTACTGAATATATATTCACCCCTGGACAAAAATATAAGACCACCCTCAAAAATGGAGAAAAAGATATTGTTTATAATTCATAAATTATGAAACTCAGACATATGAAAGATAAGGCATAAAGACAATTAAATTTAAAATACAAAGATATTTTAATTCATTTTTTTATATGTATATCAGCATTTATGCTTAATTTTAAAATTTTGTTTTGACATAAATATAAGACCAATGAGCAAAACTATAGAATATAAAGGCAAATTTTTTATTCAATATTTTGTAGATCCGCCATTAGCTTTGATAACCTCAAAAATTTAGCTAGGCATACTATCAACTAGTTTCTGAATTTAAACCAAATGTATTTTTTCCCATGCATCTAAGATTGTGTTTTTGAGTTCATAAATTGCTGAGTACTGTCGACCTCCTTCATAAACTGTTGCAACAAAATTCTATAGGATTAAAGTCTGGAGAGCACATTGGGTGGTCAAGAAGTTTTATTTTTGTTCAAGCAAGTACTTCTATGTTATTGATGCATTGTGGATAGCAGCATTATCTTACTGAAAAATCTATTCTTCTCCACATAGACAATGCCCCTCTTGTGCAAGAGATAAATCATTTAGCATCTTCACATAATCTACTGCTTCCTAAAGATGAGGAAACCTTGCAAATCATAAGAGATCCTCCTCCACTCTGCCTTGTTGAGTAATTCTCTTCTGGAAAATTTTTTGTGTGCCAGGACTTCTGAAAGCCATCTGGACCATCTAAATTGAATTTCTTTTCATCCAAGATAACAAGTTTTCACCATTCTTTAACACTCATAGTTTAATATTGACAAGCATACTCCAGTCATTTCTCTTTGTGTTTCATAGTTAATCTTGGACGATGAATTCTTTTCTTATGCTTAATTTTTTCATTGTTTAAATGCATTGTAATTGTTCTAGTACTACAAGGAGCATCCACTAGAAATTTCAATATTTTTGATGTTGACAAAATTTTTTTTTACTTTGTGAACAATTCTTCTCTTGAATTGTGGTGATAACTTTTCTGGCCAGCCAGTCAGTTTTCTTGTTCAATACTTATTTGGAATTTTTAAGTAAAATGATTTTCCTACATCCTAAGGCTTTTGAAATTTCTCTCTGAGATTTTCCAACCCTTTTCAGAGCAGTAATTTCGTCTTTCTAAAATTCAGATAATTTAGTTCCTTTAGCCATTTATGTTTTTAGTATTTTAAGTATTACAGTTTTAATAACCTTTATATTACATAGACTATATATAATACATTTTTCAAATGAATTAAGTCCTTTTTTTTCTTTAGTTTTTATCGGTGGTCATATATCTATGTCAAAAATGAATTTTAAAATTTAGCATAAATGCTAATATACAATTAAAAAATGAATTGAAATTTCTTCTTATTTTAAATTTAAATCTCTCTTAACCTTATCTTTCATATATCTGATTTTCATAATTTAAAAATTGTAAACAATATCTTTTTCTTCATTTCTGAGGGTGGTCTTATATTTTTTTCCAGGAGTGTGTATATATATATATATATATATATATATATCAGGGGCGGAGACGGGACTAGTGCTACTCGTGCCCGGCACGACCAATAACTCGGTCAATTTTATTCAAAATGGATTAAAAATCATCCATTAATTTCAAGCAAACATACTTAGTCTGATCTCAATTAAATTACGTATCTATTCAAGTTTCGATAACTAAGTAGCCAAAAGTTCATAAATATATCTGGGAATAATACAACGATGCTGTTTTGAATGGATGGTCTTTGTCCGGCCACCGTCAGATTCATTGAACATCCCATAAAATCGGCTATAATGTTGAACGCACAATCCGGGCCGAGCACTAGACCCTTATAATAACGGTAATGTTAGAGAAATACGCTTTTGGCTGTACCCAATAGCAAGAACAACCCTAACACTGTGCTCAAAAATCTTAGCACGTGACTGCTGATAGATGTATTGGGAAGAGGGAGAGGGACCGAGAGAGAGAGGGGATAGCAGATTAGAGCCGTCGCCGACGTCATCATCATCACTATGGTAAATGTTGGTTAAACGGCGTGTTTTAATTCGTTTTTTTCACTAACAGATCTCTATTTCTTTAATGAATGTTGCATATATTACATTCTATAACTAAAATTTGTTTATTTGAATACATTTTCAACAAATAATCTTTATTCTAAGCGAAATTGAAACTACTAGCTGTGTCTGTGTATATTGTCATCAATTTCTTTATTCTAATAAACATTTTTCTTGTCATAGTAATGAACATCTTCTCTTTTCTTCTATACTTTTGAAAGGAAAAAAATTATCTTATCTACTGTATTAACAAGACTACAAATTATATAGTATCTTGATTGTTTACAAAAAAAACACCATGCAAGGTACGTTTGTCAATCTGTGCTATACAATGGAGAATCATGCAATAACAACTATGATGACTTACTTTGGGTCCACGGACCATGGGTTGGGAACTGAAGTTGACAGAGGAGGGCACGAGTAGCAAAAATAGGCTAGAGTCGCCACTGATATATATATATATATATATATATATATATATAATTCATGTTCTCCCTATCTTCAAATGGTTAAATAGTACTCCTCCTTATTTTCTTAATTTTCACAAAGCTAGCTTTGAGATTAATTAACCCAGAAAGGTTTTATGGCATTAAATAAGTAAACCAAATCCTAACAAACTGTCATTGTGTATGACTAATGTGTTACAACAATTTTGTTTCACTTGATATATTTTACAGCTGAGCCAAAAGAATCCTTTGTTTAATGAGTACTGATGACTGTTTAAATGGAAATGAACAATTGATGCAACAATATGCCAAGATTTTCTATTTATAATATACTGAAAATGATAAACAGTCAATTAATGTCTCAGACTGATTATTAAAATGTCATTGGCTCAATCTTCTTTTCTTTTTAAGCCTGTCAAATCACCAATGGCTTTCTGTCAAAATGACCCATCCAACTCTTTAAAAAATTTGCATATGCTGTTAAATGTCTAATAATAATTGCTGTAAAAATGAGAAAATTCTCACATTAAATGATATCTTACTGAATAGCATAGAAAAAAGGAAATTGTAAATAAAATAGACTTTTTGTATTTAATATTTCCTAATTTTAAATATTTACCCTGTTGACAGGGTTTAGAATATACTGACTGTATCCTCTTGCATAGGGGTAGGACCCCACTCTCAATGGGGATGTCCTGCACATAACACTAAACTGCATCTTATGGTGAGATGCTAACAGTTAATACCGTTAGGGTCTCATCTATGGGTCAAATAGAACTGTTTAATCATTTACTATATTTGAAACTATTTAACTGTTTTCAAATGAATGACTTAATTTGAATTATTAGTATTGCATACCAATACTTAGAACCATTTTACTGTGTGTAAATGAATAGTATTGCATAGAATTACAAGTATTAGATAGCAATACTTGAAACAATTTAACTGTGTGGAAACAAATGAAATCTGGTTTATTTACCAATTATTATCTGCAAACTATTCATATACAAATCTTGATATCATATAAATTTGTGGAAAAAACAACTGCACAAAAAATGTTAATATCTAAGTACAATGAACATAATTCCCTAACCTGTAGGAATAAAATAACCCTTGACAGGTTGACATGCCATCAAAATCAATCAATTTTTTTGTATGAATACCTACCCAAAAACACTTGAATGTCTTCTACCAAACCATATACAACCCCCTGGTGGGTTTTCAGTTTGCCCCTGTAATGAGAATTCAGTGATATTTTTTTGGGTAATATATATATATATATATATATATATATATATATATATATATATATGCTTCCACCCTCCCCCATGGGTTGAGCACATTAGTGAGGAATTTGCCAGCTACCACATAAGCTGAAATCCAATAGCTCTTTTCAAGAATTGAGCACTCCCGGTAGCCAATAACATATATAGTAAAAAGATATATGTAAAAAAATTCCCTTCACTAATGCAAAGAATGACAGTGACTTTGGGGTAAGATATCTGACTGACATAAAAACTCCCTGGTTCTGAACCCAACTTGAAGCATCTCACATGTCTAGCCATACGGAAGAGTTATGATAAAACAAAACAGTCTGACTGTTATTGAAAATATATCCATATATATATATATATATATATATATATATATATATATATATCGTCTAAAGTACAAATAGTGTTCTGTGTATGACACTAAATACATCTGGATGTGAAGCTCTGGGGAGTGTAGAGTCACCCTTTTGTTGCCATTACTTCCAGGTTCACTTTTACCTAGAGTGGTAGTACTTGTTAAGTTTCCATCTATGTGTCAAATAGATCTATTTGAAATAATGTTTAAAATAATTTTGAACTACATTAATGTATTGGCTCTTAAAACATTTATATTTGGGAATAATTTATAAAAGCCATATAAAGGCTCATAAATTATTAGTATTAGATAGAAATAATTAACTAAAGATATGTTATAATTATTATTGAGAGTTTTTCACACCAGTGTTAGCTGATGGTTTTCAACTGGAGTTTGAACAACAGCAAGTCTCCTCAAGTCTCCATGATTTTTCTTAGTATTCTGGCCAATTTTAATAATACTGTAGTCTGGATGATCTCCACTCATCCTCTAATTTCCAAGTCCTCCAGTTCCCGTACTAATCCTATTGTGACTGTACCAAGCGCTCCAATTACAATTGGTATCACCGTCACTTTCATGTTTCATAGTTTTTTCAGTTAGAGAACAAGGTGTGGGTACTTATCTTTCCTTTAGTTTTCCTTCACTTTTACCCTGTGACCAGCTGGAATGGTAAACTCCACTATTCAGCAGGTTCTCTTTTTTTGTTGACAATCACTAGGTCTGGCCATCTGGCTGAGATTAGATAATCCACTTGTATCTCAAAATCCCAAAGAATTTTGTGCATCTCATTTTCTAGGACAGATTCTGGGTTATGTATATACCATTTGTTTCTATGGTCAAATTTAAACTTCTTGCACAATTCCCAGTGGATCACCTTCCCTACCCAGTCATGTCTAGTCTTATACTCTCTTTATGCTAATTTGCTGCATTGGCTTATTATGTGATTGGTCATTTCATCTCTATTTCTATAATCTAAATCTACTGTTTTGTTGCTTGAAATCATATAATTGCTTTAAAAAAAAGACTTATTTCAATATTAATTTATCCAATAAGAATTGACATGCTGTAAGTAAGTAAAGTTGACGACCATAGTCGAGGGGGACCCAAAGGCTCCCTTTCAATAGCTACTACACCAAGGTGTAGGGGAGAGTGCTACTCCTTTCCCTGGATTGCTTCACTTTACCCTTGATCCTTACATGCTATAAAACCACCAAATCAACCAACAAATGATAAGTCAAACTAGTTATGTCTCTGTCCATTAGGTGCTTTTGATTCTATGGATATGTTTATTCACATTTTAACCTATTTGAGCCTTGAGCTCCCACCTCTGTTGGCCATTCCACCCAGGGCTCCTTGCTGAAAACCTAAAATGTAATCTGTTGTTGTCAGCCTCACAGGCTTTTAATTATAGTCAATAGCAATGTAAAAATAATATTTTAAGTTTCTATTTTGAATAAACAGCAGCAATGTAGAAATGGGGATTCTTCGGACAGAATTCTGATCATCCAGTTATATGTACTTTTAGGTATGAGCACAAATACCAAACACTTAAAGTTAAACTCTTCATTAAAAATTAAATTTTTTCCAATCAATTCTACTTATGTTCTAAATTAAGTTTTTGAAAAAACGAACTCATTATAAAAGTATTTACCAAATTTACTTATATATAGATTGCCTCCTCTCTTTTTTGTATCTAAATAAAACAAAATAGAATAAATATAACTTATATGTAAGGCATCCTTCCTATAGCAAAGGTTTTGGGTAAGCATATTTACTTAAGGCAAGAGGATCTTCTCCAGATAGAAGTATCAATATAATCAGTGCTATCAGCAGCCAACCAAGAATGAATAAAGGCACTGCTATTTTAAATAATTTACTATACAACATAATGTTAAAACACCAAGACTGGAGAATTTATTCATTTTAATTTCTATTTTGAATAATTTACTGCACAATGTCATGTTGAAACACCAAGACTGGAGAATTGATTCATTTTTAATTGGTTTTGACTTAGACATTGACTATTTTTTTAAATGATTAATTTAGTAGCTATTATTCATTGGAAAATACCTGGGAAAACATGCTGTTTGAAATGATTGAGAAAAGGTTTTTAAAGAGAGGAAAATCCAGTTAGAAAGATAATAATACTAAAAACAAACAAATATTGAAGAAGATTGAGAAGCTAATTTTAAAGATGATTAAGATGGTGTGATTGGAGACAGATAAAAAGATGGTAGAAAAATGGGAAGAACTATATATAAAAAGAGAATATGAAATTTTTGGTTGATTTCACCTTTATTTTATTCAATTATTTATCCTTGAACCAACCCAGTCGGCTGGGCTGTAGAATATGCCGACTACACCTCTGCAGAGTGTCTTGGGTATGACACTGAACCATCTGATGGTGAGGCTCCAGTCCTGGAGTTTTGAGGAATGTGGATTATTACCCTATGACAATGAGTGTCTTGGGTATGACACTGAACCATCTGATGGTGAGGCTCCAGTCCTGGAGTTTTGAGGAATGTGGATTACCCTATCATTGCCATTACTCCCAGATTCATTCTGAATTGGAATGGTAGTACCTGTTAAAGTCCTATCTAAGGGTCAAATAAAACTAATCATTTATTCTACCTAAAATTATTCAAATTTGTGCAAACAAATGAGTGGTGGTAAATTGAATTAGTATTACATAGCAATACTTGGAACCATTTAACTGTGTGCATATGAATGAGTAGTGCTGAATAGAATTATTAGAGTTAGTTAGCAATACTTGAAACTCTTTAACTGTGTGCCTAAATTGAATTATTGGGATTACATAGCAATACTTGGAACCATTCAACTGTGTGCAAACAACTGAATAATGTTGAAGAGAATTATTAGCACTGAATAACAATAAATGAAACATTTTAACTTTTGTACAAACAAATGAGCTCTGGCTTTTCAAAATTAAAATTACCTACAAAGTATTCATTAATAAATCATATGTTTGACATATATATATATAAACAGAATTTGGCTTCAAATAACTTTCAAGGGTAGATATGCCATAAAGCACAACCAAACAGTGATCTTTGAACACTTTATTTGACTTTAATTATACGACAAAGTTTGTCCTTACATTGCAGACACACCCAATTGACAAACCACAGTGTGCTTGAATTTCACAGTTATTTAGTAGACCAGTTCAAATATCTTGGTAGCAATATCTCATCTACAGAAAGAGATGTCAATATGTGTATAGAAAAGCATGACTGCACTAGATGGATTTTAATGAAAACTTACAGAAAAAGCTACATGCATACTACACAAATGCTGGAAGCAATACCCCACAAAAAAGCAGCTATACAGCCACTTACTCCCTATCTTACTAATCATCCAAGTAAGATTAGCAAGATATGGTGGCACTGCTGGAAAAGTAAGAATGAACTCTTAAGAGATGTTTTCCTGTAAACATTGACACACCAATAAAAACCAGCAAAAACTTATATATGTCAGCTCTGTATGGACACTAGATGCCATGTAGAGGATCTGCCTAGAGCAATGGCTAAAGAGATTCAAGAGAATCTATGCTATCAGTACAATTTGATGACAATTTTCTCAACTTACAAAGTGTTCAAAATCTTGGCAACCTTGAAAAGGAAAAGTGAAAGGGGAAGCAATCCACTGTATAATGCAGTGATACAGTTTTATCAAATTTAATTGGTTAACTACTATATTTAATAGCTTACAAGACATATTTCTTAATTATCCCCCTCACTGCACTTGGCTGACAAAACAAAATTGTACTTTATTATATATGTAAAAATGAGCTCCACCATGTATAGATCAATGGTTAGTCTAAACTAAAAAACTTTTTCATTAATATTTCTTGCTGAAATAGATATATTATTTATACTAGCAAGTTTGACATGAGGTTTTGTGCTAGACTTTGCAGGCTGCTTTGTCACTTCGCAACAAACTTGCTATGCTCACACTCTTGGCTAATTTGTGTAGAGCTCACTGTGCTCACAACTTCACTATCATCATTATCATGTCACGCCGCCAACACAGATCTCCTTGATCCTCTCCCTCCACTCTTCTCTATCGTCCATCACTCCCGGTAGGTCTTCAAGGCTACATTCTGTATTGACACAGAGCTGTTGCATGTAGGTTCTAGCTGGTCGTCCGGCCTTTGCTTGTCCATGTGAAGGAGTCCACAGAAGTATGTCACTTATGACTTCATCCTTACTTTTCCAGCAGTGTTCCACATGTCTGGTTCATCTAACTGGGATAGTTTTCATGATAGGTGGTAGGTGGCTGTACAGCTGCTGCTTTGTGGGGTGCTGCTTCCAGGTTCAATATTGCTCACTGCATTCTTGTATAGTTGCCATCAAGCTTTTTCTTCATCCGTTTAGTTAGCGTCCATGTAGTGCATCCATACAGCAGTATCGACATGACTGCTGCTTGAAAAAAATTGCATTTCATTTTATTGGTCAGGTGATTTCCAAATGACCTATAGCCTATCAATAGCTGCCCTTGCCTTCGCTTGTCATGTGTTGATGCCTGCCTCAGTTAATGAGACACTGCTTCCTAGGTAGGTGAACTTGTCCACTAGTTTCAGAGAACTATCATTTAGTGTGGAGATATTGCTTCTTTGATTAAAGCACATGTATTTCATCTTGTGTGCATTGACGTGGAGGCCTATGCCTGCAGCTGCTCATTCCAGACTATGTAGTAGGGTTTCGGCTTGGGTGGATGTATTTGCCAGAAGCACTATGTCATCAGCGTAGTCCGCGTCTGTAATTGTATATGCAGGGTATCTTCTGGTTCTTTCCTTTGCCAGCTTGAAACCGTTGTCTTTCATTTTATCAATAGACGTTCTAAGCATCTAGTCCAGACAGATGATAAAGAGGTATGGGGCTAATGTGTCTCCTTGCAGCACACCTGCTACAATGTCGAAAGAGTCTGTGTCTCCATCTGCGAAGCAGACTTTTACTTTGGTGTTTCTATATCGCATTATTATGGCTGCAACGGTTTCTTTGGGTAGGCCGTAGTCAAGTAGTATTTGCTCCATCTTTCCTCTGTGTATGGCAAAATCGACAAATAATATTGTTGCCTCTAGGGTTTTTGCACGGACACCTTCTAGAATTTAATGGATAGTCAAAATTTGTGATGTCGTGGATCGATTTCTCTGAAAGCCATTTTGGTTCTTCCTAAGTATCTTCTCAATTTTGGGTTCTATGCGGTTGCATAGTAGAGCATTGTATATCTTGATCACTATAGATGTAAGGGTTATACCTTGGTAATTCTTGGCTAATCCAAGGTTGCCCTTCTTAGGAAAGGGGAGGATGCATCCCTTTATCCATCTGTCTATTGTGTTTTGATTATATATGGCATTACAGTGTAGGAGCAGTATGTCGTTGAATTCCCTGGTCATCCATACTTCTGGGGGTATTTCATCAAGCCCTGCTGCTTTTCTATTTTTAATTTTTCTTAGTACTGAGTTGAGTTCTTCTTGTGTAAACTACCCTAGTTTGATGTCTAATTGTTTACTAATAATTCTTGTGATTGGTTCATGTGTAAATTTTGGAGTGTTTCCGAGTAAATTCTCGAAATGTGTTTCCATAGTTGTATTTGTTCTACTTGGCTGGTAGCTTTCAGTTTAGCTTTCACAGTGCTCTTCCTTCTGCTCACTTTGTTTACTGTTTGCCATGCTATCCTAGATTGTCTATCTTCAACTGAGTCTCTAATCTTATCAATCAGATTTTGAATGTATTCTGTTTCTTCTTTTAGGTATATGTTAGCTAATTCATTTTGTGCCTTTTAAAGTTTCAGGACATTGGTATTGTTTAGGTTCTTCTTATTGCATTTGGAAGCAGTTTTCACATCTGCACACTTTTTTCTAACTGCTAATGTCTCCCATGGGACTCTAGATTTAGTTCTATGTTTTGCTGGTATGTATTTCGCTGCTGCTTCTAGGTGGCCATTGATAAGATTCTCATATTCATCATTCGGAGTATGTGTTTCTGTCTTCTCCTGTAGTGCATTGAATTTGTTTCTTTGTGTTAACACATATTTATCTCTAATATCCCTGTTATTAAGCAGATACCAGTCATAGTGTTCCTTGGTTGTTATTGTTCGAGCCATATTCCTTCATAGGCTCAGTCGTATCTTTACTGTGACAATTCGGTGAAAGAGGAAAAGAGGAATATGCCTCACAATTCAGTGCACTATTATTCAATTTCTTATTTATAAAGATATAGTCTATCTGTGCTTTAGTATTATTTGTGTAGGTGTAGGTCCATAGTTTTCCCTCCCTTTTCTGAAATTTTGTATTGAGGCATGTTAACCTATTTTCTAGTGTGAAATAAATTTCACTATACAATATTTGAAATATTGTCATATAATCTCATAGGTATTGTCTCCTTACAAAATGTGAAAAGGCATGTCTGAAATTATTTTAAGCCTAAAAAATTAAATTTTTTTTTTATATTTTCTACATTAAATCCATATAAAATAATGGTTTAACATTTTAGCTGGTATCTAATACCTTTTATACGTTGCCTTTTTCTTTTTTATTTATCCATTCAGTCTAGATAATTGGGCTATTAAAAGAAAAAAGTTACAAAATTTCCCTCAACAAAATAAGCTGCTTTATATATAGATTCCTCTGTGAAGTGTCAATCCATATAAAACCCCATCATTTTTTACAGAAATTATGCTAGTTTGGTTTGGTTTGCTTTTATAGCATATCAACCATTGTAACCCTGCCAAATCAATTTTTATATATATATAAACAGTTCTATTTCAAACAATTCAATTTAACATAAGTACATAGTTTAAATGTCAAAAACAATTCTATTTAGCATAAGTATACAGTTTAGTTCTATTTGACCCATAGATAGAACCATATCAGGTGCTACCACTCCAGGTCAGAGTGAAGCTGGAAGCAATGGTAATGAAGAGGTACTCTGCATTCCCCAAAGTTCCAGCATTACTGAAGCCTCACCATCAGATTGTTTAGTGTCATATCTAGGACACTCATTGGGGGAGTCTTACCCCTCTGCAGAGATACTGTTGATGTATTCTCTAGCCCCTGCTGACTGGGCCTGAATTATACTTGTGTGTGTGTGTTTATATATATATATATATATATATATATATATATATATATATATAAAATGTAGTTTGCTATATCTCTAAATATTGAGTGCTCAATATTGGTGATAAAGCATATATATCTGAGGTAGGATAGTGTAGACACAGAGTTAACCATGCTTGGTAACTGTCAGTTTCTCACCTATGCAATTGTCAGAACAATAAACTAACTGCTACCAAATGAAGTTTGTGTCAGCACTATCCTAACTTATATTTATATTAATTAATTTTTAAAGAAAAGTGATATTGTCATACTTGAAAGAGATTTAAGAAAAAATCGAAAATTTTTCAGTACAAACAGCTGTGAAGAGTTATATACATTTACATCAATATCTGGCTTGATGCACTTTTAAGTTTCTTATCTTGCAGGCCATTTATGTTGAACTTTTTTTATTACATTTGGTATAATCTATCTAATATCTGTTCATTCATAAAAGCTTTTTCTTATTTTTTTACAGCAATATTGATTTGTCTTTTTTTCTATTTTCCCAACTTCAGTGAAAATATTTAAAAGAGTATCATAAAAATGTGAAAACTCTTAGAAGTTGGCTTTCGAAAAATTTTAAGATACAATTTTGAAGGAGAAATTATTGGAATATTTTACTATTAGATTTATTGGGTTTCAATATGCATTTGTTAATTGTAAACCTTGAGTATTTTTCCAGTTTTCAAATATTTATCAACTTTTTAATGTACAAGATGTAGGCAAAAAATGTATAGAGACTGAATCTTTTATTGTTTTTATATCAAAAATTAAAAGCTGAGCCCTTTATATAATAAAGTAATGCAAAGGGATAAAACTTTCCCTAAAAAAGAGTATGTCATTAAACTGCATCTGATGATGAAGCTCCAGTTCTGGAGTTCTGAAGAGTCTGGAATACTCCTTTATGTCTAAATGGCTGTTAAGACAAGTCAGTGCCAATTAAAAAAAATCACTAAACTAGTCTCAATACTTTTTGAACAAAATGTTTTTGGCAAAACTCAGGATTGTGCAAGTGCAGAATGTTCAATGCAATTATTTTCTTGAAAAACTGAAAAATTATTTCAAGTGCAAGATTTGTGGATGTAAAAGACATTATAGAGAAAATAATACGACAGCAAAACTTTCAAAAGAAGAGTTTTAGAGCTGCTTCAATCAATGTACCTCACTTGTGTATTTTAAAAGCAAGAGGATTCTTTTAAAGAAAATTTATGTTTCATTCATCATTCATTTCTGTCTTGGTAAATAAAGCTTCAGTCAGTCTTAATACTTGTCAAATACACCTTGTAGACAAAAATAAATGATTAATGACATTATTGTAAAACTAATCTTTTATCATTTCTTTCTACTTTATCTTCAGGTTCTTTTCCGTTCTCTCTTTCTTATTCCTATTCTTTTTTTTATGTCTGGCTGGTTGTTGTTCAGCACTAGTGAACATTGAATAAAAATGTATACATAAGTATGTTTTTTCATTACATATCACAGTGTTGCTTATTTAAAGATAACATGATTGTACAAGAATAGAAATTCTATAGTGTAATTATAAGAGTTCATTGTACGATAAGGAGATTTTTATGAAGCCTCTCATGTCATTTTGTCTCCTGGTATGTCACTTTGCTGTCTACATCAAATCTGTTTTTTCTTCATCAAACCAATCAACACAAATGTGTTTGTGTGTGTGTATTGATAAAAGCATTTAATGATTTCTAATTTGTTCTGTGTGATAAAATTTAAAGCATTAAAGATCCCTTCTTGGAGCAATTGACTTGACTGGTTCTCAAGCCTGGTCAGCAAGGCTTAGAATATGCCAACTGTATCCTCTGCAGAGGGCTAAGACACTATTCCCCTGAAAAAAAAAATCCCACTGTATCCTGGGTATGACACTAAACTGTATCCGACTTTGAAATCTGTAAGCTTTTCTGATGGTCTCCTTGTTTAAATTGGTAAATTTTGCCATTATCTTTCCTCTCAGTTCATCTTTGGTGTTGCATGGAGTTTTGTTGGTCTCTTGAAGTAACCTGCAATGCCATTACTTCCAGATCCACTCTGTTAGGGTCCCATCTCAGGGTCAAATTGACTTGTTTAAAAATTATTAGTTTGTGTATAAATTATTTGTATTAAGAATAGTTACTTGAAGCTATAATTGGCTACTCAGGATTATTACTTATTTGAAACCATATAATTGTGTGCAAACAAATTATTATTAAATAGAAATAGTTACTTGAAACAATATAATTATTAGTATTGCATAGTATTACATTGAACTCATACATATGTGCAAATTATATGTCTTAGATTGGAACACTTGAATTCTTGATATCATACAACCATATGTCAAAAAACCTTTTAAGAAACAACTACAGAAAAAATGTAAATATAGATATATAATGTACATAATTCCTTTACTTTTAGGCATAAAATAATACCGATGGGTTGACATGCCATTAAAAACAATCAATCATTGACTGCTTCTTAAAAGGGAAGGTGAGTTAAGCTAAAAGCTTATTAGTCAATCAATGAGTTTCTGAAGGCAAGATTTAACCATATTTACTAATAAAGTGTTTATTTTTGGCTAAAACATGAAGCTATGAACATTATATTTTATTGTTTTTTTTTTTTTTTTGTTGTTTTTTTTTTCATAATGATGTGATTTTTTTCTGCATTGTGTATTACTTTGAATTGGAAGTATTCACTATAGTAAATGAAATGAGAGACTATGTTGGCTCTATCTATTTGTAGAGTTAGGTACTTTCAATGCAAACTATAGCGTGTATCCAGGGTCAAAAAGTTTACTAAACAACCAATAATTCAGTTCTGACCACATTGGACCTTGACTTTAAAAAAAAGAAAAGTAGTTTTACTTTAATTATTAATATTTTCAAACTGGCATAATATCTATCATAAAGTGTCAGGATTATTTACATACAGATCAGAGAATCAGTGTTGTTTCCTCTGAGTATAGAATCTGTGCACTCAGATCAAAGTGTCACTCCACTGACCTTCCATCTAGGATCAGTGTATTGATTGAGTCATTTTAATAGCATGTTGACTTGTCTAGGGTTATCTTATTCCTAGAGGTTAGGGAATTTATTAATTAATTGCACATTTATATTTACCTTTTTTGAGTAGTAATTTCTTAAGAGTTTTTTGCGTACAGCTATACGATATCAAGTATTCCTATCTAATAAAAATAAGTTGCACACTCTAATAGATTACCAAGAGTAAGTGCGTATTGAAATGTGAAACTGATCCAAGTATTCACTTTCAAAGCGTCACTCCAACTTCATATTGAGCCGACTCACAGACCTCAAATACCAGAACCAATATGCCTTCCTGAACCTTTTCCACGTTTATATTCTCGTCAAAGCAAACTCAAAATTTGCATATTGATATCGCTCCCGTGAAACTTTGCGTGACTACTATCTATATATTCTCATGTCGGTGGCAGTGGCCATGTTTTTTCTTGAAATAGACCCTGGGCCTTTGGCAAACAATCAAACTGCTAGGCCAATAGATCTGTAACTAATAATAATCCTTAGTAAATAATTTCAAGTAACTATTCTTAATACAAATAATTTACAGTTATATGGCATCAAGTTTTCTAATTAAATACCAATAATTTTAAGCAGATCTATTTGACCCATAGATGGGACCCTAACAGGTACTACCACTCGAGGTCAGAGTGGATAATGGCAATGAAGGAGTACTCCACACTCCCCAGAATTGGAGCCTCATCATCAGATACAGTTTCATGTCATACCTAGGACACCTTTTTTTTGAAGGATCTCACCTCTCTTCAGTGTATCCTAAGCCCTGCCAACAGAGTGTAGGATCAGTATAGTATCTGTTCATTTTGTCTAAATTTCATAATGCTGTTCAAGCAGCAGGTTGATGGGGTCAAATGTATTTCATCTGCTTGCTTTTTTCCAGGTCAGCTGTTCAAATTGGGCAAGATTCCCTTGTGAGGTTTGATATATCTGATTACATTCAATGTCTCATATTACTATAACTATAAAATTTCTCAGTACAGTATTCTGTAGTGAGACTAACTTGTAACTACCAATAAATGAATATATATAGAAATCATATTCTGTTTTATATACAAGCAGATGGTCATTTCTTTCAAAAATTGTTTACACATGAGTAGCATTGAAATCTGACAGTTTCCAAATTGAATATTGCCTTCTCATTTTTTTGTATATTGCTCTATTCTTAACTGCTTATATGAAAAGTTTTTATGAACACAAGGAAACATGAAAACTGAAGGAAAAAAAATATATGTATATATATATATATATATATATATATATATATATGTGTGTGTGTGTGTATGTGTGTGTGTTTATCTATATATGTGTGTGGGTGCGTCTACGTATATATATATTTGTGTGTGTGTGTGTGTGTGTGTTTACACCTCATATGAGCAGGATGTGACACAAGGTCAATTTTTTAAAGTTGAGTTTAACAGGTTTGAATTCAGAGTTTTTCTTCTCCTAGACTGGTTGCCATAACAAGGCTAAAGAGTCCAGTCTGCCCTATTATTTATCAATAGCTGGAGGGAGAATAATTGGATTCATACCTTTCCCAAGGGTATTAGCATTATGTGAAATGCAAACAGTCTTGTCCAGGATTTGAACTCCAGTTGTCATTTCCATTTCCTGTAACAGTAACTTTTACAAACGTACATGTGTATGTGTCTTTATATCTATGTGTGTATATACATAAAAATGTATATGCGTTTGTATGTATGTATATAAATGTATATACATCTATCTGTATATATATATATATATATATATATATATATATATATATATATTTACTAATCTAATATCTACCAGTATTCACGGCACATAAAAAAAACAAAAAAGACCCTGGCCAGGAACAAGAGAAAAAAGTATCCCGAATCACCGCCAGGAGTCGAGGTTAGGCTTCCTGATGATCCATTAAGGTGAAACTTTAGTAGAAGATTTTCGACTCGCAATTTAGGTTAATTCTATATATATATATATATATATATATATATATATATATATATAGATGCCCCATCGATATCAGATGTAAACTGCTTCTGCTTGCTTCAGTAAATTGCCATTTTGCTTTAAGCTTTAAAAATAAAATAATGATTAAAAAAGGATAAACAAGCATTGATATTTTATATTCCCTACTTACATGTTGTCATATCAACATTGCTGTCATGTAATAAAAGATGACTCATCTGTCTCCCTAACCTTCTGCTATATTCTCACTCATACTTTCTGGTTTTACCATTTCAGTTCTATGATCAATGTGATGTAGCCAATTCCCAAACTGACCAGACTTGAACAGAATAGCCAGCATTTTTAAAAAGTTTATAATTTCTTAACCATTGTTCATTTATTTTGGGGGCGGGGATCTAGGAACAATAGCAATCAATGATAAATGAGAAAGATATGAAAATACTGTTGTAAAGAGATTCAGTGTTATTCAAATATTATGCTTTAACCAGCAATAGCAGCATCAATATCTAAGTACTAGCAGAAGAACCCAGTGTTGCCTGGGATAAAAATAATATATTAAAGTAACTTTCCTTAAACAAAATTAATTCTAATTACTTACTGTATAAATGAGTGCTGTCTTATTAATTTTCTTTCAAAAAAATTCCATGTCCTTCCATAAGTGTATGAGGTACACCTCCAGATGGCAATTTTTTTACTTGTTGAATTAGACCTACCTGATCAATTTTTTAGCCCAAATCTTCTGGGCATCCTGGAATTGGGGGCTCCCCTATCCATCTGACCATCAAAATATTTCTTCAAGTCAAGTGAGTTTAGATACCAAGTTTTATCATATTTACCCAACCCCTCCGCTCGGGCAGGATGTGACACAAGGTCAATTTTTAAGCGAAGTTTAACAGGTTTTGAATTCAGAGTTTTCCTTCTCCTAGACTAGTTGCCTCACCAAGGCTGAAGAACTTAGTCTGCCCTACTATTTGCCCATAGCTGGAGGGAGAATAATTGGATTCATACCTTTCCCAAAGGTATTAGTGCTATGTGAAATGCAATTAGTCTCGGTCAGGATTTGAACTCGTGTCGCCGTGTCCACTTCCTAGGACGGTAACCATTACACCACGGGCAAGATTGGCCCATTAACCAAGGAATTAGTTGACAGATTTTTTTCTAAGAAATTTTTATACCAAAAGTTCAGGTATTCTGTGAAAGGGGCTCTCCCACAGATGTCAATTTTATTTGCTTCCTAGGAAAAATTGACTTTGCTGATCAGTTTTATGATAAAATTTTCTGGGTACCTCTGAGAATGAGGAGGATTCTGAATTGTACAATATAAATAATATCATATGTACTATCATATAAACAATATATAAAATGATATCAATATCTAAGTACAAGTGAAAGCACAATATCATACTAGATGTGCAAAGTGGTATAAAATTCAAGACTATACCACTTTTCCATCAATGCTCTTGGGAAGGCATGAAGCTAACTGTCCCATTATTAATTATCAGTAGCAGACAACAATGTTAGATATAAAAAAAATGGCTATCTACATTTCCACAGTGGCAGCAAAATGACTGCTTTATCTATTGTCAGCTTTGACAGATATAAATCAGTGATAGTAACTATTATATTGTGATTTATTCAAACCTTAAATCGGCAAAACTAGATAATGGTAATTCCTCATCTCAGAAATTCAGACAGAAATTATCTATGTATTTTTGAGATGTAGACATATTAGCAATAATGTTCAACTATCTGCAATTCAGAAGTGAAGCATTTTATTATTCTTTATATTTTTCAAGCTTTTATCATGATTGCAGTTTTTAATACATAGCTGAAGGTATATTATTTTTAGTTTTCTTCAAGAGTATATTATATCTGGTGGTCTTTAAAAGTCATTTGGTACTTGACCAGCAATGTTGCACTTAAAAAGCATTTAAAATCATGTGTGTGTGTGATAATTATTATTGTTAACCAATTAAAAAGAAAAAAATTGGGAGAACCAATGTTTTTTTATTGCTGTCCTAATGTAAAATCTAATGAAATCATTAAAGACAACTGCATCAATTGTCTATTATTTAACAGTTTCATTTTAAATATCTAATTAATGGCAGCAATCCTGATATTTTGTTATAACAACTCAATCAAAATTTTGCTTGGTATAGTTTGTTCCAATATTGATCATTTTGAATTGTTTTGTATCTTTTATATTTCTTTAATTGAGATGTTTTAATAATTGTCCCTAGAAAAAAAAAACAATGCTAATAAAAATTAGTCATTTAATCAAAACATTACTGCATTAAAGAGGAAATTGCATTTTCTCGGGGGTTTTTTTCTTTCAACTTTTTAAAAAACTGTTTTTAGATTCCATTTATGTGGGATATCCCCCAAATTCCAGATTCTAACAATTTTTAAAAGAAAGTGTTTTATGAGTCCTACTTAAAACAATCTGAATTGACACACCTGTACTTTTACTTCCTCTGTATCATTTTGTTTGTTTTTTTCAGGTTGATTTGAGCTCATTATGTTTTGGTTTCTTTGTCTAATGGCATATCATCCTTTGTGGGTTATTTAACGCCAAAGCCATCTATGTAGAAAGACAATAGTGGTACTACTTAACCCACAGCTATAAGGAAGTTCATACATTTCTCAAAATTATTTATCCAAAAGTGAACCTATTAGCATGACTGGAGTTTGAACTCGCTTACTTCAATGTTGCACTCTAGCATGTTAGCCACAGTGCCATAAGGACTCTCCCATGAGCTCATTATGATATCACACAACTTGTATAACTGCTATAAGAATATCCATTTCACACACACATGCATACACTGTAAGCATGAGATAAACAATAAAAAGATTTGATGGCAGAAATTAAAAGTTATAATATATGTATTTATCCAACCTTTCTGCCATGAGCTGGATGTGAAACATGGTCAATTATTAAGCAGAATACAACCGGTTTGAATACAAAGATTTCCTTCTAGACTTGTTGCTGTATCAAAGTGAAAGGGCCTAGTCTATCCAACTATTTTAGCCATAGTTGGGAGGAGAAAAAAATAGATTCATGCCTTTTCAAAGTGCATTAGCACAACATTAAATGCCAACAGCTTCATCCAGGATTTGAACTTGGCTCACCACCCTCATTTCCTATGATGATGACTGTTATGATACAAACACCTCCATAAAACGTTACTGTGATTACAAAAAAAAATGTTTATTACCCCCTTTTTTAAAGAACACTTGAAGGAAAAGATATTGCAGAATTTTTTATATATATATATATACATATACACGTATATAAACAACTCTAGCTTGGGCCAAAAGTACTTGGGCAAAAATATGACACCTTCTTGAATTTATTCCCTCCAGAAGTCAAATAACTCACTTGAAAACTTGAATAATAGAATAAGCAGAAGGGAAGTATCTGTCCTATTTAATCAAACATATATATATATACTCACATGAAAGTTTTTGCAATGCTTTTACCTTACCATTATAACTCTAATAATTATAAATGATTAAAATTCTAGAATAAATGATACAAAATTTTGAAATTAACTTTAAAACATTTCAATCATCAGTAAGACTACAAATCAAATAAAATATGAAAATAAGAAAACAAAATATCATCATGTATGGAAATAAATTTGGACTACACTTATTACAATGCCTCAAGAATTCTCATGGAAAAAAGTCTAATGATTATTTTAAAACTAAGAATTGAATGATTTAAAAGGCTACATTTGAAATATCCAATGTTTTTGAGTAGATAATTGCTCAATCATGTTACCGTACTATCAGCAGATGGTTACATTATTAAATCTCAGTTGTGCCTATTTCTTTACGAGTTATCATACACCAACATTTTTTTATAAAAAAATATATTTACAATATTGAATCTCATTTGTGCCTATTTCTTTACGAGTTCTCATACACCAACATTTTTTTTATAAAAAAATATATTTACAATATTGAATCTCATTTGTGCCTATTTCTTTACGAGTTCTCATACACCAACATTAAAAAAAATATATTTACAATATCAAATCTCATTTGTGCCTATTTCTTTATGAGTTCTCATACACCAACATTTAAAAAAATATATATATTCACAATATTAAATCTTATTTGTGCTTATTTTTTTTACTAGTTCTCATACACCAACATTTTTTTATAAAAAGTAAGATATGGTTAAAGTAAGATATGGTTATAGTATCACCCATAAATACGCACACCCTTAACATTTTTTTTTTTTTTAATAAAAAATCAATTTTCCTCAAAACTAAAGAGACCAGGATTTTTAAAAGAATTTCCAGTGGAACATTATACAATTAAAATAGATATTATTAGGTATTATCTATTACTAAACTCTACAGCAGCCCAGTTCGTTGGGACTGTAGAATATGCCCTCTGCATCTCTGCAGAGATGTTAGACTTCCCCCAACAAATGTCCTGGATATGACACTAAACCCTCTAATGTAGTGAATGTGGAGTACCTCTTCATTGCCATTACTCCCAGCTCCACTCTAACCAGGAGTGGTAGTCCATATCAGAGCTGCAGCTATGGGTTAAATAAAACTGTTTAATGATTTACTCTACTGGAAACCATTTAACCGTGACAAATAAAACTACTGATTTTAAATAGCAATACTTGAAACTATCTGTGTGCAGATAAAACTATTAGTATTAGCAGTACTTGAAACCATTTAACTATGTGCAAATAAAGAAGCTCTGCCTCATGTAAAAATTCTTGCCTACAAACTATTCATTTACGAATCATATATTTGATATATATGAATAAACAGGATTTGGCATTAAATAACCTACAAGGCTTGATATGCCATAAAACACAACCAACCAACTCTACTGCATGAATGATACTTAATGCCTCCTTGCTTAACACTCAGCGTTGTAAAGTATAGATCAAGGTTAAGTGGAGCAGTCCAGAGAAAGGAGTTGTATCCTCTCCTTCAGGTCGCCCAACCAACTTACATATATTTTTGGTTAGAGTTCCCATGGTGTAGAATTCAGTAATGAATAATACCTAATAATATCCACTTTGATTTTATAATATTCCATTAAAAATCATAAAAATTCTGATATCTTTGGTTGAGAAGAAAATGAAGTTTTCCTTTAAAATGTGTGTATGTATATATATATATATATATATATATATATACAAGTTATAATTTTTGAATGCTCAGTATGGCTATTAATGGCTTTTGAGTATAGTACATTGAAGATATTCCCATTATTTAATGTATCGCTCTTTTTATAGTTTGGTATTTTATGTCGGTACAGATAAAAAGTTATTTAATTTGCAGACTAGTATAAATGAGATTGTGTGTGTGTATGAAAATAAAAGAACAAAATATTCTAAATTTCCCATCAAGTGATGTTATAAAAAATAATATTGTTTCAAATGAAGAATTTATATAAATAAAGTGAAACTAATTTAGTTTCATTTATACCAGATTATTGGGTAAAAAAATTAAAGATATTAATACACCTTTTAGCATATCCGGTACTAAGTGATTGTTTAAATGTTTGCTTTTACTTCTCTCTGATATACAGTAGCTTAACATTATACTTAAATGCTGTCTGAAATTCTGAGAAAAATCATTGTTATTGTTTTAGGAATTCATGGCATCCATCAGTTTTTTTTGAGACTGTGAATCTGCCTCTGAATCTTGACAAAGCCCTGGGCAAAGTTTTGCAGAAGACCTGGTAGTTATCTATGCAGCAGGTCTCCCCTCTGTTGTCTAAGGGAAGAGCAAGGAGCTATATAGCTTGGCATCATTGTTACTGTAGCAGTTGCCAGATAGAGGCTGAAGACAACTGGTATATAATACAAACCTCATTTGGTGCCTTATGAACTCTAGTTTCTGATTTTGAATTTAGAGTTTTTACTTCTCTTATTCTGTTTTATTGACCAAGACAAGAGACTTTAAGCTGTCTTACTATTTTACTTATAGCTAGATAGGAAGAGGTGATGGATTCATATATTTACCAAGCATATTAGTGGTAAGTGAAAAGGAAAGAACCATTCCCAGAATCTGAGCTTGGTTTATCGAGTTCATATCCTTTATAGATGACCGTTATACCAGTAATATCTCTGTTATATTTCAGTCAATGGGCGGGGGGCTTTATTTGAATGAAGATACCACACAGAATAACTTAGAGAATAGTCATAATGACTCATCTAAAATTTCAGTCAACATTGATCAAATTAATCTAAAAAAAAAATCAAGTTAATATTTAACTACATATTCTTGGTTGTAGCATATGATGCATGTACAGTTTATCATGTGGATCAATATGAGTGAACATAGAAAGGTGCAAAATAACCCCAGTCTTTCTGAGGCCCAGGATCACTTCATTTCTTTCTGCAATGCTCTATCCAAAGGTAAGAACATGGCTAAAAGAGATGAACAGATAGCATATTCTTATACCAACCCAAAAGAAAAGTTGGTTGAAAAAAGTAAAGTCTAGGAAAGCCAAAGAACACTGATAAAAAAAAAAAAAAATAAAAATAACAAAGATAACGATACTAATCCGAGTAACTAGCATTGTATTATTGAAAATGTGATTATATATTAAGTACTGTATATAGAAATAGGTGTAGTATATAATATGTACCTAACTGACTCTTTGTAAAAAAGCCAGAAAAACAACAAAAGAATAAGTTGTTTATACAGGGTTCTTCCACTTCAGGGGTGATTGCCATAATCAAATATGAATCAGTTACTATAAGTGTAAAATGGTTGAGGAAATTAGCTTCTTTTATCTTAGAGAACAATTAGTCATACTTGTATAAGATGTACTTGGACCTTGACAATACTGATATTTCCCCAATAGGTTTAAAGTAATGACTTTTTATCCACCCCCACAGGTGTAACTTATATGATTTTTTTTTCTATCAAGAGTTAGCAATACTTCTGCACTTTTTATTTTCTGTTTACATATATATATATATATATATATATATATAATGCACTTCTAGGGAATTTCTATGGAGAAATATAAATTTAAAAAATGGGCAAAAACATCTTGAAATAGAAATTGGATAAGTTTAGTAAATAATGGAAATTTTTTATAACCTTCATACGTAATTCAAGCTTCATGGAGTACCTCAATATGGTGGGTGGGGGGATGTTGCCAAATTAGTCTAGCAAATCATTACTAGTATGTTTGATTCTTTTTTGGGGCTTGATAATTGACAGCTTTTTACCAAATTTAAGCTATGCTTAGTAAATAACTATCACTCAGTAATGAATTTGATCCTCACCAGGAGCCCCATACTTATAACTTTGGGCTAAAATCATGCTCAGCTAAGTGAATGACTTGGGCAATTATTATATGATGGTCAGCAAGCTCATTTTGTGATCACCCTGTCAATGTGACCTAGAATACACAAACTGTATCCCTTGTAGAGGGGTAAGATCTCCACAAAAAAAAGGTGTCTCGTTTATGACAGTAAACTGTAGCTAGTGGTAAGGTTACAGTTCTGATAGTCTGGGTAGTGTGGAGTCCCCTCTTCATTGCCATTGCTCCTAAAGTTCTCTCTGACCTAGAGTGATTGTATTTTTTAGGGTTTCATCTATGATTCAAACAGATATGTTTAAAAATTGATAGTATTATATTTGAATACTTGAAACCATATAACTGTGAGCAAACAAATGATTATTATTCACTTGAAACCATATAGTTGTGTATGAATTATTAGTATTAAGAATAATTACTTGAACCTATGATTGTTTTTAAATGATTATTATTACTTTTAGTGGTAAATACACCCAACCAAGCCGAAGCACTACTGCATAGTTTGGAACGAGCCGCAACAGGCATTGGCCTCCATGTCAATGCACACAAAACTGAATATATGTGCTATAATCAAACAGGTGACATTTACACACTAGATGGAACCTCTCTGAAACTAGTTGACAAATTCACCTACCTAGGAAGCAGCGTCTCATCAGCCGAAAAAGACATCGACACACGGCTAACGAAGGCATGGACAGCTATCAATAGGCTCTCGATCATATGGAAATCAGACCTGACCGATAAAATGAAACGCAGTTTCTTCCAGGCAGTGGTCATGTCGATACTGCTATATGGATGCACTACTTGGACGCTAACTAAACAGCTGGAGAAGAAGCTAGACGGCAATTACACAAGAATGTTGCGAGCAATATTGAACAAGTCCTGGCAGCAATACCCCACAAGGCACTAACTACACGGCCACCTACCTCCTATCATGAAAACTATCCAAGCTAGACAAACCAGATATGCAGGACACTGCTGGAGAAGCAAGGACAAGCTCATAAGGGATGTACTCCTATGGACCCCTGCATATGGCCAAGCAAAAGCAGGATGACCAGCTCCTATGGACCCCTGCATATGGCCAAGCAAAAGCAGGATGACCAGCTCGAACATACATACAGCAGCTCTGTGAGGATATGGGATGTAGTCCTGAAGACCTGCCAGAAGTGATGAATGATAGGGAGAAGTGGCGAGAGAGGGTCAGAGATATCTGTGCTTGCGGCACAATATGATGATGATGATGATGATGATATGATAGACTGATTTTGACATTAAATAACCCAACAAGGGTTGACATGCCATAAAACCAATCATCATTTTGTAAACTGATTTGTTTAAGTCATGAGTTTCCTCCATACAAGTCTTCCACTACTGTGTTCTTGTATCAGACTTAGCTATGTTTCGTAAATAAGTCTGATATGGGATTTCTTATTTAATGTTTTATTCTAATCTATTAATTTGAAATTCTTTCTGGTTATTGCAGAGCATTTTCTATCTCTGCATTTTTCTGTATGAGGGTGGGCTGAAAAGTTCATACCTGCTGTTGATGATTTTTTTACTAGTAGGATCCGATCACTGCAATACTGATGGAAGAAGTGGGTGGATTGCTGAAAAATAAACCTCATTTGGTCACATTCCATAAAAAATATCTTGGTCAGCCTATGAACTTTTCAGCTGGCCCTCGAACTTTAATGCTAGTTTAATAGATTTAAAACATATCAACTTGAAATAGCTATTATCTTAAAATGAACAATTTGAATAACAGATTTGCCCTTGAGCAACTGTTGTGAATAAGCTTATTGCAGTTAAATGTGAGGAAGCAGCCTAACCTGTAAAAAAAAAATTTTTCCAAATGAACCTTTCAACTTGCATATACGTCAGAAAAAAAAGTTTCCTTTCATCTTTTTCCCCTGATTAGTTTTACTTTCAATAAGCAGCATGTGAAAAGACTAAAATCCCTGAGAAAGATTTTTAAAAAATACTCATGATTTTGTAGTTTTCAGTATTCTCTTGTACATCTACTGACGTATATGGAGGGAGGAGGTCCTTGTTGCTTAGTGGCTAACATGCTGGACTGCAACATCATAGTAAGTGGAGGGGGTCTTGTGGTATAATGGCTGACATACTAGGTAGTGACATCATAGTAAGCAGAGTGGGTGAGTCCTCATGGCATAGTTTCTAACATGCTGGACTGCAACATCATAGTGAGTTTGAACTCCAGTTGTACTATTATGTTAACTTTCAGACTAAAACCCTTGGAAAAGTTACGAATCCCCTTATCCTCCCAGCCTTATGAGACCCATAGATGGAACCCTAAGAATTACTACCACTCTGGGTCAGAGTTAGCTTTGGAGTAATGACAACACAAAGGTGTTAGTTGTCTGAATTTTTGAGATGAAGCTTGATGATTTTTATCATTAAGGGTATTGTCTTCATCTTTATTGTTATTTCCACAACGTTTCAGCCGATATGTCCTCTGAAATCTGAATATGGACATAGGTAAAAATCATACATAATAGTAGTAATCCTAGTGAAGTAAGAACATTAGGTTTATAAATCCCAAAAATTCTCTCTAAACTGTCCAACAGGACACATAGCATAACGGTTATAGGCATTCGTTTGCTAAGCTTCTAAGGAGACAATCATCTAGTGGTTGCTGGTTCAATCCTGACTACAGGCGAGTAACAATACAGGAATACTTAACACTTGTACCCGGTTATGGATAACGGAATCAGAACAGGTGACGCCGTTGATTCCACGTAGGTTCCCAAGTTCGACAAACACCTGAAGAAGGCCAGAGGACATATCGGCTGAAACGGTGTGGAAATAACAATAAAGATGAAGACAATAGTCCAAAAACCCTTAATGATAAAAAACACAAAGGTGATTTCTCATTTTCCAGAGTTCTAGAAGTGGAACCTCTCTACCGGAGGCAGTTTAATGACATATTCTGCACACGGATTTTTTTTCTTTTTAGAAGGAAGGAGGTTTAACCCTTTTGCAGGGAGTGTAGTTGATATGTTCAAGGCTCTGCTGACAGGGTAAACTCAGTATGGTTTATTTCTCCAGGGCTAAAGAGCTCCAAATGCTATGCTATTTATTCATAGCTGGAAGGAGAAGTAGATCCATGCCTTATCCAAGGGCATTACTACAAACTAATTAATCCCAGCTGGAGTTTGAACTCAGTTCATCAGTTCCATTCTCTGTCACCCAAACGTCAATAAGAATGAAGAATTAAGATCCAAGTTTCATTAAGTTTTTGAAACAAATCAATCTTGAATTTGTAAAATTAATGCTATCCTTCCCAAGAACCATAAATAAACTCAGAGAGGAAGAACATTTTGTTTACTTGAAAACTATTATGATTTACAAGTCTTAAGTGTTTCTACCTCCATTCACCAACTTCTGTATTTTATGCTCTGATAATAAATCCTATACTGTTGGCCTTCCAATAACAAACATAGAGCTAATAAGACAGAAACCAAAAATAGAAAAGAAATCAATGTAAGAATTTTAAGAAGGAGGTTATGACAAGTGTAACACCAAGAGGTTGGTTATTTGTGGACGAACTGATTCTTAAGAATAGGGGGAAAAGATAAAAATTGCTTGAATTGCATTGCGTAGTAATTATTATCTGTAGTGTTAATATATAGTTTTTGTCTGTTCTTATTCTAGATATGATGGACTTTTTAGAGTAACTCTTCAAGTCACTTCTATTCACCAAAATAGATACTTAGCGAGTTATATAATCATTGTAGTTTCTATTTATTCACTATAAGTTCTAAGAAAGTTACAACTTTATATAGATTACTGTTGAGTTTTTTTTGTATCAAGTATGATAAAAAAAAAAAAAGTTTAAATAATCTACAAAATGAAGACTAATCATAATTTATGTATATATTTGTAAGCTTTCAATGGTTCAAACTATTTATAACATTCTTTTTTTACTTAGCACTAGGTTTGATTTGGTTTATTTGTGTAATGGTATATCAATTCATTATGGGTTATTTAATGCCAAAATTTGATTCATTTGGAAATGTTTGATTGTAATCATAACTACATTTTCAATGTTCCATTGTATTTTTTTTGTCTATAATCATTTGTTTGCAAACAGTTACCATATCAAATATTCCTATTTAACACAAATAATTTGTACACAGTTGTATGATTTCAAGAATTCTTATCCAATATCAATAATTTATACACAATCCTGTGGTTTCAAGAAACTGTTTCTATTTAATAAAAAATCATTTGTATGCACACAGTTATATGATTTCTCATATTACTATTTAATAGTAATAATTTTCAAAATGAATCTGTTTGACTCATAATCTTAATGGTACTACCATTTCAGGTGGACCTGGGAGTAATGACAGTGATGGAGTACCCACACAGTTGTCAGATCTCCAAAACTGGAACCTCTCCATACAGATGCATTTTCTTATCGTACCCAGGATATCTCTTTTTTCAGGGTGGGGGAATGTCTTACCCCTCTTCAAAGGATACAGTGTTTTCTAAGCCTCACTGACAGGCTCTATATATGTTCATATTCTAGATCTGATGGATTTTCTGAGAAGAACTTTTGAAGTCACTTCTATCAAAGTAGGACATTACTGTTCATCAATTAAAACATACTTATGTAATTATTTTAGTTTCTATTTAGTCACTTTAAGTTCTACAACAGTTTTTTGCACAACCATGTTTTTGTATTGATTACTGTTGGGCATGCTGAAGAAGTATGATAAAAAGAAAAATAAGTTTAAATACAAAGCAAGATGAAAACTAATTAAAATTCATATATATTTATCTTTGTAAGCTTCCAAGGATTGTTCAGACTTGATATCATTTTCTTGCTACTTTTATCCTTTCACCAGATTTTTAACAATCCATTCTGTTACCTTCTTCAGGTGTACAAATCTGTATAAATAGTGGGATGGGGTCTCTACTATTTTCTTGTTTTCAGCATATCAAGTAAATATTCCAAGAGTTGTACATACTACTCATCTCATTTTTTTTGTTGATTTTGTTGATTGATTTCAAAGGCATGTCAATCTGTTAAGGGTTATTTTATATCTAGAGGTTAGGCAATTGTGTCCATTATATGTTAATATTTGCATTTTTGTGGACTTATTTCTTGAGTTTTATTTTTTGCACACAGTCTTATTGAATACAAATAATTTTTAAACAGATCTTTTTGACCCATGAAACCTTAACATGTATTATTACTCTAGGTTAGAGTGGTCCTGGGAGTAATACCAAAGAGCTCTATCAACAGGGCAATAAAACAAATCTGTAAAACTCTGCTAAAACTTTGTTCACAAAACTATACTCTCTCTCTCTCTCACTATATATATATATATATATATATATATATATATATCTAAGGATCCTTCAAAAAGTTCTAAGCCTCACTCAGAAAGAAGAACCATAGTTGAACATTTCTTGTGGCAACACACTAGCACTTGTTATAAAACTAGAAAAAATAACTTTGATTTCTATCTTAATTTTTGTACAAGTGAAGCCCATAAAAAGGTGGGAGGTGTGAAACAAATTTGAAATTTGAGTTTAGCTGAGAAATTTATGAACAAAAACTTATATCTTTTTATCTTATGCAATACAGTAACTTTGGTGTCAAACTGTACATATTTTCTCTGGATAAAGACTTTTATTTTTCTGCCATTTTAGTTTAGTTTGTTAATTTAGAAGTGTTTGATTACAATCATTATGTTCCAATACACTTATTTGTCTATAGCCATTTGTTTGCATACACTTACCATATTCAAGTATTCCTATCTAATACAAATAATTTATAGATAGTTGTATTGTTTAAATATTTCTATACAATACCAATAATTTATACACAATTATATGGTTTCAAGTAACTATTTCTATTTAATAATAATTTCATTGCACACAGTTGAATGGTTTTCCATATTACTATTTAATACTAATAGTTTTTTAAACAAATTTATTTGACCCATAAAGTCAACCCTACTGCAGTTTTTATACTGAAGATTCTGAAACTTAAAAGTAAAGAAGAATGTCTGAAAAACTAAGTAATTCTTTACTGATATATCATTATAATTTTATATAAAATATTGTATTTAGATAGGCATTAATAAACATCTTAGTAAAGTTGGTGACCTTAGTCGAGGGTGACCCAAAGGCTCCCATTTCAATAGCTGCTACACCAAAGTCTAGGGGAGGGCACTACTCCATTCCCTAGATTGCTCCACTTTACCTTTGATCCTTACCTTATAATGCTGAGTGTTAAGCAAGGTGGCATCAAGTATCATTTTTTAAGTCTTTGGTATGACTCGACCTGTGATTGAACCCCAGTCTCCTGGACCATTGGTGAACACTCTGCTCATTTGGCCAATAGCCCAGTATATATATATATATATATATATATATATATATATAGTAAAAGTCGGTGACTGCAATTGAGGGCAACCTGAAAGCTCCCTTTTTAATAGCTACTACACCAAAGTGTAGGTGAGGACACTACTCCTTTCCTTGGATTGTTCTACTTATCCTTGACACATGCCTTATAATGCTGAGTGTTAAGCAAGGAGATAATAAGTACCATTTTTTGAGTCTTTGGTATGACTCAATCTGGGATTGAACCCTGGTCTCCCAGGCCAGTTATCAATTAAATGGTATAGCTAATCTACGAATGACTTTTTGACACATACTAACAATACATTTAACATAAAAAGCCAGGAATTTGCATTTATCATTGAGCACAAAAATTTTGGGAAGTTTCTCCTGTGTCTTTATTGATTACATTTAGTTATTACTAAACTTAGTTTAGTTGGGGTACAAGGCTAGAAGTACAGGGTATCTAGTAAGAATCAAACTTACTAACAATGATCTGCTAATTCAAACTGCTAACCATTACACCACTTGGTTCTTGAAACAACCAAGAAATGAATGACCTCATTATTGAATTTTATTTTCTGAAAGAGTTAAAGAAACTTAAGAAATGATGTGCCTAATCTGTGGAACAGTAGATGAATTTATGGAATAGCATGTATGTTTCATGGTTCTATATCATTCTCTTCTTGGTTGAGCTGAGAACCTTTCAGCACGTTCCTTGTATAAATTGGATCCAGTAAAATTACCTAACAAAGATTAGTAGCAATAATAAAAACTATTTTCAACTGGGCAATTCTAAATAACCTTGCTACTTATATTTTTATGTGATATAATTAAAAATTCTAAATAGTATATATTAATGTTAACAATGTCTTTACAGAAAAGAATCTTTATACAGTCCAGGAAAATATTCTCTTTGTGTAAGAAAAAAATGTTTCTTTTCTTGTTGCTTTTTTTAATACTATTTCTGTGTGGTACCTTCTCATTGTTGGCTTATAATTCATATACAAAAATTTCCTTTGAATAAGTTTGTGAATGGTAGGATAATAAAAAATGAAAAATAATACTTTTATATGCCGCTATGATATTTTAATGGTTTGATGTCAGGACATCATGCAATAGAAAGTTTTCAAATAGATACCATCCGTTTTTTTTGTGCTTTATAGCAAGCTGGATTCAAGAAATGCACTCAGGTTTTGAATTTTTCTGCTGGGTTGAAAAGTAAACAGGTAACTGGAGGGAAATTGGTTAATGAAAAGAAATCGAAACATGAAATTTTATAAATGAACACAAATTGTAAACAACAACTACTACTACTACTACTTATTATTATTATTATTATTATTATTTTTTTTTTGCATGAATCAACACTTTTAAGAACAGAATGTTATATCTGTCCATAACTGCATAGGATCAGAGTTTTTTAACTTTTGATCAAAGTACAGTATCTGTTTCTTTTACCTCTAGTTTTTACATGTGTGTATTTATTGAGGGTGCTCATGGCATTGTTATTATCATTAAGGAAAATTGACATGGCAACCCAGGTTCAAATCCTAGATGAGGTTGTTTGCATTTCATTTTTTTCCAAATACATGTCACTTCAAGTTATGAAGCTGATATGGGGAGGTAAGAAAACAATATTCATTTTAAGTTTTATCCACTGGCCAGTATTTGAACACTTTCTTGATTTAAGAAAATACTTTTAAAATGATTTGTTCATATATATGTAAATTCACTAAATATAAGATGTACAAAATTTTTAGAATAATAAATTCATTTGTCTAAATTTCTGAGATGAAGCTTAATAATTTTTATCACTTAGAGTATTCAGATTATTATCTTCATCTTCTTGTTATATTCATAATGTTTTGGCTGATGCATCCTTCAGTCTTCTTCAGGTGTTTCATGTGTCCAGCAGAACACATGGCACAATGAATATAGGCCTTTATTTGAAAAGTACTACTTAGGGAAATCATCTGGAGATTGCAAGTTCAATCCTAACTACAGGTAAGTAACAAGGAATACTTACCCTAGCTTAACACTTGTATCCAGTCATAGTTAATGGAATTCAAACAATCTACCTCTGGATTAAATAAAGGGTTCAGTTTGAAGTTCTATGTGGGCTTCCAAGTGCGACATGAAACACCTGAAGAAGTACAAAGGATGCATCGGCCAAAACGTTGTGAATATAACAATGAAGATGAAGACAATAGTCCAAATACTCTAATTGATAAGAAATAATAAATTCATGAACTAATAATTATCTTACCATCCTTATACAATTTTAAAATAATGAAATATGGACCAAAACTTAATAGCAACTTAAATACAAAACCAAATAAATAATGAAATATGTTTTTCCTGTTTTTTGGAAACTATCAGATGAATTACATAGCCGAATTTGATCTGTATATAGATATTGTATTAATTGTGTATATGTTCTGTGCAAATTTTTTTTTTAAAGGTTGATATGAAAAGATAGTAATTTTATATAAAATATTGTCTTCAGATGGACATGATTAAACATCTACTATCTATTTATTATCAATGTTATAATATCAATGTCTTTAGAGCCAATGTATTAGTTCAGTTCAGTATAATTTTAAATATCTCAGACCAATCTATTTAATCTCTAGATAAGACCCTAACAAGAACTATCACACCAAGTCAGAGTGGACCTGGAAGTAATAGCTACAAAGAATAGTCTTTACGCTCTTCCAAATTCCAGAAGTAGAGCTTCACCACCAGATGCACTTTACCCAGAACACTTAGAGCTTGCAGTCTACAAATATTTCAGAGGTTCTGATATGCATATTCCCCAAACTTTGTGTTCTGGGTTATATAAAACATTTCTGAAAATACTAAGTGCAATGGATTGCTGAAAAAATATTTTTGCTCTTTACAAGATTCTTCTTCACTTGGGCCTACAATATTTTTGTATGATGTCATATTGGTGAAATATTTCATTAGCCTCTTCCTGATAATCATTGCTTTCATCATCACTGATGACTCATTATCTGACTCACTGCCAGAATAAGAGAAGAAAGGACAAAGAAATTGCTTGACATCCACACCATGAAAAATCATTGCTTTCACTGCACCCCATCACCATCTACAAAACGTCTTCAATAATGAATTCACTGCCAGGATAGGAACAACAAAGATAAAGACATTTTTGGAGGATATCTTGTCAGCTTCTCCCTAATAGCTAAACCTATATATATATATATATATATATGAGGGTCCGCTGAAAAGTTGATAGGCTGACCAAAATACTCTCAAGGAATATGACCAAACGAGGTTAATTTTTCAACAGTTCCTCTTGCAGTCCACACATTTCTTTTATCAATGTTGCAGTGTTTGGATCCCATTGGTAAAAAATTCATCAACAGCATATATGATACTATCCTTTGAATTTTTCATCCCTCCTTCATTTATATATATATATATATGTGTGTGTGTGTGTTTGGTGTAAGAAATTGATTAAAATGTGTAAGAATTATATATGATACACCCAATCCCATCAGCTTTTTCTCAGTCTACTGCAAAATTCAAGCCTTCCCAAGGTCTGTAAAACATTGGGAGTTTATTAGCATGCTGACCCATAAGAAGTGATTTGAATTCAGAGTTTTCCTTTTCCTAAACTGGTTGTTCTACAAAGGGTTGAGAGCTTAGTCTGCTCTATTATTTACCAATAGCTTAGAGGAGAAGAACTAAATTCATGCTTTTCTCTAATAAAATGCAAAAAATTTGGTCCACAATTTAAAAACGTAGTGATTTTGTTTTCCTTGATGACAACCATTATGCTATATATAAGTAAAGTTGGCGACCTTAGTCGAGGGTGATCCAGTGGTTCCCTTTTCAATAGCTACTACACCAAGGTGTCGGGTAGAGCGCTACTCCATTCCCTGGATTACTCCACTTTACCCTTGATCCTTACCTTATAATGCAGAGTTAAGCAAGGCAGCATCAAGTACCATTTTTTGAGTCTTTGGTATGACTCAATCTGGGATTGCAACCTGGTCTTCCAAACCATTGGCAAACACTCTACAATGAGAGAGAAAGAGAGGGGGTGCTTAGCTCAAAACATCATTTTCATATTTGTTTTTTAATAGCATCTGAAGAATTTCATTTTAACTAACTTTATTTAGAAAGTTTCTTTTTTATCGTATTATAACTATTATCGTGTGCATTTTTAAAATACTGTTGTAATATTGGTATATTTTTATTTATTGATTTTAAAATTGAACATGAAAAAAATTACAAGATTTCTGGTTTATTATGATTTTGTTTTGATTTTAAGGAAGATAAAAATTTGATGCAAGTGAAAAGGATGTAATATTCCCTCAGAATAATTCTAGACTGTGTTTCTTTGGTGACTGGCAACATTTCTTCCAGCTTGGCTCAGAAATTTATAGTTGACAGTCATATTTACTGGATATTGCCTCTTCTGGATTCCTGTTTTTTCAAAGGAAAAAATTTAAATCCCCAGAAGACTGCAAAAGACAACCATAGCAGTTCTTCACTGATATAAAATGTTCTGGGAGGATAGAATGCTGCAGTTGATTGAAAGATGCAAAAGATAGTGGAACAAAAAATAGCCTGACATAATTATTAGCCGAATTTTTATCTGAAATTTTCAGTTTATAACATTTGATCTATGCAATTAATGAAGAAATATTGAATTAAGTGCACTGACAAGTAAAGAGATTATGTTGAAAAATAAATATGCATTGTATAGAAATAAATGCTTTTTATCATTAGATACATCAATATATATATATATGATGTATTGATATATTATTGATGCTATTCAATCAAATTAGAATTGAATATTGTAAAAACTGTTATTTCCTTATCAGTCTTGTAAACCCTGGTGGGGGCCATTGTAGAGTCAACATGGATATACTCTTTAACAATTACCATCTATCTCACTTATATTAGTTGTCATCATGTGGTGGATCTTGGACAAGAAAGTTTAGTGGAGCCAAGGTCCTCATTTGGTGGTTTGCTCTGGTTGTAAATGTAACCATTGTAATTTTTTTAGGAGCCTGTCCATCCTGGCCTGTGCCTTGATCAAAAAGGTCATTCATCAACTTATGCTGTGTCATTTATTTTGATTATTGAAAATGTGTATAAGTATTTATCCAACTCCCTATGGTGCAGGAATGGGACACCAGGTCAGTTTGATATAAGAAGCCCTCGAAGAAGTAAGGAGACAGTGCCAAAAATAGTTCAGTTCTTTTAGCATTCCCCATTTTAGTTGCCAGATAACCCTTTTAGATGAGAGAGCAGGTACGGCCTGGCTGATTTTTTTTTTTTTTAAATTTAGTACATTTCTGTTAGTAAAAGTAAAGTTAGCAACCATAGTCAAGGGTGACTCGAAGGCTCCCTTTTTGATAGTGACTACACCAAGGTGTAGGGGAGGGCACTACTACTTTCTCTAGATTGCTCTACTTTACCCTTGATCCATACCTTATAATGCTGAGTGTTAAGCAAGGAGGCATCAAGTACTATTTTTTGAGTCTTTGGTATGACTCGACTTGGGATTGAACCCAGGTCTCCGGCACACACTCCAACCATCATGCCAATGTGCAAATTTGTATGTTCCAAGAGTTGATTGATAAACTATAATAGGAGTTTTAGGCCAGGTAGAATGACAAGATTGATATTAAAATGAAATGGATTTATTTCTCTTCTTAATTATATCGGGAGATCCCGTGACCTTATGGCTAAAGTGCTGGACCACGACCTCAAAGTAAGCAAATTCAAACTCCAGTCACGCTATTATGTTCACTTTTTGACTAATACTATTTATAAAGGTATGAACCCCCTTATCCCCACCAGCTATGGATTAAATAGTACCACTGTTCTTCTTCTACAAAGATGGCTTTGGAATTGAATAACCTACAAAGATTGATATGCCATTAACCAAACCAAACCAAACCAAAATCACCATTAAGTGCTACACATTTTTTAAAATGTTCTGTCCACTTTTTTTTCTTCAGTCTACACTATAAGCAATTGTTTGTTACAAGTGTAGCAGGAATTTTCCAAATCATGGATAACAAGCTTGTAATAAATTGTAGTATAATGCTGTACTGAGGAATCTTCTGGTTACTTTGATAAAAAGGTTAATGCTCAAGTTGATAAATAAAACAAGCAAACATAAAAACAAATAAGAAGAGGTTGAGTTGAACAGATGTTATCTTTTTATGTATTATTTTAGAATAGGAAAGGGATAGCTAGTATTTAGATCCACTAGATTTTGGCAGAAAAATAGGAGAAAGTTATTTTTGGAAATAATTATATGTGGGTTGTTTTCTATTTTTACATTTGATGAAATACTTGAGTTTGGACCATCACAACTTTATAGTAGTAGGAGACCTTACTAATCAATCAATCTTTGTAAGTTGACCAGTGACTTTAATCAATTTAACTTGTTTATTTTTGTTTTTGTCAGTTAATTTGTTTATTTCTTTATTCAATTGCCTCATGTCACAAAAAGACTGCCAAAAAAAAGGTGATTTTGATTCAAAGTTTTAAAAAAATGTTTCTTGGGGTTTTTTTTTCTTTTTCTTTTTTTACATTTTTTTTTCTAGGTTTTCTTAAATGAAAATTTCACTTTTGAAGCCAACTTTTGAAAATATGCTTCTTATTTGGCTAGAGAAAAAGAATCTTTTTTTTTCTCACTTCTCTTTTTTTTCTTATTCAATTGAAATGTCAAGGAATAATATATTACCATTTTGTTCTTTCAATTTCAGATGGAAGTGGCAACAGTAGTTCTGGGAAAAAGAAACAGCAGCAGCAGCAGTCTAGACCAGATTCAGCCAACACCAAACATATCTCTTTGAAAGATCTCAGCAAGAAGTCTGACAGGACTCTTAATGTTCAGGTATTTAAATCATTTGTCATTCTAACTATACCATAAATGTTTCCAAGCCTTTGGTAGCACCTCCCTCATAGAAAGTTAAACCTGCATGACACTGGTCAAAAGGACCAAGGCTATTTTAGGCTTTGCTCATAAACCATATCATCAGAAGGTAGTTGAATATAACCCTGTAAATGTTTCCTTTATTCTCTAGAGAATTTAGAGTAAAAAGTCTAAAAGAATGAAATTGTTTAATTTGATATTGATAATATTTGAATGGATTGTGCCAGTTATAATTTACTGGCTATTTGGTGCGAGGAAGGATATTTGATTATTTCCTACTCACCAGATTCCATTATGAGCATTAGTGTATCTAGTGATACACTAACACTGTATAAACAGAACGGAAAGATAAGATAAACTCATAGGATTATTCAAGACATTTAATGGATACATACATAAAACAAATATTGCAACAGTAAACAACATGTCTTAACACAGATAAGTTGAATATATTGTTTCAAGAACAGAGTTCAAGGAGAAATGCAAAAATGGTAAAAATGACTTATTTGTCTTTGATGGTTTTCATCATGAGGTGAAATGATGTACTTTGTTGGAGTTGGAGACAAAGGTCTCTATTCTGTTCAATGAACAGAAATGAAAAACATATCTGTTTCACTCCACAAGCGACGACTGAAACTAGTTGGTCTTATCTATTCAACATATGGTGGCAAAAAGAGAAAGAATAAGTGGTGTAAATTCTCATATGACCAACATGCATGATATGGGAAGCCATATTCCCAGTCCAAGGAAAGACAATTATTTGTCTCCCGACAATATCTTAATAGTATCTGCCTAAATTTCTGAGATGGGGACGTTATCATTTGCATTATTTACTAGATTTGTTACCAACTGCAACAAAAAACACCTGAAGAAAGCTGAAGGGTACAGTGGCTGTGTAACAATGCAGTACAGATCAGCTCTGACCACCACGCCATGATCTCACAAGACACCATATGCATCAAAACATATGTAGCCACCCCAATGGCATTTGAATAGGATGTGGCACAGCTGGAAGTTTGATTCTTCAGCATGACCCCAAAATGTTTAATGTTTCTTTCAACTAACAAAACATTGATTCTCATTGGTCCCCATTCTCTGACCTAAAACAAAACACATGTAAAACATTCTGATATCTGCATATCTTAATCTTACAAATCTATTTGTAATTATTTTTCTAACAAAACGATAATTCTCCACCTCTGTTTTTTCAACCTAGAGAAAATACACATTTTGATACCAGTGCACTTAGACCTTCTGTAAATCCACTTGTAATTATCTTTTTAGTAAAATAATGATTTACTGCCCCTATTTTCTTTCTGATGCCAACATATTTTAGGGAAACATGATAGACTTCAACTAAAAGAGATAAGGTATTCTGACATCTGCTAATTGGATGTGAATATGGTACCCAAAACAAACCAGGAACAGAGTTAGCAGATGTGTGGGAGGGGTGAATTCTTTTATTCTAGTTTTTACTTGGTTTTGGTTATTTTCAAGTTTAATCCCAACAATTACATCTCATAACTTCAAATCAATTTCTATGGACCTTCTTTCATCCATTGATTTTTTTCTAATACTCATTTGGACTACCAGATTTCATCTACCTAGAAATCTGACATTGTTCTCTGCTTCAGACCTCCAACTGCACACACATGCAACAATATATGCAAGTGAGTGCCAAGGTCTCTATTTTATTACAACTGAAACATTGTGATAACTAAAACGACAATAATGGTCCAAGTATAAAATATAAATAAAATAATAGAAGGGTGGACTGAAAAGTTTATATAATAGTATCATGTCTGCTGTTGATGACTTTTTGATCAATGGGATCCAAGCACTGCAACACTGATGGAAGAAGTGTGTAGATAACGAGGGAGGGGGACTATGCTGAAAAATATCCCTTATTTGGTCACATTTCATGAGTGTATCTTAGCCTATGCACTTTTCAGCTGACTCTCATGTATAAAAATAGTATAATATGATAATAATAATGCTGTTAAAAGAGTTTAAAGTAAAGAGATTCAATTTATACCTTTAATATTAGATATCAAATATCTCTTGTTTTCTCTGATTGTAGATGAATCATACATTTGAAGAGATTCCTAAATAAAGTCAAAGGTTGCATGTCTAAATCACACTGGGGGTCACCAGTTATTGGGGACTGTTGGTACTAGGGAACATGTCTCATCACGTCCCCACTCACTAAGGTCCAATATTACCATATCCAATGATATATCAACACTGAACAAAATGGAAGGAAAGACAAAACAAGCTCATTTACACACATCAAAATATTTAATATAATACATACATATAAAACATATTGTAAGAATATACAAACATGTGCCAACAGATGAAATGTGCTCATTGTTCCATAACAAGCAGTATATAAAAAGAGATACCTAATTTTTTAAAAGTCTTGTCTTCTTTGATGCTTTTTAATTCAATAGTGAAGCAAATAACAATGTCATTCAAGTGATGAGACTAAATTTGTTCAGTGAACTGAGATAAAAAAATTTTTTTTGTAAATAGAGTTCTTATCTGTTTGATGAATTGTAGACAAAAAAAGGATTCTGAATTTTCACAAGAGTAAGGGACACTTGATGTCAAAGGACATGCCCACAAACCCAAGGGGAGATATTTATTGTCTCCCTACTGAATAATATATAAATTTCAAGATAAAAGTCCTAAAATATAAACACATGTACCACCATCATATTTTAGACACTTTTTAATAGGATTGGGTAAATAAATTGAGCCCTTATTCAGTTTTATAAAATACAAGACTAACTTTACAACTATTTTGTAACAGTGGTCCATGATGATACAGATGTTTCTATTCAAGGCAAAGTAAAGAATTTAATTAGCATTTCATAGTTATATTTGTTATATTGAGAATTTGAATGACATTAAGCACAAATGCTGACCCTACAAAATCATCAGTCAGTTTGAAATTGGCCTGGAAATTGCTTTATTCTCTGAGAGCATTTTAAGTGTATTGCTCTAATAAAAGTCTTGCTATGATGTGCTGTTTTTTCTGAGTTACAGTTATATATACTAACATAATGAAAATTTTAGTAATATACTAGATGACTCATAACATGTTGGGTTCTCATTGTGATAGTGGTTCTTGATGATATTAATGCTTCTGTTCAAGAAGGATTGATGAATCCTAGTAAGCATTTCATTGTTATCTGCTGTATTGAGAATTTGAATGATTAAGAAATGATGTTCAGCACAAATGCTGCTCCTATATTAAAGAATATTAAGTGTATTGCTTTCATATGATCTGTTTAATGTTTTTGCTCAGTTTAATATATATATATATATATATATATATATATATATATATGATGAGGATGATGATGAGGTACCCCTTCATTATCATCGCTCCCAGGTCCAATCTGGCCCAGAGTGGTAGCTCCTGATAAGGTTCTATCTATGGAGAAAATAGAACTGTTTGGCATTTAAACCGAGTGCAAGCAAATGACTTATGTTAAGTTGAATTATTTGTAATAAAACGTTTTGATCATTTTACTGTGTATAAACAGATAATAGATGTTTAATTGAATTGTTAGTGATACATAGCAATACTTGGAACCATTTAATTGTATGCAAAAGAATGAACTTAGATTCATCTAAGAATATCTAAAAATCTTATCAACAAAATGTGTTTATAAATCATATATAAAGAGGATTTGGCATTAAATAACCTACTATAGTTGATATGCCATCAAACCAAACCAAACCTAATCCTATATATTTAATATATATGTATAAAGAGGATTTGTCATTAAATAACCTACAATAGTTGATATGCCATCAAACCAAACCAATCTGGTTAAAAATTAACCCTGTGGCATCCTGCTTGTGGTGTAGGAGTTGGGTAAATACCTACAATTATGATGAGAATTTTTCTTATATGCAGCTGGAAACCTCTGGAGTTACATGGATTCATTGTGGTTGCAAAATAAATATTCTACAACAGCATGTCTTAAATATGTTGTTTATTTGTTGGAAATCTACTATCCTATAAGTCACAAAATGACGATGATTTAATTAGTGAATCCATTTTTATTTATTTCATTGATCATCTGATAAGTCAAAACTTGAATGTTCTTTAAGAGAGAAGTACTTTCAGCATAATTTAATGAATTTAGACATTTACAATAATTTTTTTTTCTTCCACAACCACATTTGAGTCTGGATATAAAATATTCTGTTAACACTTTCCAGATGGACAGACCTGATCTGGCCAGCCAAACATATGTGTTTGTTTACATCTAAATATAATGGTAATAATAATTAGCCAAAGAATGGTATATGCTATTGAATCAGTAAAAGTAATGTGGTGAGTTCTATGTAGCAGCAGCATGCTTCAAAATTAGAAATTTATTTATGATTTTTTATTGATAATTAATCTTATTTTAATAGTGAGAACCAGGTATTCTATTCTTCATTATAATAATGAATTTGATGACTTTGACAGAACTGGAAGTAGTCCAAGTGCTTATACTGTTGATGGCAATATGTATAATTGGAAGTGGGTGACATAATGTTGTTCTGAATTCAAAGGCTGTTTGCATTTCTTTTTGTGCAAATGACTTTGAGAAAGGCATGGATCTATCTGTTCTTTCCCCCTCTCTCTCCAACTATGGGTAAATAGTAGGACAGACAGATTCTTTAGTTTTGGTAAGGCAACCAATCTAGAAGAAAGAAAAGAACTTATGAAATTGTGGACTTTGCTATTCCAGCAAATCATAGATAGCAAAAACAATAATAATAATAATAATAATAATAATAAATACCTAGACCTTGCCAGAGAGCTAAAAGAAGTTATGGAACCTGAAAGTGACACTAATACCAATTATAGTTGGAGTCCTTGGAACAGTTCCAAAGGACCTGGAAAAGAGAGTGGAGGGGTACTGGAGATCAGAGGAAGAATTGAGACTAAGAAAAGTTCTGGAGAGCTGAGGAAACCTACTGTCACTTAGACTTCAGTGAAAACCACCTTTTACCACTGGTGCAAAAAACTCATAGATTCAATAATAATTAAAAGAAGAATAGTGATGCTGATTGATTAAAACAAAATCATTTTGTCTATAAAAGAAATATAAATAAAACGACTGAAAATTATTCAGAGGATGCCATTTTAATCAGAAGGTGGTGTAGTGGTTAACCTGATAAACTGCAACATTATTGCAAGAAAGTTCAAACTCCTATTGCCCTATTATGTTCACTTTGGACTAAAACTCTTAGGAAAGATACAAACCTCCTTATATCCCCCCCAGCAATGGGTTAAATAGTACCGCTACTATTCTTCTGCAAGGATAGCTTGGCATTAAATAACCCACAGAGGTTGATATGCCATTAAACAAAGAAACAAAACCAAACCAGAAGAAAGTTAACAATGTTGAAAGAAATGTAACAAAAATAGAGATAATGGTCTGAAGAAATTACTGAAATGCAATAATACTCCATCAAAATTTTAAAAAATTATTTCATTTCTAATATATTTCTATGAATCTATTCATGACCTCTAACAAGAAATTATATGTAGATTATACACTGGTGAAAGATAACAAAGGCAAAGATAATAAGATTTGATTATACAGGATGGTGCTGAAGTCATGGGGGAGTGGATAACAAAATGAAATAATTGTACTATTACTTCTGTCCCACTTTGTTACAAATTCCAAATTATGGAAAGGTTTCTGACGAATATGAAATAACACATAATTTTCTTATGCTACTGATAAACACCTAACAATCTATAACTTCTGAATTGAAATTATTCTGGAATTTGGTTGTTTTCAAATAATGCTATGGTTATCATGCATGGATACACAGACACACATACAGTATTGCCTATAAATAAGCAATTTTCATTATGTCTAAGCAATTTTCATTATGTCCTGTATATGACAATGAACTGCAAGGAGAAGTCCTTGTGGTGTAGTGGCTAATGTACTGGACTGTGACATTGTAGTAAGCAAGTTCAAACTCTAGTCACATTATTACATTCATTTTTGATCTAATACCCATGGGAAAGTTATGAACTCTCTTATCTCACCCAACAATAGATTAGATAATACGACTACTGTCCTTCTTCAGCTTTGGCATTGAATAACCTATGAAGGTTGATTTGCCATTAAAGAAAGAAACCAAACCAAACAATATATTGCATTCGGAGGTGAGGCTCCAATTTTGGCACCCTAAGGAGTGTGGAGTACGTCTTCATTGCCACAACTCCCAGATCCACTCTGACCTGGAATGGTAGTACTTGGACTAAATAGATCTGTTTAAAATCATTAGTATTGAATATGAATACTTAAAACCATATAACTACATGCAAAGAAACTATTATTAAACCGAAATAATTATTTGAAATAATATAATTGTGCATAGATTATTTGCATCCCATTTTAGCACTCATCATCATCATCTTGTCGTGCTGCCAGCACGGATATCCCTGACCCTCTCTCACCACTCCTCCCTATCATTCATCGCTTCTGGCAGGTCCTCAGGCCTACATCCCGTAGGTTTGAGCTGGTCGCTCTGCTTTTGCTTGGCCATGTGAAGGGGTCGATTGGAGAACTTCACTTATGAGCTCATCCCTGCTTCTCCAGCAGTGTCCTGCATATCTGGTTCATCTAACTTTGATAGTTTTCATGATGGGAGGTAAGTGGCCGTATAGCTGCTGCTTTGTGGGGTGTTGCCTCCCAGACTTGTTCAATATTGCTTGCAGCATTCTTGTGTAGTAGCTGTCAAGCTTTTTCTCCATCTGTTTAGTCAGCATCCATGTAGTGCATCCATATAGTAGTATCAACACAACTGCTGCTTGGAAGAAACTGCGTTTCATTTTATCGGTCAGGTCTGACTTCCATATGACTGATAGCCTATCGATAGCTGTCTATGCCTTTGCTAGTTGCGTGTCAGTGTCATTTTCAGTTGATGAGACACTGCTTCCTAGGTAGGTGAACTTGTCAACTAGTTTCAGAGAGCTACTGCCGAGTGTGGAAATGTTGCCTGTTTGATTAAAGCACATGTATTCCATTTTGTGTGCATTGACATGGAGGCCAATGCCTGTGGCGGCTCATTCCTGACTATGTAGTAGTGTTTCAGCTTGGGCAGGTGCATTTGCCAGAAGCGCTATGTCATCGGCATAGTCAGTGTCGGTAATTGTTTTTGCAGGGTACCTTCTGCTTCTCTTCTTTGTCAGCTTGAAACCGTTTTCTTTGATTTTATCAATCGATGTTCTAAGTACGTAGTCTAGACAGATGATAAAGAGGTATGGGGCTAGTGTGTCTCCCTGCAGTGCTCCTACTACAATGTCGAAGTAGTCTGTGTCTCCATCCGGAGAACATACTTTCACTTTGGTATTTCTATAGAGAATCATTATGGCTGCAACAGTCCCTTTTGGTATGCTGTATGCTATTAGAATTTGTTCCATCTTTCCTCTGTGAATGGAATCGAAGGCCTTGGTAAAGTTGACAAATAGTATTGCCGCTTGTAGGTTTTTTGCCCGTACGCCTTCAAGGATTCTACGGATAGTCAATATTTGTGAGATTGTGGATCTATTTCTCTGGAAGCCATTTCGGTTCTTCCTAAGAATGTTGTCAATTTTTGGTTCTATGCAGTTTCATAGTTGGGCATTATATTTTTTGGTTGCTATGAATGTAAGTGTTATACCTCGGTAGTTCTTGGCTAATCCAAGGTCACCCTTATTAGGGAAAGGGAGGATGCATCCCTTCATCCATCTGTCTATCAGATTTCGATTATAAACTGCGTTACAGTGTCGGAACAGTATGTCGTCAAATTGTCTGGTCTTTAGCATTAAATAGCCCATAAAGAGTTGATATGCCATTAAACAAATAAATCAAATCAATTTTTTATAAAGAGTTTTTTGAAAATATATTAATATTTCAACAACCACACTCTCTTGTTGCCTTACATACCACCGCTCTGATATAAGCGCTATAAAACAGCATCTAATGACAAAGCATAACAAAGACACTGACAAACTCAAATCTTCAGATATAAGAAAGATCCTAATTAACCATACAAAAATCATATATGAAAATAACAATAAAAACCATTTACAAATCCTTGAAGTAATAAGTATAAAAATAAAAAAAACTACTATAAATAAGATAGCATTCAACACAGGTATTAACATATTCAATAACTAACCACCCATTCTAACAGAATGAGCCAACCCCATTTATTAAAAAAAAGACCCTCCATATAAATAAAACTCGCAGCAACAAACAACCTAACACAACCCCTGATGACCAACAAAATGGTTAAAAGTGCTTGGGCTAGTATGTGGTTCTTTCTTTACCATCTTGACCCAGACATAAGAAAAATAACAAGAAAACTCAAACGTCTCCATTGAAGATTTTGAAAAGGAAACAATCTGTGGTCTTTAACCAAACATGTTTAGATAACAACTAGTTGCCTAAGTATACAATATATATATATATATATATATATTCAATTTTGTTTTTCAGCCACAGAGATGATTATATTTTTAGCCAAAGAAAAGGGGAAATTGTTGACATCAAACACACTGAAATATGGAATAATGATTGATGTCTTGCAAACATAAATTTCAAAAGTACACATTGACCTTAAAGCAGTCCAATTCTAATTTAAATATCTAATTAAAATTTGTTTAAGTATTGTTTTTTATACAAAAATTTAGACTTATTTCTTTCTAGCAAACCCCCTTCCCCACAAAAAAAAAAGAAAAAACCAAAAATAAATTTTTAAAATTACTTACTCTATTTTTTAGACAAAAATTTGGACTTATTTCTTTCTAGCCCACCCCCCTTAAAAAAAACAACAGTAAATTTTTTAAATTACTCATTTTATTTAAAAAAAAAAATTTGAACTTATTTCTTTCTAACAAAAAACAAGATATAGTATATAGTATAAGATATCCATAAAATATATGATAAACACATAGTACAAAGACGATAGTATCAACAATATAAACAATACCACTTGTTAGAATTAACACATAACTCTTGTTTGGATGCTTGATATGTATATCGATGTTTTTTTATTGACAAACTCATCAAAATGGAAACCTGTTGTTTAATGAGGATCAAGTTTTATTCTTTTTAATGTATTAATTTATATCAATTTTAAGAAAATATTTTTGATGTATGATATTTAAACTGTCAGTCCAGGATAAACAATACAAAGATGATCAATACATTACAATTCTAATTATATTTGTGTGTGTGTATATATATATATATATATCAACTGGCTCATGGGCCTAGTGGGTAGAGTGTTCGCCAATGGTCCAGGAGACTGGAGTTCAATCCAATGTCGGGTCATACCAAAGACTTTATACCTCCTTGCTTAACGCTCAGCATTATAAGTTATGTATCAAGGGTAAAGTGGAGCAATCCAAGGGAAGGAGTAGCACCTTCCCCTACATCTTGGTGTAGTAGCTATTGAAAAGGAAGCCTTTGGGTTGCCAGTTTTACTTTACTATATTTATATATATATATGTGCCGGTATTTATTGTGTTCCTTGTAGGAATTGTAAATTTAAATGTATGAGTGAAACATCTAAGAACCTTCACACTTGCTTGAAAGAACCCAAAAGAGACATTAGAGTTGGTAACCTTAATAATGCACTTCTTCAACACGTTTCTCAATCAGATCATAACTTTGATTTCAATTCTACAAAGATGCTTGTTTACATTCACAACAAAAGACTAAGACGAATTTTCGAGGCTGGTGCTATTTCATTTTGTAATTCCCTAAACAATCATTTGGATTTTTATAACATTTCTCCATACTTGAGCAAATCCATTTTAAATAGCTACAATATATTCCATCTTTAGTTAACATTTTCCACGCATAAAAGATTTTAAAGGATTTTTTAGCTTTAAATTTACATTTGAATTTAAATTGAATTTGATATGTTAAAAATTTAAATGAATGACACATTAATCATTGTTCCACACATCATAATTTCCCCATTCATTTCTCCAACTCACCGCATTTTTCACACAGATATCTAAATAAATTTTCCCCTTACCTTTTGAATTCTATTTTCCCTTTCTCCCTCTCTCTTGTAAATATCTTATCTCTTTACTTTATCCGTCTTTCATTTAATCATATTTACCAACCCCTCCGTTCGGGCAGGATATGACACATGGTCAATTTTTTAAGCGGAGTTTAACAGGTTTGAATTCAGAGTTTTCTTTCTCCTAGACTAGTTGCCTCACCAAGGCTGAAGAACCTAGTCTGCCCTACTATTTTACCCATAGCTGGAGGGCAAATAATTGGATTCATACCTTTCCCAAGGGTATTAGTGCTATGTGAATTGCAATTGGTCTCGTCCAGGATTTGAACTTGTGTCGCCGTGTCCATTTCCTGCGACAATAACCATTACACCACGGGCACCACCGTCTTTCATTTAATATTTCACCTACCCTTTTTTCCCACATCTACCATTCTTCCTCTTTTTAACTTTTTTTTTTTGTGGGGGGGGGCTCATGGTGTAATGGTTAAAGCGATGGACTGCGGAATAGTAGTAAGCGAGTTTGTACTCCAGTCACGCTATTACATTCACTTTCAGGCAAATACCCTTTAGAAAGGTATGAACCCCCTTATCCTCCCAGCTATGGGTTAAATAGTACCGCTACTGTTCTTCTAGGAGAATAGCTTTGGTATTAAATAACCTACAAAGGTTGATATGCCATTAAACAAAGAAACCAGACCAAATTTAACTTTTATTATTTATAAATATCAATCTACTTTATTTTATTTTTGTCATTTACATTACTTTGTTACTCTGTTATTCATGTTTGTTTCACTTGTTTTATCCTCTCTATTATTCTTTTATCCTCTTATGATCTATTTCTTCTGTTTTCTTCTTCTCTCTTCCTTCCTTCTTTTGGTTTCTCCTTCTTCCTCCTTTTGATTCACAATCTTTCTCGATGAACAAATTCTATACAATATTCCTAATAAGTCACATGACTTAATTTTAAAAACAAACGCTGATTTACTGATTAAATGACCAACTCTTTCCTCTTTCCAAATATATAGATTTTCCTTAGGTTTGTATTTTTTAAACATCCATCATTGATTTAACATCACAAATATCATCCCTCCCAGTCTTGATTATGGTTCATTAAAACCTGAAACGCTATAGTGTCAACTTTGTTTCTCAATGAATCTCTCCGTCTGCTTGGTTTACCTTGTTATAAATCTCTCTCTCTCTCTCTCTCTCTCTCTCTATATATATATATATATATATATATATATATATATATACATATATATATATATATATATATATATATAAGTGTGTTTGAAACAATTTATTTCAGTTCCAAACAACAAACTATATGGTTTCCCCTTCAGAGTTATGCCCCACAAGTCTAATGTACTTTCCGATACTTCTCTGCCATGCATCTATGCACTGCTGAAAAAATTCTTCTGAGATGCTCCTCAACTCCATTGTTGGAGCCCTCTTGAAGGCTTTCAAGCCTTCAAAATGGGTCCACTTGATGATCTGTTGAGCTAGAGGAAAAGAAAAAACTTACATGGAGCAAGATCAGGTGAATAGTGAGGTTTCAGTACAGCAATGTTCCTCTCAGCCAAGAACTGCCAGATACTCAGGGCATTTTAAACAGGCACATTGTCATATTGAAGTAACCACAATTTGTCCTGCCACAACTCTCATCTCTTCTCACGCACTGAGCAAATCATACACTGAAGGATCTCCTTGTAAAATTGCTGACTGATCATATGGCCTGAAGGCAAGAACTCACTGTGGATAATGCCTCTCACATCAAAAAACATGATCAACATAACTTTGACTTTTGATGATGACTGTCTTACTTTTTTTTTTCAACATCAGAGATTTCCACTGACTGCTCTGGTTCTTTGTTTCCAGGTCATACTCAAAAATCCATTTCCTATTTCCAGTGATAACTATACAAAGCAAATCTGGTTCAGTTTGTTGATGCTCAATGATGTCCTGACACACCTGCATATGGTGCTTATTCTGATCATCATTCAGCAGTCTTGGCACCATTTTTGTACAAACTATCCACATCTTACCCAAATATTTGGTGATAATCTTCCAAACACTGTCCGTTTTTATGTCCTACTGACTTGCGATCATTTGAACAATTAACCAATGATTGCCACTCACCACCTGCCTTACCTGCTCAATGTTGACCTCAGTCCTGCTTGTTGAAGGCTTCTGGCTCTTGGGGTCAAATTTCACTCCTCCCTCTCCTCTTTGAACCTCTTGTGTCACTCAAAAATAACTTTATACACTTACTGAAGCATTTCAAGTGTTTGTGACTGTTTTCCCTAATCGGACCAAAAATTTCAAATTTATTTGTTGCTTGGTATTCATCATTCATTCCTCAGTGCTTATAGCTGAACAACTTGAAAAAGAGATATAAACAAAAGAAATTGAAAAAATACAATGATTGCAGAAAGCTAAGATTACAGTTATATACAATTATATCCCAAGATATTCTGTTAGATAACAATCTGCTTATTCTTCTTTCAACCATAACTCACACAGCACACCAAGTCTCATTACTTTTCGGAGAGACTTCATGTGTGTGTGTATGTATGTGTATAACAATAACCCAGGAAAAACAGCACGGCAAGATTTTTATTAGAGTAATGCACTTAAAATGCTCAAAGAGAATAAAGCAATTTTCTGTCTCATTGATTTTGTTTTTGCATATGCATTGAACATCTTTTTTAATTGTCCAAATTCTCAATATAACTACAAAATGCTAATTAGAATTTTTCACTTTTTCAATAGAAACATCACTATCCTTATAGATCATTGTTACAATGAGAACCCAACAGTTGTGGATTATTTAACATAATAACTAAAATTTTCATCATATCTAGACATATATAATCATAATAACTAAAACTGTCATCATCTCTAGACATATATAATCATAATAACTAAAACTGTCATCATCTCTAGACATATATGATCATAATAACTAAAACTATCATCATGTCTAGACATATATAATCATAACATAACAATAACAGCACATCATAGCAAAACTTTTATTACATCAGTGTACTTAAAATGCTCTAACTAGAGAATAAAGCAATTTCAAATGTAAGCAATATTCATAAGCCCATATGAATGAGACAATAAAAAAATATGTTCTGAAAAACATTGTTAATAATCATTTTGAGCTACTGTATTTCTTCTATTTTGGATAATAGCTGTATTTATTTGTATTCTCTTAATATGATTTTCCTCCCTTTCTTCATTGATAAGAGCCCTATATTGTCTTCTTGCAGCTCATTTTATTCTCTTGGCTTCCTCTTCACTTTCAGTTTACATTCTTTTAGATAATCATCTTCTTTCTGCTTGGAGCCTGACTTCAGTTTCTTCTTATGATTCACTCTCTCACCTCTGAGTAATTCTTAATCTGTTTCAAGCTTTGTTGCAATTTCTTCTCATCTTACTAACCATGTGTGACATTGATTTGTTCTTGTAGTAACTGTGGTGTTCTTGCTTCTTTGTGTTTCTTGTTGTTGTCTTGCAGCAGTTCTGTCCAAATCATGCGTGGCATTGATCTGTTCTTGTGTTAACTCTTGTCTTTTTTTTGCAGCTTGAAATTGGGCAATTTTTCTGTGCATTTCATTTATATTTCTCTGTTGTCCTTTCAAAAAGTCTGAATTACATCTTTTTTGCTCTAGCCTTCCTCTTCTTCAACAATTGACATCTTTTATTTAAACCTTCCATGCTCGGTAATTTAGATTTTGATATGGTAATAATACTAAAGAAAGAATAAAATAAAAGTTGGCGACCTTAGTCAAGACTGACTCAAAGGCTCCCTTTTCGATAGCTACTACACTGAGGTGTAGGGAAGGGCACTACTCCATTCCCTGGGTTGCTCCACTTTATCCTTGATCTTTATCCTTATAGTGCTGAATGTGAAGCAAGGTGGCATCAAGTACCATTTTTTGAGTCTTTGGTATGACTCGTATTGAGATTGAACCTGGGTTTCTCGGACCACTGGTGAACATTTTACACATTAGGCCAATGGCCTGGTAATATAAGTGACTAATACAATGAATTGATGTGAAAATGTAAAACTTAATTTTGAACAAAGGAAATCCTATCTGCTTTCTTTTTAAAAGAAAGCAAACCCCAAAATTTTCAGCCACAAACAAAAAATAAAGAAAAAGAAAAATCTAATCAAAATGAATAAATAAGAATTTTTGGTTAAAACAAAAATTAGATTTTTTGATAAATACTATTAGTAAAACAAAATCTACCAGAAATCAACTAACAATATAAAATTTAATTTTCAATGTTTATCATTTTCAAAAATTTAATTTTCAATGTTCATCATTTTCAAAAATATTCTTTAAAAATTATTGGATTGGAACAGCAATCAATTTGAAAAAAAAAATGATTTACTTTGATTCTGAATATTTAGACTTTGATTTTTGTTGGTTTGTCCAGACAAGATCATGGAATGTCCCTTCTTAAATAAAGTTTTGTATTACGCCAGTGCTCATCTAAAAATTCTTTTTTTCCTTTTCATTTGATTTTTCTTATTGATTTTTATGAAGCAAACAATAACTTACCTAAAATTTCATCAAGTTTCAATTCCTCTTCCCGCCCCACATTTACATACAGATCATTCCCTTCTTGTTTTACATAATGATTATTCATAAAAACATAATACTTGAAATTCAAATGAAAATACTTTCTGAGCTAGTTGCTGGTCTCACTGATTAAATACAGATCCAGTTTTCTCTGTCAGTTTCTGATTTTTATAGGTAAACAACTACAAAAAAAATTAACAGCCATGAAATCCTTTATAAAAAAAACAAACATAACACAAATATAAAGAAAACTTTTATTCCTTTGTACTTTTTGCTGACTCAAATTTCCAAAAACCTACTTATATCGTTACCTTTTTTGTGTTGAAAAACAACTTATTTTGACTATTAAAGTTAAATTGTGCAGTTTCAATTGCTTTAAATTACTTCTTTTTCCTTTTGCTAAATTCAAACGCATAACTTCTGTCAATAATTTTATTGTAGAATGGGTCTGAAATTATTTTTATGGTTTAGGGTTGAACCCATATTTCACTCACTTGCTAGGAAAAAAGGAAGCAAAGCTGTTGTTCTTTTGTTAATATCTAATCATTAGAATAAATTTCAAAATGATTTTTCTTTTTCTCTGTATCAAAACCAAATAAGTGTGCATGTTCACACACCTAAGTATATATCAGTTTGACTTACTCACTGAAAATAGGAAATGCCATGTGTTTTGAGTCAGGATACAAGGTGTGTTTAAAAAGTATCCAGACTGATACTGTACTTAATAAGACAGAAATAAAAAGGAATGAAACATCAATTTTCTTTAAAATAGTCCACTTTTGCATTCAATACACTTATTCCAACAAATTTTTCATTAGTCCAAGCATCTCTGAACCTCTTCTTTTGATATGATGAGAAAGTGTACTATTGTATTTCTTTGTTAATGTTCTCATGTCCTCAAATCTTTCCCTTGAGATGGATTTTCAGTTTAAGAAATGGGAAAAAATTGTATGGAGCTATCATCACTTAACAGGTATACCTTACCTTACGTCGGTAATTCATTCCAGGAGAGGTTGCCTCTTAAGTCAAAGAACAACCTAAGTCGAATTTACTTGTCACTAGGCTAAAACACAAATAACCATTCCCAGGTCTGTATTTTATTTATAAATGCATTTTTTATAATATATAGCTAAAAAGAATCTATTTTAAGCTTACAAACAAATTTTAGTTTTTAATATAGAACAGAAAAAATTAATCTGAATTTACAAATAGATGTATGTACATACATATAAATGTTGATTTATACAATTTGGTAATCTTTACAGTATATTGTGAACTCTTTATTTGTGAATGTGGTTTGCTGTAAGACATTATAAAATGAAATGATTTTGTAAGGATAAATAACAAATACAGGAATTAAAATTATTTTGCAATAGTAGAAAATTAACTAATATATGTTAAGTTTACCAATATTAACATTCAATTTGTTTATCTACATTGCAGACATGTATACAGTTTTCTGACTCATTCCAAAAAGATCAAGCAATTAATATAACCTTGATTTTATATACTTCTTTCTTATTTATTGTACAGTAGCATGATTTTATGCGTTTTTGACACTTTTCTTGTGATATTACAACTTCAGTATTTCTAGCAAACAGATATAAAGTTGAATGACTTAAACTTGATTTTTATTTTTCCATATATCTTTTTATGACAAACGATGTATTATCAAGAAATGATGTAACCCAAGGTATACCTGTATTATATAAGTTGCTTAGCTGTGCACATATCTTCATTTAGATTTTGAAATTAAAGTTTCAGTCTTGATATTTTTTCATCATACCTCATACATTTGCATGTAAAAGCACAATGAGCAATATTATGGTAGTAAGTATGGTTCTCACTGGATGCTCCATACTTCTAGCTTTATGCCAAACTAAGTTAAGTAAATGATTGTACTGGCTTGTACAGTTAAATAATTCTTTTATATATATTTAATTGAATATATAAACTATAGACATTATTTAATATAGCTACTTTAAGTTTGGCTGATTTATGATAGACAAAAGTAATAAGACCAATAGGAATATTTCATTTGGGTTATTTATTTTTTGATTCTTCTCAACTAGTTTTGACCTAAGGTCATCACCAGGAGAAAAGTTTTTGTGAAAAAAAAGTTTTCCTTTAGAAAGTTTTTGAAAGAGTTGATATGCTATAAAAGCAATGAAAAATGAACTATTAACGTAACATATCCATTCACTGAATTCTTTTCTTTTTTTTTTCAAAACAAACGCACACAAACATAATGAGAATTTTAGTTATAAATTATATACTTTCTAGTGATGATTGCATGTTATTTTATTCCTCTTGTTGAACAGAAAGGAAATATTGAAAAGAACTGGGTTTTTTTCTTTTGGTTTCTTTTTTTAAACTTTTTAAACTTTTAGAAGTGCTTGAAATTGGCTTTTTTTTTTCATGGGATGATAAAAATGATTTATGGCGTATAGGAAGTCTAACATGTATTGGGACTCGACCAGAAGTTCATTGACATACTACCCTGAATGATTGTGTGTCAATGTTTGTCTCTGTACAGAGTGGACCAAAGGTCACTTTCCTAAGTTCTTGTATACAATTTCTTAAATTTAATTGATCTGATTTTTTATATTTAAAAAATAAATATAAAAAATAAAAGTTTTTGAACTAATAAATTTAAATAGATTTTTTTTTAAATATTCAAAGAGGATATATAGTGTATTTATATGAGGTCCGAGTACTGTGTATACACCTCTTATCTTGGGACTTGTGCATGTATTGATGTGTGTATATTATCATTCTTTGTATTCCAGCTATATTAATTCTATGTTTAATGTTGAGTAAATGGAATATTCAAGGTGTTACAATTTTATTTTCTGTCAGAGAGAAAGATAGAAATTTTTCACATTAGAGTTGTATATTTTACTATACACAAATGCAGTGATAAGTAAGACTGTGTAACCTCTCTATTTTTAATTGGAGGACAGAATTGCTTTGAAAATCAGCATTCGAAATCCTAGGGTTTTTTTGTGTTTGCTTTTGTTTTGTTTTGTTTTTTTTTTACTTTGTATTAGATGCAAACTTGCATCTGTCTCAGCCATCAAAGTAGATGGATGATAGCAAAATTGCTAGAAACAAAATGTCTTAATCCTTAGAACCCAGAGTCCCTCACATATAATATTAGTATAAAATGGAATCAGTGACCAGAATTCAAATCCTGGGCAAAGCTGTTTGCATTTCACTGCAAGCTAATGCCTTTGAGAAAGGCATAAATCCATCTTTTCTCTTCTACCCCAGCTTTGGTGAGGCAACCAGTATAAGAGAAGAAAAACTGAATTCAAACCAGCTTCACTTCACTTAAAAATTGACCTTGTGTCACATCCTACTTGTGTCTGAACATACATGTTCAAAGTCAACATTTATCAACTGATTTTCAATCAGGAATGCTAACAGAGAAATTTTTTTTAAAACTCTCATTATTTTCTGTACAGACCTCATCATCTCCTTCAAAGAAATTCCTTGGACATCAATCCAATAATTTCATAAAAAGTAGAAGTAAAAATTCATACTGCATTCGGTTCATGTGCACTGTTCAAATTTGTTAAACTTGACAAGCAAATATATTACATTTACAAGCATCAATGCTATTTGAAAGTTGACCTTGGTTTCATTCAGCTACTCAAAAGATATTTAGTAAACCTTGTTTGGTGTGAAACAAAGCTACATTCAAAACTAATGAGTTATAAGACTAGTTTGCTATCTTCTACATTAGAATCTGTATAACATTAGTAAAAATGCTTACACAGTTAAAAAGATAATATACGGTATTAAAAATGAAAGTTAAAGAGTTAATTACAGCAATTAGATATAAATGATCCCAATCAATTCATCATGGTTCAAGAGTGATAAAATGTCTGAGATTAACTAAATGTCATTACATAGCTTGTTTATTTACCTGTTTAACTATTCTGCTATAATATAGTTTTTCTGATGTCTCTTTTTACATTCTGTGCTAAGGTTACAAAGTTAATCCTAAAGATTGATTATATATTTACTAACTTATGATTATCCTCACAGTGGGTGAGTTTTCTTTAGACTCGTGGGGGGGTAAACATTTATTTTCTTATTAATTTAAAGTTTGTTCTTACAAACTTGCAGCTGTCTCAGCCACTAAAGTAGATAGATTATCACCTATAAATAAGTACACCTCTATTTCTAGTGGAACATTTCTTTCAAGTAGCAGCCATGTCAGTACTATTATATGGTTGCACCATTTGTTCTTTAATGAACTGTTTGGAGAAAAAGCTAGATGGGGACTAAACAAGGATGCTGCATGCTGGTTTGAACAAATCTTGGAAGCAGCATCCTACAAAACAGCAACTTACTCCCAAACCATCCAAGACAGACAAGCAAGACATGGTGAGGAAAGCTGGTGAAGTAAGTACAAACTCATTAGGGACATCTTCTTACTTATGGACTCATACACCTGGACACACCAGTGTTGACCAACCAGCAAAAACATTCATCAGCTCTGTGCAGACATTCAATACAGTTTAGAAGATTTACCAAGAAGGATCACTTATAGGAACAGATGGTGGGAGAGAGTCAAAGGAATCTGTACTGTCAGCATACCTTGATGATGATGATGTTGATGATGATATCAAAACCTTATTAGGTATTATTCAATACCAAACTCTACAGAATTGAATCTATACCCAAGAATAAAACTGCATATATATATATATATATATATATATATATATATATATATATATATATATATATATATAAAGGATTTATTTATTTTGGGGCTGCTTCATATTCATATTTTTGGTTATTATTAAAATTGTTTGAAGTATATTATTGTTGATATTGTAACAAGATAGACTGTATCAATAGTGCTGAAAACAAAATTAGTCTTAACAATAATTATGAGTCAAATTTTAATCCAAAATTTCTCTAATCCTCTCTCTGCTTTGTCGACAGGGCTTAGAAAATGCCAGCTGAAACCCCTGCTGGAAGATAAGACACCTTTCAAAAAAGGATGTCTTGATGATGATACTAAACTGCATCCAGTGATAAGGCTCCAATTCTGGTACTTTGAAGGGTTTTAGGCTACTCTTTTATTGCCATTACTGCAAGGTCAACTCTGACCCAGAGTAGTAGTACCTGTGAGAGTCTCATCTATGGGTCAGAGAGATTTGAGATAATTTTTTGATTTTGAATTCTATTTATATAGTGGCTCTTAAAGTATTGTTATTGTAACTAAGTATGGAGTCTTTACCCATTTAAAATCATTGTAAACTATACTTTAGTTACTAAAAACTATATAATTGCTTTCTCTGTGTAAAAGAATGTGACTTGTACCATTTGTAGACCTAATAAAGAGCTATCTTTTCACCAAGTTTCATTTAGGTTTTGCAATAGCCATAAGCAAATTAAAATTTCCAAGTTGCTGGCAGATATTGGCACAGAAAGTTTATTGCTTATTACTCTGTCCAAGCTCTGTCCATATAAGGAACACGTAAAAGATAATCTTTGCTCACTCTTAGAATAGCCATGGCATGAGCATAGATTCTCTGTATGTGTTTACCCAACCTCTCCACCACAGGTAGGATGTGACACAAGGTCAATTTTCAAGCAGAGTGCAGCTGGTTTGACTTCAGATCTTTTTTTCTCCTTGACTAGTTGCCAACCAAGGCTAAAGAACCCACTCTATCATAAATCTCTCTATATATATAACACATCACTTAATAAGTTCTGGGCCTAACGAATAAAACAACTTTTAGACAAAATTTGACTTTATTCATCAACATAGTCTCCTAGCATGATACACTGATTCTCTAACAAATCAATGCCTTTTTTGTCGAATGATTTATCTTTGGCCTCAAAATATGCTTCAGTTTCCGATATCACTTCTTCATTGGAGCTAAATCTCTTTCCCTGGAGCATTCTTTTGAGCTCTGCAAACAACCAGTAGTCACTGGGGGTCAGATCTGGAGAATAGGGTGTGTGCAGAAGCAATTCGAAGTACAATTCAAGTAGTTTTAACATAGTTGCGATCGACTTGTGACACGGTGAATTGTCTTGGTGAAAGAGCACTTTTTTCTTCTTCATTTGTTGCTGTTTTTTAGCAATTTCTTCCTTCAAACGCATTAGTAATGCTATATAATATTCACTATTGATGGTTCTTCCTTTCTCAAGGTAATCAATGGAAAAAATACCTTGTACATCCCAAAATATCGAAGCCAAAACTTTGCCTGCTGATGTTTGTGTCTTTGGTCACTTTGGACAGCTTTCACTTGCTGCTGTCCACTCAACTGAGTGCCAATTTGAGTCCAGAGTGAAGTGGTGGATTCATGTTTCATCCATTGTCACATATTTATGCAAAAATTCCTTTTGCATTGAAACAGTTACAAACAATACTCTGAATTGTCGACATGTTGTTTTTGATCAATTGTGAGCAAACTTGACACCCACTTTGAACACAGCTTTCTCATAGACAAATGTTCATGCAAAATGGTGACTACATTACCTTCTGATATCTTCAATTCCTCTGCTAACTCACACTACTTCAATTTATGATCAGCCAAAACAAGTTTGTGCAGTGTTTTGGTGTTTTCTGGGACAACTGGTGAATTTGGGCAACCTGAGCATTCAGCAGTTAAGAGGTGGTATACCACCTCTTAACTGTTGTTTCCAACAGAGCAGAGTCCAAATAACACTTATCAAGCCATTATCAAGCCATTGCTTTGTTTGAACAGTATTTTTTCCAATCAGAAAGCAATACTTTATCAACATATGAAATTCAGATTTTTCCATGGTTTTGAAAATTTGCAACAGTAGCTTTACTTAAATAACTGTAATTTGTAACCTAATAATCCGATTGGGCTCAAATTTTGACATGTACCATTTGAAGGTTAGTACTTTATAAAAATCATATGGATTTTTTATTAGTGGTGCCATCTATGTGTCAGGACCAGGACTTATTGAGTGACATGTTATTTTTCTCCTTGACTGGTTGCCAACCAAGGCTAAAGAACCCACTCTATCATAAATCTATATATATAACACATCACTTAATAAGTTCCAGGCCTAACTAATAAAACAACTTTTAGACAAAATTTGACTTTATTCATCAACATAGTCTTGTATGTGCTTGTATGTATATGCACAAATGTGCACATATATACTTTCACATACAAACACACACACAGGTAAAAATGAAAAAATTAGATTGGAGCAAAATAAGATACATTGATTATAAGGAAGCGAACTAGATAGATATTTGTTAAACCATAAATACTATGTCCATAATCATTTATGCAACTTATTTTTAAAAATCTTAGAAATGTTAAAAATAATTTTACAATGAATCTGCATATGTCTGTAGACATTATGGAGGCACTTGTGGTGTAATGGTTATCACCCTAGGAAATGGACACAGCAAGCCGAGTTCAAATCCTGGATGATGCTGTTTGTATTTCACATAGCACTAATATGCTTGGGAAAGGTATGAATCCAGCTATGGGTAAATAATAGGGTAAACTGAGCACTTTAACCTTGGTATAGCAACCAGTCAAGGAAAAGAAAGCTTTGACTTCAAACCTGTTAAACTCTGCTTAAAAATTGACCCAGTATCACATTCTGCTTATGCAGATGCTTTGGGAAAATACAAAATAAATACAAATCTAAAGTCATGTAGATGGCGGGAGGAGAACAGATAGATTCATGCCTTTCCTAATGGCATCAGCACAAAGTGAAACACAAACAGCCTGATCCAGGTTTTGAACTTAGGTCGCCAGTTCTCTTTCCTGTAGTAATAGTTACACTAAACACACTTCTGTGTATTCAGAAGTTAAACATGCATCTCAAGACCCTGATCTCTTTACTGATAGTTTTACTCTTGCCTTTTTGACACTTACCTGTCCAATAAACCTGTATGTGAATCCAGCAAATTCTCTTTCAGCATGTTATAGGCTCACTTTGTAATGAAATGTATTTTTGTATTATAATTATATATCTGCCTTTCAAGTGTTACTTCATGCAATTGTTATAACACATCTTTCCACTTACATCTATAATTAAAACCACAAAACTATCACACACAGATGCATAATTTAACATTGATAATCCTACATTGTCCAATGTTCACTGAGAACTTTCTAAAACCAACTCAGATGAATTATCAATAGAAAACATGGACTCTACAATTGTAATTGAATGTTACAGAAGCATGACTCAACTATAACTAAACAGTCTCTGTTTTGTAAGAAAAACAACAATCTGTAATTAGTGCCTATGTAGGAGCAATATTCTACTGTTTTGTTATTAATGATAATACACTCCTTTGGGGGGGGGGGGTTGAGATGCTAATTAACCTTCATAAAATTTCTCTTTGCAGCACATGAGAACAGAAGAAGAACTTCGAAAAGTGGAGAAAGAAATCAGAAGATTAAAAGACTGCATTCTAAGAAATGAATACAAGTAAGTTAAAACTTTCAGATTTAACTCTTAGAAAAATCAGAGTTTGATTTTGGTTATATGCTAAACTTTTTGACATGTATCTTTCCACGCACACATTATATGCATGTCTCTCTCTCTTTCTTTTATATATATATATATATATATAGTATACTTAGTCCAGTTAAACTGGAGTTGGGAGTAATTCCATCAGGACAAGAAATTATTCATGAATGAATATTTAAATTTTCCTGGTAAAGAGCTCAATGTACCAATAATACAGAGCAATAATTTCTTTAAGAAAAAACAATGAAACCAATCACAAAGGATTATAAATTTATTTCCGTCCTGTTACGCATTTTTGAAATTTCCAAAAACACGAAAAAAAATTAACAGGACTTCTTCAGATCTTTTTGATAAAAATATATATATATATGAAAAGAATTTCCATTCATTAACTAACAAGTTACCCTTTTAAGCCTAAAAAAAACCCTCCGCAAAACCAGAGGTTGACTTATATGGGAGAGCTAAAATCCAAATCTGTACCACAATGATCAACCAGTGGCAAAGATTTGGATTTTAGCCCTAGTCAATTTATATGCCACAATTTATTGTAGGTATGAGCAAAAATAGGACACACTGATTGTAAGAAGGAGAACAAAAATAGATTAATATTTGTTAAGCTATCATAAATACAATGACTATAATGATTTATGAAACCCGTTAAAAAATTTTTATGATGAGTCTTTAAATCTCACTTATATATATATATATAAAATCATGTAAAAGTCAAGTTCATATAAAAGTTGACCATTAATTGTTGGTCATAAAATCATGAATGAACAGAATTTTTTGAAACCAAGGCTTGCTTTTATTCCCTGCCATTATGCTTGAATTTCAACCTCATAAATTTATTATGTATAGTTTGAAGGAATTTTTAGCATAAAAGTAATTTTCAAAATTCAATATTTCTCTCTCTCTCTCTCTCTCTCTCTCTATATATATATATATAGAGAGAGAGAGAAGATAAGAGCAAACCTTCATAAAAATTATGGATTCAGCTGTTTTCTATAAGTTACTGAGAATAGAATTGTGTTCAGCTCTTATTGCTGAGAATGAGCTTTATTAGTCAATATGTTACCCATCATTTAATTTCTGTTTGCCATCATTTTCTGTAGAAACTGACACCTTTGTTTTTTATCATATTGTACATCTGAAAAAGACTGTAGAATAGCTCATCCAAAATAACCTAATATCAAAAACAGTATAAAGAATGTGTTCAATTTTTGGAATGCAACATGCTACCCTAAAATTTGAAGAAATAAGTTGCAAAATGAATTCTTCAAAGAAAGAATGAGATAAACATATTGATCAGTGTTCAAAATCTCTAGACTTTTTCAAGTGTTTCTCCTGCTATTTCATCAAACATCCTTCACTATTTCAATAACACTTTTCATCAATTTAAAGTCTTGAAGTTTATGATAACCAAAATATTCAACATTGACTTTCATAATAAATTCATCAAATTTTGGATTATTTGGTTTTTTTTTACTTTTCTTCTCACTGGCAGATTTAATTTCCTTATTTACTTCCATACATACATACATACATACATATATATATATATATATATATATATATATATATGTATATATATATATATATCTTCAAAATTATCATGAAGATCTGTTAGTTGAAACCTGGGTAGGTAGTTTATGGCTTTTTTAAGTATTCTAGTTTTGCTCTACTTAGTGTATTGACAATTTTTATGCATTGGCTTATGTAACTCTGTTGATGATTTCACTAGTCATTGCAGTACCGGTTGATTAATTTCAAGCAGTACAAATGTTTTAGTCTTCTCTATTCTTATATAATTTTTTTTCCAGATATCAGTTTGTAATATATTTTTTTATTTACAAATTGCATTATCTGTTTTGTTTTTTTCATGCTGCCTGAGTTATAGAAATAGTCATAAAAATAAAATCATATATATATATATATATGTATGTGTATATATATATATATATATATATATATGTATATATATATATAGTTCTCGTCATCAGCTATTGACCCTAAAAAAAAAGAATCTTGTTCAAAATGTTTATCAAACTAGAACACTTGGATGCCACTTGGTGTGGGTCCACCAATTGTTTGTGAATCTTTTGAGATATCCAGTCCAGCAGAACTTCTACTTTCAGTATTCTGCAATCAAATCCTTCACTCTGCTTCGCTCTCAAATTACCTCACTTCAGCCATGCTCCCACAATGATATTCCCAGTACAGATCTTTCCATAGCCTTCTATGTCATAACCAGTCGCTTCCTTCATGGTAGCCTACGTTTTGCTTGTGTAATGCAAGCTGTATAAAAGAACTACTTAAAAAATTCAATGTGGATGCTATAATGTCCTTCTTGAAAGCAGTGGGCCTATAAGGAAAAATTTAAAGACCCAACCAATATAATATAAACAATACCAAGGTATATAAAAACAAATCAGTATCTGAAAAATTACTGTACGCCATGAATAAATATTTGAAAATAAAAAGACCTCAAAACAAACAGACATTCATCAAAATGACTTGAGTCAGCGTTAAAAGACCCAAAAAGGTTTGAAACACTGTAAAATAAAGGAAGCAACCAACCACAGGTTGAAGAAATTGATACACATTCTTGTCTAGCTTTGCTCTGAGTACATTTTTTATCATGACAAATGCATTGCACCCTAATATTATTCTCCAAACATTGTGAATATACACATGGATGCAGAATGGTAAAATTACACATACAAATATTGTGATACTAAACTTCATCATCATCATCATCATGTTGTGCTGGTAGAACGGATATCCCTGACCCTCTCTCGCCACTTTTCCCTATCGTTCATCGCCACAGGCAGGTCTTCTGGACAACATCCTGTATCCTCACATAGTTGCTGAATGTATGTTCGTGCTAGTTGTCCTGCTTTTGCACGGCCATGTGTGGGGGTCCATAAGAGTACATCACTTATGAGTTTGTCCCTGCTTCTCCAGCAGTGCCCTACATGTCTGGTTCGTCTAACTTGAATAGTTTTCGTGATAGGAGGCAGGTGGCCGTACAGTTGGTGTTAATAATTTCACTAAAATGTAAGAGTAATGATGCAGACAATTCTTAATTGTTAAAGAGAAGCTGATGGGAATTATACAAAGATAATCCATGTTGTATGGACACTTTCCTACCATCTCAAAAACCATCCCAGTAAAATGAACAAGACAAGCTCATAAGAGACATTCTTCTATTGATTTTTACATGCGGACACATCAGTGTTGGTCAAACAGCAAAAGTTACTTCTATCAGCTTTGTATGGATACTGGCTTGAGCACTTACCAAGAAGAGTGATGTTCAATTGGGATGGATGGTAAGAAAGAGTCAAAGGAATCAATGCAATTGGCACACTTTGATGATAAGGATGATAAATTTTTGAAAATATGATGTTGATTTCTCTGTGAATGATTTTGGACATGCCTTTCACCATCTGTTGTTTATCTGGGAACTTACGAATAATGAACATCGAAGCCCTACTACATACATACGTGTGTGTCTTTTTAATAAAAAACCTTTATTAGATCTTAAAAGCCTACTATTTTACCAGTTTATCCAAAGTGACTCATTCAAAGAAAAAAAAAAAAATCAGGCCTATTGACACAAAGGTATTCTTCTAAAGTTATAACTTATTGTTTACTTAAAAGCAAATCTTTAAAAGCCTCAGAATTAAAGAAGAGGGCTACTGCTTTTTTGGCAACTGCATTGATTTGTTATGATTTTTGTTTTCAGATAAGTAAATAGACATGAATCAAGTTTATTTTTAGAAATGTGTTCATCAAAAATTTCCATGATGAAAAATTTACTTATTACACTATGATGATATCAAATAAACTGTATTTGTAGAATCTGTTACACAGATTTTAATGTTTATATCTTAGATAATCTAAGATATTGAAAGTTAATAAAAGACTTGTAAGCTATTAAACAGAACATTTTTTTAGTATATCTGTTACAAGGGTAAAGTGCGTAGCAAATTAACATAATAAAGTTATCTTAAAATTGTAGTAGAGGAGTCTTCCAGTTGACTGTGATAAAAGGTTAATGCTGAAATAAATTATAGATAAAATATGCAAAGAAAAAATGAATAACACAGGATTGAGTTGTATAGATGTTGTTGTTTTTTTTATGTATTTATATATTTTTCATAATAATCAATAATTAACGAATATGTTTTCATGTGTGTATTAATGTTGTATGTGTACATAAAAGTTTTAAGCATTTTTTAAAAATTAATTACTTGTATCTCAGTGTTGAATTATTTTGAGGATTAAACTTTATCATTCATGAAATTCAAACTGATATTTTGGTTCAGCTATTTAAGTAGCAGTGAAATATATTAGGACTGTTGCCTTTGAAAACTGGATTTCTACTCTCTTGGCAGGGGATTGCTGGTCCCAGACCCATGAGATTTTGGTGTTGAAATATGGAAAAGTTATTCTTGGAAGTAATGATACACTTGGGTCTTTTTGTTGGAAAGGGTAATTCTGTTTTTACTTAAGATAAAATACCTTGAGTTAGAAACTGTTACATATCTCAGGTGAATTTTTCTTGTCTCATATATTCTTAATGAATATACTTATAATAAAAATATCAAACCTTTAAATATATTAGGACTGGTTATAAAATATAAAATACAGATTCTGGCAGAATGATGTCCTGATTTAAAATTATAAGTTTAAGCAGGTGGTGGGTATGTCATTCAGAAGCAGCAGCCCTGCCATACTATTTCAGTTGCTATCATGGTATGGAATAGTGAACATTGTGATTGAAACTTATTTTTAAAACATGGCTTCTCATCTCACTAAGTGATGTCATCCTTTACCCAGCTTGCTTACTAGATTACTTTCTCTAATGATACCTGAAGGCTCAAATCTTTAAATGTAAACAATTGACTAACTGTAAGATTTTATTTGTCGTGAAATCACAACAGTGTCAGAAGCAATGACTAAGTGAGTGCTGTAACAATTCTGGGTGAGGCTTCAGAAGTTTATTGAAATCACAACAGTGTCAGAGGCAATGACTGTAGCACTTGTGGGTGAGGCTCATTATTTGAATAATGTGATGACAATAACAAAACAAAGTGGCAAATATTGTTCTTATAGTAGATTTAAATTTTGAATTAGATTTATGTTGCCCCACCTTTTTATTTACATTATGAACTTGGAAGAATTATTCTGCCAGATCTCATATATAAAATGATAAAAAATATTCTTCAATTGAGATATTGTTCTTTATATGGCATTATGGTTAGAGTGTTCACTGATGGCCTTGGGGACTGAGGTTCAATCCCAGAATGAGCCATGCCAGAGATTTAAAAAAATGGTACTTGATTCTTCCTTGCTTAACACTCAACATTATAACACACTGATAAAGTGGAACAATCCAAGGAAAGAAGTGGCACCCTCCTCTACACCTCCATGTAGTAGCTATTGAAAAGTGAGCCTTAAGGTTGCCCTTGACTATGGCCACCAACTTTACCTTACTTATATATATTTTTACAAGTTCTATTCTATCAGAAGTTTCTGACTAATGACAATCTATTTTTCTCTGATTTTCATCCAGATAAGTTGCCTAAATTTGCTTAAGGGAATTTGAAGCTAGAAGTCACAAAATTTAATGTTTAAATCATTTTTTTCCTTACAGCCAGAAATATATACTTAAGACTTAAGCATTTCTTGTACTTACTTTAAACCAGCCTGTTGGTAGGACTTAGAATATGCTGACTGTATCCCCTGCAAAGAAGTAAGACTCCTACAAAAGGTGTCTTTAGTATGACATTAAACTGTATTTGGTAATAAGGCCCCAGTTCTGGGGCTCTTGAGAATATGGAATCACCTATTACTCCCAGGTCCACTCTGACCAAGATTAATAGTGATTGGTAGGGTCCCATCTATGAGTAATATATTTTTTGAAAATTATTAATATTGAATAGGAATATGTGAAACCATATAACTATGTGCAAGCAAATGATTATTATTGAATATTATTATTAATGTTAAATGGTTTTACATATTCCTGAATGCTTAATGTCACTATAGCAAATGTGATACCTGAATAAATAGAGCAAACCTTGGGCACTTGGGACTGAGAAATCACGAGGCTTGACACATGATTTTCAAGGCACAACAATGGTGTCATTGATAGGATGTCTGACTACACTCAATGATCCTGAGTATGTAGAAACATGGATAGGATGCTTTGAGGCACTGACCTGGGTAAAGAAACTAAGAGACAACGTGAAGGGGAACAAAATGAAATTACTGACATGTTCCTCACAACAACTGGGTGTAAAGCAATCTAGAGAGTCTCAATGATGGCCTACCCAAGAAATCTAGAAGAGTTGACTTACAAAGAAATTAGCAAGGTGATAAAAAGTAATATCAGACAAAAGAAAAGGTTAGTCATAATGGAAAGAACAAAATTTCTGGAAACAAGACAGCACCCCGGTGAGTCTATTGTACAATTCATACACTGATTGAAAGAAAGAGCTTGATATTTCAAATTTGAAAGACTTGGCACCGATGAAATGACCACAGAAGATGAATTTATCATGCTACACTTGATAGACGGTATGCACGACCCAGCTTTTGAACATAAGCTATTGGAAATCCTTCAAAGTGTTAATTTAACAGTAGAAACATGTATAGAGTTTGTGCAGCAACTAGAGTTAATAAAAAAGTATAACCAACAACTGAACGAAGGAGAAGCATACAGCACAAACAAATATAAGATATCATGCCAATACTGTGGCGAACGGCATGTCAGGGTAAAAAATAATTGCCCAACATTTGGTAAGACATGCTCCATTTGTAAAAGAAAAAATCATGCCCCAAAGGTGTGTAGATACAAAAGAAAGTTGAGGAATTTAAAGACACACAAGTGGATAGAGGAGAGGCTGAAATTTTCATGCTAAACACACCAACAAAAACTAGAGAAAAGGTAAAAATAAATGGGAAATATTTCCACATGCAAGTAGATATTTGCTCTGACATAACACATTTATTTCAGTGAACTTTTGGCAGGATTTAGGAAAGCCTAAGCTTAAAAAGTCAGCTTTGCAACTAAAACAATTCAAAAGTACCATAATCAAAACATTAGGCACCTTTGAAGGTACGTTTGAAACTAAGCATTGCTTTGAGATTATACCTATTACAGTCATCACATGTACTAAAGACCATGGACTGCAAGGTATAGATGTATTAAAAGTTGACACATCAAAATTAGTTAATTCTATGGAGCCAGAAGAACAAGAAATAGGATTACTTAAGGGTTATAAACCAAGCATTCACTTGAAAGAGAACTACCATCCTAGATATATCCAAGCAAGATGATTACCCATACACATTTTACCTATTGTAGTGTCAAAGCTAAAAAAAAATGATTCAGCAGGGTATATTTTGGAAAAGGTCACTCATGGGGGAAGTGATTGGGTGTCACCAATAATCGCCATTAAAAAGACTGATGGGAATATTAGAATATGTGGTGACTACAAAATTGGCATCAACCACCAGATATGTTTGAATTCATTTCCCTTACCAAGTATCAAAACCGCCAGTCACAAACTTGCAAATATGAAACACTTTGTGAAAATCGATTTAAAGTCGGCCTACAACCAAATCGAAATAGAAGGAATATCTCCTGATGAAAGGCTAACCAAAAAAATTGTGAAAATGGAAAAGCCCACGAACAAGAAAGAATTGGAATCCTTCTTGGGATTAATTAATTTCTACAGCAGATATCTTCCTAGATTTAGTGAGCTTATTGAACCATTTGTTGAAATGCGTAAAAAAAACATAGAATTTACATGGACATAGAAGCAGAATAAGGCTTTCGAAGCATTAAAGAAGGACTTGACAAGTAAAAATTTTTTACCCTAAAAGAGAGGTTACCTTAACAACTGACTCAAGTGAACGTGCCTTAGCAGCTGTTGTATCTCAAGAGGGTTATCTAATCATGTATCTGTCCAGAAAGCTCTCGTTGGCAGAATGCAATTATTCTAACATTGAAAAGGAAGCATTGGCCATAGTTTGGAGTATGGAGAGAACACAGAATTTTTTGTTGGGCAAAAAGTTTTTCTTAAAATAAGACCATAAGCCCCTGGAATTCTTATTCAATCCAAGGAAGGAGTTACCCAGAGTAACATCGTCAAGAATTTTAAGGTAGGCTATCAAAATCATGGCATTTGATTTTGACATTATATGTTAAGGGAAACACCATCCCACACATGGACGCATTATCCAGGCTAAGATTTCAAAGTGAAAAGGGAGAAGAACATGAAAATTTGGAGAATAGAATTATACAATGGGTAGAGGCGGATGTACTATTTCATAAAACACTCAGCAGAGAAACTCAACGAGACCCAATACTAAGCAGAATACTTGAGTGCATAAGAAAGAATCTATGGAGTAACTGTACTATAGCAGAGAGACCTTTCAAAGAAGCACAACATAAATTAACAGTAGAGAGGGACGATATATTTAGTGCAGACACAATAGTGTCACTCCAAATTTTAAAGAAGGATGTAATTAAAAGCATGCACGGCAATATCCATGACAGAGTCGCTGCGATGCAAAGAAGATTGAGATTACAGGATTGGTGGCCGGGGTATTGTAAAGCTGTTGAGGAACACATAAGAAGATGCCCTAAATGTACAGAGATCAAAACATTTAAACAAACCAAAATACATATGTAACCCAAAGAGGGGGCGCCATGGACAAGGGTCCATATGGACCATGCACATATTCGAGACGTTGGTTTATTCTTGATCTTAGTAGATTCCTTCTTGGATTAGCTGGAAGTAATAAAGGTGAGAGATAGGAAAGCTACTACTGTAAGACAAATATTGAGAACAATATTTGCAAGAAATGGAGTACTTAAGACCATTGTCACGGACAATGCACCGGAATTCTGTGATGAAAGTTTAGTGTCATGGTTAAGGAAAATAGGGTGTATGCCATACAATACACCTCCATACTACCCTCAGTCTAATGGCATAGCGGAAAGGATGGTCCAAACTGTAAAAATAGGTTTAAAGGCATTTTCACCTTTTAACCAGAAGGTTGAGGCATACATCCCTAACTTACTCTTAAGTTATCGAACGATTCCTCTTGTGGATAGAAAGCAAAGCCCATCAGCATTAATGGATAAATAGATTAGAGCCTCCATAACCATGTCATTTGCCACAGAAGAGAAAATTTGGCATAAAAGAAATAAGAAAACAGAGCCTGAGAGAGTAAAATTTATTCTACAAAAAGGACAGAGCACAGTTGTACTAGAAAAAAAAAAGGCAGCCTCTATGAGCTCATGCTGATCAATTTAGAGCCAGTTTTGAGCCTAAAAATGTAGAAATGCCCGAGGAGGGACACAAGGAAACTGAGGAAGAGGAAATGAAACAGAACAAAACATGGATGAAAGTGGGAAGGACATAACAGATTAAAAAGATGAAGATAGACCATAATCTCTGTTAAAAAGGACAGAAGAACAAATGCGGAAGTGGCATAGACCTTCCAGTGTTGTCAAAAGAAGTAATAGACCAAATAAGGGCGTCAAACCTCACAGGTTCAGGGAGGTGTAGCATGGTATGCAAATGAGACACCTGAATAAATAGAGCAAACCTTGGGCACTTGAGAGAGAGAAATCACGAGGCTTGACACGCAATTTCCAAGGCAAAACAGTTAATAAATACTAAATGCCTGTAAGTATTATAACTGTGTGCAAATTTTTTATATTAAAAATAGTTGCTGAAAGCTATAATTGTTTACCAAGGATTATTATCAGTTGCTTGAAACTATACAACTACTTGCAAATTACTGGTGTAAGATAGGAATACTTCAAACTATGTGTGCAAACAAATGATATTATTAAATAGGAATAGATACTTCAAACCATCTAATCATGTGTAAATAATTAGTATTTGATAGAAATACTTGAAACCATACCAATGTGTGCAAAAAACAAATAGATTGCTTACAATTAAACATTTAGAGATGAATCAAATTTCAGCATTGAATAACCCATAAAGATTTGATATGCTTTCAAAACAAACAAATCAAACATCTAACTTTTAAACTATTCAAGTAATGTCCCAGATAATTTAATTATCCTTATAAATCGTACACAGTTTATAAGGTTCTATGAGTGACTGTATATTAACCTGTACCCCTTTAATAGTTTTGTAGTTTATAAATTTGACTATAAATCCTGAACTGGTTAGCTAAAGCAAATTAGTTCTGAATGCCGATAAGAGCAGTTGCATCTTTTGCTTAAGTAGTTCAATTGATTTATTTGTTTGTGTTTTATGGCATATCTACCTTTGTAGGTTATTTAATGCCAAATCCATTTTTATACAAATAAACAGCTCTATTAGTTTAGTTGTCAAAAACATTTCTATTTCAAGCTATTTAGTTTAGTCAAATAGTTCTAATTCAACAATTCAGTTTAGTATATGTATAGTTTTTGTTTATACACAGTTAAATGTCAAAACAGTTATATTTCAAACAATTCCATTTCGCATAAGTGTAGTTTCTTTGTCAAAAACAGTTCTATTTTAAACAATTCAGTTTAGCAGACAAAAACGGTTCCTGTTCAAACAATTTAGTTTGACATAAGTATGCAGTTTAAATGTGAAAACTGCCCTATTTCAAGCAATTCAGTTTAGCATAAGTATACAGTTTAGTTCTATTTGACCCAAAGATAGGACCCTATCAAGTGCTACCACTCCAGGCCAAAGTGGACCTTGGGGGAAATGGCAATTAAGGGGTACTCTGCATTCTCCAAAGCCTCAGCATTACTGGAACCTTATCAACAGATTGTTCCGTGTCATATCCAGGACACTTGTTGGGGGAGTCTTACCTCTCTGCAAAGAAGCAGTCGGTGTATTCTATAGCCCCAAAGTTCAGTTGGAGAATATCAAGTAGTTTATAAATTTGGATCAAAACCCTACTGGAAAGGAGAGTCATGGAATTTTTTTTATCCTCCCCAACCTTCCTAAATATTTCTTGCCAAATTATATAATATTGTCCATAAATAACTGCACTCCTACTAATTTTTCTTTTAAATTAGAAGTTAATTTTCTTCTTAACCAAAGATAAAGTAAAAAAAGTAAAGTTGGCGAACTTAGTTGAGAGTGATCCAAAGACTCCCTTTTCAATAGCTACTACACTGAGGTGTAGGGGAGGGCACTACTCCATTCCATGGATTGTTCTACTTTACCCTTGATCCTTACCATATAATGCTGAGTGTTAACTATTTTTTGAGTCTTTGGTATGACTCAACCTGGGATTGAACCCCGGTCTCCCAGACCATTGGTGAACACTCTACTCATTAGGCCAATGGCCTGGTTGTGGGATTTTATTATTTCTTGTGGAACATTATAAGATCAAATCAGCAGTGAACTCAAAGTGGCCAATAATGATTATGACATTCACTGATAATCTTTAATCGTTATGACTTTCTATTATAATCATTAATGGTTATGAAATTCAATTATAATCAGTAATTATTATGATGTTCTATTATAACTGTTAATGGTTATGACATTCAATTATAATCTTTAATCATTATCGCATTCAATTATAATCTTTAATCATTATCGCATTCAATTATAATTGATAGTGTTTATGACATTCAATCATAATCAGTAATGGTTATGAAATTCAATTATAATCAGTAATGATTATGATGTTCAGTTATAATCAAAATAGTTATGACATTTAATTATAATCATTAATGGTTATGACATTCAATTATAATCAAAGTAAAGCCATTTCTTTTATCAGTTTACATTACATTTTAAGATGTATTTTGAAATCAATATGCACATCACTCCATTATTGTCAATGAAAACAGATATTATTAGGTATTATTTATTACCAAACAATGAACCACTGTTACCAAAAATAAAATTGCATAAATATATATACAAGTTGTGTAAGCATCTTTTCACACCAAAATATATTTTTGGTTACAAAATAAAATGAGTTTCAAAGCTGTAGAGTTTATCATTAAGGGTTTTTGGACTAGTGTCTTCATCTTTATTGTCGTTTCCACATTTCGGCCGATATGTCCTCCGGCCTTCTTCAGGTATTTGTTGAACTCAGGAACCTTCACGGAACTTCAAACTACATCCATTATTGAATCCACAGGGGTTGCCTGTTCTGATTCCATTTGCCATAACTGGGTACAAGTGTTAAGTATTTCTGTATTGTTACTTGCCCACAGTCAGGATTGAACCAACGCCAATACAGAAATACTTAACACTTGTTGGTTCCCTAAGCTTCTAAGGAGACAATCATGTGGAGGTTGCAGGTTCAATCCTGACTGCAGGCAAGTAACAATACAGAAATACTTAATACTTCTACCTGGTTATGGCTAACGGAATCAGAACAAGCCACCCCCGTGGATTCAATAAAGGACATAGTTCAAAGTTCCATGAAGGTTCTCAAGTTCGACAAACACCTGAAGAAGGCTAGAGGACATATCGGCTGAAACGTTGTGGAAATAACAATAAAGATGAAGTCAATAGTCTGAAAACCCTTAATGATAAAATCATCAAGCTTCGTCTCAGAAATTTAGACAGCTGTAGAGTTTAGTAGTAAATAATACCTACAATATCAATTTTCCTTGCTTAATTTTCTACTAGAAATAATAAAAATTCTGGTTCTTAATAAACCTTTGTTATTTATGGGTGATACTGTAAGTGTAATATCATATTTACCCAACCCCTCCGCTCGGGTAGGATATGACACAAGGTCAATTTTTTTAAGTGGAGTTTAACAGGTTTGAATTCAGAGTTTTCCTTCTCCTAGACTAGTTGCCTCACCAAGGCTGTAGAACTTAGTCTGCCCTGCTATTTACCCATAGCTGGAGGGAGTATATTTGGATTCATACCTTTCCCAAGGGTATTAGTGCTATGTGAAATGCAATCTGTCTCGTCCAGGATTTGAACTCGTGTCGCCGTGTCCATTTCCTACGACGATAACCATTACACCACGGGCACCTCCATACTGTAAGTGTAATATGGTGGATGATATATGATGTTCTTTTTTAGGATCAACTGCAAGCGCACTTTCAAAGTGATTAATGTAATAATTTTTTGATGTTCTGATAAAGAAGTATATTACTTATATGAACATGATAAAATATTGAATGGCATTTCAGAAACTGTGTTCAAACATTATTAGTGTAAAATAATTGACAGGTCTTTCATTACAAGCATATAAAATTTAAAAAAAAAAATTGGTATCATTTGGATGTTTAAATATCTTTATTTTCCATTTTGTTTGAATGTCATTAATAAAAGACATCTGATGATTCTCTAATGATGGCATCTCATTTCAACCTATTAACTTACCACTACAAAAAGTCAACATATACCAAATAAATTAGGCAACTGCAGAAAACAAAAACATCATATGACTATGGCAGCTGAACAAAGTGTTATTTAATGAACAAATAACTTGGCAATAAAAACTCATGTAGCTAATTGATATAAGATGATTATACATACAACAGCTCTTATAAGAGTGTGTGTATGTATATATATATATATACACATTCACTAGTATGTATGTGCATGTATATATATATACACACATTCACACTTATATATGCGTGTGTGTGTGTGTATATATATATATATACACTCACTTGTATGTATGTATGTGCTATAACCAAACAGGGGACATCTCCACTCTAGAAGGAACCCCTCTTAAACTAGTAGACAAATTCACGTACCTAGGAAGCAGCGTCGAATCAACCGAAAAGGACATCGAAACGAGGTTAACGAAAGCATGGACAGCTATCAATAGGCTATCGACTATATGGAAATCAGACCTAACCGATAAAATGAAACGCAGTTTCTTCCAGGCAGCGGTCACATCGATACTGCTATATGGATGCACTACATGGACGCTAACAAAACGGCTGGAGAAGAAACTAGATGGCAATTACACAAGAATGCTGCGTGCAATCCTCAACAAGTCCTGGCAGCAACACCCCACAAGACACCAACTGTACGGCCACCTGCCCCCTATCACGAAATCTATTCAAGTTAGGCAAACCAGGCATGCAGGACATTGCTGGAGAAGCAGAGATGAACTCATAAGAGATGTACTCTTATGGATCCCCACACACGGCCGCGCAAAAGCAGGACGACCAGCACGAACGTACATTCAGCAGCTATGTGAGGATACAGGTTGTTGTCCTGAAGACCTACCTAGGGCGATGAACGATAGGGAGGAGTGGCGAGAGAGGGTCAGGGATATCCGTGCTGCCAGCACGATATGATGATGATGATGATGTATGTATGTACATATATATATATATATACATATACATACACACATTCACACTTATATTTCTGGGCTTAGAAGACACATAGCATTAAAATAATTCTATAGAAATATCACACAACATCCCATTCACTGGTATTATAACTAGAGGGTTATCTACTGAAGTTTAAATTTGACAATGTGGAGTTTGGCAGTATTCCCAAAACATCTTTGTAAACCATGCATCTTTTATGCCAGGAAATAAGGCATGTGTGTGTGTGTGTGTATATATACACGCATTTTTTCCAAGCAGCAGTTGTGTTGATACTGCTGTAGGGATGTGTAACATATTGACCCTCGACCAAGCCGTCAATCAAGAGATGCACCTGTGTAAATAAGCAGAAGAACAGCGGAAGCAGGTGGGCGTCAAACAAAAATATAACCAGAACACAGACGGCTTGAGTCAGTTGCAGACAAGATGCCGAATTGAGAGTCAGCGGCAGACAGAGGGCTTTGGGCCCTCAGTGACCCACAGTTGAGCAACCCAGCCAAGATGAGGAAGTGCTGCTATGGTCAAAAGAAGAACTTTGGGTCAAAATAACAGTCTGTCCCCGTCTCCAGCTCATCCCTCACACACAACCAACATCACCCTTTCGAGAATAAATTGTGAGAGATTAAATTTTTATAAAGAAGTGTATTCGTTCATTCATTGAAGTTTGTATATTATGTTTGATTATGTTTCCACTCATATTTGTATTATGTATATGTATGTGGCTATATAACAGATGTACTGCATGGGTGCTAACTAAATGTATGGAGAAAAAGCTTGACAGCAACTACACAAGAATGCTGCTAGCAATATTGAATAAGTCCTGGAGGGAGCACTCCACAAAGCAGCAGCTGTACGGCCACTTACCACCCATCATGAAAACTATCCGGAGGTGCCCGTGGTGTAATGGTTATCGTCGCAGGATATGGACACGGCGACACGAGTTCAAATCCTGGACCTGACTGATTGCATTTCACATAGCACTAATACCCTTGGGAAAGGTATGAATCCAAATATACTCCCTCCAGCTATGGGTAAATAGTAGGGCAGACTTGGTTCTTCAGCCTTGGTGAGGCAACTAGTCTAGGAGAAGGAAAACTCTGAATTCAAACCTGTTAAACTCCGCTTAAAAATTGACCTTGTGTCATATCCTGCCTGAGCGGAGGGGTTGGTAAATATGATCATGAAAACTATCCGTGCCCATGGTGTAATCGTTATCGTCGTAGGAAATGGACACGGCGACATGAGTTCAAATCCTGGACGAGACTGATTGGATTTCACATAGCACTAATACCCTTGGGAAAGGTATGAATCCAATTATTCTCCCTCCAGCTATGGGTAAATAGTAGGACAGACTAGGTTCTTCAGCCTTGGTAAGGCAACTAGTCTAGGAGAAGGAAAACTCTGAATTCAAACCTGTTAAACTCCACTTAAAAATTGACCTTGTGTCATATCCTGCCCGAGCGGAGAGGTTGGTAAATAGTATCATGAAAACTATCCGGTTTAGATGAACCAGACATGCAGGACTCTGCTGGAGAAGTTGGAATGCGCTCATACGTGACGTACTCCAGTGGACCCCTTCACATGGACAAGCAAAGGTAGAATGACCAGCTAGAATCTATATACAACAGCTCTGTGCCAATACAGGATGTAGCTTTGAAGACCTACCAGAGGTGATGGACGATATAGTGAGGTGGCAGAAGAGGGTTGAGGAGATCCATGCTGATGAAGCGACATGATGATGATGATATATACACACTACTAAAATCCTCAATGTTTGTATATATTTATGCAACAATAACCCAGCAAAATGGCACATCACAGTGACATTTTTTAGAGCAATATACTTAAAATGCTCTTAGAGAATAAAACAATTTCCAGTTTCATTAGTAACTAAATGATAATCATTAGCGGTCTATGTTCATTTTTGAAACATCCAAATTTTCAATATAATGAATATAACTATGAAATACTAATTAAAATCCTTCAATCCTTCCTAAATATCATTGACTACTGTTACAATGGGTTCATGGGTCATCTAGTTATATTCATATACAGGTGTTTGTAGTCTGACATAGTTATTAGCTGAATTTTAATCTGTTCACAATATGGGATTAATGGTGAAGCATTGGTTTAAGTATTGGGTTGAGTCATAAATAATATTCGTTTTAGTCAGATATAAGTCATTCATGAATGATTTAACAATGAATTAATTTCAATCAATTGTATATTCACCACTATATTGAATCACCTCCTGCTATTTATCAGGTACCTTGTTGATTCCTCTCTAGTAAATTTCAAGCTCGAGAAGTTTTCCAGGAACATTTTCACTTGATCTTCTCGAGAAATTTTTTTATCATTTGGTAAAGAAGAAAAAGATGGAAATCACTTGGTGCAAAATCTTGATGTATGGGGTAGAACAGACCGGGCTAAATCCAGTATCATGGAGAAGCACATATCTCTCCTATTGACAAGCGTAGGGTGTTTTCTTAAAATATTTTCATGTACACATTGCAGCTGTTGAGATTATAAGTTTGTATTGAGTGTCTGATAGGGATTTAAAAATTCAAGATGAATAATACTGCAGTGATCCCACCATACACACAGTATAACTTTTCTTCCGTAAAGCTACACCTTTACAGTAGGCTGCAGAGATTCATCTTTGTCAATCTACTGTCTTTAAAGTTGAACAGAATCATAAAAGACCCATTTTTCATCATTTGTAATAATATTCTTGAGAAACTGATCATTTCTCTCTCTTTAAAGAAGACTTGTTATAATGGATATGCAGCCCTCCTTAGTTTTCTTCCTGAGTATGAGGAACCCAAATGCCCATCTTGGTCACTTTTCCTATTTTTTTTCAAGTGGTGGCCTATTGTGGATTGTGATGTGTTGGGGTTAAATGTTAATTCTCAAGTACTTTTGTATGGATTGCAGTTCATCAGTTCTCTTGATCATCTCTCAATGACATATTGCCAGAACAAAATTTTGAAAACCAGTTTCTGATTTCACAGTCAGTAATGACATCTTGACTATTTTTCTGAAGTGTTTCTGTAGCGTTTTTGTTATTCTTAAAGTTCCATAACATTATATGTTGAATATGCACTTTCAGTTCCTTCATTTTTAAGGTGCAAGATCATAGAATAAATCATGATGCAGACTTTTTCATTGCTGAAAGAAAAGGACTAATTAAGGCACTCTTTAATCAGATAATTTCTTGGCGCATTTAAAACATTGGAAGTTTGAAATGTGTAGTTACAACTTCCTTTTAAAAACTGGAAATTATCTATGACTCAACTTATGTTACAAAATAAATATTTGTTGTGTGAAATAAATCTTTGTTTGTTTTCCATCATTTGGTTTTGGATTTATTGATGTATCCACATTTGTATATGTGTTGTAGATATGTTTCATAAAATATGACAGACAAGAATTTTTTTTCTTTTTTTCATGCCACTTTGTAAAATGCAAAAAATATAGATTCTAGTTGTATAGAAACTGACTAAAGTTTTTTTTTTTTTAGTTGTAGTTCAAATACTTTTGACCATTATGAGAAAGAAAAAGAAGGAAGGAGGGAATATACATATACACACATTATGTAATGTATATTTAGGCAATAGCTATACTCTTAAGTATGTCTAAGGAAACAAAAGATGATGAGAATCTGTGGACACCACCTGTTAGGGTCATATTTGAAGATGCCATGGTAGGGTCATGTTTGGGGATTGTCAGGCCAGCTGCTACTGAGCCTTCTACAAAAAAATTTAGTCTCTGGGTTCTGTTAAGGAAGGGAAAAGACACTCATAACTGTTTTTCATCCCCTTGAGATTTAACAAGTCTTCCTCTTTTGTCTCCTATACATATACTGTTTGTCTGTTGGTTGGGTTGGGTTGGTTTGGGTTGAGTTTTTATGGCATATCAACCATTGTAGGTTATCTAATACCATATCCATTTTTATACATATAAACAGTTCTATTTTAGACAATTTAGTTTAGCAGAAGTAGTGTTTTTGGTCTACAGACAGTTAATGTAAAAACAGTTCTATTTCAAACAATTTAGTTTAGCATAAGTACACAGTTTAAATATAAAAAAAAACTTCTATTTCAAACAATTCAGTTTAGTATTAGAATACAGTTTAGTTCTATTTGACCGATAGATTGGACCCTATCAGGTGTGCTACCACTCTGGATCAAAGTTGACCTGGGAGTGATGGTAATGAAGGGGTACTCTGCATTCCCCAAAGCTCCAGCATTACTGTAGCTTCACCATCAGATTGTTTAGTATCATATCCAGGACACTTGTTGGAGGAGTCTTACTCTTCTGCAGAGATGCAGTCGGTATAATCTACAACCCCAGCCAACTGGGCCATTGTCTGTTGGGATATATTATTACCGGGCAACTTGGGTATAGTGTATATAAAATGCTTTGTGCTTATTTTCATGTATACCTATGGATTGTTTTTGTTTGGCAAGGGTTTTAATATATCATGGATATATGAATGCCTATATTAGTTCTTCTGCTAAAAAAAGGGATGGTTTTTCACAAAACATGCTTAACAAGCATACACACAAAACTTGTATTGTGTTTTATATATATAAATTAAAAACTCAATCATTAATCATGTCTCCATCAAATTAATTACTTTTTAGGTTTCCTGTTTCCCTTAGAAAAAAAACCCAGTTTACTTTAGTGGAGGAGTGATCTGTTTAGATTACAAAAAAACCTCCTGCCTATACTTTCCCCAATTCTCATATTTATTGCTTACTGGTTTCATTGTTTTGGTTTTTATCCCTTGAAGCATAACCACCCACGCATACCCACCCATGTGATGACCTAAATTCACACTTCTCCTTGGCACTAGACACCACCCCTCCAACCTTTGATCCATCTCTCTATTTTGAAGACTCATGTTTTATGTGTGTGTGTGTGTGTATATATATATATATATATATATAAACACACCCACCAACAAACCCAAAAAGTGACTGGTTTTATCTTGTAATTAAAAGTTCTGTTATAAGTTACACACATTAAAATGCTGCTAGACACCATACTTACATTAGTAAGTCACTTCAAATAGTATATTACTTATCAAACTATTGCTAAGAGGTTCAATTCTCACTAGGTGCTCTAAACTTCTAATCTATTGCTCCAGTTTTGCTAAACTTACTAAATAACTCCTACATTTATCATAGTCTGGCACAAGGTCACGTATCAGAAAATAAAAATGGGGCTTAAACATACTAGCAATCATATTGTCAATAACTTTGAGAAGAGTCATTGGCATACCAGAAATTTTTCAGACACTTGAACCTCTTCTTGATATAACATTTTGGCTGATCCATTCTTTAGCCCTTGTCAAGTGTATTTACCCAACCCCTCAGCCACAAACTGGATGTGACACAATATCAACTTTTAAGACTGGTTGCTTTACCAAGACCAACAAATCCAGTTTGTCCTACTATTTACTCATAGGTGGAAGGAGAAAATTTGCTGGGCCTATAAGAACGTTGACCCCCGCAAATTATTTCTGTTGTTTGTGTGAGTAAATCGACAGCTGGAAGACAATGAAGAGAACAAAGGTGAGATAACCGAGTAATAACAAATAACAATTTATTTTGTCATAGGTTACAGTTTGATGGTCATATTAGTGATGGAAATAGTAGAGACAACTGGTGGAATAGTCGTTGATTGTAGAGATAGCTGGAGGTTGTCAATAGTAGGGACAGCTGGTGGTCGTCGATAGCAGGAAGCGAGATCTGCAAGTTGGTTGAAGGTGTCAAAGGTAGTTGTCCACAAAGATCGAAAGAGTGGACTAAGACTGCTGTGTCTTAGCTCTATGTAAGCAAGGAATTAACAAGGGACTAGTGGCTAAGACTACTATGTCTTAGCTCTGCGTAGCCAACGAACGAATGAATGGGTGGCTCAGACAACTGTGTCTTAGCGCTGCGGAGCCGAGAAATGAGTGGACAGGTGGCTAAAACTACCGAATCTTAGCACTGCAGAGCTGAGGAATGAACAGATGGGTGGCTAAGACTACCAGGTCTTAGCTCTGCAGAGCCGAAGAACGAACAAAGGATGTGGCTAAAACTACCATGTCTTAGCTCTGTATAGCTGAGGAGTGAACAGACGGGTGGCTAAGACTACCACGTCTTAACATTGCGAAGAAAAAGCCAAGGAACAAGCAAATGAATGACTAAGACTACTGCACTGTGAAGCTGAGGAACTGGTGGCTAAGACTACTGTGTCTTAGCTCTGCATAGCCAAGGAATGAACAAACGGGTAGCTAAGACTACCGTGCTTTAGCACTGCGCGAATCAGAATCAACTGAAATGGTTAAGACCTTAAAAGGATCTTTTTGCATGTCTATGTAGATGGAGAGTGGATGCAACTACTAGATGTAGGATCACACCTACAGAATCATATCAGCAGGCCAGCCCCCAACTGTTGAAAAACCCTATCTATACATAGAGCGAAAGTGATAACACAGATTTGGCATCAAATAACCCACAAGAGTTGTTGAGATGCCATAAAACACAACCAAACCAAACTAACTTCTAAAGTACTGTGGGGTGGGGGTTGTGCCTCAGTAGACATAACTGGATATCTTTGGACTAAACCAATTTCAGTATCAGGTTAAGTCATTAAAGCACTAAGTAAAGAACTTACTAACAAAGAAAACAGGATTTACAAGACTAGTTTCTATACAAAAGTGAGTTCTTCAAAAAAGATTTATTAGTTTTATAAATGTTAGGACATTTGAATAGAACAGTCAACAAATATTGTTTCTTTTCTGTTTAATTGTAATGTACCAACTTGAATATCTTGTCTTCAATAAATGAGGACAAGAGATTCAAATGCTAAAATGATGAATCTTTTACAAAAGAGAAGAAATAAAATATTATTTTTAGTTATTTAATATTAGCTGATCACATTTCACCATTTTATGTTTAATTGTATCTTCTTTTCTAAGGTTGCTCAGTCAACTGGGGTGGTAGAATACACCGACTGCACCTCTGCAGAGGGGTAAGACACCTCCAACGAGTGTCCTGGATATGACACTAAACAATTTGATGGTGAAGTTCCAGTGATGCTGGGGCTTTGGAGAATGTGGAGCATCCCTTCATTGCCATCACTCCCAGGTCCACTCTGGCCTGGAGTGGTAGCACCTGGTAGGGCCCTATCTATGGGTTAAATAAAACTCAACTGCTTACTTATGCTAAATTGAATTGTTTGAATTAGAACTGTTTGACTAAACTGAATAGAAATAGAAATGTTTTCGACAATTAAACTGTGTGCTTACATTTAAACTGCATACTTATGCTAAACTGAATTGTTTGAAATGGAACTGTTTTTGACATTGAAACTGTACCTACACTGAAGTGTATTGTTTAATATAGAACTGTTTTGATATTTAACTGTGTAAACAAAATCTATACTTATACTAAACTGAATTGGTTGAGTTAGAACTGTTTTACTAAACTGAATAGCTTGAAATAGAAATGTTTTTGACAATTAAACTGTGTGCTCATGCTAAACTGAATTGTTTGAAATAGAACTGATTATTTGTATAAAAATGGATTTGACATTAAATAACCTTCAAAGGTTGATATGCCATAAAACCCAAACAACAAACAACCATCCTTTCTAAGGTGGATTATCAACTGACTCTTGATAGCTTTTCATTTGTGTCTTCTTAGATTAATTATATTTCTCATTAACATCAATGGTAATTTTGATACTTGATTTTGGAGATTCTCTAATCGTACTTATCTGCAGTATGGAGTTTTGGCGTAGGTTTCATATTCTAATGTATATTTTTTCGTGTCAGTAGAGCCTAGAATACATGACTATATTCCCTGTAGTGGGCTAAAACCTCATTTCTCTCTGTCTCAAAAAAGGAGGAGCCTGGGTATGATATTAAACTGCATCTGAAACTTTTGGAAGTGTGGGTTACTTTTTTATTGCCATTACTCCCCGGTCCACTCTGACCCACTTTGGTTTCGTTGGATTTTATGGCATATCAACCATTGTAGGTTATTTAATGCCAAATCCTTTATATATATATATAAATATCAAATATATATCATTTGTAAATAAATAGAATAGATATATATGAAAAATATTTATATTTGATAGGAATACTTGATGTGATATAACTGTAAATTATTTCTATTAAGAATAGTTACTTGAAGCTATAATTGTTTACTATTATTAGTTTGGTTATTTGGCTTACTGGCATATCAACTCTTGTGAGTTATATATATATATATATATATATATATATATATGAGAAAGAGATTTGCAAATTATTTGTAGGTAACTTTATTTTCAAACAAGTTAGAGCTCATTTGTTTGTACACAGTTCAAGTATTGCTATTTAACACAATTCTATTTAATATTAATCATTTGTTTGCACACAGTTCAAGTATTGCTATTTAACACAAATAATTCTATTTATTATTAATCATTTATTTGCACACAATTTGGATGGTTTCAGCAAAATTGAACCTCAGCAACCGCCTTCTAGCACCTTTAAGATAAAATAGTGTTGGGTTTGCCATGAGCTATTTAAAGAATATGGTAGGGACAATCATAAAGGTGCCAAGGCTTTACATGACCAGCTGATTGATCAAATCAGACTTTAGACCACCTTTCCAGCCCAGTAAGGGCCAAAGTGGAAGTTACGGAAGTGGGGTCTTATTTCACTACAGTGGTAAACTTGGCATGTTCTATAGCCCCAGCTGACAATGTGGGGATTACTATTAGTTACTTAAAACAATATAAGTGCATGCTAACTAATGACTATTATTAAATAGGGATAATTTCTTGAGACCATATAATTACTAGTATTATATAGGAATACTTAAAACTATGCAACAATGTGGAAATTATTTGTACTATATAGGAATACTTAATATCATAACTAAATTGTTTATATTAATAGTTACTTGAAGCTGTAATTGTTTACTAAGGACTGTTATCATTAGTTAATCAAAACCATATAATTGTGTAAAAACAAAGGGCTATTGTTAAATAGAAATGATAACTTTGAAACTATACCATATTTGTATTAGATAAGAATACTTGAAACTATACAAGAGTGTGCAAATCATTTTTATTAGTATTCTGCCTTAATCTTATGGCCAAAATGATGACAAAAGAATATAAAACAATGAATAAGGCTAAGAAAATCAGAGATAATAGATATGGTGTAAAAGTATTATTGACATAAAACATAAAAAGAAAAAGTAGAGGAGCATTTAATATTCTTTAATAGCCTCAGGGTAAAAATAAGATTATGAAAATGTTAGGTTTCAGAGATGCAAACACACATCAAGAGAAATTATAAGTCTTGAAGAAACCTGCCAATACAACTATGTAGGTGTTAGGTGGCCTAAGGATTGTCTGTTTTGTTGCTAGGTGAGTTTTGAGCTAGGAGTCTTAAAAGCTGGTGACTTTGATAGGCAGGAGAGGTGTGTAAAGGAAAAGGGGAACCTTAAATGAAGGCAGAACAGATAGGAATACTTGATATCATATAATTGTGTGCAAAAAAATCTCTTAAGAAACAACTTCACAAAAAATGTAAATATGAATGTACAATAAACACAATTCCCTAACCTCTGAGCATAAAATAACCCAAGAATCGATCAATCCAATTTATATTATTGGAACATTATTTTATTTGTATCAGATTAAGAATACCTCTTAATTTAGAATTTTCTTAATGAATGATAGCTCTGTATTTCAGTCAAATATATTCAAGAATCAAGTGAAGGTGGGATTCCTGGATTATTACAAGAGCCACCCTCCTTGTTGACATTTTTTGTTGCTTCCCAAGTTGTTTAAATAATAGAATCCTAGAAGCAATCTTAAATCTATGAAGAATTTTATCACTTATTTTTAGCATATTCATTTAAATGTTTTGGCTTCCAGAGGAGATATATCTCTTCAAATATAGCAGTCAGTTTCTTCTATTGACCTTGGTCAGAGCCTAGAAGCAACCAGACTTTTGGACAAGAATAAACCTAGATAGAATATAAATACAGTTTAACTCCTAAAAAGTGAATACATACATATTCATTATTAGCTTCTCAGATTTTGATATTTAGATATTCATAAAAAAGATTAGTGTTACTAGTGTTTTTTAGTTACTAGATATAGAAATAGTTGTTGGTGACTGTAGTCAAGGGCAACCAGAAGGCTCCCTTTTCAATAGCTTCTAAACCGAGGTGTAGGGCAGGGCACTACTCCTTTCCCTGAGATGTAGCAATAAGAGACCTAAATGCTTGTGGGAGAGAAATTCATGTGATTTAGTGGCTGATGTGCTGGACTACTGTTGTATAGCCATGACCACTATACATACACATATACATATGCATATGCATGCAGAATCATAACAACACAATAAAGACAAGCGACACAGTTCTTTAGAAAAATATACCTCTCACTTTATTGAAAGGGTTGTGTGTGAGAGGGAGTTGGAGACAGAACAGAACTGCAACATATTAACCCCCACTCTATTGGCCATAACCGCGTTTCTTTCCTGTTCTCCTGGGCTGCTCAACCAGGGGCATGGGGGCCAAGCCTCTCTGGGACATGTTCCTCATTCCAGCATCTTCTCTCCAACTGCAACTGCTCAATCGGGGGTTTGGGGGCCCACTCTGCTGGGTGCTGGCTTTCTCTACCGCATCTTGTTTCCAACTCATCTTATCTCCAAACTGACTGAATTTCCTGTGCACTGAGTTATATAATAGTTCAACGCCCACCTTCTTCTTGTGGGCGTCACAAATTGCACTCATTCAACCCGTCCACGGTCAAGGTTATATTCTGATATTCCTCGACCAGATGCACCTGTTATTTACACAGGTGCATTTCTTATTTTGACAGCCCGGCCGGGTCAGATGTCATATACAACACTACAACATCATAGCAAGTTCAAACTCTAGTTGTGCTATTACATTCACTTTTGGACTAATACACTTGGGAAATGTATGAACCTCCTTATCTCCCCAGCTATAGGTTAAATAGTACTATTACTGTTCTTCTATAGGGATGGCTATAGCATGGAATAACCCATGAAAGTTGATATGCCATTAAACAAAGAAATCAAACCAAACCTAAATGCTACAAATCTACCTTTTTCTAAAAAATTATATTGTCATTCACTGTCAAGAAAAATTGAAATAACAAGTGTCAGTATTACTTTTTTATTTTAATGATCAATGGATTTTAATGGCATGTCACCCTGTCTCAAGTTATTTTATGCCTAGTAGTTAGGGAATTGCATTCATTGTACATTCATATTTATATCTTTTGTGTAGTTATTTCATATAAGGTTTTTTCACACACTGTCCAGTCAAATGCAAATAATTTCAAGCCATACATTGGACCATAACAAGTATGACCACCCCGGGTTAGAGTGGACCTGAGAGTAATGGTAATAAAGGCATACTCCACACTCACCAGATCTCCAGCCTTGTCATCAGATGCAGTTTAGTATCATACCCAAAACACTCCCATTTTTTGAGGGGAGGTTCTTACCTCTCTACATTCAGTCAACATATTCTAAGCTCCATCAATAGGGTGTTTTTTATTTGAATATAACTAAAACCTTGTGTATTTTACTTTTCTCCCTTGTTCATTTTACTTTTCTCCCTTGTTCATTTTATTTGGTTTGGTTTGGTTTGATGGCATGTCAACAATTGTAGGTTATTTAATGCCAAATCCATTTTTATACATATAAACAGTTCTGTTTCATACAATCCAGTGCACATATTTAGGTACAATAATACATATGCATGTAGGTGTGAACACATCTATCAGAATACATATGCATAGTGTATATGTATGCATTTACTCAACCCTTTCGCCACAAGCAGGATGTAAAACAATTTACATTTTTAAGCAAAGTATGGCTGGTTTGAAGTCAGTTTTCTTTCTCCTAGACTGGTTGCCAAACTCAGTCTACCCTACTATTTAGCTATAGCTGGATGGAGAATAGATGAATTCATGCTTTTTCCAAAGGCTTTAGTACAAAGTGAATATGTATGTATATATGAGTGAGAGTGTATCTGTATGATTGTGTGTGGACAAAGGTAGCAGATATGCATGTATAGTAGTCTCAAAAGCATAGCTAAACAAGTTAGGCAGGTCAACAGATTTTAATTGATGATGAAATAGAAAGTGAAGAACTTCTCAATGGAAAGAAAAAGTTAGTTTTTAATGACTGTAAGTCTTTGGCATTAGTACGGTCAGAGGTCAACAGCCAAGAATATTTTCTAAGGAACTTGAGAAAACCCAATCCAAGACTGGTCAACATGCTGTTAAAATTGATCAATCCAATGCATATTATTGGAACCTTATCTTATTTGTATCATCTTAAGAATACTTTTTAATTTAGAATTTTCTTAATGAATAATAGCTTCTGTATTTCAGTCAAATATTTTCAAGAATCAAGTGAAGGTCGGATTCCTAGACTATTACAAGAGCCACCATCCCTGTTGTCATTATTTGTTGCTTCACAACTTATAGGATAATTAGTTAGTTTTCTTTTCTGAAAGCTAGGGCCCCATATATCCAATGTAGCAGTTGGGAATTAAAGAGATGAGCATTATCCACTGTAATTGGTCGCAAGAAGAATATAGAGTTAGGAGTAGACCATTGGTCAGTTTTCTATTCTATTTTGTCGAAGTCTTTGCCAGCCACCCCCTAGAGTTTGTTTGACTTAAGCTGAAAAGCTAAGTGTTACATATTCCACCCACATGTAGGTGTGCTTAGTGTAACTATTATCATCTTAGGAAATGGAATTAGCAACCCTAGTTCAAAATTCTGGACAAGGCTGTTTGTCTTTCACTTTGCACTGATGCCTTTGGGGAAAGTATGAATCCATCTCTTGAATCCCCCTCTCACCAGCTATTGTTAAATAATAACAGACTGGGCTATTTAGTACTGGTAAGGCAACCAGTCTAGGAGAAGGAAAACTGAATTCAAACCAGCAGTACTATGCTAAAAATATATACACACCCCAGCACATGGTTAGATTGAGAGAAATTGTCATCAATAAAGACAGCCATATGATTTCTTTTTTTCAGGTTTGTTTGTTTCTCTTCTTTTTTTGTGTGTGGAGCTGACTTGTAGCTTGTTAGGTTTCAACCAAAATCTTTGGCTAGCTAATCTTAACAACAAACATAATATGGGTTGTCATTTAGCAGGCAAGGCTCTGCAGGCTACAGACAATACAGCCACAATTCAGCTCAGTATCAAAAGCTTACAAATTCTGTGTACCAATCACTTTAACCAAACAAACCTTCATGAGTATTGAAAGGTTTGTAACAAATATATTATTCAATGCAGATATCTATCATCATGTTAATATCCAATGTTGACCTCACAGCTCTTCCTGCAAGGCCATTCTACATTGTAAAAGTCTTTGTTGAGTCAACTGACAAAGAAAACGATGGCCTATTAATTTTCACATTGCTTGATTGATTTTTTTTTATTGCTGACCTCACAACAACGATTACAATTCTAGTCGTGTTTTATTTTGTTATTTGAATGCAGCATTGGTGAGTAGAAAAAAGGATTGATTAGTTTTTGTTTGCAGAGTGACATTTTCTAAATATTGACCAATGTTATTTAGACATTGGAAACAAAATACTTTAACTTTATCAGATTGCTTTTCAGCAACCTTCACTAAAATCTCTTTAATATGATTTAGTTACTTCTAATTACTTCACTTTCAATGCTATAATTCTTCTCAATTTCTTTAAAATCAAGTTTGTAACTGCATATATTATCACCCAGAAAAAAAGTACACCTCCACCCATCAATTTTTTTAACTACATATATTATCACCCAGAAAAAAAGTACACCTCCACCCATCAGTTTTTGTAACTACATATATTATCACCCAGAAAAAAAGTACACCTCCACCCATCAGTTTTTGTAACTACATATATTATCACCCAGAAAAAAAGTACACCTCCACCCATCAATTTTTGTAACTACATATATTATCACCCAGAAAAAAAGTACACCTCCACCCATCAATTTTTTGATAAAAAGTTTATTTTGTTTTAAACCAAAAATCATTAGGTCGTGCTGATAGCACATATTTCCTTGACTTTCTCTTACCATCCATCCCTATTGGCATTCAGCAATCATGTCAGTACTGCTATATGGATGCACTACATGGATGCTAACTAAACATATGGAGAAAAAGCTTGATGGCAGTTACACAAGAATGCTGTGAGCAATATTAAACAAGTCTTAGAAGCAGCACTCCACAAAGCAGCTGCTGTACGGCCACCTACCACCCAGCACAAAAACTATCCAAGTTAGACGAACCAGATATGCGGGACACTGCTGGAGAAGTAGGGACGAACTCATAAGCTACATACTCCTGTGGACCTCTTCACATGGACGAACAAAGGCAGGATGACCAGTTAGAACCTATATACAACAGCTCTCTGCCAATACAGGATGTAGCCTTGAAGACCTACCAGGAGCAATGGACGATAGAGAGGGATGGCGGGAGAGGGTCAGGGAGATGATGAAGTCTTTGTTGGCCAAGACTGAGGCATCCAGGTGTAGGAGTCCATAGGAGAACATCACTTTTTACTAATCCTTATAATTAGTTACTTGGAACCATATAATTGTGTGCATATATTGTCATTAGATAAAAATACTTGAAACCATATAACTGCAAACAAATGATTATTATTAGATAATTAATGTTACTCAAAACCATATAATTATGTATAAATTATTTTTAAAAACATTTACTTGAAGCTGTAATTGCTTACAAATAATAATTATTAGTTACTTAAGACCATTGTTATCATAGTAAGAGTGTTTACCAATAGCCCAGGAGACCTATGTTCACTCCCAGGTCAAGTCATACCAAAGATTCCAAAAAATGGTACTTGATGCCTCCTTGCTTAACACTTAGCATTATAAGGTACAGATCAAGGATAAAGTGGGTCAATCCTGGGAAAGGAGTAGCACCTTTCCCTACACCTCGGTGTAGTAGCTATTGAAAAGGGAGCCTTCAGGTCACCCTCGACTATGGTCGACAACTTTACTACTTACTTAAGACCATATAATTTCTTGGGCATTAAATAACCCAACAAGGTTTGACCTGCTTTACCAACTAACCAAAAATAAAATTGCATATGAGGTATATTTGTTTTTGGTCTGCTTCATATATTTATAGTTAAAAAGTTTCAATAGTATAAAGTTTAATAATAAATAACAACTAATAAAATCTATTTTATTTGTATTATGTTCTGTAAGAAATAATACAGTCCTGCTATGATTGGCTTAGAAGAAAACTGAATTTTTTTAGATAGATAATTAGTTAGATGTTTACTTATTTATTGGCAATTCGGTATTTACCTTGTCATTGGGATTAGATATGCTAAGTGGATGTAGTGAAGGGAGTGAAAACTACTCCACCTCCATATTTACATTTACTACACAGGTCAGCTGGCAAATTATATTACAAAAATATTTTTTAATCCATCAGCTATCCTCCTGATAACTTCAACCATGGCATCCCTACCAACTAACCACTCTCCTTCAGCTTTTGGCACTTGAACAGTCAGATAAGGGTATTTTTTTCAAAAGATCTTTAATTTTGGGAGGTTCACATGAGAGTTGTGGGGTTTTTCAGCCTTATTTGGAAGCCAGGGCTTCATATATTCAAGGGAGCAATCAAGAGATTGGCAGATGAGTGGCAACCCAACCAGTGATGGTTATGTTGGGTTTGCCTCCCTCTTTCTCTCCCTCCAGCATTGTTAGAGATTGATACAACCAAAGTATGGGAGGATTTTGCATAGTATTGTGAGTAATTTGCAAGACTACAACTTCATAGTGAGTTTGAACTCCCATCATATTACATTCACTTTCAGATTAATCATATTTACCAACCCCTCCCTCGGGCAGGATATGACACAAGGTCAATTTTAAGCGGAGCTTAACAGGTTTGAATTCAGAGTTTTCCTTCTCCTAGACTAGTTGCCTTACCAAGGCTGAAGAACCTAGTCTGCCCTACTATTTACCCACATCTGGAGGGAGAATATTTGGATTCATACCTTTCCCAAGGGTATTAGTGCTATGTGAAATGCAATCAATCTCGTCCAGGATTTGAACTCATGTCATCGTGTTCATTTCCTACGACGATAACCATTACACCATAGGCACCTCAGATTAATACCCTAGGGAAAGGTATGAACTTTGTTATCCCCCACCTAACTTTGTGCTGTTCCTCTACAAGGATAGCTTTGGTATTAAATAACACATAAAGGTTGATATGTTATTAAACAAAGAAACTAAACCAAAGTAAGTTGCAATGACTAAAAACTGTTTTGAAATTCTAAATTATTAATACTTTTTTTATTCTTCATGTAATGAAAAAAATTTGCTAAAGAATAACTTTAAATTATCACTATATATACTTGTGTGTAAATCAAATGTTGAAAACTTAATTTTTTGGTAAAAATTTGATGTTAACCTAGACATGTCTGCAAGACATTTTGTAAGGTTGAAATTCAAGAATTAGAAAAAAATTGGCTCAAAAAAATTCTATGAATTAATTTTTTGTTTTTTGTTTGTTTATTTATTTTTTTTAATAAGAAAAAAAAGAGAGGAATAATTTAAGCTTCTGATTTATTATCATCATTAGTAGGTTTAGTGTGCAAATATTTGTGAAGCTCAAACAGTTTGGCAAAGCTCCTCAATAGAGTGGCTCACAGGATCAAACCTTTTACACAGCTTTGATTGTTAAAACCACTTAATTCCATTAAAGTAGAAATCATCTCAGCTTCTAAAATACTCAAGCAGTTTCCCCTGTAAAATTTTATTTAAATTTTTTTTTTTTTCATCAGACAATTCATACAGAAATTATCTATATAATGAGAGAATTTCTATATATTTGTTACCATAATTTACATTATCATTTATAAACATGGAGAGGAGGGTCATGGATTTTTTTTTTTGCCCCCACTAAATATTCTTTACCATATTATATGGTATTGCCCCATAAATAAGTACACTCCTACCAATTTTTTTCAGAAAAGTTAACTTCTCTACCAATCATACCAGGATTTTTTTTCGAATAGAAAATTATATAAATCAAAATGGATAGTAGGTATTGTTTATTACCAAAAACAGCAGCACTAAAAACATGAATCATATTAATCCAAAAATAAGTACAGATCATATATATTTATGCAATTCTATTTTTGGTTACCGAGTTTTAATGCTGTAGAGTTTGGTAATAATAATACCTAATAACATCTGTTTTGTATAAAGTTACATGAGAAATAATAAAATCCTGGTACCCTTGGTTCATTAAAAATTATTTTATCAAAAGAAAAAAATTGTTTGCAGAGTACATATTTATGGGTGGTAGTTTGTAGATTTTGCTATTTACATAATTCAGTTAAACAACCATGACACTATATTTTGGCTTTAGCAATTTGTTTCAGTTCTGCTCCATTCGTTATTTATTTCATGGTCTCAAATTTTCTCTCTTTATAAATGTATATGGTCAATATTTCTTTTTCTAAATGTCAAGTTATTCAATATATCATTTCAACTAAAATAAAACCTTATCTGATATACAACAGATATGAATTTGCCTACTTTCAAGAAATCATTTTTTACGATATTGTCAATATTTTTATCTACTCAAACTAAGAATTTATATTCTAGATTAAAAAATTTCGTAAATATTCAATAAATATTCTAACTCCTTTCATCTTTCTTCAGTGTTTAGGAACTTTTTGCCAACCTAATATGCATAATAAATAATAAATACATTTAATAATTAAGGTTTGTGAAAATTAACACTTACAAATAATTATGTTATAAACATTATAAATAGAAAGTGATTTAATATCAAGTAGAACTGCAGAAAGAATGTTTTTTTTAATGTTTTTTCACTTTCCAGTCACAACTAAATCTAATAATATCAATTAGTCACTGTCTTGTTGGCAGTGCTTAAAATGCACCAACCAGTGTTGGAGCTCTTGGGAGTGTAGAGTAACCAAGAATGGTTGTACAGATTAGGATCCCATCTATAAGTCAAATAGATATGTTTGAAAAATATTACTATTGGATAGGAATGCTTGAAACCATATAACTGTGTGTAAACTGTTTAATCAATTAATCATTATATAGGATTTGTGGCTTGAGTGATTTGGTTTTATTAATAGCATATCAACTTTCATGGGTTTTTTAATGTCAAAGCTATCCTTGTAGAAGAACAATAGTGTTACTATTTGACCCATATCTGGTGAGATGAGAGGTTCATATCTTTCTCAAGGGTATAAGTCCAACAGGGAACACAATTGTGCAACTGAAGTTTGAACTTGCTTCCTATGAGTTCACAGTCCAGTTCATTGGCTACTACAGCACAGGGACTCGTTCATATAACTGTGTGCAAATAAATTATTATCATTATAGACAAAAAAAAAGTACAAATTTTTAAAAAATTGGCATTGGATGTTGAAAATATAAAGTTATAATTATTATCAAAACATTCACAAATTATTCAAATTTTGGCTAATGAATAATCTTTAATAGGTTGATATGCCATTCATTTGACCAAAGAGGGATATATGCTATTGGATAGCAGCAGTGACAGGCTTCAAAAGGTTTTACAAGTATCTTTGATTAACTCTTTCCAGATTAACTGGCCAGATCTGTCCTACCAAACATGTATTTGCTATTGGATCTAATAATAGCAGTTGGCTGTCTATAGATGTATAAACTATATAAAATTGTTTCAAAATGGTTGTCTATAGTTTTGTGAGGGATCATTAATATTCAAAGAATTCTTCAGCAATTAAATGTTTATATTGTTCAAATAATGTTTTGACCAATACATTCTCCAGGTGTGATATAAGTGTCTCTTTCCTTACAGAGGTACATAATACACTGGAAGAAGACCTGGAAATGTACTGATCAAAGCAACATAGGAATATTTTTAAAAAAAGAAAAGAAAATAGAAAAAGAGGTTTGATTGTCTGGAGAATTCTTTAGTCGTTTTTGTTACTTTAGAAATAAATTCAATCTGGCTTTGACAACCTGGCATAATGTTTGCTCTCATTTTAAGAAGCATTGGTTTAACTCATTAAAAGATGGTGATGATTGAACAACCACAATTTTTACATATCCACTTGAATAGGAAACACACTGACACTTGAATAAATCTTTAGTTTATGTTCAAATCTAACAATGTGTGCCTTTCATGTTAAGGTTTTAATATGTTTTTATCTGTCTTTCAAAATGAGAAGCATCAGATTCCACCACCTACACAATGACTGTTTCTGTCCTATATTAAAAAAAAAAACCCACCAGATCTTGCTTTGTTCACCTACACTTCCTTGGTTGGTTGCTTTCTTTCAGGCATATAAAATAACTTTAATTTTGACAGTTCAGAGATAGAAAAGTACTTTATATTGTTAATATATATATAATGCAGAAAATCAATCCCTTTTCTTTCTCTCTACATCTATATGCAATCTCCCATGTACAAGTGTGAGTGTTGAAAAGTTCATATGATAATGTCATATCTGTTGTTAATGATATTTTTTACCAATGGGATCCAAGCACTTCAATACTGATGCAAAAAGTGTATAGACTGTAAGGGGAAATATGTTGAAAAAGAAACTTCATTTGGTTTCATTCCATGACTATTTTGGTTAGTCTATGAACTTTTTAGCCAATCCTCATATAGCTCATAAATAAATACACCCTCATCAATTTCTTTTTAATGGTTAAGTTAGGTTATTTGGTTTAATGGCATACCAACCCTTGATGGTTATTTAATACCAAATTCTGTTTACTTATGATTTTTTAGTAAATAATTTGTAGGTAACAATTTCAAACAAGCAAAAACTCATTTGTTTGCACACAGTTAAATGTTTTCAAGTATTGCTATCTAATACTAATAATTCAATTGAATAGTAATAAACAGTTCTATATGACTAAATGGAACCCTAACAGGTACTATCACTTCAGTAATAGTAATAAAGGGGTACTCCACATTCCCCAAAGCTCCAGGACTGAAGCCTTACTATCAGATAGTTTAGTATCTTATCCAGGACACTCGTTGGCTGGGGGGTCTTACTCTTCAACAGAGATGTAGTCGGCATATTCTACAGTCCCAGCTGACTGAGCATAAACTTCTAAAGGAACATTACACAACCAAAATGATAATTATTAGATGTTATATAACTGTAGCAAAAAAAAAAATCGATGAATAGATATAAGAGGGTGGGCTAATTTTTGGACTAGTACATATTCAAAAGGAAAAATCATGTACACATACATTTTATATATATATATATATATATATATAGCAGTTAGAGTTAATTGATTTTTTTCCCCTGGTTATTGCTGAGAACTTTTACAAGTACATACACGTTATATACCTACCTATGAACATTAATGGGTATGTCCCATTCCTCATAAATATGTTGGACACTATTGGGAGGGGGTGAAAATATACTAAGTAGTCACCACTAGCAGCAGTTACCTTCTTCATGCTGATGGCAAGTATTATATTTTGTTAATGTTATAAAGATTTCCATTTCATTCTCAACATCCATTTTGGTTATTTCTCATTCAGTAACCTTTTGTTAGGTTACAATATATATATATATATATATATATATATATATATATATATATATATATATATAGAAACCGTAGCAGCGATAATGATTCTCTACAGAAACACCAAAGTGAAAGTACGTTCACCAGATGGAGACACGGAATACTTTGACATTGTCGCAGGAGTACTACAAGGAGACACGCTAGCCCCGTACCTCTTTATCATCTGTCTAGACTACGTGCTTAGAACTTCGATCGACAAAATCAGAGAAAATGGCTTTGAGCTGACTAAGAGAAGAAGCAAAAGATACCCCGCAAAAACAATCACGGATGCCGACTACGCTGATGACTTGGCGTTACTGGCGAATACGCCTAATCAAGCAGAGACACTACTGCATAGTCAGGAACAAGACGCAGCAGGCCTCCATGTCAATGCACACAAAACTGAATATATGTGTTACAACCAAACAGGCAACATTACCACACTAGACGGAGCCTCTCTGAAACTAGTAGACAAATTCACCTACCTAGGAAGTAGCGTCTCATCAACCGAAAAAGACATTGACACACGACTAACGAAAGCATAGATGGCTATTGATAGGCTCTTGATCATATGGAAATCAGACCTAACCAATAAAATGAAACACAGTTTCTTCCAGGCAGCGGCTGTATCGATACTGCTATATGGATGCACTACATGGACGCTAACTAAACGGCTGGAGAAGAAGCTAGACGGAAATTACACAAGAATGTTGAGAGCAGTATTGAACAAGTCCTGGTGACAACACCCCATGAGACACCAACTATACGGACACTTGCCCCCCATCATGAAAACTATACAAGTAAGACGAACCAGACACGCGGGACACTGCTGAAGAAGCAAGGACGAGCTCATAAGTGATGTACTCCTATGGACCCCCACATATGGCCGTGCAAAAGCAGGACGACCAGCTTGAACTTACATACAGCAGCTATGTGAAGACACAGGATGTAACCCTGAAGACCTGCCGGAGGCGATGAATGATAGGGAGAAGTGGCGAGAGTGGGATATCCGTGCTGGCGGCACGACATGATGATGATGATGATGATGATATATATATATATATATATATATATACTGTCATCCGCAGACAGACTGTTTCGTTATATCAACTCTTCTGTATGGGTATGGGTAGACACGTAAGACGCTTGAAGCTGGGATCAAAACCACCCAACTTATATATATATATACACACTGTAAAACTAAAATGACAGTAGGTCAAAACAGTGCTCAAAAACTGTAGAGAAAATATAACAGTATTAAAGTGTAAAATATCACAACACCATATGTCAAATGAGGAAGGATCATCTATATATATTATTTACACTGAAAAAATAAAATTGTAACACCTTGAATTTCAATTTATTTAAGATTGAATATACATGTAATATTGCTGGATTACAGTAAATAATCATCAATACAGATCAATATGTTATGAATTGGTTCTAAAATAATGGGTGCATCAACAATACTCAGAATTCATATCAATACATTGTATATCATCTTTGGGCATGTACTCTAACATGCATATGGTTTTATAGATAGCCAATACCATCCTACAATACATTATTCCATCTGAAATACTTTGAAAATTTTATCAGAATATCCACTACCACTAGCATGCACAGATTAAACCCAGGTCAAAATTAGCATTATCCTCCAGGAGTTGGGCAATTTTATTATATAAGGGAAGTCAGCTCAGAGGTGATTTGCCAATAGGTCATTTCTCATTCAGGTATACACCTATTTTAATATCATTTTTTTTTTCTGAAATTGTTATTTTTCAAACTTTTGTTATATTCACATTTTTGTCTACATTTGAAGTAGGAGTATGCTCAATTTTTTTTCAAATGCTATGTTATCAAAATGAATTCATTTTAAATAGAATCCTTTTATATGATTTACATGATTTAAATTTACATGCATATCTTTCCTAATATTCATAGAAAAAATTTACCTGGCTTTCATGCCAGGAAGGTAACATTAAGTTGATCACCTGGTCCCAGGAGGCCTTCCCTTCCTCCAGAAACTACCCACTGAGCAGGGCACCTGAGGGGAATCAAGAATTTTATGTGATGGCCATGCATGAATTTTGATTTATGCATGGTCCCCCCCCATACAGCATTAAAATGACCTTATGGGAGGTCAGATAAATCCCTCTTATGGCACCTCTTTACAAGAGGCTTACTTCCTGTGGGGGTCTCCATTTTAAACTAAATGTGTCATATCCAAACACTGTGGGTTAAATAATACATTATGGTTATTTTTTTTTAATCTCTAGGTTTTTGATCAATAATCAATACAACAACAACAACAACAAATCTCTGCATCAATATTTTCTCTCCAAACATATGTAGCAGTTCAAGAATAGACTTATCATACAAGTCTGCAGATTATGCATCCTACTCTGTCAATAGCAATTGCATTAATCCCTGACCACTGACAACTCTAAGAGAGATTCCCAATAGAGTAGTGACTAATGTGCCAGACTGCGACATCATTGTAATTATGTTCACTTTTGGATGAAGATCCTTGGGAAAGCTATAATTTCCTTTACCCCTCAAGCTAAGGGTTAAATAGTACCACTACTGTTCTTTTACAAGGATGGATTTGGCATTAAATACAACCTACAAAGGTAGACATGGTATTAAACAAAGAAACCAACCAACCACTGACTATCTGTAGTAAAATCATTTATGTATTTACATTATACATCACACAGGCAGTGTGAATAGTGGTAAGGAAAATGAAATTGGCCAGTCAAGTTCAAATTCTAGTTGCATCTCTTCTTTCCCTAGCTATGGGTAAAAACAGTAGGGTATTGGTGTGCTTGGTCTTTTGTGGCATATCAATCATTGTGGGTTATTTAATGTCAAATCCTTTTTTATGTATAAGATTTGTAAAGGAATAGTTTGTAGGTAACTCTATTTTTAACACATAGCATAACAGGTATAGGTGTTTGATTAAAGAACTTCTAAATGAAATTATCTGGAGGTTGCAGGTTCAATCCTGACTACAGGTGAATAACAAGAAATATTTACTATAGTTTAACACTTGTACTCGGTTATGGTGAATGAAATTAGAACAATCTATCTCTGTGGATTAAATAAAGGATTCAGTTTGATTAATACCTGAAGAAGGTCAAAGGATGCATTGGCCAAAACATTGTGAATATAACAATAAAGATAAAGACAATAGTCCAAATATTCTAAATGATAAACAAGATCAAACTTCATCTCAGAAATTTAGACAAATAATATCCAATCCGTACAGACCCAACATGATATAATAATGGAAACAATTAGAAAGACTAATTCAAAAATTGGTACGAATAACAAACCACTTTACATTCCTATACAAATGCTGAGATCTCAATCTTGACATTGAAGCTACCAGTTAATTCCAGAAGAGAACAACGGGTGGCAAAAAGAGTAGAGCATAGAATACACAATAATCGCTTCAATCATGGTTTGAAATCTCAAGCAAGCCTGCCACATTCCTGGAAAGACTATCGCTAATTGAAGACAGAACCTGAATCCAACAATAACTGAACAAATCATACAAGCAGGAATTTCATGAAGACATGTTTTGCCATATAATAAAGTTGGAAAAAATAAAAACTGAAGGTATGAAAGACCAAGCCCATTATTCATCTGTGAAAGCTATTAACATCACTAAGTGCCAGCTAACTACCTCTGAGAAGTCAGTGCTAAACAAGGGTCTCAACTTTGTTGTGACCATCAAGTGGATCCCCTACTTAGATTTGATAGCCCCAATTGAAGAGGCAGCTTCGAAAATTCCTAAGACTTGGGCAGATGAGCTAAGACGGAAAGTGAGACAAGCGTTAAAGAAATCAAAGCTTCCAAAACCAAACATCTCAAAGGAAGAAAGACTGACCATCTAATCACTACAGGATAATGAAAATATCATAATCCTACTGGCAGACATAGGCAATGCTATTGTTGTAATAGATAAAGTGGAATACTCCAACAAATTAACAGACTTGATTGGCAATGGTGGCTATTACAAAATAAAAAAGGACTTGGCCCTGAAGATGGAAAGGAAACTGTCACAGATCCTTAATAAGAACAAAAATCTTATACCACAAATAAAATACAGACAGCTAATATATTACTGCAAGCTACCATATATATATGACCTTCCTTAGATTCATTAGGATGGTATTCCATTAAGACACTGTAAGCAACAGAGGTCCAGCATGTCACCCATTTAGCTGCTTTCTTATGGAGATAGTTACCCCACTAATGGTTAAGTCCTCATCATATGTTAAGAACCCTGTCCACTTTGTGGAAAAAATCAGAAATGCTTTCATTCATTCAAACAAGATGTTGAGTCTCGATGTCGTAAATCTGTTGATGATGAGACACTGACAGTGGTGCAGAATAGGTTTGCTGCAGGTCCCTTGCTGGAAGAATACACCTGTATCCCAATAGATAATCTGTGGAAGATGTTGAATTTCTATGTGGAATTGACCTATGTTGGGATAGGTATATCATATACCAACAAGAAGGAGGCCTGGCTATGAGATCACCGTTGTCCCCAGTACTGGCCAACATATACATGGAATACTTTGACGAAATGGCATTAGGATTTACATCGCTAAAGTCTTTAACTTGGCTTACATATGTAGAGGCTTTTCTGCTGACCGTCTGGCATCAATGTCGGACAGTCAATGTTCAATCGCAGACTTGAGGTCAAAAGGTCCTTGGCTTTGGCTGGGCCACCTTCAGGTGGGCGAGCTGCATTTTTGACACCTTTGAATAGCACTGGACCTTGCTGTCCAGTTTAAACTATAATCAGGTATCCAGGTTTGGGTCCATGTCCAGCTAAACTCATCAGGCCCACATTGCACTAAGTAGACCAATGACCTGCATAATTCAGCAGGGCTCAAGCTTCGGTTCATGCCTGACCTTCCCCTCTCCTAAACTTCCACTATAATCAACCCTCAGGTCATTGACCGTGTGTCAAGTCCTGTTTGGTGGGAAGCAGAGATAAATATCGGCTTAGATACATAGATGATACATTCATTCTCTAGCCTCATTAGGAGCATGTTCAAACACTACTGGATTAAGTGAACTCAATCTGGTCATCTTTCCAGTTCACTATGGAGAAAGAACAAGACAACAAATTATCCTTCCTAGATATTAATAATTTGTTTGCACACAGTGAAGTGATTATGAGTATTGCTATTTAACACTAATTGTATCCAACACAATTCATTTATTTGCGTACAGTCAAATGGTTCCAGGTATTACTATGTAACACCAACAATTCAATTAAACATCAGTCATTTGTTTACACACAGTTAAATGGTCAGTCAGTTCTATTTGACTCATAGATGGAATCCTATCAGTTATCACCACTTTAGATCAGAGTGGATCTGGGAATAATGGTAATGAAGGGGTACTCCACATTCTCAAAAGCTCTTGAACTGAAGCCTCACCATCAGATCTTTTAATGTCATATCCAGGACACTCGTTTGTGGGGGGAGGGTCTTACCCCTTAGCAGAGATGCAATCAGCATATTCTACAGTCCCAGCCTAGTCAGCTGGGGTTTCTGAGATTGTCATGTAATACTCTATGAGTCCCTAATGGACTTGTAAATTATCTAAGGGAGATAATTATTCATTGTATTCCTACAAGGGTAACCTGAGCTTTATAGCCTTGGTGAGCCAACATTCTCGAAGAATGATAACAGGAGCCAACAAACATGCAAAAGCAAAGTTCAACTAATCATTGGAGTTTGGTAAGATGCTGCAATTTCTATAACTGTAAACCATACCACTGAATTCAACTGAGCAAGTTAAGAAAACATTGATAGCTATCTGCATAACCCCTCCAGCACTTTAATCTCTTCTTTCAAATCAAAGACAAATGACAACCTTGATGGTGATAATAATAGCTAAATTCTGTCGGGATAAAACAAATTTCAGGTTCCAATTGTTAAATGATCAATTTTTCCACTACTACCAAAATTATTTGTTAGTACAGAAAATGACTAAAGCATTAGCACTAATGGGTCAAGTAGAAGTAAAGTCAGTGGTCAGTGATTAAAAAAAACAAAAAAACTTTACATACACCTGGTTCAGATGCAGTTAGTGCTAAAATAAAACTAATAACTATTCTTTTTTTAAGCTAGCAGACCATTGTTCGAGCATTCAATGAGAATTGAACTAAGCTTAGTAAATGATTACATTCCTTCCTTCTTATATGAATACAACACACACATCTCTGGAGAAAAAGAGTTACATTGAAAGATTAGAAATTCAAAGAAATTATTTTCCTCTATTCTTATTTCTTATTTACCAGTCTTATTGTGCCTTTCCCTTTCACTCTTCCAATGCAATGTTATCATTAAATGGTTGGTTGGTTTTACTTTATGGCATATCAACCCTTGTGGGTTATTTAATGCTAAATCCTGTTTGTACATTATATATATCAGATTTGTAAACAGATAGTTTGTAGGTAGTATTATTTTTGAATGATCCAGAGCTCATTTATTTGCACGCAGTTAAATGGTTTCAAATATTGCTATCTAACACCTGTACTTTTATTTACACACAGTTATATGGTTACAAGACTTGCTATGTAATACTAATAATTCAATTTAATGTCAGTAATTTATTTCCACAGTTAAATGGTTTCAAATTTTAAAAATGATTACATATTTCTATTTGACCCATTGATGAGACCCTAACCAGTACTACCTCACTAGGTTAGAGTAGACCTGAAAGTAATAGCAATGGAAGGGTACTCTACATTCCCCAAAGCTCCAGGACCATTAGATGGTTTAGTGACATATCCTGGACACTTGTTGGAAGGTGGATCTTAACCATGTGTAGAGATGCAGTCAACAAATTCTACAGCCCCAGCCCACTAGTCTGTGTAATCACTAAAGTAAATGAAAGTTTGAACATATTCAATAAATTTTACCAGTGTTCTCAAGGGTTACATAAACAGCTCATCGTTAATCTATATATTACTGAAATTCTTGTTATATATCAAGTCATGCTAATAGCACAAAAGTCCTTGATTCTTGCCATCCATCCCTATTGTCCAGCACTGTTGGCAGATTCTCTAGATATCATCCAGTGTCTTTACAGTGCTGATGAATGCAAGTCTTTGTTGGTCAGCTGACACTAGTGTGTCCATGTATGGGAGTCCACATGAGAACTTTGCTTCTCTGATAAAATAAAATGGGAATTCTTCCAAGTGGTAGCCATAGCAGTACTATTGTATAGCTGCACTAACTGGACTTTAACAAAGCACTTACAGGAAAAATATAGATACTATGTACTGTTTTGACCAAAACCTGGATGCAGCACCCCACAAAACAGCAGCTGTACGGCCACTTGCCTCCCATCTCAAACTATCCAAGTAAGATGAACAAAACAAGCGGCGCACTGCTAGAGAAGCAAGGATGAACTAATTTATATATATATATATATATATATATAACTGTAACCTAACAAAAACACGTCATCACAAAATTTTTATTAGAAGAATACCCTTAAAATTCTCTTAGGGAATAAAGCAATTTATAGTTGCCTTCAGCCAAACAGCACAAAAAAGACATTCAGCATTCATGCTGAATGTCTTTTTTAAATCATTCAAATTCTTGATATAACAGAGGTAATCATGAAATCTTAACTAAAATCCTTTACTCCTTTCTAAATAAAAGGTTCACTGTCACAAATAGAATCTAACAGGCTCATGGACTCTCTAATTTTTCAATAAAATCCAGAAATTATATCAAACTGTAGTCATTGCTCTTCTCATCATGTTTCAGAAAAAAACTCAGCATTTTTACAATCCTATCCACTTGCAGAATTTAAAAAAAAATTGTTTGTATATATCAGCTGTGCTTAAGAAGATAGGCAAAATACTGTCAGTCTCTGACCTTTTTCTGAAAGATAGACCAAATGATTTGAGCCCCAATACAAAACAGAAAAAAGACAACAAAGCAAACATTTAGCTATAAATATAACACACATACAAATCGGTCACTTAAACAAAAGATGGTTTTACTTTCCTCTTTCCTTCCTTGTTATATGATTCCAACACACAAACCTCTTGGGAAAAAGAGATACATTGAAAGATTAGAAATTCAAAGAAATTATTTCCCTCTATTCTTATTTCTTATTTAACAGTCTTATTGTGCCTTTCCCTTTCATTCTTCCAATGCAATTCCATTACAGTTTCTCATGCATTTAATATATTTGTTTAATCTCTCAAATGTAACCGACTTCTTAATACAGCCATCAGCATATTGAGATCATTTTCAAAACCCGACTTCTTTGTTTTTTTTGTTTAAATCTAAGAAGGAAAAGTTTTGCCATGACCTATTTTAGGTCAATTGGATTTTTCAGATTATACAGTCAGGGAGTGGAGGGACCAGCTGATTCTGAGTCTAGACGCATTATGAATTTAATAAAAAGGCAGTTGCCCAGAGCCTATTTCTTGCTTCTTCAAATCTTTTAAAATAGTTTAAAGATTTTGTCTACTTTTTTTCATCATACCTTGTATACCATTTTTTTTTTTCTTATACCAACAAACTTATGCAAAAGTTTCATTTGTAAATTAATGTAATAATGTAATAAAAGTTAGGTGATTTAGTATCCTCAAAGTACTCTATCTGGGACCTCTTAAACATACCCCAGTGTCTGTTCTACTTTTTAAACACACTCTGTCAAGTCTTATTTGGGGATTGCTATCAAATGTCTCTTTATATTCTCTTTAATCTCATCCACAGTCTGAAATATCCAGATGAAGCTCTAGCTCTGGAGAGTATAGAATCATCCTTTTATTACGATTACTTCTTGGTCCATTCTGTTCCAAAGTAGTGGTGCCTGCTAAGGTCTCATATGTTTGAGTCTGTTTGAATATTATTCATATGGGATAGGAATTCTTGGAACCATATAACTATTAAATAGTAATAGTTACTTGAAACCATAAGATTGTGTGCAAATTATTTGTATTAGATAGTTATGTATCTCAAGTATTCCTGTGTGAAAATAAAGGATTATAGAGAAATAAATGCAATGGAACATTGAAAGTATAATTATGATTACAATCAAAAGTCAGCATTGAATAAGCCAAATTGAAAGTACAATATTTCCTTCAGTTTAATTTAAATTTGTTAAAAAGAAAGTATTTCTTGTTTAAATTATGTACGCATCTTTATCTATAAGATAATTTTGAAACCAAAATAAAAGTAGTAACACCAAAAACGTTCTTGTAATTAGTCAATACTTGATTACTTATGACTCCTGATATATATACATATATATACTTAACTGAACTTAGTTTACCACAGTCACATGGGAAGAAAGGTGATAAGAAGTTTGTGTTGCACCATTCTTCCAAGTGGAGAGGGCCTATCTCATTTTACCTGAGCTTAAATATTTATCTCTGGTGTAATGGTTATGCCCATGGTGTAATGGTTATCATCGTAGGAAATGAACATGGCGACACAAGTTCAAATCCTGGACGAGACTGATTTCATTTCACATAGCACTAATACCCTTGGGAAAGGTATGAATCCAATTATTCTCCCTCCAGCTATGGGTAAATAGTAGGACGGACTAGGTTCTTCAGCCTTGGTGAGGCAACTAGTCAAGGAGAAGGAAAACTCTGAATTCAAACCTGTTAAACTCCACTTAAAAATTGACCATGTGTCATATCCTACCCGAGCGGAGGGGTTGGTAAATAGGATCTCTGGGAATATACTCTTCAGTACTTTCTCAGCCTTGCTTAACTTTGACTCAAAACTACAAATGTGAAGTACCCATTGATGATCTACATTTTCTGTGATACTAGCTTGCTTTAAGAACAACTAATTTTTCCTAAATACTTGTTAGGGCCTCATCTATGAGTCAAATAGATTTGTTTGAGATAATGCTTATCATATTTACCAACCCCTCCGCTCAGGCAGGATATGACACAAGGTCAATTTTTTTTAAGCGGAGTTTAACAGGTTTGAATTCAGAGTTTTCCTTCTCCTAGACTAGTTGCCTCACCAAGGCTGAAGAACCTAGTCTGCCCTACTATTTATCCATAGCTGGAGGGAGAATAATTGAATTCATACCTTTCCCAAGGGTATTAGTGCTATGTGAAATGCAATCAGTCTCGTCCAGGATTTGAACTTGTGTTGCCGTGTCCATTTCCTATGACAATAACCATTACACCATTGAGATAATACTTATACGTTGACTCTTAAACCATTAATATTACAAAGAAGTAACGAGTGTTTACCTGTTTAAAATGATTGGGAACAATATTCAATTGTTTATCCTTAATTGTTGTTTCTGTTGCACATTGTTTGCCCTGTTGAAGGAGGGGGTGGTTTAGAATATGCTATCCCATGCAGGTCTACTTTGATCCAGAGGGGTAGTTAGAATCCCATCCATGGATCAAATTGGAATATTTGATAACATAATTGTGTGCACAAAATCTTTTTAAGAAACTACACAAAAAATATAAATATAAAAGCACAATGTATGTGATTGCTTAACCTCTAGGCAAAGGCACCTTGGGTAGTGTAATGGTTAGCAAGCTTGACTAGCAAACCTGCAAGAGTGAGTTCGAGTCTCATTGGGTGCCCCAATCAATTGGCCTTATGCCACATTGAAGCAAAGAGCTTCATAAATTACTGCTTGACCTCTAGGCATAAAATAACATTAAACAGGTTGACATGCCATTAAAATCAATCAATCAATCAATAAGTCCCACAGTGCACAAACTTTATAGCATCTCACACTTGAGTAACTCCACTGAAGTGAGTCTGTTCACATGAAGGAAAGTCTCTTCTGATTAGTTACCAAAATATATCTAGGCTGCACAACCAGTCCTCAAAATATTCAAAATGGCTGGATACTTTCCAAGTTACCTTTTAACTGTTACTTGTAATTGAAATAGAATCATTGAGTTTTGTGTCTAAATGTAAATTTATTTTCTATCTTAGAGATAAACATACTTGTACTATCCTTCAGAATAAACACTTTCACTTTCTTAAAAGACAGTAAATAACAGGTAAATCTGTATTTGCAAGACAATGTCGTAAAATGAATACAAAGACAATATGTTAAATACATACATCAGATACATATATTAGAATCTCAAAAATCATATATATATATATATATATATATATATATAAGACAAAGTGTTTTTGTAATCCATAAAATCTTTACACTGTTCTCTATGCATGAAAATGCAGAGCAATATCGATATATTTCAAGTATAAAAAAATAAGATAATGAAGCAAGATAAAAACTCAAAACTGACTTTAACATTTTCATTTCTAAAGTGAGCTAGTATTTAACACGTCTGATTTTGTTAGATTTAACTGAACAAATATGTACTTTTTCTTATATTGTTGATATAGTAAGTCACGTGAACCAAATTGCAAATATTTACTTTCATAGCAGCATTTAGCTACCAATTCTAATCTTTTATTTAGCAACTGGAAAACTTATATTGTATTTTTCTTCTAAGCACAATTTACAATTTCTTGAACTGTCAATTACAAGCATACAAGCGTATATATTTGTTCAGTTGAATCTAACAAAATTCAATATGTTGAATACTAGCTCACCTGAAGATTGACATGAGTCATAAGTTTTTATAGTAAAGTTGGCAACATTAGTCACAGGTGACCTGAAGACTCCCTTTTCAATAGCTATTACACTACTCCTTTCCCTGGATTGCTCCACTTTACCCTTGATCCTTACCCTATAATGCTGAGTGTTAAGCAAGGCAGCATCAAGTACCATTTTTTGAGTCTTTAGTATGACTCAACCTGGGATTAAAACCTGGCCTCTTGGACCATTGGCGAACACTCTACTCATTAGGCCAATGGCCCGGTCTTTTTTTTTTCATATATTTGAAAAATATATATATTTGTGTGTATGTGCCAATACACATGAAAATAGATTACTGTTAGCTTGTTATGGCACCAATATAATTAGCCTACACAAAATTTACCCAGTCAGCTGGCACTATAGAATACACTGACTGCTTCTCTGCAGAGGGGTAAGACGCCCCCTCCCACCAAAGAGTGTCCTGTTATGACACTAAACAATCTGATGGTGAGGTTCCAGTAATGCTGGAGCTTTGAGGAATGCAGAGTACCCCTTCATTGCCATTGCTCCCTAGTTCACTCTGTCTTGAAGTGGTAGCACCAGATAGGGTCCTATCTATGGGTCAAATAGAACTAAACTGTGTACTTATACTAGACAGAATTGCTTTTTTTTTACATTGAAACCACATACTTATGCTAAACTGAACTGTTTGAAATAGAACTAAACTGTGTACTTATGCTAAACTGAATTGTTTGAAATAGAACTGTTTTGACATTTAACTGTTTGTAAACAAAAACTCTACTTATACCAAACTGAATTGTTTGAAATTTAACCCAGCATTAAATGACCCAAAAAGGGTTGATGCACCATAAAACAAACCAACCAACCAACCATATACAAAAAGTAACTATATTCATTAGGCAAACTAATAACTATGTACATTTCCAAGCGTTACTTATAGTAGATATACCATAGAGCCTCAAAGGTCTGAAACAATGCCACATTAGACAATATTTGGTCACTTGAATACACAATGCCATCCTACACCCCTCTGATAAGGTATCAGAAAAATGTAACCAGAATTCAGTAGCTACTTGATAGACACATGATCCTTAGTTATAAGGAAAGGAAGTTTATAGTTCCAATAACGGCAAGGAAACTCCCTATGGTGAAGTGGTTAACATACTGGAGTGCAACACTGTAGTAAGAGAGTTCAATCTCTAGTTGTGCTAATATGTTCACTTTTGAACTAATACCCTTAGGAAAAGTATGAACCCTCTTATCCTCCCAGCTATGGGTTAAATAGTACCATTGCTGTTCTTCTACAAGTATGGCTTTGGCATTAAATAACCCACAAAGGTTGATAAGCCCTTAAACAAAGAAAACAAACTAATAATAGTACAAGATTTAACCACCTTGTTTAGTTTTCTGACTTTGTGCATTGCAGTACGATCATCTTAATCGAGGGGGATCTTTTTTTTCCCTTAATAATAATGATAAATTTGTGTTTTAATGTAATGGTCTTTATACAACTGATATGATTAGTAGGAGCAAATATTAAACAAATATTGATGACTTCAAAAGTAAGATCAAGCTTTGAAGATACTGAGTTTGTTATTTGTAAAGGGTTTCATCTCTGATGGTTGAGCAGTAATGCATATCCTTGTAAAAAAAACAAAAAAAAAACACACAGTCTTCTATAGAAGTTTATTTTATTCTTCGATTTAGATGGTGAAAATATTAAAAAGAATGTAATCATAGGTATTGCCTTACTTTCATCGGAGTCAAATTTTCATACTTATTCAAAACTGCAATGTCTATCATCTACTTATATATAAAATACAATATGACATTTCATATATCATCATCATCATCATGTTGTGCCGCTAGCACGGATATCTCTGATCCTCTCTTGCCACTTCTACCTATCATTCATTGCCTCTGGCAAGTCTTCCGGGGTACATCCCGTATCCTCACATAGCTGCTGTATGTATGTTTGAGCTGGTCGTCCTGCTTTTGCTCGGCCATATGCAGGGGTCCATAGGAGTACATCACTTATGAGCTCATCCTTGCTTCTCCAGCAGTGTCCTGCATGTCTGGTTCGTCTAACTTGGATAGTTTTTGTGATGGGAGGCAGGTGGCCGTATAGTTGATGCCTTGTGGGGTGTTGCTGCCAGGACTTGTTCAATATTGCTTGCAGCATTCTTGTGTAATTGCCGTCTAGCTTCTTCTCCAGCCGTTTAGTTAGCGTCCAAGTAGTGCATCCATACAGCAGTATCGATATGAATATATATATATATATATATATATATAGCTCATTGGGTTTCAGTTGTATCGATCTACCCTACCAACCTGCTTTACTCTGCTTAGAAATTGATCTCTTGTATATACGTGGTGCATTCAATAAGTTTCCAGACTTTTTTGGTACAGGTATTTAAAATTGTTGTAGACTCTTGAAAATTCAGTATGTTATTGCTATACATCTTATGAGATGACCAACCAATTTTTATGATTTCAGCTTCCAATGAACAGTTACAGCAGGAATTGGAATACACCCTACTAAAGCCTGATTGTCAAGCTGGGGAATTTCAGAAATGCAATCTGACACTTTAGAAAAAAAGATATGCTATAAAATTCTGTTTTAAACTTTAAAAAAATGCCACAGAAATGTATGGAATGCTTCAGACTGCTTTTGGAGCATCTTGCATGAATCAAGCATCAGTTTTTGAGTGGCATAAGAGATTCAAGGAAGACAGGGAGTCTGTTAGGGATGATGAGAGGTGTGGGAGGAGTAAGGAAGTCAATACACCAGAGTTGATTAGCCAAACAGTTAGGGTTAGGGTTACTATGTTGAGGTTTTAAGGGAGTTCAGGAAGACATTGCGTCAGAAGAGGCCAGCACTCTTCAAATTGGGTCAGTGGCATTTCCTGCAGGACAATGTACCAGTCCACAACTCCATCCTTGTCACAGATTATTTGACCAAAATGGGCATCAAGACAGTTCCTCACCCTCCCTATAGTGCAGACCTTGCTCCGTGTGACTTTTGCTTATTCCCTAAGCTCAGAGGCTGTTGGTATGAGACAATTGAGATGAAAGAGGCTGTGACGAAGGTCATTGACATGCTCACACTTCCATGGGGCCTTCCAGAAGTTGTTGGAACGGTACAACAAGTGCATTGCAACCAGAGGAGATTACTTCGAAGGGGACTAGAGTTTCATGTGTGTACTATCAGTAAAAGTGCCCATGCACAAAAAGTCTGGAAACTTATTTAATGATCCTTGTATATATATATACATATATATAGCTCATTGGGTTTCAGTTGTATCTATCTACCCAACCAACCCCTCTACGACAAACAAGATGTGACAAGAGATCAATTTCTAAGCAGAGTAAAGCAGGTTTGAATTCGGAATTTTCCTTCTCTTAAACTGGTTACCTACTATTTAACAATAACTGTGGGTAGAACAGATGGATTCCTGCCTTTCTCAAAGGCATTAGCACAGTAAAATGCAAACAGCCTCATCTAGAATTTGAATTCCAGTTACTGATTCCATTTCCTATGACAATAACCATTTCACAATATCATCATAGACTGATGTTGCAATGGGAGGCACTCGCGTTGTAATAAAATTTCATGTTGATATTGATGTTTCTATTCAAGGGTGAAAAATTCTAATAGGCATTTCATAGTTATCTCCATTATATCAAGAATTTGGATGAAGAAAAAATAGCATTCAACATGAATGTAGACTCAACAGAATTATCATTTAAATGGAAACTGGACTGAAAATTGCTTTATCCTTGAAATTATAGCATTTTAAGCATATTGCTCTATGTTTTAGCTGAATCATAGTGAAGCATCTACTAATATGAAAATTCAAGTTATATATAACATGCACACATGATTTATATATTAAAATAATTATGATTTCATAATTTTTTATTTTTATTTTATAACTTTGGTTTCTACAGGTACAGATATTACTCTGTGATTTTTGGCAGACATAATAGAAAGATACTATTCAGACCTTAGAAAGAACACACAGATACAACACTTTAATTCTTGGCAGAAATGCTGATTCATATAAAAAATATTAGAAAACCAGGCCAATAAAGAATAAATTAATCTTGTTTGCCAGTGCCAGTCAGCCCCAAAAACCCTAACCTAAATGCTGATCTTCTGAGCTGTTAATGTTTGATTTTTCTGGGATTTATTTCACAAATTTGCCTTCATGCAAAATTTGTCTTACTTTTTCATGATTATTGATTGGCTGTTTGAAAGGGAAGTTCTCTCAGGAGAACACAAACATTTTACTGAAGTTTGGAGCTTTCTGAAATAATGTTATGTGATATTTTACGGTACATAGCACAGAGCTCCAGAGTAGATTGTTACTCCATTTTTTGATCAAATGAAATCTTATCCCATCATTCAATTTTAGTGGTGAACTTTCCAGAGAGCTACTTAAACATATCCCTAATATATCTTTATCATTTCAACAATAAGCCCAATAAATTAGATTTCAGTTGCAGAATAAAAAGATAATTAAAAAGAAAATTCTGAAAAATATGTTTAGATTTTTAAATATATAGTCTCATATTGTTTTTTAATCTATATTTGATTAATTGCATTTGTTTAATTAAACTATTATTAATGTCAACTGTAAATAAACATTTGTATTATGTTGATACATAATGTTTGAATTGCAAAATTAACTTCAGGATAAGTGCATGGTGCATTCAATAAGTTTCCAGAATTTTTTTGTACTGGCATTTAAAATTATTGTAGAATCTTGAAAATTCAGTATGTTATTGCTATACATCTTATGAGATGACCAACCAATTTTTATGATTTCAGGTTCAAATGAACAGCTACAGCAGGAATTCGAATACACCCTACTAAAGCCCGATTGTTACTGCTAGTGAATTTCAAAAATGCAATCTGACACTTTAGAAAAATGATGTGCAATAAAATTCTGTTTTAAACTTTAAAAAAATGCCACAGAAATGTATGGAATGCTTCAGACTGCTTTTCAACCTTCTTGCATGAATCGAACATCAGTTTTTGAGTGGCATAAGAGATTCAAGGAAGGCAGGGAGTCTGTTAGGGATGATGAGAGGTGTGGGAGGAGTAAGGAAGTCAATACACCAGAGTTGATTGGCCAAACAGTTAGGGTTAGGGTTACTATGTTGAGGTTTTAAGGGAGTTCAGGAAGACATTGCGTCAGAAGAGGCCAGCACTCTTCAAATCGGGTCAGTGGCATTTCCAGCAGGACAATGTACCAGTCCACAACTCCATCCTTCTCACAGACTATTTGACCAAAATGGGCATCAAGACAGTTCCTCACCCTCCCTATAGTCCAGACTGAAGTTCATATTCCCAAAAATAAATGTTTTAGCTTATGAGATAGAAGATTACTTCGAAGGGGACTAGAGTTTCATGTGTGTACTATCAATAAAAGTGCCCATACTAAAAAGTCTGAAAACTTATTTAATGATCCTCGTATAATTCCATAACATCTGTAGTTTGTATTTCTGTATAAATCATTTATATATATATATATATATATATATATATATATATATATATATGAATATATACTGAGTCAATGAGGCTTGGTGATTATTAGTCTCTCACTTATATAAAAAAATGTGTGTGTTTGTGTGCGAGAGTGGAAAATCAGATTGGAATTCATTATAAGAATCACTACAATGCTATTGTGAAACATGTCTGTCTGATTTTCTATCCTATCTTCCTTTTTCTCATGCTGTCAAATTTCATTTCAGGCCTTTATATATATACCTAACCGGACATTGGCCTAGCGGTTAGAGTGTTCGCCAGTGGCCCGGGAGACCTGGGTTCAATCCCAGGTCGAGTCATACCAAAGACTCAAAAAATGGTACTTGATGCCTCCTTGCTTAACACTCAGCATTATAAGGTACGGATCAAGGGTAAAGTGGAGCAATCCAGGGAAAGGAGTCGCGCCCTCCCCTACACCTTGGTGTAGTAAGCTATCGAAAAGGGAGCCTTCGGGTCACCCTCGACTATGGTCGCCAACTTACTTTTTATATATATACCTGCTCCATCAGCAATATTGATAACTTTTTATAAATATAGCAAACTACACATACACTCCTATATATATATATATATATATAGACACACATGCACATTGCCCAGTTGGCTGGGGCTGTAGAATACACTGCTATTTGGCAGAGGTGTAGGACCCCTCCCCCCAATGTGTCACCTGGACATGACACTAAACAATCTGACGGTGAGGATCCAGTAATGCTGGAGCTTTTGGGAATGTGGAGTACCCCTTCAATGCCCTCGCTCCCAGGTCCACTCTGGCCCAGAGTGGTAGCACCTGATAGGGTCCTATGTATGAGTTACAAGGTGCATGTGATAAGTTTCCAGACTTTTTTCGTATGGGCACTTTTATTGATATTACACACATGAAACTCTAGTCCCCTTCGAAGTAATCTCCTCCAGCTGCAATGCACTTGTTTTACCATTCCAACAACTTCTGGAAGGCCCCATGGAAGTCCTCTTGTGTGAGCGTGTCAATGACCTTCATCACAGCCTCTTTCATCTCCTCAATTGTCTCATACCAACAGCCTCTAAGTTTTTCCTTGAGCTTAGGGAATAAGCAAAAGTTACAGGGAGCAAGGTATGGACTATAGGGAGGGTGAGCAACTGTCTTGATGCCCATCTTGGTCAAATAGTCTGTGATAAGGATGGAGTTGTGGACTGGTACATTGTCCTGCTGGAAATGCCACTGATCTGATTTGAAGAGTGCTGGCCTCTTCTGACGCAATGTCTTCCTGAACTCCCTTAAAACCTCAACATAGTAACCCTAACCCTCACTGTTTGGCCAATCAACTCTGGTGTATTGACATCCTTACTCCTCCCACACCTCTCATCATCCCTAACAGACTCCCTGCCTTCCTTGAATCTCTTATTCAACTCAAAAACTGATGCTTGATTCATGCAAGATGGTTGAAAAGCAGTCTGAAGCATTCCATACATTTCTGTGGCATTTTTTCTAAGTTTAAAACAGAATTTTATTGCATATCATTTTTCTAAAGTGTCAGATTGCATTTTTAAAATTCCCCAACTGTGACAATCAGGCTTTAGTAGGGTGTATTCCAATTCCTGCTATAACTGTTCATTGGAAGCTGAAATCATAAAAATTGGTCAGTCATCTCATAAGATGGTTAACAATAACATACTGAATTTTCAAGAGTCTACGAAAATTTTAAATACCCATACAAAAAAAGTCTGGAAACTTATCATATCCACCTTGTAAATTGAACTAAACTGTGGTTTAAGAGTTTACTGTTTTCGACATTTAAACTACATATTTATGCTAAACTGAATTGTTTAAAATAGAACTGTTTTGACATCTAAACTGCATACTTATGCTAAACTGAATTATCTGAAATAAAACAGTTTTTACATTTAACTCTGTGTATTGCCCAATTGGCTGGGGCTGTAGAATACACTGACTGCACCTCTGCAGAGTGGTAAGACACCCTCCAATAAGTGTCCTTTATATGACAACAATCTGATGGTGAGGTTCCAGTGATGCTGGAGCTTTGGAGAATGCAGAGCACCTCTGGCATAGAGTGGTAGCATCTAATATGGCCCTACCTATGCGTCAAATAGAATTAAACTGTGTACTGTGTTAAACTAAATTACTTGAAATAGAACTGTTTTGATATTTAAACTGTATACTCATGCTATACTGAATTGTTTGAATTAGAACTGTTTGACCAAACTGAATAACTTGAAATAGAAATGTTTTTGACAATTAAACTGTGTACTTATGCTAAATTGAATTGTGTGAAATGAAACTGTTTTGAAATAGAACTGATTATTTGTATAAAAATGGATTTGGCATTTATATCCTACAAAGATTGATATGCCATAAACCCAAACAACTTATCTAAACAATGCACATGCACAAATATTTTTTTCTTAAAATTTTCAGCTCTTGGAAAATAATATTTCTATATCTACACACACGCCTACACAAAATAGATCAATAATCAATTTTTTGATTTTATTTAATCATCCAGGACAACTGTTTCATATTCAGTTATTCACTTCATTTGAATAATTGTATTGAACATGAAACAGTTCCCATGGATAAAAAAGTAGTAGTATTTTTTTCTTTAAATATTGTGCACTCTCCATAAAATAATTGAAAAAAATAAAACAACTGAAAAAAAAAGTTTATTATCCGTGGATTAATTTCAAAATTAGTTTTTATGCTTGAATGATATTTATGAAATAAAAGAATAAAAGTTGAAAGTGAAAGCAGTTTAATAACCTTTTGTAAATGCTTACCTTAAAACTTCACCCAGTTGGAGACATAAATGATTTTCTTTTTTGTTTGGGGGGGGTCTATAAAAGTGTCACCTTGTTTGTCCTTGAATATGTCACTGTACCCCACTCTCTCTCTCACTTGTACTTAAAGGCATATTTGTTTTTATTCTTTTTAGAAACAAGAGTGTTGTGAAGCAACTCGAGTCGAAAATAGCCGGTTTAGAAAATTACAAGAAACAACTTGAGGTGTCAGAAACGGCTATTGGGCAACAGAAGAAGCAGAGGAGTGACCACAAAAAACTTACAATATTTTGAATAAAAAAGCAAAATAAACACGAAAACAAGTCTTTGTATTTTATTGAATCCAATTTTAGTTTTTGCTTTTATGTCTACTTTTTATCTATAATAAGAATATTTTTTTAAAACTATAGATGTACAGATTTTTAATAATTTTCAAAGAATTATTACTAGTTTGGCCTTCAAATATTTGATGGTGAGTGCATGCTTTCAATTCTGAACACAAAGCAATATGTTTTTATAAAAAAGAAAAGAAAAAAGAAATCATTATTACATTATTTACAGTTTTAACTATAGATGTTTACAAACTTATAAAGGCATAAGATTGTTACATTTTTTTTAACAGTTTCACAAATAATGAAATATTTCTTGTGAAAATTATTCTACTTTTTGCTGGTTTCATTTTTTTTTTTTTTTTGTGTTAAGTTGATTGGTTGGCTTTATGGGATATTAACCCTTCGATCTACGTATCTATAACTCAGGGCTATGGTATGGGGGAAAATAAAAGTACCATCAATGTAACTAGTTCAAAGGATTAACTATTGTTGTGTTATTCAATATTGAAGCTAGTCTATTTATTTATTGCAAGCAATTATATGATTTCAAGTAAATAATGATAATCATTTGTAAACAATTATAGCTTCAAGTAATTATTCTAAAAGTAAATAATTGGCACATAATTACATGGTTTCATGTAACTATTCCCATCAAATGATAATCATTTGTTTGCATAAAATTATATAGTTTCAAGTATTTCTATCTAATACTAATAAATTTTCAAAAAAATTTATATAACTCATAGATAGATCCCCAACAAGTACTATCATTCTGTGTCAGAATTGACTTAGGTGTAATAGCAGTGAAGAGGTGACTCCATACTCTTCAGTTCTTGAGAACTGGAGCCTCACTACCAGAAGCAAATTGTCTTTAATTGGAATCATTTTAAGATGAGGCTTCTTAATCTGAGAATTAATTTTTATTTATTGCAGACTTTTTGTCCTCATCTTGGTAGTTTTTTGTGTTGTTTCTTCTTTCACTACGTTTCGGCCAAATTTCACCTCTGGCCTTATTCAGGTGATTTACCGCGACCTCGGATAGGAATGATGAGTCTTGTAACCGTAATTTACAAAAATTTGGTATGGACCCGACTATGGAAGACCAGATAAGGATTTATAAGACCAAAAAATCCATCCTTGATCGCCCTTCGCCCTCGATCGCCCTTCGCCCTCGATCACCCATGGCGCAGCGGATAAAGGCGTTGAGTCTCTACGGTTCCCGGTGAGCATTGTCAGAAAATAGCGGTTTCAAATCCTACCCAAGCCGGCCAGAGGTTTACTTGGTCAAAAACGTGGTTAGATAGACAACAACTATGGAAGGCAGTTAATTACTAGGGATAAGGTTACAAGACTCATCATTCCTATCCGAGGTCGCGGTAAATCACCTGAAGAAGGCCAGAGGTGAAATTTGGCCGAAACGTAGTGAAAGAAGAAACAACACAAAAAACTACCAAGATGAGGACAAAAAGTCCACAATAAATAAAAATTAATTCTCAGAAGCAAATTAGTGTCATATTTTGGAAACTGGTTGTGACAAGTGTAAATTTGTATTCAAACTGTTTTAAATCTAAAAATTCTTTCATTTATTTTTTAGATGAATTATTGTCAACCATTATTATTGATTTCTTTCATTTCTAAAAAGCAACAAAAAAAATGTTTAAATATTATAGTTGATTATAATGTAATGTGAATTCAGCTTGCCTTCCAATCCCTACTGCAGGCAGGTCAATTTTTACAGCAGAAACCCTCCCATGTATCTGTGGGTAGTGCTGAAAATATGTATTTGCCCAACCTCTCCAGTATGTGCAGAGGTCAATTTTTTGTAAGCAGAGTAAAGCTAGAGTGAATTCAGAGTTTTCTTTCTTCTAGACTGGTTGCCTAACCCAAATTAAAGAACCCAATCTGCCCTAATATTTACCCATAGTTGGGGGAAGAACAGATAGATTCATGCCTTTTTCAAAGGCATTAATGCAAAGGGAAATGCAGGTTCATCTAGGATTTGAATTCTGATTATTGGTGTGTTTGAAGGAATGAATCGTCAAAAAACGGCCACAAATGAAGAAGAAAAAAGTGCTCTTTCACCAAGACAATGCACTGTATTACAAGTTGATCGTAACAATGGCAAAACTACATGAATTGCACTTTGAATTGCTTCCCCACCCAGCCTATTCTCCAGATCTGGCCCCCAGTGACGACTGGCTGTTTGCAGAGCTCAAAAGAATGCTCCAGGGAAAGAAATTTGGCTCCAATGAAGAAGTGATATCAGAAACTGAGGCATACTTTGAGGCCAAAGACAAATCTTTCTACAAAAAAGACATCAAATTGTTAGAAAAGTGTTGGAATCAGTGTATCTCCTTAGAAGGAGACTATGTTGATGAATAAAGTTGAATTTTTTCTAAAAGTTGTTGTTTTATTAGTTAGGCCCAGGACTTATTGAGTGATGTGTTACAATAGCCCAATAATTCGGCTAAAGATGTGAATTGTTGAAGTACATACACAGGTGATTTGTTTATTGTGTTGAAGGTTAGTATAGAACCAGCCACATTTCTTGGTTAAGTTGTTATTGGAAGAATGGTGCACCATTGTGCCATATATTCTCCTGAACAACACTCCACTGGTTTTAAATTCAGAGTTTTTTTTTCTCCTAAGGTAAAGAGCCCAATTTAAACTACTATATATGCGTGTATTTTACCATTCTATAAAATTGTTCACTAATGATTATTCAGAATATAGAAACTTGACAAATTAATCCCGGAGCAGATGTTGTATTTTGACCTTCGACCCGGCCAAAAATGCTATTCAAAGTGATGCACTGGAAGGAAGTGACACATTCCAATGGCAGTTATGAGAGGAAATCGCGCAGGTGAGCTCGGCTGATAATATGGGACAAGGTGAAGGTCCCACTTCAGAGTGATGCACCGGAAGAGAGTGACCTGTGAACTGCACGACAGTTATTTCCGCTTGATGACGATAAAACATGGCATTGAGTGGGCATTGAACTATTATATAACTCAGTCAAGACAAGAAGTCAGACAGTTGGAGTTATAGACGAGATGTGGTAGGGAAGGCCACACCAGGCCGAAGGGGCCCTTAGAGCCCCTGATCAGTTGGAGTTGGAGACAAGATGTGGTAGGGAAAGCCACACCAGGCCAAAGGGGCCCTTGGAGCCCCTGATTGAGTTGTGGTCCAGAGAAGTTGCTGATAAGATGTAGTAGAGAAAGCCAGCAGAGTGGGCCTCTGGGCCGCTGGTTGAGCAGCCCTGGAGAACGAGAAAGACACAATGCTGATGGCCATAAATGTGGGGGTCAATATATTGCAGCTCTGTTCGGTCTCCAACTCCCTCTCACAGTAAAACCCTGAGTAACCCTTTTCGAACCCTTACAATAAAGTGAGAGGTACATATTTCTAAAGGAACCTTTGCTCGTTGTTATTCATTGCGTCAGTCTGTATTCCGCATATATATGTATATATGTGCATGAACATGTATATGTGTATATAAGCATATTTATTATGTGAGTATACAACACAGATAGCACTAACATTTTGATGCTTACATTTTGACACTAGCTACAAATTTTTATTGAACAATTTACCAACTATCAGGTATTAGAATATTCACAACTTCTCTATTATCAGAGTAAATGTAAATCTTGTGTAAGTTTTAAATTTCCAGCTTTTAGACCTGCTTTGTTTCACTGGGAAAAAATTGAGCACCTTTTAAAAAATTTTTTTTTTTTTGCAAAATTTAGTATATCATTTGCCCACTATTATTGTTGTAATTGTATATGTTAAAATTCCCTAAACCTATAATCATACATACACTCTTCCTCTATCAGATAAAGGTGTGAAAGACTAAGTTAACCACAAATATATTCCTGCAGATAATCAATATTTGATGAGCAAATAAACTCCTGCTTGTTAAGTAAATCTTCCTTAACTTTAAAAAAATTTCTTACATTTTCTTTTATATAAAGACACGTACAGGCATGACATAAATAGACAACTCTATTTTCAAACAAATGATTATTCGATGATCTCCAACAATATCTCTAACAAATATTTTCTTATATAAATCAACATTAGATAGCTTTTAAGATTTTACTCTTTTAAACATTGAATCTATCAGATTTGATATCTTCTCTTTTGGAATATTTAATTTGCAGTAATTTTTTTATTTTAACAATTTATTCTTTTTGTTTATATATATATGTAAATATCAAATAAATATATTGGGCAAAACACACATTAAAAGATAATCTAATAAAAATAGTATTTGATATTATTTTGAATTAAATTATCATGTTACACTTATTTGAAACAGGTGGAGGGTGAATGAAATAGCTACTTCAGACACTTGCTATTCCATTTACTCCCACTTTTCATTGCTAAATTTTCCTGATTTAACTAAATTAAACAGTAAAGGATAAAATACTTACCTCTTTTTGTTAATGAATTTAATTGACAAAACTTTTGCTCATATTTTCTAAAATAAAAGGAAACAATTAGAAATCAATAATACCATGCAAATATCTAAAATCAAACTTTCAAGATCAATATACAAATTAGCCCTCCTGTTCATACTTTAAACCACAATATGGTTGTGTGTGTGTGCATGTATATATTGCTATGACCTGAGATGATGTTGGAACATGCAAATATATTTTTCACTGTAAATATTCCTTTGAAATCTCGCAAGTTCACTCATGATACATTGAAAATAAAAATGAGGCAGAAATCCACAAAGTGATGAAATGACAACTTTTAGTGGAATCATATAACAAGATTTATTCACCAACAGCAAACAACCAATAGAATAACAAAGAGGAATCAAAGTGCATATATTTATAACAATTCAGAGGTGAAGAATTAAAAAAGGGTGTGATTTGTTAACTGTCTTTATTTATCTCAGTTCTGAGGTTTGCTAATTCAGTTCATCGTCTACTCTGAGATCTAATAGCATTCTCGATCAAATGTTTCTCTTTTCTTTCACTTTCAGTGGTTTGCAGAAAGTTAGGGCAATTTTCTTCTGACTCCACATAAGTTTTGCTGGCTTCTTCCATTATAATAATGCATAAATAGATTTTCATGGTTCTTTCTTTTCTTTTAATTATAAAATTTCAATCATCTTAGTTTGCATGGCCACTTTCACATTCAGTGAGTTGGCTGGCATTCTTTCAATTATCCTCTCTAAAGATTTTCTCCAACCATCTTTTTCAAAGGGTCTTCGCTAACTGACTTTACATTTGATTTGTATTTCTGGCGCTCAAAAATATAACCTTGACACATGCCATCTTTCATCCAATCAGCGGCTTCTATTTTTCAAACTATAACATTGTTATTTTTTGCATGCAGACGATCGGGGTTTGTGGGAGAGGAGTCTTGTCTAAACCTCTTAGCCCACTTTCTGATATGGGTCATGAAACACTGACTGACCCAGTCTAAACGGTCTGTTGCTATGATTGGGTGGGGTGGATTAGTATTATATATATATATAAATAGATATATATAATTGCATGTTATTAGTATGTAGCTAAGGCTAACAGTATAGATAATATAAAACAAATTTCTCAATAATTGGGAGTCAAATAAATATAAAATCATGATTGGTTGGTTAGTTTTTTGGGTTTTATGGCATTTGTAGGTTATTTAACACCAAATCAATTTTTATACGAATAATCAGTTCTATTTCAAACAATTCAGTTTAGCATGAGTACACAGTTTAATTGTCAAAAACATTTCTATTTCAAGCTATTCAGTATATTCAAACAATTGTAATTCAATTTGATTCAGTTTAGTCTAAATATAGATTTTGTTTACACACAGTTAAAAGTCAAAACAGTTCAATATTAAACAATTCAGTTTAGTGTAAGTACAGTTTCAATGTCAAAAATAGTTCCATTTCAAACAATTCAGTTCAGCATAAGTACACAGTTTAAATATAAGTACATAGTTTAATTGTCAAAAACATTTCTATTTCAAGCTATTTAGTTTAGTCAAACAGTTCTAATTCAAACAATTCAGTTTAGCATAAATACACAGTTTAGTTCTATTTGACCCATAGAGAGGGGCCTACCATTTGCTACCACTCCAGGCCTGAGTGGACCTGGGAGCAATGGCAATGAAGAGGTGGTCCACATTCTCCAAAGCTCCAGCATCACCCGAACCTCACCATCAGATTGTTTAGTGTCATATCCAGGACACTGTTTGTGCAGTCAGTGTATTCTACAGCCCCAGTTGACTGGGCAATAAAATCATGGAGAATGTGACATAAATACTTAAGGGAGTGATGATATCAGTGGTGATATTGTTTCATCCAGTCATGCTAATAAAAAGGCAACCCTTAACTCTTGCTCTCCATCCCTATTGGCCATTGGTCCTGGTCAGCCAACATTAGTGTGTCCATGTGTAGGAGTCCATTGCAGAATATTACTTATGAATTCATCCTTACTTATACAGCAGAGTTCAGCATGTTTTGTTCCTTTTACTTGAATGGTTTGTAAGATGGGAAGCGATTGGCTGTATGGCTGCTGTTTTGTGAAGAGCTGTTTCCAGGATTTGTTCAAAAACAGTATAGCATTCTTGTGTAGTTCTCAAATAGCTTTTCTCCAAGTGTTTTAGCCATACATCTTGGGAAATTTTCAAACCCCTTTTAATGCAGTTTTTTTGGGGTTTTTTTTTTAATGAGAAGATAAAAACTTATTAGCAAAGATAACAGTGTGTCAAAACAGAACCCATTTCATTTATCCACTTTTTTTCTCAGTTTAAGAAATAGTTTTCTCTACAATTTTCATTTAGACATTCTCTACCTTGCATTGAGGATTTTTTTTTCTGTTTTCAATTACATCACCAAATTGCATTGACAAAGGAAATGAACTTGGCAACCAGAATTCAAATCCTGGACAAATGGGAAGGGAAAGGCATAAAATCTTTTTCTTCTCCCTCTAGCTATGAATAAATAAAAGGGACTGGCCTCTTTAGCCTTGGTACATCAACCAGTCAAAGAGAAGGCAAACTTTTAATTCAAACCAGCTTGACTTCATTGAAAAATGGACCATGTGCCGGATTGTACCTATGAGAGAGTAGTTGATTAAATTACACCAAGTCACTTTTCTAATAGGCCATGTCAATCTAAAATTGATGCAATGGTTTCCTTTCCTTTATGAATTAATTGTACAATCATATAGGCCACATATAAAAGTGGAATTCCTAATTTTTTATACAAATTTTTTATACTATTTCTGAATTTATTTGATATTAATTAATTAATTCCATTTTCAGATTTATAAAAGAAACTTTCTTTCAAAATCTGTCACTTTTCATTCTGCTGGCATTTGAGTTTTGTTTAATGGTATATCAACCTCTATGGGTCATTTAATATCAAAAGAGTGTGATTGGTTTTGTCTTTATGTGGGGTTTAGGGTATGGGTTTTTATGATAGTGTGTGATCATATTTGGTTAGATTTTAGTGAAAAGGTTGATTTGGTAAGATTTTGGTAAAAAGGGTTTTTTTTAGAAAAAACCCTCTGGTTCAGTGTTTTTGAAAAGGTCCTTTAGGTTGCTTGTCTGATAATATTTTAGGTAAGCTTGCCTGAAACTGTCAGTTTAGGAGAATGTGTTTGACTATAAGGGGTACTTTGAAGATTTTGAACATACTGGGGTGTCTTCCCTTTTTAGGAGGTGTGAGTAGGTGATGTCGGTGTGACCAATGCAAAGTCTGGAAAAATATCACTTCTCCCTTACTGTTTCTTCAGTAACCTGCCAGCCACTCATCAATAGTATCTTGTATATGGTAGAGCCTGTCATGTATTTGATCATCCCATGAGTTTTGTCATTTGTCATATATGAATTTGTTTATGGTTGGTTCTAGATCAGCGTATGGGAATTTTGTATAGGATATATCTGCCAGGATTGCTTTTTTTTGCTGCTTTGTCTGTCCTTTCATTTCCATGTACAGTAATGTGGCTTGGTATCCAAGTTAGAATGATGCTATTATTTTTGGAAAATGTATTCATTTTGTTTAGGAGTCTTGTGATGAGAGGAGTTGATGTATCTTTGTTCTGCAGTGCTAAGCAGACTGATTTGGAATCTGAGGAGATGATAAATTTGAAGGAGTTATAGTTAGCACTATTTCATGGCTAGGTCAATAGATGTGACTTCTGCACAATAGATTGATGATTTGGGAGACATTTTAACAGTTCTTGGTTTTGGAGAAAAGCAGCACAACCAACTTTCATTCCCTATTTAGACCCATCTGTATAGATGTGGTGATGATCTGGGAAGTTATTTTGGATGTTGTAGAATTTTTCTTGGAAAATGATTGGGTATGTTTTGGTTTTGGATAATTTAGTTAGTTTTAGTTTTACTATTGGTTGATTTAAGGTCCATGGTGCTGTTTTGAGGATGATGGTACCATGCATTATTTTGTGGTTGATTTTGATTTCAGTGAAGAGGTTTTTGATTCTTAAATTAAGAGGTTTGATGACCTTTACTTTAGTTTTAAACAGGATTTTGTATCTTATTTCCATGATGCTGTTATAAGCAGGGTTTTGGAGGCATGAGATGAGTTTAGAATAGTATTGGAATGCAAGTTTATGTCTTCTCAAAGAGAGAGGGGGTTTGTTAGCTTCTATATATAAACTTTCTATCAGAGAGATGGTAAAGGTTCCTAAGGTGGAGTCCTTGATGGTAGATGGTATCAAGTTCTTGGATTGTAAGACTTTCTGGCTGTTCTGTATATGAAACAGCCATAATCAAGATTTGATCATATTAGGGATCTGTAAAGTTTTATTAAGATCTTTTTGTCAGTACCCCAGTCTGTGTGGGTGATGGCTCTCAGGTGTTGGAAGGTATTTTCTCCTCAGTTGTCATGCTGTTAGAGTATGTATGAGGCACTGTGAATGTATTGTGTCGTTAATGAGCATATCATTATCAAATGTCCAGTAATGTTATGCTGTCTATTCAGCTATGTCTTATTTCTTAGTATATACACAAACATATACACATATATATATAGATAATTTAAAAATCTGACACTTGGAAATAATACCCAATCAACATAACAATATAAAAGCAAAAAAAGAAGACTAACATTATTATACTCTCCGCTATTAGTTGAGTTTCACAATCATCAGGTAGCAAAAAAGCTATTTATAAGTAAAAAAAGGTAGTTCCAAACATTTGTATAATTGGTGCTTGTGTAATATATTAGCTTAGCTGGCGATGATGAACTTGGCAGATTCAATGCAGTCGCAAGATAACATCAACAAAGTGGTTTTCACAGGAAAGAGAAATATAACGTATGATGGCGAGAATATAATTTATTGCCTATGGATCTCCATTCACAGATAAGATCAACAAACTACTGGAAAAATAAAAAAATGGAAGTATGTAACAGAAAAATACGTGGGCGAAGAGGATATTCATATACCCACCTGGGACTTGAAAAGACAATATAAGGTCTGTAATTTTGGACTGAAGAAGAGATCCGCTGGTTGCTCAAACAAAGGGGGAGATCCGCTGGTCTCTCAAGTGAAGGGGAGAGACCTGCTGGTCACTCAAGCAGACCTGTCAGCTTCTCGTGTGTGTTCTTCAGCTGTCGCATTACTTCACAAAAAGGGTCCCTGCCACAAAAGAAAGATATGTGCAAACTCTCTCTGACTGTATTCCTACTACACACAATTGTCGCCGTTGAAGAATGAATACGTAAATTATATTTTTATATATCTACAAGTCTCTCATTGTTTGTCCAGCGGTGCAAACATCAGACAGAAGTGGAAAATAAAGGAAAGGCAAAGTAAGAAAAGGAAAAGAAAAAAAAAAAGAAAAACAGGAGTAATAAAGTATATATAAAGAGGAATATACACAATAACCTGAATATAGATAAATTTTATAATAAGGGGATTGGAAAATGAAATCCGCCAGGGGGCCAAATGTGACAGGCAACATTTCAAATAGTACCTACATCAACTTGATAGTCTTTCTTTTCTTCAGAAAATAAAATCTAGGACAATAAAAAGGGCATTAATAAGTCTGCAATCCAATGTTGTTATTAATTGGATTTTGATCTGAAATCTTTGTTGTATGTAGGGGTACTAATGTTAATGAATGAAAAGACAATATTAACAATAGTGCTACAAAAAATAAAGAAATTTATTTCTTTGTTGGGAGCTAAAATGTAGAAGGGTATACAGCGATTCGTGTATCAAGTCACAACCATAAAGGCCAGTTCTGGGAAAGCGTGGATAAAGATCTTTTTTTTATTTGTCGCTGCCTCCCACCAGACACGACTTGACACAAGGTCAAAAGCCCGAAGGCCAATTAAAGTGGGGATAAAGGGGAGGGGGAGGTCGGGAACGAGCCGAGACTCGAACCCTGCTTGTCTGTGCTGCTCATCGGCTCACTTAGTGCAATGTGAGCCTGATGAGGCAAGCAGTTTCACGGACCCAAATGTGGGTCCGGGCACGTATGCCAGTTTGCGGCTTAAACTAGACGCATGGTCTAGTGCCGTACAAGGGGGACAAAGGAGACAAGAATGCAGCTCGCCCACCCGAAGGTAGCCTAGTCGAAACTAGGTGCCTAATTAAAGGCCCCAAGTCTGCCATTGTTCCATTTCCAGGGCCACGCTCCGGACCGAAGTCCAGAAAATGACACCGTTGTTTGAAGATCAAATGAAAACGGTGCCGCTGAGAAAGCAGTTAGTACATATCACTCTGGGTTGGTGTGAGTAATTGATATGTGTTGTCTGGACCCCACGCGCATGCGTTGACTTTCGAAAATTCTGTGGGCGCATATTTTAGAGACCTCCTATTCGTCTTAAAAACCATTTTCAATTGTTTATTTTTTAAACATCTGCGTGGATGTTAGTTGGAGATCTTGGCGCCAATTTTGATCCATTTTTTTCCAGAAAATTCTTTTGACAAGGAAATTGCATCATTTCCTATACGTATAATGTTTGCTCTGTGTGATTAATATTTATCACTTAATTGTTAACTAACAAGGATTTAAAAAAAAACATTCGGAATTATTTGACAAATGTATTCGTTCAAGTTCACTGGGAAAAAACTGTAGAACAAATTTCTATTTTTTGTGATTTGAACTAATTAGACCCTCAAACTCAGAGTACTTTTTTTTATTTTTCAAAAAAAAGATTATTTTACATTTTATAAGGGCAGGGTTCACTTTCATGCTATAATATGGAATGATCTCGCATTTCTTGAACAAATATTTAAAAAAAAAGGACTCTAAAAAATAAATAATTCGACCTCTCTGGTTACTTGTGTTTTCCAATGCTAACTGTTCCAGAAGTGAGAGATCATTTTACATTGAATCAAAATGTAGAAGTGAACACCTCCCTTTATAAAATGTAGAATTTTTTCCCCTTGAAAAATGAAAAAATTGCAATGAATTAGTTCAAATCATGAAAAATATTACTAGAAAATGTTTTTCCTAGTGAATTTGAATGGGTGCACATGTAGAATTGTACTAAATATTTCTATTGTGTAAAAAGCATTTTGCATCAACTATCAACTCACTTCTGTTCAACAATTCTGGCTATTCTTAAACAACAAGATCTGCAACTTCTCTCCCAAGCATCTATTACTGTCACCTCCACAAGAATCGGCAGCTTCTATTTTTTTTTCATTTTACTCTTGGGGTTGTACCAGATTTCTTCTCAATCATTCAAAAATAGTTTGATAGTATAGTGCAGTTCTCATATTTTATTTATTGGAGAGGCTCATTTTATGGGTATACCATCTCTTTTTCAAGCTGCTTTTAGTTGACTCAAAATATATTTTCTTCCTCTTCAGAACGAGGATATATTTTCAGATAGCGCTAATGCCCTTGGGAAAAGCATGAATCCGACAATTCTCCTTTCAGTTATAGCTAAATAGTTGGGCAGATGAGGGTCTTTAACCTAGGTATGGCAACTGATCTAGGAGAAGAAAAACAGAAATCAAACCTGAATAACTCAACTTAAAAATTGACTTTGTGTTCGTGTGGAGAGGTTGGGTATACATACACACACACACACACAGACGCACACACACACACACACACACACATATATATATATATAATTACAGTGAGTTTGAGGGTCTAATTAGTTAAAATCACAAAAAAAAAAAGATTTGCTCTACAGTTTTTTTCTTGATGAACTTGAACGTGTATATGTGTGAAATAACTCCAAATATTTTTCTAAATCCTTGTTAGTCAATAATTCAGTGATAAATATCAATCACATAGAGCAAACATTATACAACAAAAATTTCAGATCAAAATTTTATATATATATATATATATATATATATATTAGTTCTACTACTATTTTTGGAGGTGGGCTTGTAACAGTCATAGTAGGAAATAGAATTGACAACCTGAGTTCAAATCTCAGAAAAGGCTGTTTTTATTTCACTTTTCACTAATGCTTAATGGAAAATGTGAATCCATCAGTTCTCTGCCCAGCTATGCATAAATAATAAGGCAGACCGGTTTTGGCAACCAGTGTTGGAAGAGGAAAACTAAATTTAAACTAGTTTTACTCCACTTAAAAACTGATCTTGTGTCACATCTTGCCTGTAGTGGAGGGATTTAGTAAATATATATATATATATATATATCATCATCATCATCATGTCGTGCCGCCAGCACGGATATCCCAGACCATCTCTCGCCACTTCTCCCTATCATTCATCGTCTCCGGCCGGTCTTCAAGGTTACATCCTGTGTCTTCACATAGCTGCTGTATGTAAGTTCGAGCTGGTCGTCCTGCATTTGCTTGGCCATATGTGGGGATCCATAGGAGTACATCACTTACGAGCTCGTCCTTGCTTCTCAAGCAGTGTCCTGCGTGTCTGGTTCGTCTAACTTGTATAGTTTTCGTGATGGAAGGCAAGTGGCCGTATAGTTGGTGTCTCGTGGGGTGTTGTCGCCAGGACTTGTTCAATATCGCTCTCAACATTCTTGTGTAGTTGCCGTCTAGCTTCTTCTCCAGCGTTTCATTTTATCGGTCAGGTCTGATTTCCATATGATCGAGAGCCTATCGATAGCCGTCCATGCTTTCGCCAGTCGTGTGTCGATGTCGTTTTCGGTTGATGAGACGCTACTTCCTAGGTAGGTGAATTTGTCTACTAGTTTCAGAGAGGCTCCGTCAAGTGTGGTGATGTTGCCCCTTTGGTTGTAACACATATATTCAGTTTTGTGTGCATTGACATGGAGGCCTGCTGCAGCTCGTTCCAAACTATGCAGTAGTGTCTCTGCTTGATTAGGCGTATTCGCCAGTAACGCCAAGTCATCAGCGTAGTTGGCGTCTGTGATTGTTTTTGCGGGGTACCTTTTGCTTCTTTTCTTAGTCAGCTCGAAGCCATTTTCTCTGATTTTGTCGATCGACGTTCTAAGCACGTAGTCTAGACAAATGATAAAGAGGTATGGGGCTAGCGTGTCTCCTTGTAGTACTCCTGTAACAATGTCGAAGTATTCCGTGTCTCCATCTGGTGAACGTACTTTCACTTTGGTGTTTCTGTAGAGAATCATTATTGCTGCTACGGTTTCTTTTGGTAGGCCGTATGCTAGTAGGATTTGTTCCATTTTCCCTCTGTGGATGGAATCGAAGGCCTTGGTAAAGTCGACAAATAGTAATGTCACCTGAAGGTTTTTTGCCCGAACGCCTTCAAGGATTCTACGCATGGTCAATATTTGTGAGATTGTGGATCTATTTCTCCGGAAGCCATTTTGGTTTTTCCTAAGGATGTTGTCTATTTTGGGTTCTATGCGGTTTCGTAGTAGGGTATTGTAGATTTTGGCTGTTATCGATGTAAGTGTTATCCCTCGGTAGTTCTTGGCTAATCCGAGGTCGCCTTTTTTAGGGAAAGGAAGGATGCATCTCTTCATCCATCTTTCTATCCTATTTTGACTATAGACTGCGTTGCATTGCCGGAGCAGTATATCGTCGAATTTTCTAGTCTTCCACACTTCTGGGGGGATCTCGTCCAGCCCTGCAGCTTTCCTATTTTTAATTTTTTTAAGAACCAAGTCGAGTTCTTCTTTGGTGAAAGGACCTAGTTTAATGTCTAATTGCTTACTGATAATTCTGGTGATCGGTTCATCCGTTATTTTCGGTGAGTTTCCTAGTAGATTTTTGAAATGCTGTTCCCACAGTTTTACTCTTTCTTGTTGATCTTGCAGCTTTCAGTTTTCCTTTGGCTGTGCTCTTCCTCCTACTTACTTCGTTTATTGTTTGCCAGGCTATCCTGGATTGTCTATCTTCCACCGAGTCTCTAATCTTATCTATCTGATTTTGTATGTATTCTGCCTGTTCTTTTAGATATATGCCCGCTAATTGATATTGTGCCTTTTCTAGTTTTCGGGCATTTGTGTTTGTTGGGTTCTTCCGATAGCTTTTGGAGGTAGTTTTCACGAGTGTACGTTTTTCTCTAAACGCTGACGTTTCCCAAGGGACTCTATTTTTAGTTCTAGGTTTTGTTGGGATACACTTTGATGCCGCCTCAAGGTGTGCCTCAACAAAATTTTCATATTTGTCATTTGGGGTACCTTTTTTCTGTCTTCTCTTGTAGTGTTTCGAATCTGTTTCTTAATTCTAATGCATATTTGTCTCTAATATCTCTGTTGTTAAGTAGGGCCCAGTCATAGTGCTTAGTTGTCGCTGTTCGTGTGGCGTTTTTTCGTAGGCTTAGTCGTACTTTGGCCGTAACTATTCGATGATCGGAGGACACACCCTCGAAAGAGGAGTATGCCGCGACCGGCCTACGAGCGTCAACAGATCGGATTACATTTCGCCCTAGAGAAATAACATCCGGGCGCGGCCGGAAATGATGAAGCCCTTTTTCGATTTTAACCGGCCGTTACAGCTAAGAAAGGGATAAATTAATATTTATCAACATTTACAAAACACTTCTGCCAGAAATAATTCTATAAAATGGAAGTAATACTTTTCGCTAGCCTATACTGGGCTAAAGAAATACTTATTTTTTGCAGAAGAACTTTCTATCCACGTGGCGCGACAGAAGTGGAGTTCCCTTTCTTCCATATAAAAAGGCTTCAGGCGACGAAAATTCAGAGGTCTACGCGGACGCTCTCAGGCTCCACTCGGCTCCACTCGGCTCGGGTCCTACGTTATCGTGGTTGCACCCACCTCACCGCCACTTCTAGTGGTGGATTCAACAACCTTTTTTTTACGGTCCTTTCTAAGGGCTATGAGAGGTCACCTTCTGCGGGTCGGTGCATGACCAGTCGAAATAGACGGCCTGGAGGCAAACACGAAGACAGATTCTAAGACCAGCCGGTCTTAACCCTCGCTCGGTTCCGATAGTCCGATAAGCTGCGCAGCGCTAATGGCACGGTCCAGCCTTTAGCTATCGCTTCGATATCTGCGCAGCGCTAAGATAATGCCCATCTTAGCCTCGGCCTCCTGGCCTGTCCGCTCGTCCGCACGCCATAGTCATTTCTATCAAGTTTAATTTAATATTAAACTTTTCTTGGCACACAATTACAGGGTTTCAAGTACAGTGGAACCTCAACCTATAAAAACCCCATAAAAAAAAATTCAGAATTCAAAAATGGCTTTGAAGAAATTTTTGTCCTATTTAATGAAAAAAAATTCAAGATATGAAACCAAAAATCAAAAGTGCCGGACTTGAAAGGTAAAGTGCCATTATGTGTAACAACATTTATGATTATTTTTTATTGATTTTATTATTTTCTTGTTGTTTTTTTAACATTTATGTAGATGATTTGGTTTGATTGTTTTTAATGGCATATCAACTCTTTTTAGGTTATTTAATGCCAAAGCCATTCTCCTAGAAGAACAGTAGTGGTACTATTTAACCCATAGCTGGGAGGATCAGGGGGTTTATACCTTTTCCAAGGGTATTTGTCTGAAAGTGAATGTAATAGCACGATTATATAGATGACTATGTTATCATTAACAAACATATTCCTTCAGGTGGGTATAATATTTACACTTTATATGACAGCTTTTGGGGGCTGGAGCAAATTATGCCATTTATAGGGTAAATCTTGTCCCATAATATGAAAATTCCAAGATACAAAATCCCCTCCGGGATGAATTAATTTAGTATCTTGAGGTATCACTATATAGTAAACGATTAAACCATTCTATTTAACCCACAGATTGGAACCTAACTGGTACTACTATTCCAGGTCAGAGTGGACCTGGGAGTAATGGCAATGAAGGGGTACTCCACATTCCCAAAAGCTCCAGGACTGAAGCCTCATTATCAGATGATCTAGCATCATATCCAAGACACTTACTCTGTGTGTGTGTGTGGGTCTTACCTCTCTACAGAGATGCAGTTGGTGTGGTTTACAGCCTCAGCCAACAGTATGTTTGATTTGATACAGACTCATATCAGTGTTATGAACTGTTATAACAGTAAATTTTTCATATTTTTATTGTCTCCCTTATTGTCATCTCATTAAATTCAATAGTAACAGTGAAAAAGAATTATATTTTAAGCTTCATATAATCCCTAGCATTAGAGTATTAATGAAATTAGCAGCAATACAAAAAAAAAAGGGAAAAAAACAGATTGAATGTTATTTAAGCCACTGTATTCAATCATGCTCACTAATTTGAAAAAGAAAAAAATGCTTTTCACGCCATTTACTTGCAAATTTTCTATTGCCATTCAAGACCATTACACCCTTACAAAAATATCAGGTAAGTAGATTGAATTCAAATAAAATTACTTGAGTTCTGTTTGAGATGATTTAATTAAAGTCTGAAATTTTCTTTGGCAGAGTATAAAGATAATTGTGATGATCAGCTCAACTGTTTGCTTTTAATCACATGGACACACACACACACAGATTCATTCACGTAATAATAATATATGTTGGCATATTTGATGCATTTTCTCAAGATACGTGCGTTTTTTGCTAAAAAAATTTAAAAGGAATTTTTTTGCAGGTACATCCAAATCCTGAAGAAGAAAAATTATTTTTATCAAAAGTATATATATATATATATATATATATATATTTTTTTTTTTTTATCTTTCTTAGTCAATGTCTATAATTCAGTGATGAATATCAATTATATAGAGCAAATATTACACAACAAAAATTTCAGATCAAAATTTAGTAAATAACTGCATGTCAAATTACAGATTTTGTCTTTATTAAATGTCCTAGATTTTATTTTCTAAGGAAAAGTAAGCATTAATGTATATTAATTAAAATATGAACGTTTCATAGTTTCATGTAGTATATTATGATTCAGAAAAATATATGTACATTATATTAAAATTTTAAAATTCAAACAATACTATATTACATGTTTTATGAATCAGCTCTAACCATTAAACTGTCTTTACAAATCTACATAGCTTACTATATTTCCAAAACCAGGTGTTGACTATAGCAGCAGCCATAGTCATAACTAAAAACTATGCAGGCAAAATAAAGTGCAACAACACACCACCGAGACACAATAAATAAAGCTTTATAAAAAGAAGGAAAGAAACCTCCCTGTCTTTATTCAATAAGTGGATGACTTCTGTCTGAAACTCTAAAGGCTGCTGACAGTGCAGATTTGAAAGTAAAGCAAACCCAAGGAACAACATACACACACATGAGTAAACATCCCCCAAAAAATATGACACAGAAAAAATGCAGAAACAAAGCACCAACAAAGTTCAGCAATAGATGACAAAGAAAAGGATGGACACTTACTCAGGTCAGAAACTCTTTTTCTCTAAAATACATGGATCAGTGTTATAAAAAACAAAATAATATATATCATTGAATTCTATAGAATAAATATACATAAATGAATAATTTTAATGATGTATATATATACATCATCATCTCTCAAATGACCTACTTCTTTGTATTGTCCAAGAAAAACATCCCTTTTTCACTAAGCAGTCCATCTTAGTTTAGAAGTCTGAGGTCACTCAAACTGCTGCTCCACTTCCACAAAAATAGTAGCTCTCACCAATGCAAGGAGGAACAGAACAGAAGAATATGTATCAATAATAATATATATACTGACTGTAAGAATGCAATTACAAGTCACTTAAGCTTGCAGTTGTAAATCTAAAAGTGCACTCTGTCCCAATACCAAAACAGCTGGTATAAATCCTAAAATTAAAAAATAGAATGTTCACAATTCTTTAGTATCATTACTTGAACTTCATGTATTGCAAAATATACTTTTGCAAAGCCTTTGTTGATAAACTCGAGGAATATTTCTCCTACAATAGCTTTTACTTACTGTGAGGTGGTTTGAGCCATATAATGTTTCCACTTCTGGTGTATTTTTGCTATTCCTGCTAAATAGAGTAACAGTTTTTTTTAAGGCGTTTTCATACTCATTTTAAGCTTTACTGAAAATCACTGCATTGCAGGAATTTTTAGTGAGTCTTCTAGCAATCGATTTGTGAATATGCTTAGTAATTGCAATGGGGGGTGGTCTGAGCTGATGTTAACATATAAGGGCTCACTACTGGTCTTTCTGTCTATCTCATAAAATATGTCTTACAGACCAATTGTTCTATCTAGAAAATTCACTTCTTTTAAATTACAAGGCACCTCAATATATAAGTCATTGTTCTTGAAGAATTTGATTAAATGCTTTATAATTTCATCCAGTTTGCTACTGTAGTTTTTGAGGACAAGAACAAATCACAATCATGTTAAAAATACAGTTTCTTTTCTCAAAAAAACATGTTTCATAACAGAAAGATACCCCCAGTTTCACAAATTTCAGCTCTATGTTAAATTTGCTTTTGATAATGGTATCCTACAATGTGTTTAAGATGTAACAATCTTAACCACACTGTAGGATATATATATATATATATATGTATATATATATATATACACACACTCACACACATACACAAGGGTGGGCTGAAAAGTTCACATGATCGTGTCATATCTGTTGTTGATGACATTTTTGAAAAACGGGATCCAAGCACTGCAACATTGACAGATTGCAAAGAAAACCATGCTGAAAAATAAATCTCATCTGGTCCCATTTCATAAGAATATCTTGGTCAGCCTAGGAACTTTTCAGTCGATTTTTTATATATAATAATATCAATGCAGTTTGATGCCTTTATAAAGTTTTTGATATCTGATCATATGCCGATCACAGAATGATGTAGGCACAGAGTTAACAGCGCTTGGTGACTGTCAGTTTTTTGTCTATGTGATCATCAGTTGGAGATATGGTCTAATAATCACAAAGGTGAGAAACTGACACTCACCAAGTACTGTTGACTATGCCTTTGGTATCCCAAGATCTATGTGTGTTAAGCATTAAAGCTAAGTTTAAAAACAGCATCTTTAAAAACAAACAACGTTATTGTAATTTCATAAAGTTCATTTAATTTTTTAAAATCTAGCTAATACATATAGTTAATGAGGCTGACAATATAGGAAAATAGTATTCTGTAGCTGAAAACTTGCTCTATCTAATGATGTTATTGCTATCAGTGTATTTTTTAAGCTTTTCCACATAAATAAGTGGTTACTTTATATAATTTTTTTCTATAGCCATAGATTTTTTAAAGATCTTACGCTGTCCCACCAAAGACTAATTCAGTCCCATAATAGTTGTAACATTTGCATATACATTTGATAAAGTAAATGTAACAAATATTATGGGACAGATGTTGAAGTAATTTATATTTCCTATTAAATAAAACAGTAAATTGTTATTTCTTTTCATTATTTCTTTGAATATTAATTTTTATATTTATTTTTTATTTCTTCTGATTTTATATTCATCTCTTTTAAGGTACTCTTTAGTTGGACCTCCAGGTAAATCTTGTTTTCAAGATTATAATTTTCCCAGGATTCTCTTACAAGGACCACAAAACACACACATCATCTGAAATTGCATATAAAACTTTCCCACGCAGATATTGTAAACATAGATTTGTTCCAGTTGGCTCTTATCTACTCCCAACCAGTAAAAAAAAAAACAAAAGAAAAAAAAAGAAAGAAACTCATTAACCAATTGGTACATGTGAAGCAGTCATACTGTTAATTGTAACCTGTATTTTTGTTAATATAAAGGTTTAAAAGCAACTTGGTTGGTTGGTTGGTTGGCTGGTTGGTTGTGTTTTATGGTACATCAACACTCCTTGGTTATTTAATACCAACTCCTGTTAATACATATATATTAAATATATATAATTTGTAAATGAATAGTTTGTGGGAAACGATTTTTACATGTGCCAGGACTCATTTGTTTGCACACAGTTAAATGGTTTCCAGTATAATAAATGATTGAATAATTCTATTTGACCCATAGTTGATACCCTAACAGGTACTATCACTTCAAGTCAGATGATTTAGTGTCACATCCAGGACACTTGTTTGGGGGAGGTCTTACCCCTATGCAGAGATGCAGTTAGTGTATTCTACAGAAAAAACTTAGATATTCAGAAATATGAATAAGTTTTCCAGTCTGTTTCTCTTCATGGGTTATAAGAAAAAGGTTAATGAAATAATTTTAACCTTTCTGGAGAGATCCTAAAAAATACTAGGATGAATTAAAAGTTTTGCAATATTTTGGTATGTGCTAGATTGTTGTTCATTTATCATATGACTGAAGCAGTTAAAGTCATGTTAGGTACATAGTATCTCAATATACATGGGACCCATGTGACTGCTAATAACTCTACTACTAATAATAATGTTGTGTTTTTTATTTCAGATTTGAAAATAGTATACTATAACAACTATCAATTCTCAACCACAATGCCTTGGACAAGAGAGGAAAAATATTTTGCATTGCTACTTATTTGGAGACAAAATCATTCAAAACTGTCTCAAAATAGATGCAACCCATTAATATGATAATGATTTATTATTGAGACAAAAAATAAATGTCTTGAAAGCTGATATAATACCAATTAAAAAAAAACACATTAATTTGATGTCTCTAGCTCAAAGGATACATTTTTTACAGGATGTGTTCCAAATGACTGCCATTGTGCTTGTCTCAGTAATAAATCATTATCATATTAATGGATTGCATCTATTTTGAGACACTCAGTACCTGCTGTGGTGGGTAGTATTGTGATAGTTAGTGCACTGACATGTTGTGCATTGCTTTGTGGGATTTGAAAGCCACACAGATGAACATGCAATAGAGTCTAATTCAAGAAATTATGCTTTACAAGTTTGAACTGGGCCATGATGCTGCAGAAGGAACCAAAAGAATTTGTTGTGTGAAAGATGAAGATTAATTATAGTTCAGTTACCAAATGGTTCAAGAAATTTTGCTTGGGTTGCAAGCATCTTGAAAATCAAGTTCTGATAGGCCTAAAAATAGATTCCAAGGCCAGGCTACAAGACATGGAAGCAAATTTGGTAACACTCAAGAGAATATCAGGTGAACTTGGTATCTTTGTCCAGTATGGCTTGACACCTTCATGACCTCAGAAAAAATATCTGGAGCAGCTAATTCGTGCTTATGTTACCAAAATATTGCAAAACTTTTGACTTTATTATTTCATGCATCTGCTTACAGATTGACTCAAAAAAATGACTCAAATGACTTACAGATTGACTCAAAAAAAAAAAAATTTTGATGAACCGGAAATGAATTTTCAACCTTTGTTAGACATTATAAAAAAGTAAAGTTGGTGACATTAGTTGAGGGTGACCCGAAGGCTCCCTTTTAAATAGCTACTACACCGAGGTGTAGGGAGGGCATTACTCCATTCCCTGGATTGCTACACTTTACCCTTGATCAGTACCTGATAATGCTGAGTGTTAAGCAAGATGGCATCCAGTACCATTTTTTGAGTCCTTGGTATGACTTGACCTGGGATTGAGCCCCAGTCTCCCGGACCATTAGCAAACACTCTACTCATGCTTAAACTAAACTTGTTTGTGTTATTAATAATCAATCTTATTTAATCATTATAATATTTAAAGAGTCCTCTTTGTTAGGAGATACAAATTCAATATACTACCCAATATAAATTCTATATACCACCCTATATAAAATTATCCTTTATATATGTTACTGACCACATGAAAATAATCTAATTTCTCTAATAAATCAAAACAGGATTTCTTCCAAGTTGTAGCCATGTCAGTACTATTATATGGCTGCACCACCTAGACTTTATGAAGTGCTTGAAGAAAAAGCTTGATGGGAACTACACAAAAATGCTGCATACTATTTTGAACAAATCCTGGAAGCAGCACCCCACAAAATACCAACAGTATGGTCACTTACCTTCCATCTCACAAACTGTTGTAGGTGACTCACCTATGACCAGAATAATGGACTTACCCAGAGAGAATATTATCCAAGAACTAAGCTGGTAGAGCAGAGAGCAGCAGCAGTAGTAAGCACCTTGCCTGTCTTTGTGTACGTTGAACCAAGGAGACCCTCTTCTGAGACTTGGATACATTTGTGTAGTACCTCATATCTCCGTGTCGAGTTATTTATTTATTGACCCCTAATAATTGGTCGTAATACAAACCATGAGTAAGACTTGCTGGGCACTGCTGAAGAAGCCGGTACGAACTTATATGGACTCCCACACATGGACACACTAGTGTTGACTGACCAGCAAAGACACATTCATTAGCTCTGTGCAGATACTGGATCTAAAAGATTTGCCAAGAGTGAAGGCTAATAGGGACAGATGGTGAGAGAGAGTTAAGGGAAGCAGTGTGATCTGCATGACTTGATATACAGAGTATTGCCCATAAATAAATACTTTCAAAACAATCTTCTTCTAAACTAAAAGATACCAGGATTTTATAATTTCTGGGGGAACATTATACAACCAAAACAAATATTATTACATATTACTTATGATAGTGTTACTGGTGAATACACCTAACCAAGCCGAAACACTACTGCATAGTTTGGAATGAGCTGCTGCAGGCATTGGCCTCCATGTCAAGGCACACAAAACTGAATATATGTGTTATAACCAAACAGGCGACATTTCCACACTAGATGGAATCTCTCTGAAACTAGTAGACAAATCACCAATCTATGAAGCAGCACCTCATGAACCAAAAAAGACATCGACACACGACTAATGAAAGCATGGACAGCTATCGATAGGCTCTCGATCATATGGAAATCAGACCTGACCAATAAAATGAAATGCAGTTTCTTCCGGGCAGCAGTCATATTGATACTGCTATATGGATGCACTACTTGGACGCTAACTAAACGGCTGAAGAAGATGCTAGACGGCAATTACACAAGAATGTTGAGAGCAATATTGAACAAGTCCTGGCGGCAACACCCCACAAGGCACCAACTATACGGCCACCTGCCTTCCATCACGAAAACTATACAAGTTAGATGAACCAGACACACAGGACACTGCTGGAGAAGCAAGGACGAGCTCATAAGTGATGTACTCCTATGGACCCCCACATATGGCCAAGCAAAAGCAGGACGACCAGCTTGAACATACATACAGCAGCTATATGAGGATACGGGATGTAGCCCTGAAGACCTGCCAGAAGCGATGAATGATAGGGAGAAGTGGCGAGAGAGGGTCAGAGATATCCGTGCTAGCGGCATGACATGATGATGATGATGATGATGACTTATGATAACATTGAAAAACTAAAACAAATAAAAAAGAATCAAGTTTGGTTTGCAAATTTACTTTCTATCTAGAATTTTGTAAATGATATAAATATTTTCAGCTGCTGCAGATTCATATTTTCAGTCATAGAGTTTCATTGTGGCAAAGTTTAGCTATAAAACCGAATAATATCCGTTTTAATTGTCTAATATTCCACCAGCAATAAAATCCTGGCATCTTTAGTTTAGTAGGAAATTATCTTTAAGAAAATAAAAAATTGGTAAATGTGTTATAATTTATACTGTTTAAATTGCATAAAATGTGCACACACACACACACACACAGGGCTCTTTCTAAAAAAATTTTTTAGTTTTATTTTTCTTGTATTACAAGACTATAATCAAATTTAACAATTCTTGTAAGATAACGAGAGAATAAAAAAATCAGCAGGAAATTATTAAAAACTTTGATCTTAAATGCTTAAGGGATAGACAACTGCCTTTTACATAATGTCTGTTTTTTATGCCTCTTCAGGCATCTTCACTTTTCCCTTATCTTCTCATATGAACCTAAGCCAAAAAAAAAAAGAAAAAGAAAGAATATTTGTACGGAATGTATACAATATCAGTATACAGATCAAACTCTCTTAGGTAATTCAGTTGATAGTGTCCAAAAATGCCCTCTTAAACTCTTTTTCTCACCATTATTTTTGAAATTATTCAATTAAATCTTAAGATTTTTAACTCAGTTGTATTCTGATATATATCACAAATGCTTGAAAAATCTAACAGCTCTATCCAAACATTTTAGGAAGCTGAAAAATAGAAGATTCAATGGAAAATTTTGAAAAGATCTATAACTCCTAGCTACTTTGATGGAAGATGTAATATATATCTGGAGGAAAAGATACAAATTTTGTTGTACATTGATCTTGTTAACCTATTGAATCAGAGATGTGATTTTATTGCAAAGAAATAAATTTAGACTGGTTTGAAAAATAATGGAATGAATAAATAAATGATAAATAACTATGACTTATTGAATTGATAAATGAATTAAAATTTGTCAATTTTTGCTCTGTTACTCTAATTTGGGAGGGAATTTTACTGTGAATAACATTAATTTTTAATAGATTTATTTCATTTTAATGAATAAAATTTGATGTACTAAAACAAGATATGTCTGAATAATAATTTTTTATATAATACTTTGGATAGTTAGACATGTATTTTTGTAGCTGTAAATTTTTCCTCTGTTGAATTTGAAGTATGATAAAACCGGATGTTCTTTACATACCAAAATAAGTTGATATTTATTGCTACTTGATTTGGAAGAGTTACATTTATGTAGGCAAAATAAAAGTTTTTTATTTTTTTTAAGTCTGTTTGTAAATGTGAAAGAGTTAATTTAATCCATTTTCTTGTTGGATCTGAAGAATTCCTGTTAATTTTTTAGAGCATTGATTTATATCAATGCTTTTTAACAGGCTGGAAATAAATTTATTATCTTAATGTGACCAATTGTTGGTTTTTTTTTTTTTAATTATATATATATATATATACACACACACACACAATATTTCTCATTAAAAGGATTTTGTATTTTGTTTGGAACATGGAAAAAATTATTCTATTTTATAGTACTGAATTAATTTAGAGGGCTATTGCAATGCGCAATAATAATTATTTGAGTCTAATTAATTTTAAAGTAAAATTTCATCATCAAAGATTTTTTTTTTATGAAAAAAAGTCTCTAATGATGAAGATTTTTTTTTATAAAAAAGTCTCTGATGATGAAGTTTTACCTTGAAATTAATTAGACTCAAATAATTATTATTTCACATTGCAATAGCCCTCTGAATTAATTCAATACTATAAAATAAAAATCCTCATTAATTAATGCACCCCTACCACTTATTTTCATAAAAAGTAAATTTTCTTCTAAACCAAAAGATACCAGGATTTTATTATTTCTAATGGAACATTATACAATCAAAATTGATATTATTAGGTATTATTTATCATCAAACTCTACAGCAATGAAACAAAAGTAAAATTGTATGAATTTATACATTAAGGGTGAATTTATTTTTGAACTGCAACATATTCTTTTTTTTGGTAACAGAGCTTCTATACTGTAGAATTTAACAATAAATAATAACTAATAATACCTATTTTGATTCTATAATGTTCTACTTGAAATAATAAAATCCTGTTATCTTTGGTTTAGAAGAAAATCAAAATTTTATAATATATTGGCAGAGTTGTACTTATTTACAAGAGATACTGTACATATTATCTCTAGATGGATTAACATAAAAAAAAGAAAGCCACACTGTTCATTATGTGTGTGTGTTCGTGTGTATATACTTACATACACTTGTAACCTAAGACAGGATGTTATTGCCTTGCATCAATCCGTAACTTATAAACAAAGAAAAGTATTCATATTCCCTGCAATAAGATTATTTTTTGCAGAACGTGATTAATAACAAAGAAAACATCTTGAATGAAGGTCAAAGAATCAACAAAAAGGATAAATATAAAATAAAATGAATGAAGATAAAAAGGTGGGTGTTCTGCACCAATGAGTCTGAGGCTCTGTGTGTGTGTGTGTGTGTGTGTGTGTGTGTGTGTGTGTGTGTGTGTGTGTGTGCCCATGGTGTAATGGTTACTATCATAAAAAATGGACATGGTGACCCAGGCTCAAATCCTGGATAAAGCTATTTGCATTTTCACATAGTGCTAATACCCTTGGGAAAGGTAAGCATCCAACTATTCTCCCTTCAGCGATAGGCAAATAGTAGAGCAAACTGGGGTCTTTAACTATGGCAACCAGTCTAGAAGAAAGAAAACTCTGAATTCAAACCTGTTAAAAATTGACCTTGAGTCACATCCTGCTCATGCAGAGAGGTTGGGTAAATATATATATATATATATGTGTGTGTGTGTGTGTGTGTGTGTGTATATATATGTATATATATATATATGCAGTCCATAGGTGTTATTAGATTGGGTTATAGAAGACATATTAAATTTAGCTTGTCTGAAAAGGGCTAAAGTAAAAATATCTTTATCATCACTCCATCTTTAATTTTATGTGCAATGATTTGATTGCAAATGTGACTACTAGATTAGACACGCAAATTGTTTTCCATCTGTCACTAACAATTTCATGCAAATGAACACTACATAAATATTCCCATAGAAACAACAATGTTCATACTGAAAGTGTTTTTTTTAAATAAACATTCTCCATCTCTAAAAAATATAAAACTGAACCCTTTTCCCTACATGAGCAACATTGCCAGCTTTTCTCAACTGTTTTTCAATATAATTATGAGGTATAGCCAAAAAGTAAGGTACAAACTTTTAGTGATAGAACATATTTACAATATAAATAAATATTGTGTATATATTAACAGCGTTGCTGTGCTGCTTTTTTACATTTCTGCTACAGTGATTGATGCACTTGTTCCATTGGTGTATAAACACCCTCCTTCAAAAACATAGTACCAAGTCAATTATTATTTAGAACATGATACTTCAAATTATAAATAACACAATCATAATTTCATTGAAAACTGGTGCAACAGCCATCTTTGTCACTGATTTTTCACCAATGCATGAAAGTAAAGGTATTCAGCAACTGTAGGTAAGAGGTTGGGTGGTTGGTTTTAAGGCATGTCAACCCTTGTTTGGTTATTTCATGCTGAACTCAATTTAACAATTGTGGTTGCCAATTATATATGGTACAAAAATGTACTTTCACAGTAATTTTAAACAGGTAAACACTTCATTAAAAGGTTCTGACTTCAGAATATCTATGTCACAAATTTTGTGCCATAAGTCATCTTAAATCTAAATTTCAATGTTTGTAATGTTGCTGCAACAGGAAACCAAATTGTGAACATTGCAGCTTTCATTCAAGATGATAAACAGTTTTGATTTTTGATTGAGTTTTATGGCCTATCAACCATTGTAGGTTATTTAAAGCTAAATTCTCTTCATACATATATATTAAATATATATGATTTCTACACATTTTGTAGATGACATTTTTAAACCAGCCTGAGCTCATTTATTTTGCTCACAGTTAAATGGTTTCAAGCATTTTTATCTAACATGAATAATTCTATTTACTATTAATCATTTGTTTGCACACATTTAAATGAATATATGTATATGATTTATAAGTGAATAGGTAATTTCATTTTTTAGTCCGAGCTAATTTGTTTGCACACTAGTATTGCTATTGTTTCAACACAGTTAAATGGTTTCAATTATTGCTATCTAATACTAATAATTCTATTTCATATTAATCATGTTTGCATTCAATGAAGTGGTTACAAGTATTGCTATTTAACACTAATTATTCTATTTAACATTACTCATTCGTTTGCACACAGTTACATGGTTTCAAGTATTGCTATGTATCACTAACAATTCAATTAAACATCAATTTGTTTACACACAGTTAAATGATCAAGCAGTTCTATTTCTATCTATTCAATTTAGCATGTTATTCGTTTATACACAGTTTAAATGTCAAATGTTTGATCCATAGATGGGATCCTATCAGATGCTACCACTCTGGGTCAGAGTGAACCAGGGAGTAATGGCAATGAAAGAATTCTCCACATTCCCCAAAGCTCCAAGACTGAAGTTTCACTATCAGAGGATTTAATGTCTTATCCAGGACACTTGTTGTGGTGGGAGTCTTACCTCTCCGCAGAAATACACTCGGTGTATCCTTCAGCCCTTGCTGACTGGGCTCGAAGATGAATGGCTCAAGTTTAATGTTTTATTAGTATAGTAGTAAATAGTAGATTTGTAAATGTTGGTAAATGTTTAGTTCCTTTGTTAAATGGCATATCAACCTTTGTGTGCTATTTAATGCCAAAGCCATCCTTGTAGAAGAACAGTCATCACCAAGTTGCAGTGACAGCATGGATTTCCCTGACTCTCTCTCTTCCCTCCACCCCTATCATTAACAGCAGGTCCTCCAAACTACATCCAGTGTCTACACAAAGCTGATGTAATCAACTTTTTGCTGATCAGCCGACAATGACATGTCCACATACAGGAGTCCATAGAAGAATGTCACATATGAGCTCATCCTTGCTTCTCAAACATCTTGTTCATCTTACTTGGATGGCTTTTTAGATTTGAGGCAAGTGGCTGGACAAAAATTTTTCAAGAAGAACAGTAGTAGTACTATTTAACCCATAGATAAATTTTGGTAAAGTAATAAATGCCAGATTAGTAAATGTAGGTAAAGTAACATTAGGGTCATTCAATAAATAAGATGGATTTTGCCAAAGGTGATGGCAATAGGAAGCACTCTGCGAGCTCATGGCTCAAAGGAGAGGTATTTGTTCCTCTCCCAACATTCTTCTCAAGGTTAAGGACAGATTTGAGGCCGAATGGCCTCCAGCTTCAGCCGGGACACCTGCAGGTGGGTGATGACAAGCATTGTATAGCACTAGACACTTAGATGTAGTTCAAGTATTGAGCAGGCATCCATGATGGACTCATGTAATGTATCAAGTGAGTCCAAGTCTTGCAGTTGGCTCATCTGGCTCACATTTCACTAAGTGAACTGATGACCAGAATACGTCCAGCCGGGTTTGAGCTTTGGCTTGTGCCTAACCTCCCCAGTAAACCCCGACTTAAAAAAAAGACCTTGTGTCAAGTCCTGTCTGGTGGGAGGCAGTGACAATTAAAAAGCAATAGTAAGCACTGTTTACAGTTGTACCTTTTTCAAAGAAATCAGTAGCGTAAGGTCCTTTTATGTTCCAGAATACTGTCAGCATGACCTTCTTTACTGACTGCTGTGCCCAAAACTTTTTCTTTACTGAAGAGTCAGTGTCCACTACATGGAGTGTATTTTCAACTCAGATGTGAAGTGGCAAGCCCATGTTAGCCCATTTGTAAACATTTTTTGGACAAAAACATGTTTCACCATACACATCACACATTTTTCACTAAATTTCTAATGGTTTGTACTTCTCAGCCACCAAAATTGATGACAAGTTTCTGCTATGAGTACTGTTTGATTTTCCACCATATTAAATAGCCTTAAAACAAATATTTTTGCAAGATTAAAATAATCTTTACTATTAACCAATTCCAAAGAATGCAGAGTTTACAATTATAAAAAAAATTCGGAAAAAAAATTAATTTTGCTCTTTGCAAAAAAATTTTCTTTATTCATCATAAATGGCAGATTAGTAATTGTTGGTAAAATAATAAAAGGTAGATTAGTAAACATTGGTATCCTGCTTTTTTAGACATTCCTCTAATTATAGTATTGAATAGTCTTTTTTGAATTAGTTGAAGTTATAAACTAATTCTGTACCATAATAGTCGTTACTTTTGAATATAAATTTTATATACTACCAAAATTATTTATGTAAAACAGGCACCAGTAAATTCTAGCAATGAAATTTTGAAAGAAAAAAATCAACAAAAATAATTCTTGTATATAATACGTACTGACTTTTTAGAACTTGTAGCAGCAAAATTCAACATTTGATCTACTTTTTATCCTATTTTTACTGACTAAAAATAAAAATCTATTCAGTTTACTTAGGTTTTGAAACTAAATATTTATGCTGTAATGACAGCACACCTAGAAATGCAAAAAGCTTGGGGCAAAAAAAAAAAAGGCTCTCATTAGAAGAACCAAAATTTTAAACAAACACAAATTCCAGTTGCTATTTCTCAGTAGCAGTATAAAACAGAAGTGTTTATTATACATTAATTAGTTTATATCATGTTGATATAACTTACATTCAAATATTCATTCTGAATATGGTGATGCACATAGACAGATAAAAAGTTAATATTTAGTTCTTGTGTATAATATACACCCCAAACTTTTAGTATTATTAGGATCCAGTTTCCTTTCTTTTAGAATTGGCTGTATTTGGTAGAGTTTGTTGTGGGTATTTTGGTCCCATAGTTATTGCCATTTCTTTGTCATTATTTGCCTGATTTTATGTTTTAAGTCAGTATGTGGTATTTTGAAGTTTTTGTCAGGTACCATGTTGAATGCAGCTTTAGCTAGTGAATCAGGTTCATCATTTCCTTGGATTACAATATGGCTTGGGATCCAGCAAAATATTATATTTTTGCTAAAGCTTGTGGAGTTGAGTTTGTTCAGTAGTTTGACAATTAGAGGGTTATCCAGTTTTCTATTTTTAATAGATTGTAAAATGGAAATGGAGTTTGAATGGATGATGGATTTTTTTGAGTTGCTTGTTGAAATGATCTTTAGTACCAAATGTTTTGCAGAGATTTGAGCGGTAAATATAGAAGCTTCTTTTGGGAAACATTCCTTCTTACTTTTCTTGTTGAAAACTGCTCCACATTCGGTTTCATTACTGTCTTTGGGGCTATCTACGAAAATGTGCAAGTGATTCGGGTATTTTTTCTGGATGTTGTAGAGTGTAGTGGTATGTTGTTGTTTTGGTTGATAGTTTATTTCCCTGACAATTTATTGTTGGTTTATATTTGAAAAGGCAAATAAAGTAAAGATGTGAAATGATGAACACACGAAAGAACATTTAAAACAAAGCAGTACAAACAAAATTAAATTTATATATCAAGTACGTTAAATGAAATATTTTAAAACATTACGAGTGTTCTACTACTGTCTGTGTGTGTGTGTGTTTGTGTAACTAACACGAATACTATGAAAAAAAGACTAAATAATAAAAGTGTCCTGTAGATTATAAAATGCATGTTGACTAAGTATTTCTACAGAATTTTAATTATGTATGTTCGGAGGAACGTGTCTTCTCCCATGTTGGTTGTTTGTTTCTTTCGGTGGGTTGACGAAATTTCTGTGGTTGTTTTCGAGGCTGGAGCAAGTCTACCTTTGTAGAAGAGGAAAGAAAAAGGTTGCAGAATGTATACATTTTTGTGGGGTTGACTGCTAGAAATCAAATGTAAGAGAGAGAGAGTGTGTTGTCTCTGGAAGTCAAAATGGAAAGAGTGAGTTGTCTCTGGAAGTCAAAATGGAAAGAGTGTGTTGTCTCTGGAAGTCAAAATGGAAAGAGTGAGTTGTCTCTGTAAGTTGTAGTGTAAGAGAGTGAGTTGTCTCTGTGACTTGAAATGGAAAAACGAGAGTATATATAGGCAATTCTTGTCATGCAGTTGGCTCCAGAATCGCCGGACAAAATCAGAGTTGCAGACTTTCCTGACCAACAGGTTCCCGAGACTGATTAGTTTACCGACGTCCACCATCTTTGTTTCAGGAACAAGTGGCATCACAGCCATTTTAAAATATAGGTGTATAAATCCTATAAGAGTTTCTTCTGATAGATTATGGGGTGAGTTTTATTTTTGGTGAGCTTGTTTAGGTCGAGGATAACAACAGGTTGCTCTAGTAACCAGGGAGGAGAACTCAGTTGCACAGTATCTTGAATGTTCGTGAGTGAAATGTCTGTATCTTCAAGTATATGTTTCATGCAGAGGCCAAAGGGTTTTATGGACTTTTCTTTTTGGTTAAATAGGGTTTTCTGTTTGGGATTGAAAATACAGTTTTTGTCTTGCCTTGTTACATTAAGAAGAAGTAAAATAAATAAGCAAACGATAATGTTGATAAGTTCAAAAGGCTTTAATAAGAGCTTGAAAGAAATTCTGTACTGTGAGTTGTATATCGGGAAGAAGTTGCTTAGGATGTTCGAACAAGAATTTAGCATCCAATCTGAAGTTCTGATTGTTGAGAAAGAATGAATGGGAGACAAATGAGAAATGATAGATCTCCTCGAGAACAAGGGTCGAAAATTGAATGCGCTCTCCTCATGTTCAAGTCAGTCTGTCCTGCTGGAAGAATAAGGGAGAGAGAGAGAGAGAGAGAGAGAGTGCATTTACATGACCTTTTATATTACCCAGGAAAGTCATCTGAGCAGAATGGCATAAATCATTCTCATTGGACGAAAACTAAAACCGAAACTTCAACTGTCAAAATAATTCCCGTGCCAGACTATAAATTTGAAAATATAAATCACCATGTAATTTAATGGTGGTCTAACGAGAATTTGAAATTAGTTCTTTCTGCTACACAGTTATAAGCCGGGTTAATTGGCAGTGATTTGATTTTACTGTAGTACCTCAGAGCTAATTTGGTAAATCTAAGTTTTAGAGGTGGTTCATAAGCTTCAGAGTAAAGGCTTTCCACTGGAGATGTTCTAAAAGCACCTTAGACGAGTCTCATTCCTTCATAGTGGACTGTATTTAGTGATTTCAAGTAAGATTTTCTGGCTGCTCTATATATGTAGCACGGAACGGATTAAAATTCTATATAATTTCAGTAAGGTCTGCTGGTCTGCACCCCAGTCTTTGTGGGTGCAGAGGAGTTTCAGTGCTTTGCTGTATTTATCTTTTAGAATTTGTAAGTGAGAAATGAAAGATAGTTTGTTTTTTTTTGTCAAAAATAACGCTGAGGAATTTATATTGAACAACGACTGGAATTTCCAATCCATCTAACTTTATTGTAGGGTTGTGGTGCAGTTTTCTTTATTGGCAAAAATGCATGCATTGTGTTTTTGTTTTGGAAATCTTAAAGCCATTTATGATTGCCTATTTGTTTATTTTGTTGATGCCCTGTTGCAGTTGGCATTCTGTTGTACGCATATGTTTGGATCTAGAGGTGATGCAGAAGTCATCAACGAACAAATAGTTATCAACTCTAGTATTCAGGCAATTGGTGATGCTATTGATTTTTATGTTGAAGAGGGTTACTGATAGTATACTCCCCCTCTTCTTGATTTTGAATGTCTGACAAGATTGATCCTATGCAGACTCGAAATTTTCTATCTGAAAGGAAAACTTTTATGAAGTTTGGTAATCTGTCTTTCAATCCCATGTTGTGTAGGTCCTTCATGATACTGTAACTCCAGGTGGTTTCATATGCCTTCTTAAGGTCAAAGAATAGTGCTATGAGATGTTGCTATTGGATGTTTACCTTTCTAATTGAAGTTTCCAACCCAACCATATGATCCATTGTAGATCTTTGGCTCTTGAAGCTGCATTGGGAGTTGGTAAAAAGGTTGTTGGATTCAATGAATCAAACTATCCTTTTGTTGACTCTGCATTCCATAGTCTTGCAAAGGAAGCTTGTTAATGCTATTGGACGATAATTTTATGGATAGAGACTGTTCTTTCCAGGTTTAGGTATGAGGATGATGGTAGCTAGTTTTCATGATTCTGGGAATCTACTAGTTTTCCAGACATCATTTAAAGCAGTAACTAGTCTAAAGATTTCAGAGGTATTGGTGGGATTTTTGGATCGCTTCTTTTAGCTCTAGCTATGTGAAGGATGCATTATAGCTTTCAGTGTTCTCTGATTTAAATTTCAGCTTCTGTGTTTGTATAATGTCTTTGTAGTTAAAAAATTGTTTATTGGTATTCTTGGAGGAGGAATTTGTTGAGAATGTCTCAACCAGTGTATTGGCAATATATTTTATATTGGGAACTTTGGCGCCATTTTATGTGGTGTTTGAGAGGAGTAGACAGGTTTTTCCTAGAAAATTTTCAGATTATTTTCCAGACTGTGGTTGATTTGGTGATGGAATTAAGTTGATTTACATAATTTTGCCAACTGATCTTTTTTATTTGCTTGATAATTTTCTGCACCTTTACTGAGAGCACTTTGAAGGAATTTAGGTCGCTAGTAGAAGGTTCTTTATTGAATTTGCAAAGGAGAATTTTTGCAGTCGAATTGCTATTTTGCATTCATTGTTAAACCAAGGTGTGTTGCGTCTGTTTGAGGGTAGAATTTTTGGTATAGTTTCATTTGCTATTTCAATCAGGGTTTCTATAAAATGCTTTATTAGGTCTGTGCTGTTTAGTTCTTGGACCAATATTCAATTGCATAATGTTTTAAAATGTTGCCTGTTGGCCTTATTTGTTTTCCAACTGAGAGGTCTGTTGTAGTTATGGATGGGTTGGGTAGTTTCAAGTATTATGGGGAAATGGTCACTGCTGCATTGGCCTACTGAGTAGAGTGTTCGCCAATGGTCAGGGAAACCGGGGTTCAATCCCAGGTCGGGTCATACCAAAGACTCAAAAAATGGTACTTGATGCCGCTTTGCTTAACACTCAGCATTATAAGGTACAGATCAAGGATAAAGTGGAACAATCCAGGGAAAGGAGTAGCGCCCTTCCCTACACCTCGGTGTAGTAGCTATTGAAAAGGGAGCCTTTAGGTCACCCTCGACTGCGGTCATCAACTTTACTTACTTATATGTAGTCCATGTAGCTTGAAGGGTCAGATAATATGATATCAATTGCTGAATAGGAGCCAGTGGATGGGTTGAGATATGTTGGGGATTTATCATTCCAGATGCAGAGGTTATTGTCATTGATTAATTTTTCCAGATCCCTGCCCTTTTTGTTGGTTTTAAGGTACCCTGACATGGTATTGTGACAGTTAAACCACCTAGTAATGTGTGGGGTTGGGGGGGTTGTTGTATTAATTTGTTTCATTTGGTGTCGTTTATTGGATCATGTGGATGAATGTAGTTGGAGCAGATGTTTACTGGTTTGTGCAATCTTAACCTGAGATATCATTCTAACTGACCCTATAGTATTTTACTTCAGACCTAAGTACAGCCATACTGAAGTAACAATTCTCAATTTAATGTTTAACTATTTCTATAAGAAAATCACTGTCTATTTTGATCTGGTGCTGGGGTATATCTTTCCTCACTAGGATCGAGACACCTCCAGAAGCTGTGTGTCCATCTTTGTGTATGTGACTGTATAAGTTGTAGTTTCTAATGTTTAGTTGGTTGATATCTTTGAGGAATGTTTCTTTCAGACATACTACTTTAGGGTTGTATTTAGTCAGAAGTAGTAGAAGTTCTTGATAATTTGCTCCATTTCTTCTGCAGTTCCACTGTATGTGTGTAGTGTTGTTCATTTTGGATTATATTTAATCTGAGTGCTTGGAGGTTTTTTTTCTGGATTTCTTAGCTTTTACCTTTGTGGAGTTAGGCTCTGTTATGTCCATTCTTTCTAATATATTCAATCTATTTTTAGATTCTGTTGGAGCCAGTGGGTCTTTTGATTAGTTCGATATTTTTCTGTGGCTATCAAGTTGGCCTGAGTCTCTGACTCATGGATCGGCTGATCATTCCTCTTTGGGGAGGTCTTCTTTGTTTCATTTTTTCCATTATTCACCTCAAATGTTGGTGGATGGATAGGAGATCTTTGCGGTTTTGGTTTTGGAGTGTTGTAATTTGGTAGGATAGTCTTGGTAGGAGAGTCCAGTCTATTTTCTGTTTTCACTACATTGTCAGTTTCAGGTCTTTTTGATTCTTCTTGAGTTGTATGGTACGATTTTCTCAGTTGTTCCTGGAATTTTGGCCAACCATTTAGTTCCAACTGGATCAATTTCTCCACGAAAGCTCTATATTTTTTTTATTTTGATTGATTGTATCCACCCTCCATGTAACAGAAGTGTCGCTGTTTTCACTCATGTAGGCCCCTACTATTTTCCTTGCTTCCAGGAAAGACACATTTCTCTTGTGTTTCACCTCAAGTATTTCTTTTTCTTTTTTGTAGGCTTCACAAGATCTTGCATAAGCCTGGAGATTTTGTTGGCAATTTACACATTTAATTTCCTTAAAGCATTATTCCTTCATGTGGTCCGGGTCTTTTTCACTGCATTTGGCACATATGGGTTGTCCTCTATAGGCTTTCCTGTAGTGTCCATATTTTTGGTGTTTGAAGCACCTCAAGGGTGCTGGAACATACTGTTTGACCGTCTCTACACAATTGCCAATCTTCACCTCCTTGGAACATGGGGGCTATCAGGATGAAGGTGTTAATTTTGATTTTTTCTTCTATCCTGATTGTAATTCTTCTTATGTTTGTTACCCTCTGTTTTCTCAGGGTTGCCGACATCTCCTTTTCTGTTGCCAACACCAACTCCCTACTCCTGATAACTCCTTTGGAAGTGTTGAGTTTTTCCGGTGGATAGGCTTGGTTGTATGGAAGATTTTCATTTTCAATATGTTTTCTGCCTGCCTCCAGCTCTCCACCTCTACAAGCAAGTTTCCATTTCTGATTTTCTTAACATTTTTCGGTGTAGCCCTTGTTAAAATAACTTTTTTCTATTAGGAAAGGTGAGAATTTGGCTAAGTAGACCTCCTCTAAAGATTCAATGACAATGATTCTGGTGAAGTCTGCTGCCTCACTCTCCAAATCTGATTCTGACAGGTTTCGTTTTTTTTTTATTGAAAGACGCCATAGGTGCTATGTATTTTTTGCTGGCCTTGTGGTCCACCCACCTCAGAGTCCAACTTGTGTTGAGAGTGTACCAAGGGGAAAACCCATTTGTCTTAGCTGAGATGGGGATACACAACCAGTTTACTTTAGCTGAGAGTAGTTTTCAAGCTGTTGCCAATTTCAGGTTCTCAGCACTGGTCAAATACCTGTTCTCTCGACACAATCGACCCTCAGCCACCGCCTTCTAGCACATAAAAGATAAGTATTGGGAACTTGCTGCTAGTGCAGATTTAAAGGTACAGTCAGGATAAAACATATCGGTGCTAGGGCTTGACATGATCAGCCGATTGATTGGATTGGGTCTATCTGACTGCCCGTCAAACCAAGTAAAAGCCAAGGTGGTGTGTTGCAAGTCATTGACTACTCTGTCGCCAGATCAATGACTACTCAACCACCAGGATCCTATTTTAGTGGCCCATAGAAGAGGTCTTACTCCTCTGCAGAGGTGCAGTCAGCGTATTCTACAACCCCAGCTGAAAGGACGAGGTAGTATTAAGTTTACAAAAAATATATTGGTTCGTTCAGAAAATAACAACCAAATTTATTAGCCATTTAAATGTAAAATTTTCTATATAACTTAGTATTTATAGTCATAGATGACAGTGCAGAATGACTTTTGATTTAAAATTGCTGCTGTACAGCACTAAGTGAGTGGGAGGTAGGTTTTTAAGCAGCAGCAGCAGCTATGCCATTTTATTAGCTTTCATGACATGGAGTGGTAAACATCATGTGTTTGTAAGTGAAACTTATTTTTAAAAAATGGTGACAATTATTCAATCAACAAATAGTTTTTGCTTTTATCTATATTCAGTTTCTCCCTCATTAGTCAAAGTTATATATAGAGAGAAGCAGAAATAACTCCCACATTTTAAACTGATCATGGCTTGGATCAGTGCACACCATGCATTTGCTGTTGAAACATTTTTTAAGGCCAAGTTTTTTTAAGATGGAAGAAGTGTGTGAACCACAAGGGGGACAATGGTGAAAAATAAACCTTATTTGATCACATTCCATGAGAGTATTTTGGTCAGCCTGTGAACTTTTCAGCCAAACCTCATAAGGGAATCACCCAGTAAACCTCATAGTGCTTGAATATCAGAGAATATTGCAGCAGTGAAGTAGACGCAACATTCAGCTCTTAAACATACTCTGGCCTTGAAAATGTCAGATCAAAAATTGTGAATTTTACACAGACTTTAAAAGTAATGACAATAACAAAACAAAATGGCAAATATAGTTCTTTTAATAAAATTAAATTTTGAAGAGAATCTATGTTGTGTTTTTTTATTTACCTTCTTAACCTGAGAAATCATTCTAACTGACCCTATAGTATTTTACTACAGAACTAAGTACAGCCATACTGAAGTAACAATTCTCAATTTAATGTTTAACTATTTCTATAAGAAAATCATTCCCCACCCCTTTTTTGAAACATTTATAGATTTTCCATTTATTGGTTGGTTGGGTTTTATGGCATATCAACCTTTGTAGGTTATTTAATACCAAATCCATTTTTATACAAATAATCAGTTCTATTTCAAACAACTCAGTTTAGCATGAGTACACAGTTTAATTGTCAAAAACATTTATATTTCAAGCTATTCAGTTTAATCAAACAGTTCTAATTCAACCAATTCAGTTTAGTATAAGTATACATTTTGTTTACACACAGTTAAATGACAAAACAATTCTATATTAAACAATTCAGTATAGCGTAAATACAGTTTTAAGTCAAAAACAGTTCCATTTCAAACAATTCAGTTTAGCATAAATATGCAGTTTAAATGTAAGTAGACAGTTTAATTGTCAAAAACATTTCTATTTCAAGCTATTCAGTTTAGTTAAACAGTTCTAATTCAAACAATTCAGTTTAGCATAAGTACACAGTTTAGTTCTATTTAAGCCATAGATAGGGCCCCATCAGGTGCTACCACTCCAGGCCAGAGTGGACTTGGGAGTGATGGCAATGAAGGGATACTCAACATTCCCCAAAGCCCCAGCATCACTGTTTAGTGTCACATCCAGGACACTTACCCCTCTGAGAGGTGCAATCTGTGTATTCTACAGCCCCAGTCAACTTGGCAATTTCCATTTATTGTTGAGTTTTATTTTATTTTTCCTTTTCTGAGGCCAAAGTTAGCATTCATTTTTTTCAGTTAGTTTTATTCTAAATTATTGTGACTGATTTTTTTTTTTTGGCTATTTTTTTTTGTAATGCTACATCACAACTTAGATGTATGTCACTTTACTGCATCTTTTAAGGGGTTGTAATGATAACCCTGCAAAACTATTGGCCTGACTGTGGTTACCTGACCATCATAAAAAGAGGTCAGACACAAAACGCTTCTGTTAGTCTTGCAGATACGAAATTTATTTGTTGCTGGACTATTAATAGCAGTCGGCTGAAAACAAAGATAGAGAGGAATCTGTGTACCAGAAAGAAGATAAACAGAAATATAAACCGGGGAAAGATGAAAGAAAGAGACAGACAGACAGACAGACAGACAGGTGTCTGTTATCTTTCAGTTCATCAGCTGTTTGTGCATGTGTAATTCCTGCTTTCCTTGTTCCCTATTCATTTCCCCCCTCAGTTCTTCTTTGTCAAGTCCCCTACATTGTCTGCTCATAGTCTCTTAGAATCCAACCTTATATATCTATCCCTAAAATTATCAATAACATAATCCTAAAGATATACATCACTGCTAAGTCCAAAATATCAGCTGATTTTACACAATTGTTTATTTTTTAATATTAAAAATCAGCTGATTCTAAACAACTCTCTGTCTTCAAATTCACAAACAAAGGCTTTCTATTGCATGCTTGACATTCCCAAATATCAATCTATTAACAAATGCCCACTCCAGCCTTGACCTGGATCACAAATGAAATATCATCACTCCAAGTCAAACTAAAAAAAAAGAATAAACTACGAAAACGATTAATTGAAATCCCTAATTATTTCACAGTTTGTTTAGTTTAAAAAGAAGCTGTTTGATACCATTTTAATGCCACACTTCCAGAACTCCAATAAGGCTTATAGAAAACACAGGCTATTGTGAGATGTTGAGCTTTTCAGATACTCTGAGTGCTACTTGGAGCACAGCCTCAGAATCCATGCTTTTAGGTCTACCCGATCTTGCCTTATCATCAAAATTCTTGCAACGTGAACAAAATTTCTTGAACCATTTTGTGACTGTACTGTGATCAATTGTGATCACTTTTTATGCAACAAATGTTTTTGATTGTTTTTGCAGTGTTATGCCCCAGTTTGAACTCATAAAGCATAAATTTCTGTATTAGACCATGTTGCATGTTCATCTGTGTGGCTTTTAAATCATACATGAAGTGAAAAAATGCACAACATGTTGGTGCACCAACTACCACAATACTACCAACCACAATTTTTTGGCTTGAACCACTTCAATTATGTGATATAAGCACTGCAAACTAACACATGCCAAAATATTACAAAATTTTTGACTCGTAAAATGCTCAATAAATACTTCCATAATATCCTCCATGTGTGATTATTTACTATGTGTTATATTTTAAATTCGGTAAAAATTTACCGACCATATCAAAAAAGATTGCTTATCATGTCTAAAAAATGAAATTGAATAAAAATTTTCTGCAAAAAAAGAAAAAAAGAGATTTCTAGAAGTTTATGTTTTATTATGATTAGGTTTTGACCAGCTCATTGGCCTAGTGGGTTGTGTTCACCAATAGTCCGGAAGACCTGGGTTCAATCCTAGGTCGTGTCATACCAAAGACTTTAAAAATGTTACTTGATACCTACTTGCTTAACACTCAGCAATATAAGGTACGTATCAAGGGTAAAGTGGAGCAATCTTGGGAAAGGAGTAGCACCCTCCCCTACATTTCAGTGTAGTAGCTATTGAAAAGGGAGCCTTCTGGTCACCCTTGACTATGGTCACCAACTTTACTTATGATTAGGTTTCCATAAAAATATGATAAAAAAATTGACTCTCATCAAATTTAAATCTGTAATCAGGCCACAATCTGATGATTCCATTGATATCATTTCTCAGTTGTAAAAATAGTTGTGTTATTATCATATTATGAAGGTCATTTATTAAGGAACTCTTTGAAAAAAATTTCAAAGGAAAGAATTTGAAGACCTGTGATCTCAAAATATTTGTTACTGATTATGTAAGCAAAACAAAAAAGAAGAGAAAAATGTCTTCAAGGTGAAGTAATTTTTTTCTGGGAAAACTCACTTGCAGTTGTTGGAATGCATGTTATAAATAGTCTGTGTCTCCCATAAGATTTATTAGCTTTGTCCAAATGTTGTGCATGAAGCATTGTAAGTGACACAAAAATGCAAATCACAACATTAATAATCTAATTATCAAATTCAAGGTGACTTTTGTGAATGTGCATCTCAAACGTATGAATATCAAATAAGCAAATGAACTGAAGAGTTTAGATGCATGAGAATTTCATGACCTGTTCTTCCTTTCATTTATTTCCGGCCAATTAACATGTCATTAGATTGTCTTCATCATTTAACCTTTTGTTGAACTGGCACAATTTGCCAGCTCAGTCTTTGTTTTCATATCTCATGTATAAATTAATGCAGATTGGAATGTCATCTTTGGGATCAATGATAAAGCTGAAAATGATTCCTAAATGGTTTTAAAAATCACTGATGATTAAAAATGACAACAGAAAATCTTCTGAAAGTAGTAGACCATTCCACATACCTCAGTAGCAATATCCCATCTACTGAAAACAATGTCAATATACATACAGGAAAGTTATATAGACTGCCATTGACAGGTTATCACCCATCTGGAAATCTAATCTCTTGATAAAATAAAATGGAGATTCTTCCAAGATGTAGCGGTGTCAGAGGTGATACCATAGCCAATGAGGATTTTCCTAGGTTCTTGCTTGTTGAAAATTCTTTTACCTGTGGAAATATAATGAAGATTTTTTTAAATTTTCAATAAAAAAATAAATTTACTGATAAAAACAAATAATAAATGTTTAAAGAGATTTTTTTAAAAATAAGGAAGTATAATGCACATACAAGAATAATTAATTCAAATCTCATTAGCCCAGTTGGCTTGGGCTGTAGAACACACCAACTGCAGAGTGGTAAGACCCCTACCCCGTCAACAAGTGTTCTGGATATGACCCCAAACAATCTGATAGTGAGGCTCCAGTCTTGGAGCTTTGGGAAATGTAGCATACCCCTTCATTGCCATTCCTCCTAGGTTCACTCTGACCCAGAGTGGTAACACCTGATAGGGTCTTATCTATAGATCAAATAGAACTGTTTGACATTTAAACTTTAGGCAAACAAATAACTTATGCTAAATTGAATTGTTAAACAGATGAGATGATTAATTGAATTGTTAGTGATACATAATAATACTTGGAATTATTTAGCTGTCTGCAAACAATGATTAATATTGAATAGAATTATAAGTGTTAGATAGCAATACTTGAAACCATTTAACTGTATAGAAACAATAGCAATACTTGTGTGAAAACAAATGAGTTCTAATTCATTTAAAAATGAAATTACTTACAAACTACTAACTTAGAAATCATATGTATCCATTTAAATGTGTGCAGATAAATGACTGTTACATAGCAATACTTGAAACCATTTAACTGTGTGCAAATGAATAAGTTCAAGCTTGTTTAAAAATGTTATTAACAAATTGTGTTTACAAATCATATATCTAATATATATATGCATTAATAAAATTTGGCATTAAATAACCTAAAATGATTGATATATCATAAAACCCAAGCAAAACAAATCTCATTTTTACAAGATTAAAATCTTGTCATAAAATGTTTGCTTGTCATGTAATATGACCAACTTGGAACGACTTTCAATGTCATTTTCTTCTATAGGAGATTTACTGTTGACTTTATCTTAATTACCAAGAATATAAAATCGAGCAGACAACCACAATTCCCAAATGACATTTGTCCCAAATTCTTTTGTCTCTATTGTAAAATATCTGATTTTATCAAGAATTTTTTTCAACAAAAGCAGAAAAGAATCAATTTGTTTTAGACACACAAAAATTTACTATATCTGTCCAACTGTTGTTATATTTGCATAAAAATTTTAATAAACTAATTTTAACTGTGAGTCTGAAAAATTATAACTTACCTATTAAGTACTTTTTAAGTTTTGACATAGTTCTACAAAATAAATTTCCAAGCGTTTGTGTTTTACACTCAAAAGAGTACCATCTCGACTTGAAATTTATGAAATTTATATTCTTGAAAGTTGATCACTTTTTCTTCTTTTCCCTTATTTTTTTAAACACTCATCATCTAACAAAAGAGGTCAATTTCTATTGAAGGCAAATAGAAAATAAAATAAAAATAGATAAATAATAACAACATTCATATGATAATCAAACTAGGGTACTTTGAATGGTTTAATGGTTAGCAAGCTAGATTAGCAGACCATTGTCAGTGAGTTCAATTTTCACTAGGTGCCCCATACTTCTGGCCTTGGGCCACGACTAAGTTAAGCTTAGTCATTAATTATAATAATCAAACCATATTGCCTACTTTCTGTAGCATATATATATATATATATATATATATATATATATGTATGTATGTATAAAAGTAAAGTTGGCTGACCATAGTCAAGGGTGACCCAAAGGCTCCTTTTTCATTAGCTACTACACAGAGGTGCTGGGGAGGGTGTTACTTCCTTCCCTGGATTGCTCCACTTTACCCTTGATACCCTTATAATGCTGAGTGTTAAGCAAGGAGGCATCAAGTACTATTTTTTGAGCCTTTGGTATGACTCGACCTGGGATTGAACCTCTGTCTCTTGGGCCACTGGTGAACACTCTACCCATGCAATTATGGATAGGTAATTTATGCATATAACATTTAGGGAAACCTGGACTGCTATTGAAGGTTATCGATCACATAAAATTCTGATCTCTCTGATAATATAAAACAGGATTTCTTACAAACTGTGGCTATGTCAGAACTACTGTATGGATGCACTACCTAGATGCTAATATGACTCATAGAGTAAAAACTAGATGGGAACTACACAAGAATGCTATGAATTGTTTTGAACAAATTCTGAAAGTAGCATCTCATAAAACAGCAGCTGTACAGCCACTTGCCTGCCATTCCATAAACCATCCAAGTAAAACGAACAATACATACTGGGTACAGCTGGAGAAGTTAAGGACAAACTCATAAGTGATGTTCTATATGAGCTCCAACACATGGACGCACCAATGATGACTGACCAGGAATGATTTACATACATCCATTCTGTTCAAACACTGGAGGCAGTCTAGAGGACCTGTCAGTAGCGATGGGTGATGGGACAGTTGACGCGAGAGAGTCAGGGAAATCTGTCCTATCAGCATGATTTGACAAAGATGATGATGATGATATATATATATATATATATATATATATATATATATAATTATGAACACTAAAAGTTGTTACTTCCAGTTTCATATGGTGTGTACAATCATCAGACAGAAAAGAAACACTGCACTATTCTAGTCTGAACATGATGACAAAGAGCACATCTTTCTATCTTTTCAAAAGACTCAGACTTGATAAATCCATTTTTTGCTGCATGCATAATAGTAAGATTATATGCTATATCTTCATTAACAATTTACAATGTTTATATTACTATATAGACTATGGTTTTTATATGATGCAACACTTTTGTTTGGTTTCTTTGTTTAATGGCATATCAAACATCATGTGTTATTTAATGCCAATGCCTGGTTGAAGAACAGCAATGATGCTATTTAATCCATAGCTGGGAAGATTTGGGGCTCATATGTTTCCCAATGGTATTAGTCTGAAAGTGAATCTAATAGTGCAACTGGAGTTTGAACTCGCTTACTTTGAGGCCACAGTCCAGTACTTTAACCATTACGCCACTAGGACTTTCCCACGAAACTTATGTTATATGTCAAAAACACTGACTATATTTTATTTTTAGGTATCACTGAACATTGTCCATTCATTCTTTCATTTCAGCTTTTAACTGGGAAACAATTTTTAAGTAGATATTTCTCATTGATTATATGTTTCTTTTCATGGTTGAGGTGCAGATGGATTGTGTACATACACTCTGATAGTTGTGACGGGGAAATTGATTAAAATCCCTAAATGGGACTTTATTTTCGCACGTGTGAAGACGGGGCAGGTTGGCACTTGATCCCCTACAGAAATAAGTCCTGTTCAGAGTTCTTTTCTCAGGCAGATAAGAACTGGCATATTACGTGAGGGAATAATTTAGGGCCAGACTGACCACCGCTGGCAAAGGGGTCCAAAATTTCACACTATCACACACCCACCAGGCCGCTAAACTTCTTTCCCTTAGATAATAGAAGAATACGGGCCTATAGGTCTTAGTTGTAATAATATTAATGTTGTTGTAGTAGTCGGCAACTCCGGTTTCCCGTGTGATACTTTAGGAATTAATAGGACAGTTCTAAGCAAGATAATGTAAGGCGAATAGAAGCTGAAAGGAAAGCATGGAATAATAACATAGACCACATGGTAAAAATGAAAATACATAGGTTCTTTACTACGGTTATATATATATATACGTTCAAAGTGTCAAAAATATATAATAGGATAGTCCATGAATATGAATGTCTTTTCTTGGCTTTTTATCCCTTTTCAAATTGAGAGAGAGAGAGTGGTAACAAAATTTGGGTGTAACGGAAAAATGTCCCAAAGTTACTTATCTTATTTTTTTGACGGGGTTCCACTGGAGAATTTTTCTTCTTTCACGGGCTAATAGACTTTGTTCTGTTTTTAGTACTGGCTTGAAGGATTTTGGAGTCCTTCGTGTCTCAGTCTTTTTGTCTTTAGCCCGGTGTAAAATGGCTATCGTCCGTCTGCCACGAGCGTTGCTCAAAAACTTCCTTTTTTTTTTTTACTTCCGCTGAGGGGAAGGGAACCCCACTTCCGTTTGGGGTCCCCGCCAATCATTTGCTTCATTTTTCTTTCCCCTTCTGATGTCCGGTGACCCAAGGTCACTTAAGTGCGAACATCTGCGTGACCCACATTCTCTCCTAACGGTCACTTTTTGACTCCTAGATAATGTTAGTTCAACGGGGGGGGAGTATCATTCCCACCTCCTCGTCTCCGTGAGCCATCACGTGACACCTCCTCTCTTAAGAGAAGAAAGGGGGATGAATAGAAATATCATAGAAAAAAAAAAGGCAATTCAATTCACTGTTCTTTCTCCTTTTCTTTCATTTTTTTTTTTCTCACTTTACTTTTCTTTCATCCCCTTTCTTCTTCACGCTTTGACGAATTCTTTCCTTTTCCTTTTTTTCGTCCTTCCTAATTTTCACTATAGGGGAAAACAATTTCTCTTCTCTTTCTTTCTCTCTCTCTCTTTTCTTTTTCTTTTAATCTTGTTTTCCTTTCTTTCTTTTCCTCTCTCGGCTTTTGGCCGTATCATATTTCAAACCTTGAGGAGGTAAGTCCTTCTTTCTTTCTTCGTCACTTTTGACGACTTTATAATTTTAATTGTCAAGCTTTGGGGAGAAAACTTCCTTTTCTTTTCTCTCTTTCCCCTATTCGTCACTTGTTGACGAACCACTTTCTCGTCCATCTCATATTTCAACATTGGGGACGAGAATTCCTCATTTTCTTTAGTTTTTCTCCCTCTCTCTTTCTTTCTCTCAACAACTATGAGGGAATATTCTGCTACTACATTTTCGTTGGGCGTTAGAGAAATAAACCTGGGTACTTTTTTATTAATTTTTCTAAGCCCTCTCTCTCTGAAACAGACAACTGGCCTAATTTTTCCTCGAATTTATTCGGCATTGCCGAGTTCTTAATTTTTCGAGGTTGGCCTTCTCGACGGACATATCTCTTCAATTTGTTTGTGTGACACACTTGTGTCTTCTTCTTTCCCTCGTTGGTATCAATTCTATATGTCCTCTTGTCTATTCTCTGTGATATTACGTAGGGACCTACATATTGTCCATCACAGTGTGGTCCTTTATTTGATGATAGTAGCAGGACTTCGTCGCCCTTCTTAAATTCTTCCTTCTTAGCCACTTGTGAGGGTCCTCTTATTTTCCTCTTATCTTCTCGATAAGTATTAGGGAATTTATTCCTAATATTCGTTGGACCTTCATCTTTTCTCTGACGACTGGTCCTTTTATCTTCTTGTTTATTGAGGGGTGGAAGGTTCACTTCTTTTCTTTCCACCTTCTCACTTTGCGAGCGACTGTGTCGTTTATATCTCGCACGTGGCTCAGCCGCCATCTTGTCTCCATGCTGGGCGTCGTTCGTTCTCGCCATCTTCTTTCCATGTTTGGCGTTCATTCTCGCCATCTTTCCATCTTCATTTATGGCGCTTATTTTCGCCATCTTTTCCGGGTGACACTTTTTTGTTCTTACTTCATTTCCCAGTATGAGGGAAATTCCTTTCATAGGTAGTTTATCTACCACACCAACTTTCATAGGTCCATTCTTCCACTGGGACTTTAGGGTTATTTTACATAGCGGTATTTTTACCCTCTTTCCGCCGATACCCTCTATCATCACAGTCTCACGTGTTGCTTCTATTACCCCTTTAGGTAATTTACTTCGTAGAAGTAACGACTGAGATGCTCCGGTATCTCGTAAAATTGAGACTTCCACTGGTCCTCCATGTGGACTTCTTATCACACCTCTCTTCGTCCAAGGTCGATAAGACTGGTTCCCTCTAGGTGTTGTTACAGCTCCTTCAGGTTTTCTCGGCTGGGTCTGGTTTCTTTCAGGACCTTTTCCAAGCTGACACCTTATGGCTATGTGTCCAGTCTTTCCGCATTTGTAGCAGACCACTTTTCTGCTGCTACTTTGGAAGGTCCTTCTATTTTCTTCCTTGGGTCTTCCTTCAGGGCTTGACTCAGCTTTGAATTTCACTCTGTTTCCCGTGAACGTTTTTTCCTTCGTCTTTCGGTGTGTGAGGATGTATTCGTCTGCTAGTGCAGCCATTTCATAAGTCACGCCAGTTCTTCTTTCAGTTAGGTGAACCCTGACTTCTTCTGGCACACAGTTTAAAAATTCTTCAGCTAATATTAGCTGCCGGAGTTTCTCAGCGTCTCCGTCTATCCTCTTAGAGTCACACCACTTATCCAGCGCGTTCTCTTTTTCTCTCAGAAATTCCACATAAGACTGGTTTTCAGTTTTTCTCTGTGTTCTGAATTTCTGTCTATAAGCTTCTGGAACCAACTCGAAGCTTTTAAGAACCGCTGCTTTCACCAAATCATAGTCGGCGCAATTTTCTGTGGGCAGAGTTGCATATGCTCTCTGCGCTTTTCCTGTCAGCACAGTTTGGAGTAGCATCGACCAGCATTCTTTCGGCCATCCAAGATTTAGCGCGGTTCGCTCAAAATGTGCGAAGTATCCGTCCACGTTGGCTTCTTCAAATTTTGGGACTAGCCTCGCTTGCTTCGTTACTTCGAAACAGTCATGGCTTCCTTTGCGTCCTCTTATTGCCAAGTCGACTTCTCGCAGCCTTGTTTCTTGCTGAATTTTTATTTTCTCCAGTTCCATTTTATTTCTCTGTAGTTCCATTTGTGCTTGTATTTTAATTTTCTCCAGTTCAATTTCTTCTGGAGTCATTCTTATCGTTTCCGTTGGTAGCTCTTCTAATACTGCTTCCTCGAACACATTTTCGTCGACCATGTGTCTTGCTATTTTTATAACGAGTTCATGTTTCCTCATAGTTTTCTGAACATTTAACTCAAGCTTCTCGCCAATTTTTATTATCTCGCTTTTTCTCAGCTTCTCCAACTTTTCCATGGAGGGTTCTTTTAAAAAGTTTTCTATTTTGTCCATTTTTCTTTAATTTTTCCAAACAGTTATATCAACAAGTAATTTGACTGTTTCAACAATATTCCTTTTTTTCCTTTCACGGTCTCCCAGGGTAGATTTAAACGGCAGGAATTGTCACACGACTACTAGCAATAAATATTATTAATAATAATCATTCCGGAAACGAGCCCCCATAAAAGGTCTGCATGAGGTCGGGAATTAAAGATTAAAATATCTCCGAACGAGACACCATAAAAGGTCTGTGACGGGGAAATTGATTAAAATCCCTAAATGGGACTTTATTTTCGCACGTGTGAAGACGGGGCAGGTTGGCACTTGATCCCCTACAGAAATAAGTCCTGTTCAGAGTTCTTTTCTCAGGCAGATAAGAACTGGCATATTACGTGAGGGAATAATTTAGGGCCAGACTGACCACCGCTGGCAAAGGGGTCCAAAATTTCACACTATCACACACCCACCAGGCCGCTAAACTTCTTTCCCTTAGATAATAGAAGAATACGGGCCTATAGGTCTTAGTTGTAATAATATTAATGTTGTTGTAGTAGTCGGCAACTCCGGTTTCCCGTGTGATACTTTAAGAATTAATAGGACAGTTCTAAGCAAGATAATGTAAGGCGAATAGAAGCTGAAAGGAAAGCATGGAATAATAACATAGACCACATGGTAAAAATGAAAATACATAGGTTCTTTACTACGGTTATATATATATATACGTTCAAAGTGTCAAAAATATATAATAGGATAGTCCATGAATATGAATGTCTTTTCTTGGCTTTTTATCCCTTTTCAAATTGAGAGAGAGAGAGTGGTAACAAAATTTGGGTGTAACGGAAAAATGTCCCAAAGTTACTTATCTTATTTTTTTGACGGGGTTCCACTGGAGAATTTTTCTTCTTTCACGGGCTAATAGACTTTGCTCTGTTTTTAGTACTGGCTTGAAGGATTTTGGAGTCCTTCGAGTCTCAGTCTTTTTGTCTTTAGCCCGGAGTAAAATGGCTATCGTCCGTCTGCCACGAGCGTTGCTCAAAAACTTCCTTTTTTTTTTGTACTTCCGCTGAGGGGAAGGGAACCCCACTTCCGTTTGGGGTCCCCGCCAATCATTTGCTTCATTTTTCTTTCCCCTTCCGATGTCCGGCGACCCAAGGTCACTTAAGTGCGAACATCTGCGTGACCCACATTCTCTCCTAACGGTCACTTTTTGACTCCTAGATAATGTTAGTTCAACGGGGGGGGGGAGTATCATTCCCACCTCCTCGTCTCCGTGAGCCATCACGTGACATAGTGTTAATGTATCAGTGATTGTGGTTAACTAAGTTTATTCCAGAAAAGTATCAGTTGATCAAGATGACCACTTTCCTTCCCGCTCACCAATAAATTTTAGGGCTTTGAGTTCAATTATAAATGTAAGTATTCATTTATGATAAATAAAACTAGGCTGTAAGGTGTGAAAATTATTAGAAATGAATGCAAACATTTATAAGAAATATCTATCCTATTTTTAGATATAATATGATTTCAACTTTATTATTTACAGAATGTTTAAAGGGATTTAAGTTTTCAGTTTGTATAATGTATTCTCTTAACATTAACATAATTTTAGAAGATAGTATGAATCCCAGACTTGGTTATCTTCATCAACTTAAGAGCAGAGATTGGCAAAATCTTTGCTCTTAAGTAAATGAAGGAGCTTATACTAGAATGGTTATTGTTGTAAGAAATAGACACAGTGACCCAGGCTCAAATCTTGGATAAGGCTATTTGCATTTCAGATAGCACTGATACCGTTGGGAAAGTATGCATCCAACTATTCTCTCTCCAGCTAATATTTGGGCAGAATGGGCTCTTTAACCTTGGTATGGCAACTGATTTTGGAAAAGGAAAATTCTGAATTCAAACCTGTTAAGCTCCACATAAAAATGGACCTTGTGTCACATCCTGCTCATGTGGAGGGGTTGGGTAAATACATAAGAATAAAGACTGAGAAGTATGCTAGACATAATAGTCATCATTATAGGTAATGGAATCAGGGACCTGAGTTCAAATCCAGAACAAGACTGTTTGTGTTTCACTTTGCGCAAATGCTTTTGGGAAAGGGAAGAATACATCTGCTCTCTCTCCATTTATGAGTAAATAGTAGGGCAGACTGTTTTCTTTACCCTAGGCAAGGCAACCAGTCTCAGAGAAAACTGAATTCAAACCACTTGTATTCTGCTTAAACACTGACTTTGTGTCACATCCAGTCCATGTTAGAGGGGTTGAGTAAGTACATACATGCTATATCTTCATTGGCAAAAACACTTGCTAATGCAAAAAGTTTATCATTCAAAAAAGAAGGCAATTTTGGAATTCTTCTAAAGATGAGTTAGTCTGAGTGAGGGACACTGTGAAGTAGATTTTTGGCTCTGGCCACTTAAGAATCATATCCTGTATTTTCTATAGTTTTCTTCATCATTTCTTCTACTTGGCCATTCTTCCTCTATTTCAGCCCATAGCTCCCTAGACTTTAAGTAGCTGAAAGATAAAATTTTGGCTGAGGTTATTTGTATTTCATTGTTTGCTAATTCCCTTGGGAAAGGAATGAATCTTCCTTTTGTGGTTAAGATAATAAATCAGTCTGGGCTCTTTAGCTTTGGAAGGGTAACCAGTCTAGGAGAAGGAAAACTCTGAATTCAAACCCTCTATCAACACATCTAAAGTGGTAGAGTAAGGCTCATTACTTCCCATGTCTCACAGATCTTTGGGAAAGGTTTGGATCCTGCTGTAGACTTAGAAAGGGGCTAATAAGATTATTATATACAGTATCATCTAGGGTTATTTTTTTTATAAAAAATTAGTTTACTTCTTAACTAAAGATACAAGAATTTTATTATTTTAAGTGGAGCTTTAAACAATCAAAACAGATATTATTAGGCATTATTTATTACCAAACTTTGTTGCATTTATTCTCAGGAACATAATTATATGTAACAGCCCAAAATGCGAAGTTTTATTTAGTAAGTATTAAGTATATTTTTCAAACAAAATTTGATTTTTTTCTTGCTCATCAAGTTTTAATTTGGATAGAATTTGGTAATAAATAGTACCAAATAATATCTGTTTTGATTGTATAATGATCTACAAGAAATAACAAGATCCTGGTATGCTTGCTTGGAAGGAAATTATACTTATTTATGATAATACTGTAATTCTGTTATGTGATTGGTTAAAATTGTTGATAATTTTCTGTGGTGATTTACATTTGGCATACATATCTATCATCAAAATATTTTATAGTTGTTGTGTTCTGGTTAGTGAACACAAGTAGTAGTAATAATAAGACAAACCAGGATATGTGAGGAAATAGTTATATTTACAGGAAGAGTATTTACAAGAGAGAGAGACTGTTAGTAGTAAGAACATAGTATTAGTGATTGAGTAAGGATATACTTCAAATGTAGGAACGACTCTTCTGGTCTGACTTGTAGACTGGTCTCAGACTGATCTGGACTGGAACCTCTTGGTATTAGAGCTACTGCCACATATGGTAGATGGCCTAGCTCATTATGCTGAAAGGGTAGGTGATACCCAACAATAGTGTTATGAAAGTAAATTCAAGTAACTTCAAAATAGTTGTGCAGTGTCCAAAGATGGCTTTAATACCAATATGCAAACTTATAACAAAAAAAATATATCATTATCTTAGATTAAGGTATTACATTTGAAATTTATATGGGAAAATATGTTATTCTGTACTTCACTTGAAGAAAAAATATTAACTAGTTCAGGTTAAAAGTGTGGTAATGGTAATTGGAATCCAAACTTTTGGCTCATTTACCAAAACTTTTCTATTTCCTCAATGATACCTGCACCAGAAAAATAAATTTAGTAAGCCTTTCTCATTTATTTACCAATAAATTTAGTATTTACTTACCATCTATTTACCAATACTATTTAGAAAAGTTTTCCCATTTATTCACGAGTAAATGGGAAAACTTTCAATACATTTAGTTTGTATTGAGAGTTTTCCCATTTATTGGTAAATACTGAACCTTTAATATTACTAGAGCATTTTTTTAATCATATGAAAAGGAAAAGAAAAAAGAAAAATCCCATGCAAAATTTTGAACGCTTTTAATTTTGTTAAAACAGTAAAGATGAAAAGAATCTTAGAAACAACCAGACATCAAAGTAAAAAGATGGAAAACAAAGTTTTACCTGTTTGGTGTGTATCATTTATGCAAAGCTGTTTTTTTTGTTTTTTATTTTTTTTTAATGAATAGCTGAACTTTCAAAGTAGGTTATATTTTATTTTATGGCTTTCTATTCATATAACATAAAAGATTTATATGAGAAAAATGTTAGAAGGCACTTTCCAGTGGCAATAGAAGATTGTACAATTGATAAGAAGGAAAACAAGAGATCATCCTGCTTGTAGGTTTTCAGTCTTTTTCTTTGGTATATTTCCTTGCCAAGTAGATCTGTGACCTGCCTTCAAGGGTTTGATCCAGTTTGGCCCACTGAGCTTGAAGTTCACACTTGGATCAATTGGTCTTAGAAGTTTACAGTTCTTTAATGTCTCTTGGATTTTACAGTTAATCTGCAATTTAAAAAAGAATAAGTAATAAGAATTAATTTTTTTTTATTGGGACTGTTTATCAGTTATTAAAAAAATCTTATATCAGTATTTACTCAATTTGATTTCTACTGATATGAGGCCATGCTAGAGATTGAACTCACAATAGTAGTAATGTATGGGTTTATGGTTTATGAGTTGCATTTATATGTCCTATGTGTTGGTCAAATGAAAACATTTCACAAAATAAAGACACAAACACATGGTTCCATTTCATGTTCCAGTTTTATTCTATATTCCTTGAAAGTCCCTGTGGTATTTACTATTCAGTTCATTTGTGTAAAGGGTTCAGGTAATTGAAGTACAAGTACTTGGCACATATCCCTGAAATGGGGTACTTCTGTACTACTTCACTATCTCTGGGTTTTAGGAACTGCTGAGAAAAGTTTCTTTCCTCAAGCTAGACTGGTGATAAAAAGAAAAGAGCAGAAAAACAAAGGGAGAACATGGCCCTAAATTGGAAATTTGGAACTCAGGAGTCAGATCATTGAAATTCCTTGATTGACTGGAAAAATATAAATTTCTATTTTTTATTTGTACCATTTCACTTATTTTAAAAATTTTATTTTACTTTTAGAAATTTTATTTTCTTATTTTTTTTACTTGTTTAAGCTGGTTTAACAAAACATAACAAAGTTTAGTCTCCTTGTTATGATTAACTAAATAGACTCTTACTATTGATTTATTAACTTTAACTTAGTCTGATCAAGGTCACAGTAGTGGGGCACTTAGTGAGGATTGAATTCACTAAATAGGCAAATTGGTCGGCAAGATAAACTTATTAATAATCAAAACTTATTTTGGTTGATTGATTGATTGATTTTTAACAGCATGTCAAACCATTTATGGTTATTTTATGCCAAGAGAATTACATTCATTATATATTCATATTTACATTTTTTGTGAAGTTTCTAAAAAGTTTTGTTCGTGGTTTTAGAAGTTTAGTCAAAGTGGAATCAACCTATTGGGGGGTAGTCAAATTATTTAACACACAAAATAAACTGATGGATGTTCACCAATCAGACATAAGCAAAATACTGCTCTGCTTTTTCCACCTCAAACTTAGTTTCTTATATGCTCATTAAATCTCGCCACTTCACGTGGGCTTATCACATTCTCCTCCATAAAATAAGTCACACCTCTTGCGTCCTTTTCTTCTTCTGGTTTCCACATGCCAGTAGCAGAGAGAGCACACCTTCTGTTTCTTCGAGGTAAGATTGTTCGTGGCATTACTACTACATGTTTTTTTACCCATTGTTCTATTGAATACAAATGATTTTTAAATGGATCTATTTGATCCATAGATGGAGCCCTAACAAGTACTATCACTCTCTGGATCAGGATGGACTTGGGAGGCTTATTTTGGGTGGTGGGCAAGATATATATCTTTAGTTTTATTACCATTATGTTGAAATGAAATTTTATATAGGGGTGTCCTCGTGGTGTAATGGTTAAAGCGGCGGACTGCGGAATTGTAGTATGCAAGTTCGTACTCCAGTCGCGCTATTACGTTCACTTTCGGGCAAATACCCTTGGGAAAGGTATGAACCCCCTTATCCTCCCAGCTATGGGTTAAATAGTACCACTACTGTTCTTCTAGGAGAATGGCTTTGGCATTAAATAATCTAAAAAGAGTTGATATGCCATTAAAACAAAGAAACCAAACCAAATTTTATATAACATTTCCATTTTAGAGTCTTCCACTACAAAGACTGTAAATTATTAAAATAGAATAATACAATCTTATATTTAAAAAAGTATTGTTACTTTTTTAAAAATCTTCTGAACTTGTGTATCATTAGTTGTTTACTAAAATATATCTATGTATAAAGTTATGAAGGACATAAAAATATAACTACAAAATAGGAATATGGTAAGAATCTTGGAATAATTCTTGTTATCTTGTTTATCTGGCTCATTTGCAACTTTGTTCTTTAAACTTTTGCCAACCCAACAAACAATCAAAATATTGGACAATTCTATAGAAATTTTCTTTAAATGTTTCACCACTTCATAACTGCTCACATTTATGTTACTATAATGAGTATAGTGCTGCCAAAAAACACAACAATTTTGTGTCTTTTTGAAAGCAAAAGAAAAAGAATGCAGTAAATGAAGAGAAAAAGACTGTCTGAAACAATCATTTTCTGAGAAGAGAGAGAGAGAGGGAGAGAGAGAAGAGGGAAAGAGAAAGAATGACTGTGTCAACAGTTCTGAGATAAAACAAATTATTTAATATTATTATCCTTATCTTTGTTGTTTTTATTGTAACATTTTAGCTTGACAATTTTCTTCACTTTATTCTCAGGAATATGCTTTAACCATAATCCTGACATATCTTGAACTGTTTTTTTAATGAATACTATCACTTTTGTAATCAGAATCATTCACATTCTTTAGTGATTTTAAGTCTCACTGAGTGCCCCATACTCCTAGCTTTGTGCCAAACAAACCTAAGATTGATAAATGACTATTTAAGTTAAGGAACATGTTGTGAATGAAGTATATATTTACCTAATCCCTCTGCCATGAGCAGGATGTAACACAAAGTCAAGTGGAGTACAGCTGCTTCTAAATGAGTTGCTTGACTATTTATCCATAGTTATGGGGGAGAGCTGACAGATTTATGACTTTCCTAAGGGCATTAACACAAAGTCAAATGTAAACAATTGTCCACAATTTGAACTTGGTTCACTAATTCCATTTCCTATGATGATAACAATTATACTAAGTGATTATGAATGAAATACTTAAAACTTGGTTTATTATTTCATATACCAATATATCAACTTGTGTTTGTGACTTTTGAATCAAATTTCAAGAATATGAGATTAAACCTTGACAAAATCAAGCAAATAATTTCATAGAATTAATATTTAAAATTAATTAGGTTTCGAAATTGTTATCATTTTTCTAAGATTTTCTACATTTGTAATGAATTATATTTCAATTTCTGAAGGAATAAAGATCAGGAAATCTTGTCTGAATTTTTCTTTATATCAAATTCCAAAGTTTCCAAATTCCACTGACCAACAGGACAATAGCCTATTGGATATGAATTTTGGTTAAGTGTATGAAAATTTTCTTGTTGTTATTAGTTTAATCCCTGGATTAGGCAGCAATGTTTATTGTCTCTAATTCAATAATATAAATGGCATCACAAAGACAAATCAATTTTAAAAAAGTAACAATATGTAATATTCTTTAAGCATAAACAATGGAATGAGAACAATATATTCCTAAGGATTGAATAAAGAGTGGGTTTGAAATTTTCAAAACCTTAGCAAATACAATAAGTCGTTGAAGAAGGTTGGACAGTATAATGATCAAAATTTTGTGACTATAACAATAAAGATAAGGATACCAGTTTGACTAAATCAGTGTATAAAAATTATAATTCTTCATCTCAGAAAATTAGATCAAAACATAATTTATTAATATTATTCATAAGAGAAAAGTGTTACATCAGTGTTTAAAATAGTTATTTGTTGGTTTTCTTATATTTTTTCTATTATTATTTTGTCAGCTTTAAAAGTCATAATACAAAAGTTGTTCATTTTATTCACAAACAGGCATGTAATTTTATGAGACATAACATTATGTAATTGAAAAAAAAAACTGCTGGCTCTTTTGTTATCTGTTAACTTCTATACTGGCAAACTATTTTTTTTCATATTGACTGGATAAAAAAAAAAACGTCTTCCTTTGAATTATGTAATAGAGACTCTTGTTACAAGTCACGTACTGTGAAAATGTGTTTGGAAAAGGAAATACCACCAGCAATTGTGATCTGTAAGGAGTAAAGTTAGAGAAAGGCTTAAGGAAAATTTTGTTCAAAATGAACACGATTTCAGTATCATAATACTAAGCCACACAATAAAGATTAACTCTTTGTTATCTATAAAGAAAATTAATGTGACTTGAATAAATGACTCTAATGGGTCAAAAAGTCTGTAGTTCTTAGGCTGGAAATATAGCTAATGAGTCTTTATTATTGTTTTCATATCAGAAGGAACTCTCTTCTTTTAAGATGAAATACTTCCCTTTTCATCTTACCTACCAGAAATAGCAGCATTTAGATTAATTTAAAATTAATTGTAAGTGGAGAAGATAAAAGAACTTAAAGATTTTTGCAGACAATATAATAAAAGTGATTTTCAACAGCAAAACCTTTCTTTTTCAGCCTCCTTATTAAAATTAGTTTTTTAAAAAAAAAAGTAGATAACCAAAGACTGCATAACTCATATAAACGTCGAAAATAATATGAGTAAAAAAAAACCCAGTCATTTCCATCATATCAAATTATAGAAATATAAGAAAGCTATATGCAAAGTAGAGTAAGCAAAAAAACTAATATAACAGATCATATATGTAGAGAGAAGAATACATATTGTCCACTCTGGGATGAGATCCAAACCACTGACAAGGAACATTGCTAGAGAATGAAAAATTGAATGATTGACTGATTTTAATGGCATGTTAATCTGTCTAGGTTTATTTTAAGCGTAGAGATAAAAGAACTGTGCACATTCATATCTATATTTTTCAAGTAGTTTCTTAAGTTTTTCTGCATATGTTATATGGTTCAATTTCTTTGTTTAATAGTGTATCAACCTTTCAGGGTTACTTAATACCAAAGCCATCATTGTAGAAGAACAGCACTGTTGTTATTTAACTTATAACTGGAGGAGGGGATAAGAGGGTTCATGCCTTTCCCAGGGATATTAGTTTGAAAGTGAAAGTAATAGTGTAACTGGAGTGCAAACTCACTCACTTCAAAGTTGCAGTCCAGCACTTTAGCCATTACAGCACAAAGACTCACTCGGTTATATAATAAAGTATTCCTATTCAGATCTATTTGACTCATAGATGGGAACCTAACAGGCACTACCACTCTAAGTCAGAGTGGACCTGGGAGTACTGACAAAAAAAGGTACTTCACACTCCTCAGATCTCCAGAACTGGAGCCTCACCATCAGATGCAGTTAAGAGTCATACTCAGGACATCAGTTTTAGGTGGGTCTTACCCCTCGATAGGAGATACAGTTGACATATTCTTGCCTGGCAAATATAACTTTTCTTTTATTAAGTGATGATTACCTGTCTCTTTTTTGTCACACACTTTTAATAATTAAACTAGATGACCTTCAAACTTGTAACAGCAGCCCATGATGGTAGTGCAGCAACTATTTAGGAAAGAGTTAAGGATTCTTATTAGCATTTTATTATTATCCCTATTATATTGAGAATTTGGATGATTCAAAAATTATGTTCAGTATGACGAGCCCCACAAAACTCTCATTTAGTTTCAAATTGAACTGAAAATCGCTTTATTCTCAAAAAGCATTAAAATCTAAAGTCAGATCTCTTTAAAGGAGTTCAATCATGTCTATTATTAATCATTTGTTAGTACTGAAGCTTATATATCTTCTGGATTATGGTTTTATATATATATATATATATATACAAAATCACCCAGAAGATATATATATATATATATATATATATATATATATATATATATATATATAAGAAATGAGAATTTTTGATAACACAGTTTCGGTAGCCTTGAGCAACCAAAACTGTGTTATCACTCTGGTTGGCGGCTGATGAGGTTAGGGTATCGCACATGCTTTCACACGTTGTCTGATGAAAATATATATATATATATATATAAGAAATGAGAATTTTTGCAATATAGAAGATACAACTTACTAAAGCTATCTTTCAGGACATTTATTATTGTAATGAATGAGTCAGCATTATAAGGTTTACTTTCTCTGTGGTCAATAAAATACATTCGAATTGTTTAACATAAAGATGTAAATGAAAAAACTTCAATGGAAATTTCTTGAAACAAATGAAATTTCAAGATATGTTTATGATCTCCTTTGAAATTTATCATTCATACATATATTTAACATTGAAATATGCATGAGATTGAAAGGAAAACAACAACAAATCATAAATTGTATTCCTTTGTCAGGATTAGAAAAAAATAAAAAAACAAAAGAAGATAAAGAATTTCATAATGTTTACATTGCACTAATTTATTTTTCTTCTTTTCAGTACATTTATCTTGTCATGTCTTGGATATTCTAAAAGCTTCAGTATTAACAAATGATTACAGACATGTCTGAACTGCTTCAAAGAGATCTGACTGAAGATACAGTGGTCACTCTGTACCTCATGTTTGGAATTCAAAGACTTGAACTCTTCAAAAATAATTGGATAAAAACTGTTGGCTAAAATTTAAGTACTTGCAGGTCAAGAAACTTGTGATGTTACAGTTATCATCAAAGGTAACCCAATTTCAAATTTCAAATTTCAATTCTGAGTGAGGATGTTGGCATTTCTCATTGTGCTAATACACTTAAAAAAGGAATGAATCTAATTACTCTCCCTCCAGCTATGGGTAAATAATAGGACTGACTGGGCTCTTTAACCTTGGTGTGGCAACCAGACTAGAAGAAGGAAATCTCTGAATTCAAACTGGTTGTAAAAAAAGTAAAGTTGGCGACTGTACTCGAAAGCAACCTGAAGGCTCTCTTTTCAATAGCTACTACACCAAAGTGTACGGGAGAGTGCAACTCCTTCCCCTGGATTGATCCACTTTACCCTTGATATGTACCTTATAGTGCTGAGTATTAAGCAAAGAGGTATCAAGTACCATTTTTTAAGTTTTTGGTATGATGCGACCTGGGATTGAACCCAGGTCTCCTGGACCATTGTCAATGTATTCCATTTTAAAGAATTACCTAGTTGCATCCTGCTTGTGGCAGAAGGCTTGGGTACATATGAACTTGCAGGTGAATTTGTGGATCAGGTAATGCAATATGATAAGAAAAAGTTGAACTAATAAAAGATATATAGGAAAAAATAGGTTAGCTTATTTAGTTTTATGGCATAACAACCCTTGATGGTTATTTAATGCTAAATCCTGTTTATATATATATATATATATATATATGTATGTATGTATGTGTGTGTGTATATGATTTTTAAGTGAATAATCTATAGGTAACTTTATTTCTAAACAAGTTACAGCTAATTTGGTAGCACACAGTTAGATGATTTCAAGTATTGCTATTTATTGTTTGCACACAGTTAAATGCTTTCAAGTATTGCTACTTGACATTAGTAATTCTATTTATCAAGTATTCCAATCTAATCTAAAATTAATCATTTGTTTGCACATAGTAAAATGGTTTCAAGTATTGCTACCTAACAATATTTCTATTATTCAGAATATTAAGACTATTGTTTTCATTTTCATTGTTATAATCTCTACATTTTACCTGTTGTGTCTTTTAGCCTTCTTCAGGTGTTTCATGTCAAACTCAGGAGCCCACACAGAACTTTGAACTGAACCCTTTATTTAATCTATGTGGGTAGATTGTTCTAATTCTGATAGCCATAACCAGGTACAAGTACTAAGTCATAGTAAATATTTTTGTTATTTACCTGTTGTTTGGATTGAACCTGCAACCTCCAGATGATTTGACTTAGAAGCACTTCTGAACTAAACACCTATATCCATTGTGCCATGTATCCTGGACTGATAAACCTAACATCTCCATCAATCCATGAGATACTACTCACTACTATTATGTACGATTTTTACCTCAGCTCATATTGCTTATTTTTTATTGAGCTTTTTTGATAATTGGTTCCCATATCACATTCATCTCTACACTTGGTCTGCTTAACAGGTCACTGTAACCCAACATATGTGCTGCTTCTTTAAGATGTCTTATTTTCCAATATTCTTCCCAATCCATTATTTTAACTTCATCCCATAAAGGCAGATGGTTTCCCTTTTCTTACCATATATACCTGACCTTTTAACCTCACCTCAACATACTGCTTTTCAATGTTCTTCTAGCCTTACTTTTAGTGGATGGCATGTCTCACCTTTGTATACTTTACCACAATTGCATGGGAAGGAGTACATGCAATTATTGTTCATGCTGTGTTCTGTTGAGGGCTTGACTTGGAAGAGATATTTTTGAAGAGTTCTACCACTCTTGAATATTGTCCTGATATTATATGGACTACAAATTTTTTGAATCTTTTTGGTTAGCCTTTTGACTATGTCTGAATACTCTAAGAAGTAAAAATTATCACGTTTCATCTAAGAAATTTAGACAAACTAATATTTCTAATTGTACACAATTAAATGGTTTCAAGAATTGCTAATACTTATAATTCTATTCAACATTATTCAATTCATTTGCACACAGCTAATAGTTTCAAGTATTCCTATGTAATACTAATAATTCAATTTAACATTAATCATTTGTTTGCACACAGTTAAATGGCTTCAAGTATACTAAATAATTACATAGTTCTATTTGACCCATAGATGGGACCCTAATAGGTACCGCCACCAAATCTCCAGGACTGGAGCCACCATCAAATGGTTTAGGACACTAAGGATCTTACACCTCAGCAGAGATGCAGTCAGTGTATTTTACAACCCCAGCCAAATGGACTCAATTTTGAAAAAAATAACTAATAATAATACATAGGAATATAAGATATATTAGAAAAATTAAATTGAGGTAAGATATAAAGGAATATAAAATATGATATATTCTTATATATCTTAAATTGGTTCATTTTTCTTATATATCTTATATATTCACATATATTTTAAAATGAATAAGTCCACAAAGAGATTTGTATTTTTTAAAGATTTATTTATTTATTTTGTTCTTACATACATATATGTTTCCAGTTTGTTGTTTTTGTCAGAGATCGTATGTAGCACAAGGCCATGTGAATAGGGTACTCATTGAGACTTGAACTCACTCATGTTTGAATGGTTTTCAGTTTTGTATGGGTTTATATAGAGGTCACTCTTCCCTTCCTCTGAGTGTGTCTATTTTAGTCTGTTTTAATTGGTTTTTGATGTTTGATATGTTTTAGAGTTTTTGTTGTTATATCCGGGGTATTTGTGTCTGTGTATTAATGTGGTTTTGGATTCCAGTTTTCAAAAAAGTAAAATCCAAAACCACTTTTAGTTGCTTTTTTCTGTGTGTGTGTGTGTGTGGTTACAGTTACTTTTTCTTCTGTGTGTGTAAGTGAATGGTTTGGGCTTGTTTTTTTTGTTTTTTGTGGTAATGTGGTTTGAAATTTACATGTAATTACTTTTTACTAATTTTTTATTAATAATTTCTGTGCATGTGTGTGTATATATATATATATATATATATATATATATATATATATTGTTTCCATTTGTGTGTGTGTATAATTCATATTTCATTCAATGTGGGCTTAAATTTATCTATGAAAATTTTTCTTTTATTTGAAGTAATGAGTAATCGTAAGTTTGGTATATGGGCATAACTTTAAATTTACCTTGACTACATTTGTATAGGTGTTTTGATATACTTAATTTTCTATTTTCTGTTATTTTGATATTGCTCTTGTGAAGTGATATTCTGGTATTGAGGACCTGTGTTGATCCTATGTATATTTCTTTACATTTGTTACATTTGATTATGTAGACTACATTTTTTGAATTGCAGCTTAAGTTTTTATTTATTCTGAATTTTGTTTCCAGGATTCTCAAGGTATAGAATTTTCCTTCGATAATTATATCACATATTCCACATCTTTTATTATTGCATTTAATAAGTCCTTGTGTTTTCTCAGAATGTAGAAGAGGTGAGTCTTCTTTTGAGATTTTTGGGTTGACTCTGGCTTTTAATGATTTTTGTTGTGTCTAGTATTTCTTTGATTTTGTCATTGTTTTGAAGTCCTTCTAGATTTTTTATTATTTCTGTGAATAGTTCTGGGTTATTTTTGTTGTAGGTTGTGACGTATGCTCGGGGGTTTCTCATTGTTGTGCTTTTTTGGGTTCCGTAATTTTTTTGTGGTACTTTTTCTGGTAATTTGAATCCCTTATTAATTAGTGTTGTTGGGTATCCTCTCTGGTGTAGAACCGTGTGTAGTTCTTTAAGGTAAACTTTTTGAGAACCCATACAAAACTGAAAACCATTCAAACAAGAGTGAGTTCAAGTCTCATTGACATGGCCTTCTGCCACATATGTTCTCTGAAGAAAACAACAAGCTGGAAACATACACATATGTAAGAATAAAATGAATAAATAAATTAAAAAAAATACAAATCTCTTCATGGACCTATTCATTCTAAAATATTTTTTCTCTCTTTGGACTTACAACAAAAATTTTTTTTTCTATATTCTAAAATATATGTATTTTCCTATATATCTCATATTATATTCCTAAATATGAAATGGATAAACAATGCTATTAACTGTAAGGCATACTCCTCTTTTGATTGAGTATCTTCTAATCGCAGAATCATCTCAGTAAAGATTCACTTGCATCTACATAGAAATAAGAAGCAAACAGGTAAATCTTTAGGGTATGACTGGTCCACACTTGCCAATAGTAATATATACAATTACTATACAATAACTGAAAGAAACAAATTTTGTATTCTATAAGAGACATCTAAAAGACAAAATCCAAATGATGAATATGAAAACATTGTAACCATTCAGCAAGAAAGAGCAACTGAGTGCATACCAACTAAACCAAGAGCAAAATGTAGATTTCCATGGAAAGCAAAAGAAGTTAGGGAAAAACAAGATAGCATTAGAAAAAAAACATTTTTACTTAATAAAAGAATATCCACAAACACCAATGGGCAGAAACTTAAGAAAGCTCAGGAAGAACTAATTAAAATAAACCAAAAAGAACAACTAGAAGACATCCAAGGTCAAATCAATAAAATTAGAAATTCTATAGAAGATAAACAATCTCAGTTAGCATGGAGAAGCAGGGATAAAGTCATAAGTGGTATTCTCCCATGAACTTCTACACATGGACACACCAGTGATGTCTGACTAGTCAGTTCTGTGTAGACACTGGATGCTGTCGAGAGAACTTACTGAGAATGACAGTCAATAGGGACAAATAGTGAGACAGAATCAAGGGAATACTTGCTATCAGCATGACTTGATGATGAGGATATATCTCATAAGATATAATACAATATAACAGATATAAGAAAAATTAACTAACCTAAGATATTCATATGAACAGAAGAATGAGAGTAATCTGTGTCTGTGAATTGAATGATTCAGTTGAAAATTTTCCAAAGGCTACCAAGAAAGTGGGAGGTAATAATGGCTGAAATGTGATAATAATAATTAAGATAAGGAAACTAGTCCAAGCACATCAGTGTATAATAACGATTTTTTTCATCTCAAAAAGTCAGATAAAACTTGTTTATTTAAATGCATATCAAAACTCTTTACAAAAATTAATTTGGTTGAATTTTCCCAAGTGCATTTGGAATTTGTATCTGCCATTATTAATTAAATAACAATAAATGGACAAGTATTTTTGGCAAATGTTTTTGCTTTTTTAGTATCATGAAATTCAGTGTTCTCATTGAGAAATATTTGAACAACCAAACTCATTCTGCTCTTCCCAAAATCATATAATGTTTTTTTTATACAATGATTTAAGCTGATACTTTTGATAAAGATGATTGAATTTAAAAAATACATCGTAAAAATGAACTTATTGAATTTTTTAAAATCAGTGACAGGACAAAAATTCTGATTCATTCCAATCTAAATATAAGTTATAGGCCAACATTTCTTTTTAAATATTTGATTTGATTTCTTTATGATCAATATTTCAGTTTTTAATCAATAATGGCTACTCTGGGAATTTTTCTTTCTTTGGTCATCAAACCTTAGAATTAAACTAAAAACTTAGTTTTTTAAACATTTTTTTCAGTTTAATCCATATCTAAACAATAAATTAAGATACAAACAAGACTGACTCCTTAATCAATTAATTGCTTGAATATAAGAACAGGAGTGCAGTTTGCTTAATGGTTATCAGCTTGGAAAACAAAAGTGACTAGCTGAGTAAAATTCCATTTGAAATTTTCTATTCCCTTCAATTCTGTTTAGAGTATCACCCATAAAGTATACCACTAGCAAGTTGTTTTTAATGAATTTTTCCAACATATATCTAATATTCCTATACATCTTATTGTTATTTTTCCAAAATATCTAATATTCCTGTATGTTTTATTTTATTTTAATTTTTTCTGTGCTTTACCTTACATCTTATAATCAGATATTAGTTAATATTTCTTATATATCTTTAGTCCAGTTGGTTCAGGCTGTAGAATATACCGATTGCATCTCTGCAGAGAGGTAAAATCCCCAACCCAATGTGTCCTGGATAGGATACTAAACTATCTGATGGTGTGGCTCCAGTCTTGGAGCTTTGGGGAATACAGAGTACCCCTTCATTGCCATTACTCCAAGTTCCACACCAACTCAATAGTAGTATTTGTTAGGGTCCGATCTATGGGTTAAACAGAATTGTTTAATCATTTACAATACTTGAAACCAGTTAACTGTGTGCAAATAAATGTTTAATATCAAAATAAATTATTAGTATTACATAGTAATACTTGAAACTATGAGCAGATAGGAATATTAGTGTAAGAAAGCCATCCTTGAAACCATTTAACTGTGTGTAAATAGAACTATTCATATTAAATAGCAATACTTGGAACCATTTAACTATATACAAACAATAAAAGGCAATACTTAAAATCATTTAACTGTGTGCAAACAAATGAGCTCTGACTCATTTAAAAGTTACAAACTATTTCCTTGACCAGCCCATTGGCATAATGGTTAGTGTGTTTGCCAATGGTCCAGGAGACTGAGGTTCAATGTTAGGTCGAGTAATACCAAAGACTCAAATATGGTACGTGATGCTTCCTTGCTTAACACTCAGCATTATAAGGTACGGATCAAAGGTAAAGTGGAGCAATCCAGGGAAAGCAGTGTAGCGGCTATTGAAAAAGGAGCCTATATAAATAGAATTTGGTATTAGATAACCATCAAGAATTGATATGCCACTGAACCAAATAACCTAAGGTTATATATATATATATATATATATATATATATATATATATATATATATATATATATCTTATCTTATATCAGTTACTTTTTCCTATATATCTTATATCAACTTAATTTTTATATATCTTACATTTTATATTCCTATATATCTCATATTTGTTTACCAAAGATAGGAGGATTTTATTATGCCAAGTGGAACATAAGACAATGAAAACAAATATTATTAGGTTATTATCTATTACTAAACTCTACAGAACTGAAATTCTGTTTGACAAAATAAAGATGGTATAAATATATATAAAAGGTGTACTTATTTTTGGACTGCTACAAATAGATATTTTGATTGTACAAATTTTCTATAGGAAATAATAAAATTTTTTAGTTTAGAAGAAAATCAATTTTTGATTAAAAATTGTTAGGGGTCTATTTATCTATGGGTGATACAGTAAATGCCATTGTCACAACAATAATGAAACAGGAATGATAAAAAAACATTTACAAATACTGAATGACCACATCTAGACATTTTAGGATTGTTGAAATACAGGAAAAATTTGGCCTTTTTTTTTATCTAGATTAGTTGATTTTATCAGGACTCTTTTTTTCTCAGTTACTAAGGTAAAATAAAGAGTGTTTTTCTATTGAAACATTTGAATCAAATATCTACAGTGATCAGGTGACAAAAGATACCATTAGAACTTAATTGTTCTAAACTTAATATTACTTTATTCATTACTAATCTCAAAAGGTTTATCAGTAGGTGGAATAGAGGAAAAGGTCCTTTTGTAGTTAACAATTGTCAAAAAAGGGGAGAAATGACTTTTTGAAAGAGTAGCCTGGTAAGCTGAGGGCAGGATAGACAGCCTGTAGTATACTTATAGAAGTTGAGCAACAATGCACTGGTTCTGCACTGAATGAGTAACTATTTGAAAATACCATATTTTAAAGATTAAAGAAGAATTCTTTGGGAGATATATTTATCTTAAGATTTCACTTGGATCTAGTGATGAAGATGGGACTTGACACTACTCAGAGTTCTAAAACTGGAGTCTTTCCACAAAATGCAATTTAGTGCCAAATTAATTTAGGAAACAAGACTAAGTTACTAGAGGGTCTGGTGAGTATGGAAGGTGCTTCTTTTGTTAAATCTTGTGTTTCATGAAAAAAAACTACTGTCCAAAAAGGACTGAAATTGGCTTCATAATTTCTTTTTCAAAATAACACTGGCTCATGTAGCCATCACTTATAATATAACTTGCTCATCTGTGCACACATGAAATTCAAAATTTAAAAATTGGAAAATTTAAAGCTTCAGTCTTGAAACTTCATTGCACCTTGTATCAATTTAGGTTAATAGAAATAGAAAGAGTGACCAGAGTTCAAATCTTGGATGAGGCTGTTTGACACTTGGGAAGGGTACAAATCCATCTGTTCTCCTCACAGCTGTGGGCAAATAGTAAGGTTCGCTTGGTTCTTTAATTTTGGTTAGACAACCACTCTAAGAGAAGGAAAACTCTGAATTTAAACCAGCTTTACTCAGCTTAAAAATTGACTTTGTAACACATCGTGCCCATGACAAAAAGGTTTAATAAATATGTACACCTCATATTATCTTCAATAATCCTAAAAGTCAAAACACACACACTTTCTCTCTATTTCCCTTTGATGTATGCATAAAGATCATAGTCAGAGCCGGTTTGAAATCGTTGCTAAGACCCTCATGAGGGATTGTTTGTTTTTGTTTTGTGATTGAGTACACCAGCTGTTATACTTGTGCTGTCAAAAATGATGGCCTATACAATAAAAGCTTACATTTTGTTTATGGTAGGTGTGTGAACAATCATACATTGACAATAGTCAATATTGTTTGCGGTGATAGTGGGGAAGAGGCAAATAAAATTCCATATAGGGATAGCCTTGATCAGATGATTAGTTCAATATATTATTATTGAAATTGCTATTGAGAAAGTCTTGAGTTTGGATTAGTAATTTCTTTGTGAAGCAGTTGCCGTATATATACAATAGATACGATAACTTCTTTTTTTGTTACTGTTCATAGATTTTTTCCAAATGTGTGGACAGAGTTCAACCCACTCTAATTTGTTCTTTTCTCCTATACACTCCATTTTTAACAAACTGGTTTCATTTCTGTTCTCAGATGTTTGAAGACCCACTGATTTGGTTAATATACATACCTTTTAAATAACAAATAATTCACAAATGTTAGACTAACTGCAAAGAAGAAAGATTCTTTTCAGAGAATTCTTTGGACAATTAAATTTCTTCTTGTTTTGTTGTTTATACTGTTGTTTACATGATGTTTCAAAGTGAAAATGTCATGTGAAAAAAAAATCAAGGAGTTTAAAATGTCTAAAAAATATCTGGATGTTAATACTCTTCTCAAATGAAGAATACACTGACTGCATCTCTGCAGAAGACTTCTCCAACGAGTGTCCTGTATATGACACTAAACAATGGTGAGGTTCCAGTAATGCTGGAAGTTTGGGGAATGCGGAGTACTCCTTTATTGCCATTGCTCCCAGGTCCACTCTGGCCTGGGGTGGTAGCACTTGATAGGGTCCTATCTATGGGTCAAATAGAACTAAACAGTGTACTTATGCTAAACTGAATTGTTTAAAATAGAACCGTTTATATATATATGAAAATATATTTGGCATTAAATGACCTACAATGTTTGATATGCTATAAAAATGACATATCAGCCATCATAGGTTATTTAATGCCAAATCCAAACCAAACCCTTCTCAAAACGATAGACAGAAAGATTCTTTTTTGTAGATTTTTATATTTAATTTCTTTTTTTTTCTATTGGATATGTAGTTTGAATGAACTTTAAATTTCTTGAGTATCAGTATAATACTCTCTTACAAAATTCAAATGATAATGTGAATTAACAAGCTTAGCATTTCAAAAGACACTTTCTGATTTGTTGTTGTTCCTAGTGTTCTTTACATAATGTTTGGGAGATGCTCTTTTAGCATAATGTTTATCATTGAAGTAAATGGAATCAGTGATCTGAGTTCAAATCCTGGATAAGGCTGATTGCATTTCACTTTGTGCTAATACCCTTAGGATAGGCAAAAATCCCTCTCTCCCTGCACCTAAGTAAATAGTAAATGGGAAGTAAATGAGTAAATAGTAAGGTAGACTGGATTCTTTAAACTTAGGAAAAGGAAAACTCTGAATTCAAACAAGCTGTACTCTACTTAAAAAAAGACCTTGTATCATATTCTGCCTGTAGTGGAGTGTCTGAGAAAATACATAGGTGATGTTTCACAGTGAAAATGTCATGTGACCAAAAAACAGAAGTTTAAAATGTCTAAAAATTATCTGAATGTTAATCCTCATGAGTTGTGTCCCTTGAATACTCAGGCACAAAGGGAGAATCTTAACTTGGAGTTCAACTATTCAATTGTCGACATATTATAATCACCATGTAGTGGATGAGGCAGTCAAATATATTTCTTTTCCTGTTGTACTATCTTGTTGAACTTTATTTATTTGCGTTTACATTAGTAGCTGAGCAATAAGATCATCAAAATGGCTTTCAAGTTCATTTCCACACCTGCTTCAAATACAGACAAGTATGATACTTAGAAAAAAGCGATACAAGTTTCTGAACTTGCTACTGGACAGGAATTACCTAGACGAGCTCCCACTGTACTTTTATCTCTGAAAGAAAAAGCCAGAGAGGCCATATTAGAATTGGACATTGCCATACTGAATGCCAATGATGGCATGGAAAAGTTATATGAAAAACTTGACACATTCTTCTTAGAATACAGGAAACAGTTAACCTTTATGGCATACAAGTCTTTTGAGAGTTGCCAGTTAGAGTGAAGAGTTAATAGACAGCTTCCTCATAAACTTTGGGTGCCACATAGCAAAATTAAAGACTCACAAGATACTTTTGCCAGAGCCAATACTCATCTAAAGGGCATTAAAGAGTGCTAATCTCACTTTGGAAAATGAGAGGCTAGTCAAGGTCATTATCAGAGGACTGACACAATCTATGAAGTCCAGACAACTTTAAAAAAATCAGAAGTTGTGGTGAAAAATGAAATAGATGTAGCATAAAATGAAAACTATTGAATTGAGTGAGTCAGAGTTATGTCACGATTGGTGCATGAAGCAATTGGTATTTATGGTACACAGGAATGATCTATTCTTGCATTTGGGTGATTTCATTCTCCAGTAGTAAGGGAGAATCTTATCCGAAAGTTCAACTGTAATCATATTGTTATAATCACATGGCGAACAAGGTGGTCAAATAAATCCCTTTTCCAATTGAACAATCTTGTTGGGTGTTATTTATTCACATGTAACATTAATAACCCTTCTCAAAATGAGAGAAGAATCCTTTTCTCTTGATTTTAGATTTAATTCCATTTTTTTTTTTCCTACTAGGTGAATATTTACTTTGATAGAACCTTAAATTTCTTGAGTACCAGTATAATACTCAACCACAAACCTTGAATGATAACGTAAATTAACTATATAAAGCAAGCTTAGTATTTCTAAAGAGACTTTCAGTTGTTTCTTTGTTTTTGGTAGTAATATTATTATTTCTTTTGGTACATCAGTTGTACTACATGACTGTAGAGAGGAAGGAGCAATGAAATTGAGAAGGTGAAAGAGTACATTTACTGAAGGTGGATGGTGAATATGTGCTGAGATATGGATATGGAAATATTGTAAAGAATAAGATCAGAGCATTATCATGGTAAAAAGATGAATTAAAGGCAAAGCTGGAGAAGGTCTATGTACCATTCTCTTCAATAACACCATTTTGCCTGCATCAATATATGCAAGCAAAATGTGGGCTACTATGACTGATTATGATAGAGAAGGTTATGGAAAGATCCATGCAGGGAATATTATTGTGTGGGCATCTGAAGTGACCGGGCCATTGGGCCTAATGAGTAGAGTGTTCACCCATGGTCTGGGAGACAGAGGTTCAATCCCAGGTTGAGTCATACCAAAGACTCAAAAAATGGTACTAGATGCTGCCTTGTTTAGCACTCAGCACTATAAAGTAAGGATCACGGGTAAAGCAGAACAATCCTGGGAATGGAGTAGCACCCTCCCCTATATCCTGGTGTAGTAGCTATTGAAAGGGAGCCTTTGAGCCACCCTCGACTAAGGTCGCCAACTTTACTTACATCTGAAGTGAAGTAATTTGCAAGTGGAGTGAAATGAAGGATGTGATTACAGAGTATCAAAAGCAGAAGTTCCATTGGGCTGGATACGTTGCAAGATTCACAGACAACAGGTGGACCTGTACAGGTGTTGAGTGGAATTCAAGTGATAGGAAACCACCCCTTGGAAGACCTCCATGATAACGAGACGATGGAATTGCCAAGCGATTTGGGCCAATATGAAGAAAAAGGGCAAGATCAAGAAGAAAATGGAAGCTCATTGTGGCTAGCAATGTGGAATGCAGCAGAGAGCCAGGGAAATAAGGGAAATATTTCTGTATCATACTGATTTGCATTTATAAAATGAAAATTATTTTTGTTGTAGGAAGAATGAGAGAAAAAAAGCATTGAAGTAAAACACACACTTAAAATTAATTTCAAATAAATTTCACAAAAATTTAACAATCTCCAAAGAAAGAAAGAAACATTAATGTTTCACTTCATTTTTTCTAAATCTTTCTCATTTTCTTTCCTATCAGTGGAGCATAGAATATGTTGGCTGTATCCTCTGCAGAAGGGTAATTCCAGCTCAAAAAAGGGAGTCTGGAGTATGACACTAAATTGCATCTGATAGTGAGGACCCAGTTCTGAAGATTTGGAGTGACCCTTCATTGCCATTACTCCCATGTCCACTCTGACTTAGAGTGGTAGTACCTGTTGGGTCAAATAGATCTACTCAAAAATTATTCATATTCGATTGGACCCTGTGCATAAATAAAAAAAATTCTTAAGAAACGGCTATGCAAAATAAATGTAAATATAAATGTACAAAGAATACAATTCCCTAACATCTAGGCACAAAATAATCCAAGATGGGTGGAAATTATTTTAAAATCAATCAATCAATCAATCTTTTCATTATTCTTTATTAAGAGAAGCCTACATGTTTGTTTAAAAACAGAAATTTAAACAACAAATCTGAAACCTCTATTCTCAGGTATGTGTCAGGGCTAATTATTTTGAGAAGGTAGTCAATCAATTTTTATAAAGTAAATGGCAGAATTTTTGCTATTTTTATGATCTGCAATCCAATGTGATTTTGTGCAGTATCCATAGCATATGGACAAGAAACTGTTACACACACACACACACACACACATATATATATATATCATTTATATACCATATTCTATTTAACCTATGTACTGAGGTTAAAAGCAATGGAAGAATTATACCCAAGTTAAAAATAATTTTACTATATATATATATATATATATATATATATATTCAATTAACTCTTCTTATCTAATACTCAAAATTTGCAAGCAATTTAGTTCACAATCATTTTAAACAGGTAAACACTTCATATTTAATTACAATATCAATATCAGAGTCAATATATTAATGTAACCTAAAATAACTAAAAATCATCTCAAACAGATCTACTTGATCTATAGATGGGACCTTTACCACTCCAGGTCAGAGTGGTTTTAGAAATGAAGGAATAACTACAGAATCTCTAAAATTTACTGAATATACACTGAATTTTGTGCATTAAGTTATAACTCTTTAATGAATGAGAAATATTTTTACTTTTTATATTTAATAATTAAAACTTTATAATTTCAGTTAAGGTAGGCATTGTCTACTTTGCCTACCCAGATAGCTTGTTTTCATAGATACAAGTTATAAGATACCAGTAAAAAGATTTATAATAGATATCTAAACAGTTTTTTTCTTAAGAATTTAGGCCACTTTATAATATTGAATTATTCAATTAAAATAAATCTTATAAGTGCATTAGAGAGAGAATCTCTGTAGTGTAGTGACTAAAGTGCTGCACTGTGACACTGTAATAAGCAAGTTTGAACTCCAGTCATACTGTTACATTCACTTAGGAAAGTGTATCCCTTTAGCTATGGGTCAAAATAGTATCACTGCTGTTTTTTTCTAACAAGGATGGCTTTGGCATTAAATAACCTACAAAGGTTGATATGCCATTGAACCAAACCTAACTATAAATGCATTAATCAGTGAATTGCTGATTAGTAATGTAATAAGGTTTAACAAATATAACAAATGTTCAACCTGTCAAACTGAAACTTAGATCTTATAAGGAAAAATAAAACTGGTCATTTTGACCTAAAGTAGAAAATTTTTTTTTGAATAATTCAAAAGGCAAACCCTTGTAAAAAAAAAGAAAAAAAAAGTAGTGAACAAGTCTGTCCTTTGTCTCTGGTGTTTGCATTGTATATCCTCATACATTAGACATGTCCATGATTATTGCTGTTGACACATGTGCTGATCTCTTACATTCAGATTACTTCTCACAGTTTGGGAAAGGTGACACTCATTAACAGCAAATAAACATGTTTCAATCCGGATCACAGTTCACCCAAGTTGTCAACAATTGGGTAAAATGACAATGAGACAGGAGATTGTTTTGCATGTTGTGTCACAACTTACCAAACCAGATCATTAGATGAACATGTTATTATTAAAATTGTTTGGAAGAGCATTGGTAGTTTTTTTGCCAATTGATTGCACTCACTTTTTGACAAGGTGAACTTGAGACAGATTTGTTTAAGATAATTTTTATTAAAAAAAAAAAAAGAAAAAAAAAAGATGAAGATTAGAAAATATATTTTTTTTTAAATCTAGAAGCAACAAATGAGTTATTTGTTTGAAATTTTTAATTTGTTGAAAATTTAATTTTAATACAAAGTAAAAATTTCAGATAAAACACCTGCATTATTCATACTTGATTATTCATTTCCATATTTAATATTCATCTTAATATACAACATTAATAATAATACTATCCTAATATTCAAATTTCTTCATCTCTCTCTTTCTCTCTGCACACACATATATATATAAAGATGCACACATGTATAATGGTCATTATTGTAGGAAGTGGATTTGAATACCCAAGTTTAAATTTGAACAAAGCTGTTTGTATTCCAGGAAACACTAATACCCTTAGGAAAGATATGAATCCAACTATTCTCCTCTCAGCTATGAGTAAATAGTAGAGCAGATTGGGCTCTTTAAATTTGGTAGGGCAACGGGTCTAGAAGAAGGAAAACTCTGAATTCAAACCACCACTTGTAGACCTGGAGGGGATGGGCTCTGTTTGTTTATTCCTGCACAAGACACACTCCATGAGTAGCACCCCTCATAACCAGGTTAGATGGTAAGTTGGCGACCATAGCCGAGGGCAACCAGAAGGCTCCCTTTTCAGTAGCTACTACTGGTATAGGGGAGGGCGCTACTCTTTCTCTGGATTTCTCCACTTTAGCCTTGATTACGTACCTTATATTGCTGAGTGTTAAGCAAGGCGGTATCAAGTACCATTTTCGGTATCAAGTACCATTTATCAAGTCTTTGGTATGATGCAACCTGGGATTGAACCCAGGTGTCCTGGACCATTGGCGAACACTCTACCCACTTGGCCAATGAGCCGGTAGATAGATGATACTTCACAAATATTTGAATTTATAAATTAATGAAAAAAATATTATAACTTTTTTTGATTTTTTAGGTGCTCAATACTGGGGTAGAGCTATTACAGAGTAAAGTTATATCTAGAGTGTATTTAAAATTGTTTTTAGAAAACATTTTTATAAGACATTTAAAACATTTTAATACTCAAATACTTATCAAAATAAATCATTCAAAAAGTTCATTGCTTTTATAGACTGACCTTCCTACTTAACATCTTCGAGAAAAAATAACACAAAAGAATAAATTTGAAATTATTTATGAACACGTGCAAAACTGAACGATAATGTCTTTAAGTTAAAGTTACATTTAGAAGTGAAGCCAATCCTTTAGCATTAATAAGACTCTTAATTTTGATATGTAAACAGTCATGAAATAAACATTCTCTGATAATGGCTGAAACCAAACTTCTAAAATTGAAAATTTTATTATCTACATTTGTGCCTATTCTTTCATTCATACACACATGTGTAGTGAGGCAGAATTAATAGGGCAGTTAATAGAGTTAACTTTGACAATTCACCAAAGTTTTTATAATAAATGTTTATTGCTTGTTATTGATTGCTCTATTATTCTCTGCTTCACCCTTGCCAAAATACTATATATATATATATATATATATATATATATATATATATAGAGAGAGAGAGAGAGAGAGAGAGAGAGAGAGAAGGACAATGTTGTTGTATATACAACAGATACTGTAACTTCTTTTTCGTCACTTTTCATAGATTTTTTTCAAATATGTGGACAGATTCTAATTGACACTTGTTCTCTGATGTATATAAACCGGTTTCATTCCTGTTATCAGATTTTAAAAAAATATTTAATAGAAGATACAATCATCAGATAAAATTTTTCATTTGATGATTGCATTTCATCTGACATTTGTGTCTTCTAAAAAATAGAAGACATGAAACTATTTGTCATAAGATGAAAGTAAGAAAGTGAGATCCTAATTCCTTTTAATATATATATATATATATATATATATATAGGTATTATTCGGTCAGGTTAAACCAGAGTTTGGAGTAATTCCCTCAGGACAAGAAAATCATTCAAGAGCTGAACATTTAAATTTTCCTGGTAGAGAGCTCAATGTAATTTATTACAGAGCAATATTTCTTTAAGAAAAAAACCAAAGACCAGTTAATTCAGGATTATAGATTTATTTCCATCCCGTATTTTCAGTTTCTGGTGTGAACCAAAAACATTTTTTCTTCATGTTTTTGGTTCACACCAGAAACTGAAAATACGGGATGGAAATAAATCTATAATCCTGAATTAACCGGTCTTTGGTTTTTTTCTTAAAGATATATATATATATATATATATATATATATATATATATATATATATATATATATATATATATACACAGAGATAGAAAATGAATTTGTAATGAAATTGGAAATTAGCAGCAAAGGTAAAGTGTAGTGATTTATAAGACAGCAAAACTTAAATCTTAGTTGTTCCCATTTCAACTTCACTACTTTATCAACTTTTGCAGTATTTAGCAAATCTGCATTTGAGTTAAATGAAAAGTGGAAAACACTAGACTTGATGATAATCTGTACTCAAGACAAATGAAAGATGTGAAAAGTTAGAAATTATCGAAATAATTAAACAAAATAATTATCATTAGTATCATTAGGAATTGTAAAGAGAAGAAATCTTTTGGGGGATTTTCTAGCTTGGAATCTATTCAAGATGAAATTAAATAAATATACATTTGTATGGATTTGTGCTTATGGGTATATTTTAGTATGCAGGAATGAAGACTTAAAAGTCTTAAGTTGTAGCTTTAGTGCTTATTTAATGACACTCATTTGTACATATTGATATCTAATTCTGTGATGATGTATGTGTATGAACTGGTTAAGTAAGACAAATGAAAACATTAAAGAAAAGAAAAAACAAAAACGAATAGAGAGTGAAATTTTTTTCATAGGAACATAAATGCTGATTCTTTTTTTGGTGTTATTTTTGAGGAATAGGAGGGAAAGTCAAATGTTTTGCAATATTTTGGTATGTGCTAGTTTGTGGCATGTATATCATATGACCAAAGTAGTTTAAGCTATGGAGGGTAACTCACTGTGATTGGTAGTATTGTGGTAGTTGGTGCACTAACATGTGCATTGCTTCACTCCATGACTGATTTGAAAGCCACACAGATAAATGAGAACAAGTTTGAACTGAGTCATGATACAGCAGAAGCAAAATGGTTGGTTGAGTTTTATGGCATATCAACCTTTGTAGGTTATTTAATGCCAAATCCATTTTTATATAAATAATCAGTTCTATTTCAAACTATTCAGTTTAGCATGAGTACACAGTTTAATAGTCAAAAACATTTCTATTTCAAGCTATTTAGTTTAGGCAAAAAGTTCTATTTCAAACAATTAGTATAAGTATAGTTTTTGTCCACACACAGATAAATATCAAAACAGTTCTATTTCAAATGATTCAGTTTAGCATAAGTACACAGTTTAGTTCTATTTGAGCTATAGATAGGACCCTATCAGGTACTACTTCTCCAGGCCAGAGTGGACCTGGGAACGATGGCAATGAAGGAGTGCTCCGTATCCCTCAAAGCTCCAGCATTACTGAAACCTCACTATCAGATTGTTTAGTATCATATCCAGGACACACGATGGGGAGGGGGTCTTACCCCTCTGTAGAGGTGCAGTTAGTGTATTCTACAGCCCCAGCCAACTGGGTAATGTTGTGCAAAAGGTGAAAGCACAGTTAATAACAATACAGTAACCAGATGGTTCAAGAAATTTTGCTTGGGTTGTAAGAACCTTAACAATCAGGCAGACCAAAAACCATAAATTTCAAGGCTGTGGTTCCAAGCCCTAACCCAGTGAGTAAACATTCTGAGAGCACAAGGCAAACTCAGCATCTCACAGTCCAGTATAGAGAGTCACCTTCATCAACTCGGCAAAAGCATCCACAGCTGCCCCACATAATCAAAATATTGAAAAGTTTTGACCCACTCTATTTTAACAAAATTATATATTAAAAATAATGAAAACCTTTTTCATTAATCGTAAGAATTAAATTTTTTTTTAACCAATTTATCCTAACTCTTCCTAGTGAACACAATATGTTTGTTTTTATTAATCAATATTAGTTAAATCCTAAAAATTAAAAAAAATATATCCCTAAAGCCAAGTTGTAAATGTCATGATAATGTCATTGTGACCTAAGAGGTATAGTAGTTCATGAAACAGTTAGACAAAACTGAATAAACAAGAAAAGTGCTTGATGGAGCATATAAACTTTGCTACTAACTTTCATTCTCACTCTATATATTCAAACACTTATTACACACACACATGTACAGAATAATGGTTTTTACTTGTTTTAGATGAAGAAAACATTAAATAAGAGAACATAAACCTTGCATGTTATATAGTATTACTGTCTATTTAGCTTTGCTAATATACAGTTGGCCAAGAAAATAAAAATCCTACCACTCCAAAGCTTTAGTATAGAGTAGATATTACTGAGTTATTGTGAAATTTATAATCTAATAGATTTTGGTATGTTTAGTCAGAAAGCTACTCATTGTGTAATTGTATATGGAGGACTGTAAATTTTAACCCAGCATTCCTTATTAAATCTAGAAATACAATGCCATATTTCTTTCTTCTTTTATGTAATATTATTGTTTGGATTAAAATTGTGGTTACTATTGTATTAAGTCTTGCACCAAAGAATTTCTTAATGCTAACAAAATAACAGAGGTGAAGTCCCCTGTGGTGTGGTGGCTAATGTGCTGGACAGCAACATTGTGGTAAGCAAGTTCAAACTCCAGTCACACTATTATGTTCACTTTTAGACTAATATACTTGTGAAAGGTATGAACCTTCTTATTCCTATAAATATAGGTTAAATAGTATCTCTTCTGTTCTTTTATAAAACAAATGAACCAAACCAAAATAACATGAACTTATTTTAGAATTACATGTATGGTATAAATGAAACATTTAAGAGTTTTATAGGGATACAATAAATAACTATCTCCCTTTGATAATTTATATGTCTGATAGGGGTTTGTAAAGTGTCACATATCAGTCTTGGAAAACCCTTTTTTACCTCTTTTTGCCACTGTTTCTTGAACAGTAGAGACATTGTCTCTGATTCAGCTAGGGAAACTTACACCCATCAAGTAAACCATTTTCTATTTTGTAGCCCTTCTACATACTGCTTGTTCATGGGACGATATAAGTATAATTCTACCATGGGGCATGATGAGTATTCTTGCCTCGTAAACACACCTGCATGAATATTATACATGTAAGATATTAAGTGTTCTTGTATGGGTAACTGATTTTATTTTGTATTTCCTTCTGTTTTGTTCAGAGTTAATATATCATGTATATACTAATGCTAATATTAATCCTTGGTGAGTTGAGACTTGACAAAACATTTTGCTTACTACCAAGCATACCAATAGTTTTAAAGACATTCTAAACTTCTGGATGGTCATAATTAAACTTGAATTCATAGTACACAAATTCTAACAATAATTGAGTAAAAATAATACCATCAATCCAACAACTTAAAAATAAAGAACATTTTAAAGACTTCAAGTAGTTATTTACCTTTTTCTTTTGCCATACAAGGTTGGCAGTTGAAGTGGAACTGTTAGACAATGTTGATGGTTGTGTATTTGTAGAGAAAAGTCTCTTGTCAGCTTTTATTGATGAATTCTCCAAACAATTCTCTTCATTCTGGTTGCTGAAGAAAAATAAAAGACTATAAAAATGAATGGTGTTGAAAAGTTGATTTTTTGTAATCTAATGAAAATTAACACATCACTGAATAAGTTTCGGGCCTGACATATAGATGGCGCCATTGATGAAAAAATCTCTATGATTTTTATAATGTACTCACCTTCAAATGGCAAGTGTCAAAATTTGAGCCCAATCAGATTATTAGTTTACAAATTACAGTTATTAAAGTGACGCTACTGTTGCAAATTTTCAAAATAATGGAAAAATCTGAATTTCGTGTGTTTATAAAGCATTACTTTCTGATGGGAAAAAATACTGTTCAAGCAAAGCAATGGCTTGATAAGTGTTATTTGGACTCTGATCCATCATAAACAATGGTTAAGAGGTGGTATGCTGACCTTAAATGTGGTTGTACAGACACAAATGATGCTGAACGTTCAAGTTGCCCAAATTCAGCAGTTGTCCTGAAAAACAACAAAAAACTCCACAAACTCGTTTTGGCCAATTGAAGTTGCATGAGATAGCAGGGGAGCTGAGGATATCAGAAAAAAGTGTATTTACCATTTTGCCTGAACATTTGTGAATGAAAAAATATTCAAAGTGGGTACCACATTTGCTCACAGTCGATCAAAAACAACAACGCATCGACAATTCAGAGCATTGTTTGCAACAGTTTCAATTAAACAAAAGGAGTTTTTGCATAAAACTGTGACAATGGATGAAACATGGATCCACCACTTCATTCCAGAGTCAAATCAGCAATCACCTGAGTGGATAGCAGCAAGTGAAGGCTATCCAAAACAACCAAAGATGCAAACACACAAGTATTTTAGGATGTGCAAGGTATTTTGTTCATTGATTACCTTGAGAAAGGAAGAACCATCAATAGCAAATATTATAAAGAATTTTTGGTATGTTTGGTGGAAGAAATCACCAAAAAACGGCCACAAATAAAGAAGAAATGTTTGTTGGCAAATAGTTGTTTGGGTTTTATGGCATTTCAACCTTTGTAGGTTATTTAACACCAAATCCATTTTTATACAAATAGTCTGTTCTATTTAAAACAATTCAGTTTAGCATGAGTACACAGTTTAATTGAATAAACTGAATAGCTTGAAATAGAAATGTTTTTGACAAACAATTCAAATTCAGCTAATTCAGTTTAGTACAGATTTTGTTTACATACAGTTAAATGTCAAAACAGTTCTATATTAAACAATTCAGTTTAGTGTAAGTACAGTTTCAATGTCAAAAACAGTTCCATTTCAAACAATTCAGTTTAGCATAAGCATGCTGTTTAAATGTATGTACAGTTTATTTGTCAAAAACAGTTTTATTTCAGATAATTCCTTTTAGCATAAATACGCAGTTTAAATGCAAAAAACATTAAACTCAAAGCACAGTTTAATTCTATTTAATCCATAGATAGGACCCTTATCAGGTGCTACCACTCCGGGCTAGAGTGGACCTGGGAGTGATGGCAATGAAGGGGTACTCCACATTCCCCAAAGCCCCAGCATTACTGGAACCTCATCATCAGATTGTTTAGTATCATATCCAAGACACTTATTAGGGAAGGGGTCTTATCCCTCTGCAGAGGTGCAGTCAGTGTATTCTACAGCCCCAGCCAACTGGGCAAAAATAAAGAAGAAAAAGTGCTCTTTCACCAAAACAATGCACCGTGTTGATTGCAACGATAGCAAAAATATATGAATTGCACTTTGAATTGCTTCCACATCCACCCTATTCTCCAGATCTGGCTCCCAGCAATTACTGGCTGTTTGCAGAACTCAAAAGAATGTTACAGGGAAAGGGATTTGGTTGAAGAAGTGATATTGGAAACTGAGGCATATTTTGAGGCCAAAGACAAATTGTTCTATAAAAAAGGCATTGAATTGTTAGAGAAGCATTGGAATCAGTGTCTCACCCTAGATGAATAAAGTTGAATTTTGCCTAAAAGTTGTTGTTTTTTTAGTTAGACCCAAGACTTATTAAGTGATGTATTTTGTATTTACCCAAAAACTTTACCATGGTCAATTTTTAAGTAGAGTAAAGCTGGTTTGAATTCAGTTTTTCTTCTCCTAGACCTTTCCAAGGCTAAAGAAACCAGTCTGCCCTACTATTTACTCATAACTGGATGTGGAAGGGAGAACAGATTTGTATGGTGCTGTCATCTATGTCATCAAAAAAACAATACCAATGCTATTTATCATTTAACATAGTTTAACATAAAGACAGAATATAAGGCACCTAATTCACTATATCTTATACTAAGGCTAAAGAACCCAGTTTGCCATAGCTGGAGGGAAAACAGATGGATTTATAACTTTCCCAAAGGGTATTAGCATGAAGTGAAACACAAAAAGCCTTGCTAAGATTTGAACTTGAGTTGCCGATACTATTTCCTATGATGATAACTATCATGCTATTCATGCCTCCAAAAACCCAACTCCACAGCTAAGATGTGATACAAGGTTGTTTTTTTTTCTTAAGCAAAGTAAAGCTGGTGGGAATTTAGAGTTTTCTTTTTGGTAGACTGTTTACATAAGCAAAATTAAAGCATCTAGTCTACTACTATTTACCCATAGCTGGAGGAAGAAGAGATGGATTCATGCCTTTCCCAAGGACATTAGTGTGATTGAAATACAAACAGCCCCATCTAGTATTTGAACTCGAGTCAATAATTCCATTTCCTATAATGATAATCACTGTACTAAGTGCACCTCCTAAATTCAATGAAATTTATTTGTAAATGTAACAATTATTATGGAGCAGAGATTATAGGGAAATTCTAACATCAAAGTTTATTTAGATATTATGTTATTATTTAATCAGTTTTGCTTAGATGGGCATAGGGTTCATATTATTTTCAGTACCAGCAAAATATTGTGCATATTATTGAAAACCAAAGCCAAGGTTAATAATTTTCTCAAAAACATTTGAGGCAGAAATAAATTCATATATCTGCTATTATCAAAATAACTATTTTTTGTTCCTTTTCTCTTTTCATTCATAACTGACAGATTCTGTGAAAGAAAAACAAAATGACATTGTTCGCTAATGAGATGTCATGTCTGTCTAATCTATTTGTTAGTTGTTCTTTTTTTTCTCATGTGAAAATTAAAGTTTATTTATGCAAGGGTAAAAATTTTATGACACTGTCAAAGGAAAAAAAAGGCAAACAAACATTAAACATTCCATAGCAAGATTCAAGATGAATGTGATAAATAAATGTTGAATATATAATGTTAAGTTTTGTCTCAAAAAAAAAAAAAAAAAATTGGAGATGTTCATACATTATTTTCAACTGATTTACCCATGATAATTTTTTTCATCAAAATGGGCATTTCTCTGACAAGAAATTCAAGAGAAATTAGTGCAACAGTATAAGACATAAACATTATAATAAAAATTAAAAGTAAAGTTGGTGACTGTAGTCGAGGGTGACCAGAAGGCTCCCTTTTCAATAGCTACTACACTTTACCCTTAATATGTACCTTATATCGCTGAGTGTTAAGCAAGGAGGTATCAAGTACCATTTTTAATGTCTTTGGTATGATGCGACCGGGGATTGAACCCAGGTCTCCCGGACCATTCGCAAACACTCTACCCACTAGGCCAATGAGCCAGTAGAAAAAAAAATATTAAAATAGCAGGATATATTAAAAGTATTTTCATTTTTTACAAACCTTTACCCCAAAGTTTATTTCATCTACACATCTATATTATTTTACTCCTTGTAAGTTTTTCATACCAGTTTTTCACTGAAGTCTTAATGACAGCAGGTCTCCTCTAAGTATTCTAGTCATGGTCAGGATGGTCTTTGTTCTTTTTCTGATCTCCAGTTACCCAGTCTTTATTCCTGGCCTCTAGGGACTATTCCTAGTACACCAACTACAATTGGTATCACTGTCACCTTCATATTTCACAGCTTCTTCAGCTTTCTAGCAAGATTGAGGAATTCGTCTATCTTTACACTCTCTTTCATCTTCACTCTAACATCCCCCAGATGATAAGTTCTTTTTTTTATCCTATTTACCCAACCTCTCCGCTTGGGCAGGATATGACACAAGGTCAATTTTTTAAGCGGAGTTTAACAGGTTTGAATTCAGAGTTTTCCTTCTCCTAGACTAGTTGCCTCACCAAGGCTGAAGAATCTAGTCTGCCCTACTATTTACCCATAGCTGGAGGGAGAATAATTGGATTCATACCTTTCCCAAGGGTATTAGTGCTATGTGAAATGCAATCAGTCCCGGATTTGAAAGTTCTTTTTTTATTGGTAATCAACAGTGGGTCTTGTCTTCTGGCCAGGACTGAATGATCCATTTGTATTTCATAGAGAGTTTTATGGGTCTCATTTTTTAGGACAAGTTCATTTTTGTACATATACCATTTGTCAGCATGGTCAAATGATAATTATTTTGCATAATTCCTAGTGGTTCACCTTTCCCTCCCAGTCATGCCTCATCTTGGATTTCTTTTGTGTCAGTTTGCTGCATTCACTTATAAAATCAACCATTTCACCTCTGTCATCACATAACTTACACTTGCTACTTATCAGCATATTAATTTTTGCTTTGACATAATTGGTTCTTTTGACATTATTTTGAGCTGCTGTTAAAAGAGATTCAGTTTTACTCTTCAGGTTTCCTCTGCTTAGCCATGTTCAGGCCATTTATTATTATTATTATAGATATCGAGTGGAAGTACCTGTTAGGGTCCATCTATGGGTCAAATAGATCTGTTTAAAATTTTTTTGTTTTTGATAGGACTATGCACAAAAAAACCTTTTAAGAAACAACTACACAAAAAATGTAAATATGAATGTACAATGAATTCCTTAAACTTTTGGTACAAAATAACCCTAGACAGATTGACATACCATTAATCAATCAATCCTTTTAAATGTTCAACACCAAAAAATTGAATTTTGGACATGGCAGTCATTAATAGGAAAAATGGATTTATTATGAAAATCCAAAGTAAAGAAAATTGTGCCTTGATTCAAGACAACCTTCAATAAATGGAATCTACCGAGGAAAACATTTCTTCTGTTTTTGGTAGGATTCAAAAGAAAATTTTTATTACAAATATATGGAACTTTATCAAACTTTTACTATCTATAAGAGTAACAGTCTAAATGTATTTATCGTAGCTATATGTATATGAGTATAGAGCAATTGAGGAGAAGTTTTTGTAGTGTTGTGGTTAATGTACTGGACTGCAACATCAAAGTAAGTGAGCTCAAACTGCAGTCATGCTATTATGTTTACTTTCAGATTAATACTCCTGAGAAAGGTATGAACTCCCTAATCCTCCACAGATACTGTTTTTCTAGAAGGATGGCTTTGGCATTAAATAACCCACAAAGATTGATATGTCATTAAAATAAAGAAATCAAACCACAAACCAATTGTTGTACAATCTTAGGGAATGTCTAAAGATTGAATTGCATTTGTACAAAGAGAGAGAGAGAGAGAGAGAGAGAGAGAGAGAGAGAGAGAGAGAAGAGAATCAGTGGGAACAGAAAAGTGATTGTTATTTTTTTTTTTTAATGTCCCATAAAACCAGTAAACACATGATGACAACAACAGAGAATAGCCTTTTCAATCCATTTTCTTCATTTATATCAAAATTAACCATCCATTGTTTTTTTTTCTGAAGATTTTTGTCTAAGTGCTTTCTTGGCACAAAACGAAAGTTTAGCAGACATCAATATCAATGTGAATGTATGCAACCAGCATCAATACATTTTTATAAATTCTCTAGGTATGTATGTTTGCTTTTATCTGGGAAAAAAATAACATAAATCATCACTGTCTTTTTAAATTTTCAAGACAGTTACAATATTTACAATATGATCCTTAAAGAGTTTGATGAGAGCTAAATCAAGATCTTTTAAATAAATATATATAAAAGAATTCAGTTTTAGGCCTTTTGAAAATAAACTTATCTGTTGTTTAGCAGCATGAAGGGAGATAATCAAAATTATTATTCTTTGAAAAAATTGTGAAAATACTTAATATAAACTCCAGAAAATGACTGTGATAATAAAACTATTATCATTACATCAACAAAAATGGATTTTTTCTTTAATTTGGATATTTAAACCATTTAGTAATTTCTTGATTCTTTAAGAAAGGAAAGTCCCTATTCTAGGGAAATTCACTTTGACTTCTATCAAGTTCAAGTTTTCTATTAATAATTTTTTGTCCATTTTAGTGCAAGAAAATTTTTATTTCTAAACATCCATTGATTTATGATTTTTAAATATTACTAGATGACCATCAACCTTTTGGTTAGGTTCCCATTGTAACATTGGTACACGATGATTCGTGCAAATACACTTGCCCTAACCAAATCACTGCAGCATAGCCAGGAGCAAGCAGCAGGAGGCATTGGCCTCTACGTGAACACAAATAAGATTAAGTTCAGGTGATTTAAACAAGAAGGAGCTATCTTCATCTTAAGTGGCAAGCCTCTGAAATTAGTAGAGCAGTTTACATACCTTGGCAGCAATATCTCATCTACTGAAAGTGATGTCAATATATGTAGAGAGAAGGTGTGAACTGCCATTGACAGGTTACTGATTATATGGATATCTGATTTCTCTGATAAAATAAAATGGGATTTCTTCTCAGCTGTGGTTGTGTCAGTACTATTATAAGGATGCACCACCTGGATGCTAACAAAACGCATGGAGAAAAAGATAGATGGAACTACATAAGTATGCTACGAGCTATTTTGAACAAATACTGTACAATACCCAACAAAACAGCAGCTGTATGGTCACTGACCTCCCATCTCACAAACCATCTAAGTAAGACAAACAAGACATGCTGGGTATTGCAACGAGAAATCGCCAAGAAAATCAACAGATCAAGTTGTGCAGTGAATAATTACATAAAAAATAAGAACAAAACATCCAAAAAGATTCCAGGTAGGCCAGAAAAAGTCCGTCCAAGGAATAAACGGGCAATTATCAGAGATGTTAGAAAATCCAGAAAATGCATTTCTCAAATTCAACTTTTTATTGCTAGATTTTATGTAAAAATGAATCTTAACATAAAAATCTGTGAGTTAATTTGTTTTATCAAATAAATTCATAGGTGGCCTTATCTTTTTGCAACATGCTAATTTTAATATTTTCTGAAATAATAATCAAAGAAAAAAATTTTTCAAAAACTTTTTAGTAGATAATTTTATTACTAAATACATTTATAAAAATATGAATTTTTGAAAGAAAAAAGTGCTTCAATCCAAATTTCTGCTTTTTTTCATGGTGGCCTTATCTTTTTGCATCAAAGTGTATTAGAAACACTCTAAGTAGCAAAACTTAGGAAGCATTTATCATTAATAAAAAAAATTGGGGTGGAAGAGAACAGGATGATCAGTATATATAACTAGGAAACCCTTGAAATCAATAAACTCCCACTGTAACAGCAGTCAATGAAAATAATGATGCTTCTATTTAGGAAGGAATAAAGGATTCTAATTAGCATTTCATAATTAACAGTAGTCCATAATGAGATTGATGTTTCAGTTTAGGAAAACAAGAAAGGATTCTAATTTGCCATTTATTGTTATTTCTTATATAGAGAATTAGGATGTTTAAAAATAGTATTCTGTTGGATTGTTTGTGGGGGGGGGCTACTGATGGCATATCGCCTGTCTACAAATTGTCAGCAAATATCTATAAGCTCACCGGTCAACACCAGCAGTAGATTAGCCAATCAGAGAAAACTAAGGCATATATGAACAATGGCAAATTACAAAGCTTTGGCTTAATGCAGCCTTGTTACTTAGAAGGTGAATCTTTTTTATTGCTCAACTAAAACAAGATGGCTACCAGAATTTCAATAGCTTATGGACTCAGGGAATTCGATGACATACTGCTCCTACACTGTAATGCCGTATATAATCAAAACACAATAGACAGATTGACAAAGGGATGCATCCTCCCCTTCCCTAAGAAGGCCAATCTTGGATTAGCCAAGAACTACTGAGGTATAACCCTTACATCTGTAGTGGCCAAGATATACAATACTCTACTAAGCAACCACATTGAACCCAAAATTGAGAAGATACTTAAGAAGAACCAAAATGGCTTTTGGAGAAATTGATCCATGACATCACAAATTTTGACTATCCATTGAATTCTTGAAGGTGTACGTGCAAAAAACCTAGAGGCAACAATATCATTTGTCAACTTTGCCAAGGCCTTTGACTCCATACACAGACAGAAGATGGAGCAAATACTACTTGCCTACGACCTACCGAAAGAAACCATCGCAGCCATAATGATGCTATATAGAAACATGAAAGTAAAAGTCCACTCCCCGGATGGAGACACAGACTACTTCAACACTGTAGGAGGTGTGCTGCAAAGGAGTCATATTAGCCCCATACCTCTTTATCATCTGTCTGGACGATGTGCTTAGAATGTCTATTGATAAAATGAAAGACAACGGTTTCAAGCTGGCAAAGAAAAGAAGTAGAAGATACCCAGCACATACAATTATGGATGCAGACTACGCCGATAACATAGCGCTTCTGGCAAATACATCCACCCAAGCCAAAATCCTGCTACATAGTCTGGAATAAGCAGCTGCTGGTATAGGCCTCCATGTCAACACAGACAAGACAGAATTCCTGTGCTTTAATCAAAGAGGCGATATTTCCACATTAAACGGTAGTTCTCTGAAACTAGTAGACAAGTTCACCTACTTAGGAAGCAGAGTCTCATCAACAGACATCAACATGTGACTAGCAAAGGCATGGACAGCTATCGATTGGCTATTGGTCTTATGGAGGTCAGACCTGACCAATAAAATAAAACGCAGTTTTTTCCAAGCAGCGGTTGTGTTGATACTGCACTACATAGATGCTAATTAAATGTATGGAGAAAAAGCTTGATGCCAATTACACAAGAATGCTACAAGCAATATTAAACAAGTCACGAAAACTGTCCAAGTTAGATGAACCAGATATGCAGGACACTGCTGAAGAAGTAGGGGTGAACTCATAAGTGACATACTCCTGTGGACCCCTTCACATAGATGAGCAAAGGTAGGACAACCAGCTAGAACCTATATACAATAGCTCTGTGCCGACACAGGATGTAGCCTTGAAGACCTACTGGGAGTGATGGATGATAGAGATGGGTGATGGGAGAAGGTCAGGGAGATCTGTGCAGGCAGCTCAACATGATGATGATGATGATGGGCTCAGAGCAGCAAAACATTTTTTTGATGGCAATGAATCCAAGTATGAGTTGTGGGAAGTGAAATTCCTAGGATATCTTAGAATTCAACATTTACACCAAATTATACTGTCACCAACAGATCAGAATGATGATATTGACTTCGTAGAAAAGAATGCTACCATCTTTATTGAGCTGATTCAGTATTTGGACGATGAAAGGCTGTCATTAGTAATAAGAAATTCACAATACAATAGAAGAAAAGCCTAAACAATATTAAGGGAACATTATTTGTCAAAAGGAAAGACAAAAGTTATTTCCCTCTATACAGAGTTAACATCTTTGAGAAGATTGAAATCAGTTTATTACAGATTATATAAGTTGGTGAAATTATAAACAACGGACTTCTGATTGCTATGGTTTTCAAGAGATTTCCTCCAATTTTGAACCTTTTACAACAGTTATAACCCAGAAAAAGCAAACCTTGATTTTTTCTGAATTTAAAGTATGTTTAAGAAGTTATGAAGAAACAGTGTGTATTTGTTACCCCCCCCCCAGATGAATCTAACAATATATTATAAATGAAGACCACATTTAAAAAGATTAACCCAAGGAATAAAGTTACGATAAGTACCCATTCTTGCTATGATTATAAATCAACAAATTATAATTATAACAATTACCAGAAACCTTAGCAGAGTAGAGAGGACTATAAAATTCCCCCCACCCACTGAGGGACAACAAATATTTGTTATGTTTGAGGGAAGCATTTATCTATGCAAAAGCAAAGGACACATGTGTAGATGTATCTTGAAAAATGCTTTATATATACCAACTTTTAAACAAAACATATTTTCAGTAAAAATGGCAACAAAAAAATGGTGTGCACATAAGTTTTGAGCATGGCAATTGCCAATTAATTTACCCTAATGAAGCAGTTTTCAACATAACACAGAGAGGATAATTGTATTATATGAAAAATATTGTTTCTGCCAGAAATGCAACTTACGACTTACACACTTTGCATAAAATCTTAGGCCACCGTAATGGATCTGATATTAAAAAGTTACCCAAATTAGTAAAAGGAATGAAGATAAAACCGACATCAAATTATGCTCCTAACTGTGATATATGTATTCAAGTGAAGATGTCTAATGACAGAAATAAGACTTTGGATTGTAAGGTAACAAAAAATCCTTGCACTTGTGCACAGTGATTTAGCAGGCCCCATTCAACCCTTAGCAAAGGATTCAAAATGACTGATTTTGGGAAATTATCCTGGTTTTTAGGAATACAATTTGAATGCGAAAATAATACTATTAAAATGAATCAATCTAGATATATCAAGAAGATATTATCAAAGTTCAGCATGACGAATTGCAAACTATGCTCAACTCGATGTAAAATGGATATAATGAAAACAAGTGACGAAGTTGATTTAGTAGAAAGCAAACCTTATTGTGAAATTATTGGTAATCTAATATGTATAATGATTGCAACAAGACCAGACATTTGTTATACAGTTACTAGATTTTCTCAAGACCTAGTAAAACCAAATTCTTTCCATTTAACAAAGGCAAAACATGTCTTACATTATTTAAAAGGCACAATCAATCAGTCACTAATACTTAAGAAACCCTTGAAATTGAAAGGGTTTTGTGACTTGGATTGGGCTAATTCAAGTGACAGAAAAAGCATGAGTGGATTTTGCTTTGGATTGGCAGAAAATAACCCAATGATTTCATGGAAATCTAAAAAGCAGAATTCAGTCACTTTGTCAGAGTGGAATTTATCACTATTTCATTAGCAAGCCAAGAGACCCTATATCTAAGAGCACTATTGAGAACTATGACAGAACTTGAGTCACTTAAAAACTCAACAACTATTCATTGTGATAATCAGTCCAGTATTGTTTTAGAAAAAAACCCAGTCATTCATCAAAGATCAAAACATATTTATATAAAATTTCAGTTTATATATGATGAAATAAATAAAGGGTCAATTCTTTTAGAATACATTGAAACAGAGAAAACTGTAGCTGACGTGTTCACTAAGCCAATGACAGGAATAAAATTAAACATTTTCAGAAAAATTATGGTAGGTAATTGATTCTTTACTTAGTAAATTAAGCATGAATAGCCCAGTTGACTGGGATAAAAAAGGTGAAACTGGTAGCCAAGTTACAAAAAGTGCAAGACCTTGCAAGTTTCATTCCACTCTTTCTGCATGGAGATGCACTTGCGCTCTACCTTGAGATGAGCAATGAAGACCAAGTACGGGCAGAACAGATAGAGATGAGACTAGTGACGGCATTCACTGAAGGGCCTTTTGAGGCATATGAAAAGCTGAAATGATTCAAGTGGACAGGAGAATCAGTTGATGTCTATGCCAATACAATCAAAAGATTAGCTGGACTAGCAGGATACGTAGGGATAGGGCTGGACCATACAGCTAAACTGGTATTCGTCATGGGATTCCCAGATGACGTATCTGTGGCACTACAGCAGTTACTTCACATAGAAAGAATGGACGTTAGCAAGCTGTTACCAACTGCACGGCTATTAGTAAGCAAAAGGATTAAAAAAACTGAGATGGTGGCAGCAAGTGCACAAAGCTATGCACTGAGAAATAAAGCTCAAAAGGAGTTATCAAGCCTTCAGTGCTTTAGATGTCGAGGACCACACTATATTAAAGATTGTATGGAGATACCTAGAGCTAAAGTAATATGCTACAACTATGGAAAGTTTGGACATATGGCAAGGTATTGTACTCAGATTCAGGGAAACGGGCAAGGGGGGAGCTTCTGTGACAGTAGCTACCCCGGCAACAGACTGAAGGCACAGTATTGGCCTCTTCCAATAATAGAAGTAGTGGTGGATAACACGGTGATGACCGCACTTGTTGATACTGGGTGCACCACCACTTTAATCAATTCCAGACTTATGAGTGGATGCAGTACATGTGGCACTGTGAAAGTAGTAGATGGGAGAGACATAAAATGTAAAGGAGCCCGGCAAGTGGAGATTAAAGTACATGGAGTACGAGTAAAAATGGAAGCGATATTAATGAATCACATCATTGATGGGATCAACATCATAATTGGAATGGACGTAATCAATGAGATTGGAGGTGTGACTATAAAGGAAGCAGAGGTGAAGTTTGGAGATGTACACTGTGCTGTGGCTGCTCATTGGCTGAATGCTTGCAAAATTGAGGATAAAGACTTTGAAGCAAATTTCGATGGAGAGGAATGGACGGTAAAATGGAAATGGAAGGGAGAGCCACTAGTGTTACAGAATAGAGTGAAATTTTATAAGAACTCCTTGGAAAGTGAGAAAAGCTCAGAGTTTGAGGAAGAGGTGGAAAGATGGATTGCAGACGGTATCCTTGTACCATGGAAGGGAAAAGGAAAACGTGTGTTACCATTGATGGCAGTGTTCCAGGCCACAAAGAAGAAAGTCAAGCCAGTGTTAGACTACCGTGAATTGAACCGTTTTGTGGCGAGTCATACCGGGAGTGATATAATAGACGTGTGCGATGAAAAGATGAGAAAGTGGAGATGGTTGGAAGAAGGAACTGCTATTGTGGACCTTAAGTCTGCCTACTTACAGCTACATGTAGCAAAGGAACTATGGCAGTACCAGCTGGTCAGCTATAAAAGAAAAACTTATTGCCTGACACGGTTAGGATTTGGACTTAATGTTGCGCCGAAGATTATGGCAGCCGTGTTAAAAACGGTGTTGAAGAAAGGAAGCAAAACAAAAGAGGCCACCGATTTGTACATCGACGATATAATGGTGGATGTAATGAAGATATCGACAAAAGAGGTTGTGGAACATCTGAAAGGATTTGGGCTAACAGCAAAATCACCAGAGTCCCTGGACGGAGGAGCGGCACTGGGCCTTAAGCTTATGAACAAGACAGGAAACCTGATGTTCAGAAGAGGCAACAAGATCCCAGAGAGAGAAAGAGAAATAAGTAGATGGGAGTTATTTTCTATCTGTGGCAAATTGTTGGGGCACTATCCAGTTGCTGGATGGCTGCGACTGGCATGTAGTTATGTAAAAAGAAGAGCTAGTGGGAGGACAGAGTTGATTGTAAAACTCTCAAGGTAATACAGGAAATTCTAGTTGATGTAGAAAAGAAAGACCCTGTTACCGGAGCTTGGTACATACCTGAAACAAAAATAGGAGTGGTGTGGTGTGATGCAAGTAGTATTGCAACAGGTGTGGTTGTGGAGATTAGCGGTTTGGTGGCAGAGGATGTGACATGGTTGAGAAAAAAAAAATGATTATAATCATATTAACATGGCCGACTTAGATGCTGTTCTGAAAGGCATCAATTTAGCCATAAAATGGGGATTGAGAGAAATCGAAATAAGAACTGATTCAGCCATGGCACTAAGTTGGGTGACCTCTACAGTGGAGGAGAGTGGAAGAATACGAACAAAGGGTGCTACAGAAGTGATTGTAAAGCGGAGATTAGGGATACTTGGAGAGTTGATATCTGAATTTAAACTGCAAATAAAGGCAGTATTTATGCCATCAGAGAGAAACAAGGCAGATGCGCTGACACGGATAAAAAAAACAGTGGTTAGTTGAGAAAGAAGAGGTCCCGGTATGCTATCTAGGAATCGGAGAACTAGAAGAGTTGCATGGTATGCACCACATGGGAGTGGAAAGAATGTTATTTTTGGTGCAGAAAGTTGATCCACATATAAAACGGGAAGAAGTTCAGAAGGTGGTTAAGAATTGCGTCCGATGTCAATCGACTGATCCCGCTCCAAATGTACATGATCCTGGGGAAATTGGTGCTTCGAAGAATTGGACAAGATTAGCTATCGACATTACACACTACCGTGGGGGAGCATACTTTTCAATGATTGATTGTGGACCTGGTAGACTGGCGATATGGAGGGAGCTGCATGCAGAATCGACATCAGCAGTTGCAGAGGAATTGAATGTGGTCCCATAATGGAGGTGATAATGGACAATGGTACTGTTTTTCGCTCAGAAATTTTCCAGACGATGCTAAAAAAAAAATGGAAGATAAGAAGCTATTACAGGGCAACCTATAGGCCCGGAGGAAATGGAATAGTGGAGTGACATCATTGGACAGTGAAAGCAATAGCTGAGAGGGGAGGGATATCACCTGAAGAGGCCACATTCTCGTACAACATGGCTCCCAAGGTTGGACAGAGAGATGACACAGTGCTGCATAGATCAGTTTTTAACTATGAATGAAGGCACCCGAAAGATACATCCCAAGAAATCGATGAGCAGGGACCAGCCAGAATCCAAATAGGAGAAGAGGTTTGGGTGCAACCACTGAATGCACAATGTACGACGCAATGGGGAAGAGGAGTGATTACTGATGTACAATCCTCTAACAACTTGAGTGTCGATGGAATGCCACGGCATATTTTAGATTTGAGGCGTGTGGTCCACATAGATGATGATGTAAGTGCTGGGCCAGAGGGCAATGAAGATGAACCATTGGCAATGTAAAGACCACAGAGAGAACATGCTGTGCCAATCTGGGCATGGGACTATGTACTGTGAAGTGATCATTAATGATCATGGGGGTGTGTGATCTAAAATGTAATAGAATAGATTACTCATATCGCGTCTGCGTTTGACCGTCGGGAAAGGAAAGATAGAGGAATGTGAGTTTGTGGACTCCTTATATGCGAGTAGCGGTAATTTGCATATGAGGAGAAGAAGAGGCTATAAAAAGACCAAATTGGCAAGGCAGGGGGGTGTTATTCTGAGAGCAGAGAGCAGACATTGAGTTAAGAGGAGTTGGTGCGAGTTGCAGAATCGTGTTATTCTGAGAGTTAGTGTAAGCAGCATAGTTGACGTGAAGGAGTTCTGACCCCATTTTTCATTACAGTAAATATAAACAAAATCAATGCAGCCTTGTTATTTAGAAGGTGTATCTTTTGAGTCACTTAACTAAAACATGATAGCTACCAGAATTCCAATATATTCACAGTAAACACTGACTTCACAAAATTATCATTCAGTTGCATATCAGACTGGAAATTTCATTATTCTTTAACTTAGAGCCTTTTAAGTGCATTGGTAAAGTAAAAATCTTTCCAGTTATTGTCATTTTGTTGTGTTACATGTTACATACAAACATAAAAAGTTTTAATGATATAGATAAATGAGAATATTATTAATGATAATCATCTTAATGAATGAAGAACTCTGTCAGGGTTTAACAGAATATGAAAAAGCTAAAATTGCTTACCTTTGATTATTTGACAATGGTTGAAGATAATGTTTAGATTTGGGTCTGTTTAGCAGATTGTGTACAATGTGTTTGGCTTGGATGGCCAAAGGATGAGCTAGAATGTCAGCAATTGAAGTACTTGGAAAAAGATATGCAAGGAGAGGAATTATCTCTCTGTTTGTTGGAACCAGTTGCATGCCAATCATGAGGTCAGACCTAGCACAATTCAGTTTCTGCAAAATAAAATAATATAGCAATTACAGTAGCATTTCATAGAAGTTAGAAATTTTGTTACTTCTATTGATATACTTGGAGGAAGCAAGATTCTAGTTTCCATTCACTGCAGACCAATATTAGCATTATTATATCCATGTTATACAAACACAGAACACAATGGAGGGAAAGTCAATATAAACTCATTTGTAAATACAAGAACATCTAACCTTATATGTGCATAATACACATACCAATGGTATGAAGAAGAAAGAATACACTAATATATTCCAACTAAAAAAAATTTACACATATTGTTCCATGGAAAAGCAGTATGTGGAAATGAGTACAAAGATGGTAAAAAAAAGCTTACTTTTTAAAGGAAAGTAAAATAACCACATGTTTTTATCGTAGCCGAGCAGGGTCCAAGACATGTCTCTCTTGTTCAAAGAACAGAGGCAAAAAAGGTCAAGAATGGGGTGCTGAACAGTCATGTGACACTCCACAAGACACCCAATTCTCTAAGGGAGATAATTATTTATTGTCTCACGACACTTGTTTGAAGTTAATCATTTTAGTAAACACTTCAGAGAAAATTAAGATAGGAATAGGCATTTCAATGACTTCTCATAAATGAGAAGACATAAAATTGTAGAAAATATAAAGTTTTAGAGTTTATTTTGTAATTTATTCTCAATTTTTTGAAAGCCTTTAAAATGTTTTCTTTTGATTTACAAACTGATTTCCTTAAAACTTAAATACACATACAAATGTTTTGCCACATTTTTAATATTCTTATATTTGCCAGTGAATAACTTGATTGTAGGAAGTTTGTAGTAATGACTACTAACATGAAAAATGAAATTGTTTAACTGAGTCCAAATTTTCACTGAAGCTGCTTATATTTAATAATGCTCTTGAAAAAGATATGAATCCACTTCCCCTTAAACTCTGTCCTGTCATCAGATATCTTGAAAAAAGTTCTCATCATTGACATACCAAAATAATTGACAAAAACAGAGAGAGGTAGACTATTCTACAAGGAGAGAGAGAGAGAGAGAGGGGAGGGGGTGCAGGCTATTCTACTAGAAGATAAAAGGGAAGACTATTCTACATGAAAAGAGAGGTGCAGACTATTCTACCAGAAGAGAGAGAGAGGCAAACTACTCAACCATAGCTGCTCAAACAAGTTCAACAAAAAACCTGTTACTCTCTTATTCACTTTTGACAGAGGCCAATAAATCTGAATCTTATTTATAATGATATTTCGTATATGACAATAATGAAAAAGTAGTGATCTATCTAGAACTAATCAAGCTAAAATCTATATAGAATCATAAAGGCTTTTAGTTGGTTTTATTCATTTCGATGAACTAGTTTACTCATGCCATGAAAAAAAATCTAGGTAATTCAACAATTACATTGTACTAATAAAACATAAAAACATTTCTTGTTTATGATCAGTACTTTTTAAATATTAACATCCTAAGAATAAAATTAAGACAACAATTGATCCTCTGTTTTGTCACCTGGCTCTAAATGAAAATAATTATAATCAACAATAATAATAATAATGATTATAAAGTTTTCTATATTTATAAATAAAGAGTGAAAACTATCAGTGATATAGCATATCTAAGTTAGGATAGTATAGGCATCAAGTCAATGGAGCTCAGGAGCAGTCAGTTTTTCAGCTATGTGATCATTGAACTTGGTCTGATGATTGCATTGACAAGAAACTGTCACTTACCAAACTCTACATCGATGTTATCCTAACTTAGATGTGTGTGTGTGTGTGTTCTATTTTAAAATATTATTCATCCTTATAGTCAACTATAATTTAAGAATTCTTTTAACACAATATTTTATGTAAACAAATCTGATTAAAAAATATAAATTTTCTGATTAAAATATATTCTTACTCTTGAAAGCGGCTATAACATAATGCCAACCAATGGAATTTCTCATTACTCAGCAGTAAAACCAGACTGCCTAACATTATCAGTAATATGGAAGTCAGACCTATTCAACAAAATAAAATGCAGTTTTTTCCAAACAGTAGTTGTGTCAATACTACTATATGGATGCACTACATGGACACTGACTAAGTGTATGAAGAAAAAACTTAATGACAATTGCACAAAAATGCTATGAGCTATATTGAACAAATCCTGGAGGCAACATCCCACAAAACAGCAGCTGTACGGCACCTACCACCCATTTCAAAAACTATCCAAATTAGATGAACAAGACATGCAGGAAACTACTGGAGAAGTAAGGATGAAATTATATGCAATGTACACCTGTGGACCCCTTCACACAAATGAGTAATTGTTGGGCTACCAGCTAGAACCTATCTACAACAGCTCAGTACTGATACAGGATGTAGCCTAGAAGACTTCCTGGGAGTGATGGATGCTACAGATGAACGGCGAGAGAGGATGAAGGAAATCTGTGCCAGTGGCATGTCATAATGATGATGATGATGATGATATATATATATATATATAGTGACTGCCACTTCTTTGCAGAAGATCATCTTGATTCTGCAAAAAGTACCTGTTAGAGCATGTGTAACTCCTCAGGCGAAGTATGAAGTAGCAAGATGGTTGTCTTTGTCATTGAAATTGCCCATCTTCCAAGCTTTAGCCATGTTAGTACTATGGTATGGTTGCACCACTTGGATTTTAATAAAAAATTCTTGGAGAAAAAGCTAGCTAAGAACTATACAGGTATGCTGCATGATATTTTGAACAAGTCCTAGAAGTAGCACCCTATGAAACAACAATTGTATCACCACTGGCCTCTCATCTCACATACCATCAAAGAAAGGTAAGCCGGGCACTGCTGGAGAAATAAAGATGAACTCATAAGTAATGCTCTCTAATGAACTCCTATACATGGACACACTAGTGTTGGCCAACCATCAAAAATCTACATACATCACCTCTGTGCCATCTAGATTTACCAAATGTGAAGGCTGATAGGGATGAATAATGAGAGAGCCAAAAGAATCCATGCTGTTGGCATGCCTTGATGATGATGATATCATTGAAAGAATGATGATGATATCAAAGAAAGAAGAAGAAGAAGAAAGCGAGGAGAGAATAAATTGGAAGGAAAGAAAAATTGAAAAAGAGAAAAAAATGCAAAGTGAAACAAACAAGACTGAAGTATAAAAAATTATCATAAAAAAGAAAAAAAAGAAGATAGGGAAAGAGCAAGATAGAGAGATAGGAGAGATTGAGCAGTGTAGTCGACCTATCCATTATCCATTCAAAAAATTATGGATATATTTTTAGAATTACTTATTACCATATTAAAGGATTACTAATTTTTATAACAAAACATTTTTGTTCACTTTGCATGATGTGAACTGAGGTGATAACTTACCTGTAACATCTGGTAGCATTTACACCTGGTAATGTAGTATTGTCCCATTGTTGGGGCATGCTCAATACTTAAAGTCAGTGTTTTAAGGGCCTCCTGAAATAAAGAAAAATCACAATGTTAATAAAACATTAGAATTGCTCTCATTATAAGCAGCTTTAGCTAAAATTTGAACTCAGTTCAACAATTTTATTTTTCATGTTAGTAGTCATCACTACAAACTTCCACTGATCAAATAATTTGCTGGTAAATACAAAACCATTTGAATGTATATTTAAATTTAAAGGAAATTAATTTATACTTTAAAAGACAACTTTTTAAAAATTAAAAAAAAATAAGAATAAGATCACAAAATAAACTAAAATTTCATGACTTCTGCTTATGTCACTTATAATTTATTGAATTTTTGATAAATTTGTTTGAATAAAAGAATCTACAAAAGTTTTTTGTATAAGTTTTGAAAATGCCAAATAGAGTTAAATAATCCAAACATCATTTTTGGTAACATGATATTAATATTTTTAATTGTAAAAGGATAAAGTGTGAAAAAAATGAAATAGCATAAGTAGATAAAACAAGAATCTTCATATATTTTTTAACATACCTTATAAATTCTGTAAGTAGCATAAGACTTTGAAGCCAGCATTTAAACAAGATTATTTTAAATGATAAAAGTATTTTACCTGATAATCTCTATTAATGTATTTTTCCATTCCAATTACATAATAGACAGAGGCAATTTTCGGAAGAATGCTGGTGTCATTAGGGTCTAGTTCAAGAGCTTGTTGGTAGTCTTGCAAGGAAAAATTATATTTCATCTTTTGGTAGAAACACTCTGTAAACAATTAAAAAGACAATCTAATTATGGTTTGGTTTGGTTTCTTTATTCAATGACATATCAACATTTCTGGGTTATTTAATGCCAAAGCCATCCTTGTAGAAGAACAGTAGTGATACTATTTAACCCATAGCTGCAGGGATAAGAGGGTTCATGCTTTTCCCAAGGGTATTAGTCCAAAAGTGAATATGATAGCATGACGGGAGTTCAAACTTGCTAATTATGATGTTGCAGTCCAGCATGTTTGCAACTATGCTACAGGAACTTCCCCCAATCGAATTATCGGTGGCAGCAGTGGCTAGCAAGCTTTTAAAACAAATATTTCTTTTAGTCAAATTAATTTTTTATAATTAATTTCCTCCTTTTATTTTGGTGATTAATTTTATTTACTAATATTACAAGCAGATTTATGAATAATGATGATGAACCTTTAAAATGGTCCCCAAAAACCTGAAAAAGAGACTGGGGGAATTGGAGACCAGAGGAAGAATTGAGACCATTCAGACCACAGCACTGTTAAAATCAGCTAGAATACTTAGGAGACTTGTTGTCACTGAGACTTTAGTTAAAACTATTGTTTGCATGTTTTATTTATAATTAGTTTCAGCATTAACTTTTTATCACAGTTACCCAGTAAACTCCTCTGCGACAATATTAAGCTACATTTTGTAACTGAGACTGATTATACTAATTTGCAACACATTTTGTAACATCTTGTTTCTGTTGTTCACATGACATTTCAACTGTTACATTCTCTGACATTCTTCAATTAAAAAATGTATCTCTAAGGAAAGAGAAACTTCAAAACAAATTCTATTTGATACTGTGTTTGCATTGCCCTATAAGAGAAAGCAATCAGAATAAGAGTCTCTTTTCTTTTGAAGGTGCATATTATCCCTGATGTATATTAGCCAGAAAATATACCAGTCATAAAAAAAGTTTGATTATCCAAATAATTCTTACGGATGATTTCACCAGTTGTCTTTACTATTTCTATAAGACCATAATTCTGTAACCTGAGACAAAATAAATTGTCATTTATTATTATTGTTATCTTGCCTTTGTTCTCTTCATTGTCTTCCAGCTGTCAATTTACTCTCATGAACAACAAAAAAATAATTTGTGGGGTTGACATTCTTATTGGCCCTACAAAATAATTCACAAATATGGATTATATTTTTTATTATGATTTCAGACACATCATAAAATTATAGATAAATGAAATTTTATGATTGATCATCAAGAAAAAAATTTTAAAAAATTATATCAGTGATTTTCTAAGCTTTGTTTGACACAAGACTAGCACCCTGGGAGAATCAAACTAACAAATAATTATCAATTAGCATCACTTGCTGAACTTGTATAATCCATAACATTGATTCTGAAAATCATAGACTGCTATTGATAGGTTATAAATCATAGAAGTCTGATCTATCCAATAAAATAAAACGAGATTTCTTCCAAGAGGTGGCTCTGTCCATACTACTGTATGGATGCATCACATCAACACTAACAAAATGCATAGAGAAAAAACTGGAATGCTACAAGCTATTGTGAACAAGTTCTGGAAGCAACATCCTACGACATGACAGCTGTATAGCCACTTACTTCCCATCTCAAAAGCCATCCAAGTAAGACAAACAAGACATGAGGGATACAGCTGTTGAAGCAAGGACTAATTCATAAGTGACATTCTCCTATGAACCTCTAAACATGGACGTTCTAGTGTTAGCCGACCAGCAAGAACTTATTTATATCAGCTCTGTGCAGAAAAAAGATGTAGTTTGGAAGAACTATTGGGGGCGATGGATAATAGGGATGGATGGAGAAAGAGTGAGTCAAGCGCGACTTGATGATGGTGAATTTGTTATCTCCAATCTAAAGTGAACTAAGAAAAGTAACTCTTCTTCGTATTATGAGTTACTTCCCCTTAAAGGTTTTTAGGTAATATATATACTTATATATATTCTTGATATACTTGCAATCCAGTACTAGAGTGGACCACTAGGCCTGATACGTAGTAGCCGAATTTAAAGTATAAATTTTTACAGTATGATGATCAATTCATGTATTTAATTTTCACAATTGAATTAAGGATATTGACAAGAACGGAGATTATGTCAAACAATAAGTATTTGATGGATGTTTTTTTTTCATTAATATGTATTTACCTACAGGGCAAAATCTAACACAAAATCAATCTTTAAGCAGTGTACAGCAGGTTTGAATTCAGAGTTTTCCTTCTTCTAGACAGGTTGCCTTATTAAAGCTAAAGAGCCTAGTTTTCCTTACTATTTACTCATAGCTGGGAAGGAGAGAATGCCTTTTCCAAGAGCATTCGCAAGAAGTTAAACACAAAACAGGATAAGAACTCAAGTTGCCAATTCCATTCTCTATGATGGTAAGGATTACACTAAGAGTTTTGATTCATAAGATCTTTCTGAAAAGTATCAGCAGCTATTTGGTAAAAGTAAATAGCCTACAAAGAGCAATATTGCCTTAGTCCACTTCAAAATGCTCTCTTTGTGACTTCATACCTTTATCCCTGTGTTCCTTTAACCCCCCCCCCAAGTTTGCAACTCTTCTAGAAGTGCCATCTGCAATTTTCAAAATGTTTTCCACTGTGCTTCACTAATACTTTTAAAAACCACAATGATTCAAACGTGGATTGTAGGGTAGTGGTGTGACAATCCTGGGTGATAAAATAATTTGCCAAAAAAAAAAAGATATATATACATATATATATATGAGACATGAACAATTTTCTTGTTTGGTAATTGTGACAGTGACAGTCACACTGTGCACAAGCTTACTTAATGCCATCTCACTATTGACAGAGTAATCCCACAAGAGAGAGTCTACTTATGCATGCACAGTAAGGTACCCTCTGATTGGCTGCAAAGTTATATTAAGACCATATGACTGGTTCTTAAAATATTAAAAATGGCCAGATACATTCCAACAGACTTCATATTTTCCTTTTGATTACAAAAGTAATGCCAGACAACTTGCAATTTCTTTTCTTATATTTTAAAAGGAGATGATAAAACCATTACACTTTTATAAACCTTCTGTAAAGGTTTGAAAAATGTAATGGGCTTGTCATCTTAATATAGTTTGATTGTTTCTGGTTTCTTTGTTTAATGGCATATCAAACTTTGTAGGTTATTTGATGCCAAAGTGATCCTTGGAGAAGATCAGTAGTGGTACTATTTAACCCATATCTGGTAGGATAAAAGGGTTCATACCTTTCCCAAGGATATTAGTCTGAAAGTGAACATAATAGCACGACTGGAATTTGAACTTGCTAACCATGATTCTGCAGTGTAGCACTTTAATCATTATGGCATGGGGACCCCCAAGATAATCTGAATTTTTGACAATAAACAAATCATGAGCATTAGCAAAAAATACTACTAATAATTTCTGTGAAAGTAAAAACTTTTTCACTTTTTTTTATTGTTAACTTCAAAGTGAATAATTCAATTGTAATTATCATGAATTTATCCAACCCCTTTACCACAAGCAGGATGTGACCCAAAGTCAATTTTTAATTGGAGTACAGCTGGTTTAAATTCAGAATTTATCTTTTAGACCAGATTATTGTACCAATGTTAAAGAGTCAGACTCCCCTACTATTTACCCATAATTGGGAAAGAGAGAGAAGAGATAGATTCATCCCTTTTTCAAGTGTATTAGCTCAAAATGAAATAAAAACAGCCTCATCCAGGATTGGAATTCAGAAAACAGATTTGATTTTGTATGACAATAATAATGCATGTATTTACCCAATCCCTCTGCTATGGGCAATATTTAAGCAGAGTACAACCGGTTAGAATTCAGAGTTTTCCTTTTCCTAGATCAATTGCTATATCAAATTTAAAGAGTTCAGTCTGCCCTGCTAACAACCAAGAGGTGAGGAGAGGAGAATTGTTGGATTCATACCTTTCCAAGTACAATGTAAAATGCAAACAGTGTCATCCAGAATTTTTACATGGGTGGCCAAGTTGATTTCTTATGATGATGACGACCATTGAATAAATTATGATTTTGTAAAATCCATGTAAAATTGTAATTACCTGCCCTATTCAAATAAAGACCCTTTTCATTTTTCTCACCAGCTATTGCCCTGTTAAGTAACTGAATAGCATCATCAACAAATCCTTTGGCAAAACATTCCAGGGAAAAATCATTGAAAGTAAGCAACAATTGGTGTTGTGCCTCATTTTGAACATTTTCTTTCTGTGCAAGGCTGCACTTCTTCAGGGCCATTACTAAATCATCTATGGAACTATTAAAGTCTTCAACATGACGATACAAAATCCCTCTGAAAAATAAGAGAACAAAACAGATACCACCAAATCAGCATAAAAATAATTAATAAAATATTATTACTTTTTCTAAGCAAAGAATTAAATAAAAAGTGAAATTTTTGATTATATTACAGAACTTTCATTTCATTATATATATACATATATATATATATATGCACTAGCATGTACCAACTATTGCAAAACTTTGATTTACTCTAGTACATTTATAGATTAAATAACTGCATGTTTTTGTTTATAAAATAAAAATACAAATAAAGTGCTGCAACATAGAGAAATAGTATCAAAGTCAACAAATAAATTCATTTAGATAGAAAAGTTGAATTGTTGTAATAATGTCTTGTTTGATTAACATAGTGAATAGCAATTTTTATTCATTCTTACCTAAGAAGGTACAATTTGGCTTCAGCTGGATAAAGGCTGATGGCTAAACTGATTTTTTTGATGGCAGGATAAAACTGCTTTTGAATATTGAGATTCACAGCTTCACGCCTAAATTGCTCAGATTTGTTAATTATTTGTTCCAACATCATTGATGCCACAGGATGTTCACCTTGACTCAATACAGTTTTGATGTCTTCAAATGAAGAGGAATACTAAAACAGAAAGAATATTGGGAGTGGAATAATAATATATACACATATGCATTGAAATTTAAAATACTTGTAGAGGCTTTGACATCAGAATTGGTTGAGGGAAAGAATAATAATACAGTATTAAAATAATGAATTGCTCATTTCTTCTAAGCTGTAGCCATATCAGTACTACTGTATAGCTGAAATACTTGGAGAAAAAGCTAGATGGGAATTACACAAAGATGCTATGTGCTGCTTTGAACAAATCCTGAAAGCAGCACCTTAAAAAAACAGTTGTATGGCCACTTACCTCACATCACACAAACCATCCAAGTAAGATTTGGTTTGGTTTGGTTTGGTTTGGTTTGGTTTCTACGATAATCCCATAGATGAGAGAAAAGGCTACAAAACAAGTCTATTTACAATATGGTGTAGGTGCCTACTACAAATACATATATAAAATAGAACTCCAACTGCTCAGAATGGCAGATACATTTCTTTCTCTTAAAGTTCATACTTCCCATTACAAGTTTGTTACAGACACAACATAGTCTCTCAGATAAAGGGGCTTGGTGTATTGCCTGTACAGGTAGCTAGTCTCAGGCTCTTCTAGACTTCTTTAGTTTGATGTAGATGTACAACTCTTTGTTACAGGACTGAGAACTGCTACAAGCACCTTATTATGGTGGTTTGATTCTTCTATTGATACCTGGCTGTTGATGGGCTCCCCATATTCTCAACTGGATGAGTGTAGGTGCATCCAGGGCTAGCTTCTATTGCTGGTGAACATTTACAAAAATGGTCAACCCGTCTTCAGATTATTTGTCCATTCAATACTCTCAAATGCACTGAAACAGATCCTAACCTGTCTGAATTTTTTTAGATGAGGTTTGATATGCATTATTTTGATTGTGATTTTTCAGACTGTTGTCCTCATCTTTATTGTTGCAAGTTGAAATACGTTTTGACCATTGTATCATCTGACCTTCCTCAGGTGTCCTTTGTTTATATGGGAATAGAAATGATTCAGCCTGGGAAATCATTTTTAAAGTTTGTCTGTTTTATCAAACAAGACATTCAAGAAATATGAAGATGTTATTCAAATTCATTTTGTGATGCTTCTTGGATTGATAGGCATGAAATACAATAATATCATTATTTGAATAAATCTTATATTTCATGGCATCCATCCTGACATGACCATTGTTTTTTGCTTCTTGCATCCATTAGTGATGAGTCTAATTAATTGATCAGCCAGAGTATTTCTCCTAAGATTGGCACTGTTGTTGAAAACATCTCATTCAAAAGTATCCAACAAAGGGCGTCAATGTTTGCCATATCACATCTTTTCCTGCATCAGAGAGTGTATTCCTATATTGACATTGTCTGTGCCCATCTCTGAATTCATTCTGAGGCTCATGGTAGTATTGCTTTCATTTCTCCTAACAGTCCTAAGAGTGGTTTGTGATCTGTCACTATGTTGAAATGTTAACAATACAGCATCTAATGAAACTTCTTTACGCCATTTACTAATACAAGGCATTCTTTATCAATTTGTGCATAGTTTTTTCTACTGCTGTTAAAGTGTGGGAAGTGTATGTGATTGGTTTCTCCTCACTGTCATCCATGATGTGTTATATTTCAGCACCAATCCCATATTGTGATGCATCACACACAAAGACTATTTCTTTGGTACTGTCATAGTGTATCAACAGTGTAGCATATATCAACAACTCTTTGGATTTGCAAACATTTAGTCTTGTTCAGCTGTCCAGTTCATATAAGGATGCTAATATAGTTGACAGTCTTGGTAGGAATTTATGGTAATTTATCATACATAAATATGACTTCAACTGGCTGGTATTTTGAGTTCTTGGTACTTCACTTATCACTCATACATTTGCTTTCATTTGTGACCTTGTGTCTACAATACATCACCTCTGGTACAAGGAAAACATTTTTTTCAACCTCAGGCCCATATTTAACAGTCATTTCAAGACTTTTTCCAAGTTCTTTAGGTGTTCTACATCATTTTTGCAACTGACCAAGACGTCATCCAGCTTTACAATCACAAATGTAATCCCAACCAACAAACTTTCGATGACTTGCTGAAAAATGCCTGGACTGGAGGAATTTCCATAGGATAACCTTATGTATGTAAATAGTCTCCTACATATATTTATTGTTGTATATATGTGGCTTTCTTTATCTAGAAACAGTTGTTGGTAGGTGTGACTTAAGTCTAATTTGGTAAAATTATGGCTCCCTCTGCTTTTGGTTAGCAAGACTTCTGTTTTGAGGATGTTTTTATTCAGCTTTGAGGCTTCATTTACTGTAACTTTGTAGTCTCAGCATATTTAAATGCTTCCATTCGTATTCACTTCAGGAACAATGGGTGCAAACCACTCAGAATGTGTCACTGGAACCATTGTATCAACTGCTTGTTTTCACTCAATTTTCCTGACCACTGATTCTTCCAGTGTGTAGGTCAATGATCTGGGTTCAAAATACTTTTGTATTGCACCTTCAGGTACTTGAATATGGGCCGTCACTCCTTTCATAGTGCTTAAATATTCCCAGAATACCTCAAGATATTGGTCTATCACCCATTGTTATTGTTTATCATTTGCCTTTTCTCGGTAGAACATCTGAGTCCAGTCTGGTGTTTAAACAATTTCTACCCAGCAAATTAGGACCTTTGATTGCAACTACTATTACAGGTAACTTATAATGTTGACCTTGATAGTCAATGTCGACCTCCCTAGTTCCCAAAATGTTCAATTTATCTCCTGTATATGTGTTTAATTTTTGTAGTGGTGGGTGGTTTTTCATGACTGCCCATGATGCCTCACTCATTACTGTGACTGTGTCTCCTGTGTCTACCTCTATGGTTATTTGACACCTGAGTTCACCTTCATGTTCATTTTGTTCCTATTTCTGAGCATTGTGACCTGGTATGGTTTTAGCCTGTGTTCTCCTCCATTTGGAATATGGTGCACTATTTTGATTGTTCTTCAGATTCTATGTGTGTTGATAGTAAGGGATGAGTACATCTGCTACAACCCTAGTTTGCATCTGACTGTGCCCCACTCTTATCAGATGGTATCCACTTTGTTCTGACCATCTACTAAAACAGCAATGCATTAAGTGCCCTATTTTCAAATGATGATGTCATTTTGTCCTTTTGGGAATGCACTAGTTTGGCTTATGGTTTTCCCCACAACAGTAGCATTGCCACCTGTTCCTATAAGTTGCTTATTCTCCTGGTCACTTTTCCCCCACCTGTCCATGTACAACACTTCCTGTTTTTCTCCCTCTGGCTGGCTTTCATGACTCAAATCTGTGACATATCTCCAAGTAGCTTCCATCCCTTGAACTACTGCAAAAGCTCTCTTAAATATCAAGTCACTTCTGGATAATATTCTTCTCTGATTGTTTTCCTCATTTATCCCACATATAATTCTGTCTCATATCATTGTCTTTGCAGTTTTTCAATAAATGTTTTGAGGTCTTCCACAAAGTTTGTGACCAGTTTGTTAGTTTTCCTGGCACATGTATAAGATTTATACCACTTGACAACATTTAGTTGAAAGTGATTTTATAAAACTTTCACTATCTCTAAATAATTTTGGGGGGCTAAAAAATCTAATGAGCCCAGAGGTTTTACTCCATATAACACTTAGAAGTATGGATTTTCTTCCTTGTGTATTCTCTGGTGCATCTTCAATGTCATTCACAGTGAAGAAGGTTTCTAATCTTTCCATGTAATGAGAAACTCTTTGGACTGGGTAGATTCCTCTTTTTTCATATGTAGCCATCTTTACTTCAATAAGGAAAATACTTTAAAACAAAATAAAAATGAAATAAAAAAGCATAGTTGATATTCTAAAACTTTCTTCTTATGAGAAGCAACCTCTTAAAAACAGGTATAACAATTTTTTCTTACTTGTTTTTAACCTTCTTAGCTCATTTTCTTTCAGGATTTTCTCCTGTGACATGAGTGTACCTTTGGAACAATAGGAGTTCATATTCTTCGTTGCCACAATTATAATCCCATAGAGAACAGACAAAGTATGGAGAGTTACAAGAGAAGTTTATTTACAACATGGTGTAAGTGTCTACTACAGCTACCTATATAAAGGAGAACAACTCCTTCCACTCAGTATTAAAGATACCACAGTTTCTTTGTTTAATGGCATGTCAATCCTTGTCGGGTTACTATTTAACTCAGAGCTGTAGGATAAGGAGTGGGGAGTAATATTTTTTCCCTGAGTATTAGTCTGAAAGTGAACACAATAGCATGACTGGAGTTTGAACTTGCTTACTATGATATTGCAGTCCAGCACATTAGCCTCTACTCCATAGGGGGTACTCCTCCCTTTCTAAGTAAGATGCACTGCTAGAGAAGTAGAGATGAACTTATCAGTGATATTCTCCTATGGACTCTTAATAAATGGACACCAGTGTTGGCCGACTAGCAAAAAATTACATTAACTCTGTTCAGACACTGGATGCCGTCTAAAAGACCTCCCAAAACAATAGTTTATAGGAACAAATGGCAAGAGAGAGTCAAGGAAATTTGAGTTGTTGGCATACCTTGATAATGGTTATGAAGGAAAGAATTAATAAGAAATAAATTTATATTTTTCTACTAGCATAGTTCCAATCATAAATGACCACAGCATTTCTGTTAAGGGATCTTCATTTCATTCTATTTATTTATATGTTGTGATAATATACAGGGTGATTAAAAAAATATCAATACCTTTATAAAAGTACCTTTATGATATAACTTCAAACAGTCTCCATATGTTTACCATACCTGTTAACACATTCTTGGAATCTTCCACAGCATATAAAAATATGTTAGTATTTTTATGGGAGTATCTTAATCAGAAAAACAGAACTGATATCATGGAGACCATATGGGGAAGATTCTAGTTATGTGTTGACAGAGATAGTGAACAGATGGAGATTTTAAAATTGTTATATCATAAAAGAACTCCCATAGAAATGTTAAACATTTTTTAAAAACACTGTAATTGTAAGTTCTTTATATACCTTGCCAGTGATATGATAAAGACGAGCCCTCATCAGGATCAAGTCTGTGTTGTTTGGTTCCTGGTTTAAGAGCTTATTCAGAATCACCCAGGCTTGGTCAAAACATTTGAGATTTATGAAGCAACTACAACTGCAATGGAAAATTAAAACATACATAAGAATGGCAGCAACATCAATTGAATAATTCATAAAATCCTTTTTCAAAGGTTCAGAAAATTTTTTTAGTCAGCAACCAATCACATTCTAGTCTCTTATCTGTGCATACAAGCTGTCACTAATTTGATCATGATTTGGTTTGGTTTGATTCGGTTTCTTTGTTTAATGACATATCAGCCTTCATGGGTTATTTAATGCCAAAGCCATCATTGTAGAACAGTAGTGATACTATTTAACCCATAGCTGGGGAGATAAGAGGGTTCATATTTTCCCCAAAAGTATTAGTCTGAAAGAGAACATAATAGCCTTATAATGGTTTTATTTGAGATCAGCCCAAAAGAACACTTAACCAACCCACAAATTACATCATTAAAGAACTGCTATGAGCCACACCCTGAAGACAACTTTCCTTTTCTCACTACAACTGCAAACACAAAAACACAAGTAAGCCTGTTTGGAGGTCTAAATTTCCCTTTCTTTCTGCTACTGCCTTTTTGTGCAGCTTTAACTTACATTATCATAAATGAATAGAACAATCATAACTCTCCTGAAAGTTTTTTGAGTATTAGTGGATGGGTTCTCCTCTATCTTCCATTTTAAAGTATCATAATCAACAACTGATGCCCATAAACTTCTGGGATTTAGTTCAAGAGATTTCCATGACTCTTAAAATACTAAAACCAGTTTTGGATAGTATGATCATACATTGTTTTATTTCCTTCCACTTGCCGAATTCTGCAAGCCGCTTCTGTGACTTTAAGACCCAGTTCAAAATAATTCTTCAAAATTGCCAGTATCTCAATATTTCTATCCACCATATAACATCTGAAACAAAAGGTTCAGCCAAACAGTATTGCTAATATATGATACATATACTAATAATATCAATAATATAGTGGTGTCATAGTCTTTAGGCATACACATGAAACAAGCTTTGGAATCTGTAAAAAATAGAAACACTTTTGATGCACCAAAATAGTTTGCTTTCTTATGAGTGACAAATACATGAAATCATTTATTAAATCTGGTAATAAATGTATTGATTTAAGAACAGATGAAAAGGAATTCTTTTAAGTGGAAACCCTTTGAGACTTACCATTTGGCTTTGAAGACAATTTCATCAGGCATTAGATTGGCTGCTTTTATAAAGACTTCTAGTGCATCTTGGTACATTTCCAAATCAAGGTAGACTTGGCCTTGGAAACAATAGAGTTTTGCCAATCGAAATTTGAATACAAAACAAGCCTTAAATAGATGAAATGCTCGTCCATAATCATAAATGGCTGATTGTAAATCTCCCAGGTGAAGACTGACCTCAGCGCGATCTGTCATACAAAAAGGGTCATTAGGATTTAAAGCAACAATTTTGTTATGCTTTCTAAGGCTTCCCACATAATCACCATTTTGTTCATCATGTTTGGCTTTGGTAAGTCTGGAATAAAAGATGCACAGTAAAATTCTATCACGTGGAATTATAGGAAATAGAATTAGAAATCATTTGAATAGGGTATGACCATAAGGAGTAATTGTATATGCACATAGTTTTATGCTACAATATTAATCCCATAGCATTCAGAAACAACAGTGTTTAACAGTTGAAATGATTGTGTCATGTGCTAGCCTCATTTGAGCATCTATTCCTTTGTGTTGTGCCAGCTATGTTGTTTTCCAAGTATACATGAATTTCACATATAAATCTTACAAATGTGAGACAAATTTAATGGGAAATGTCTCCAGTTTACTCTTCTAAACAAATTGACAAAATTGCTTTTAGTTAATAAATTTTGTAAACCTAGGGGTATACAGAATCCAAAGAGCTCAGATTGGCCATTTTTGTTAACAGTTAAGGTTGTCAATGGTGTGTCTGAGCGTTTAACTTCTTCAACCAGAAAATTTCTTAGAAATCTATCTTCACAAATTGGGCTTCTATACCTCTTGTTTTTAGGCTTACAAAAAAAAAGGATGGTTGCATTCTTTTTAAATACCAATTAGAGAAAAAATTACTACAGCAATTTGTAATATTTATTTTTATTCTGTAGAATATGGTTTCTTGTATAATGCAACATTTTTGTTATATGTAAAAAGCATTGAATATATCTTATTTTAAAGGAAAATACGATTTTAAATTTACTACTTATGGAATGTATGAAATGATTTAAGTTTTCAGTTTGTATAATGTATTCTCTTAACATTAACATAATTTTAGAAGATAGTATGAATCCCAGACTTGGGTATCTTCATCAACTTAAGAGCAGAGATTGGCAAAATCTTTGCTCTTAAGTAGATGAAGTAGCTTATTCTATAATGGTTATTGTTGTAAGAAATGGACACAGTGACCCAGGCTCAAATCTTGGATGAGGCTGTTTGCATTTCAGATAGCACTGATACCCTTGGGAGAGGTATGCATCCAACTATTCTCTCTCCAGCTAATATTTGGGCAGAATGGCCTCTTTAACCTTGGTATGGCAACTGGTTTTGGAGAAGGAAAATTCTGAATTCAAACCTGTTAAGCTCCACTTAAAAATGGACCTTGTGTCACATCCTGCTCATGTGGAAGGGTTGGGTAAATACATAAGAATAAAGAATGAGAGGTATGCTAGACATAATAGTCATCATTATAGGTAATGGAATCAGGGACCTGAGTTCAAATCCAGAACAAGACTGTGTTTCACTTTGCACAAATGGCTTTGAGAAAGGCATAAATCCATCTCTTCTCCTTTTAGACTGGATCTTTAGTCTTGGTTAGGCAACTAGTCAAGTAGGAGGAAAAGCTCTGAATTCAAACCAACTTCATTTTGGTTAAAAAGGAAAATGACCTTGTATCACATCTTTCCAGTGGTAGAGGAATTGGGTAAATGTATATTCAAGAGCAAAGACAAAAGTTTCTGTCATGAAAAATTATCCACCTGCTGAGTACATGTGTGTAGGGGTGGGGTCAGTTAAAATGACTTAACACTGTCAATCATTGTAGCAAAAGCAGTCATATATGTCAATTGAACATTTTTGAGAGAAGCCAATTTAGAGTGGCATTATTGTATGTTGCTTTTACTTCATTAATGTGTATTTACCCAACCCCTCTGCATAGGCAGGATGTGATACAAGTTAAGAATTGTAAAAAACTGAAAAGTGCAAAAAAAAAAAATAAATAAATAAAATCTGCTATCTGAATATAAGTCTACTTACAAGGTAAAAGATGTGCTTTGGACAGTGAAGCTTTTGGCACTGGAGCTTGGTTCAAGCTGGGCTTTAAAACTTACCCACACAAAAGGGTCTAAGATACTTTGACATCGCATAATATTGTTGGAACGCTTACACTTCTCAGCATCTTCTATGGCCTCAAAATATCCTTCATGATCATACTACAAGGATAAATAACATTAAAGAACTTAAGTTAACAGTTTTCATCAGAAAGAATCAGAGATTTAAAGGAAAAATAAATTCAATAATTTCTGGATTCAAATACTAATTTTTTGAATTTTGAAAGATTTTATGAAAAAATCCCATACAGAAATTTCATAGTACAATATATAAAGTCTTCACACATACACACACACACACACACACACACACACATATATATATATATATATATATATATGATATTCAAATTATGTTCTCAAAGAGTTCATTACTTAAAGTTTCATATGGATTACACACGAGCTGGGTTTGATATATTTTCTATGAATATTACTTTATGAAAATTGACATGTAGTTGAGAGGGAACCCAATATCTAAGATTCAGAGTGCGGGGCATGAGAGACTAACACTTGCTCTGATTGTAGAATTGTCAAACAGAAAGAAGAGAAAAAGTAGCTAGTTAGCTGTATTTTGTCAAAATACAGTTGACTTACCTATTTTGTATGCCAAAACATTAAAAACAACATATTTCAAATTATGAGTAATTCAATGGTAGTTTCATTGAGAACAGGTACAGCAGAAGTTTTTAATAAAGATTTTTCATCAATTTATTTACATACTAAAAATTGCTTCAACAATTGAATATTTTCTTCATATTAACAAAGGCTGAAGAACAGTGTCTGAAATGTTGTTGACACAACATTAAGAATATAAAGAAGTGGTTCAATTGTGTAAACAATTTCTGTTATGTTAATGAAAAGTTATAGGCAATAAAATTTGTAATTTATTAAACACAAATTATGATAACATTTTTCATTCTCTTACTACAGTTATTAATGAATGCTGTTACACTCTAAGCCAAATCTTATTATGATTCACAAATCTTTTGTCAAGATTAAAAAATAAGATGATATGCAACCACACTGGTTGACTGCTTACTCTACACATGTGGTGGTGGGTAGGTTACGTGAACCCTTTTGACCTTTGGAATGTATCACAAGAAGCACATAAATACAGCAAAATTTCCTCTCTTTTTCACAATAGACAAAGCTGGCCAAAACAAATGACTAGGCCCTGGGCTTGGTCACAAAACATGATGCCCCCATATCCTCAGTTTGTTCACTGATGGACCACAAACACACATGGCTTGACCTAACCCTTTAGGAAACCTCTCATGCAGCATCACTACCTAGCACACATGGCCACTCTCAACTTTATGACTTATTTGCAGATAGAACCCAACAGTTCTGAAAATATCAATGCACAGCACAGCGACTCTAATGCATCTTAGCAAGTGCAGCATAAGGACTTCTTCTCAATGGTCATATAATGTCACAAATCCCCTACACTGTCATGTGCATCTATATTGAGCATTCACTTGCAGTCCTCTTTCTGCATAAACATGTACAGCATAAAATACAGTTGTACCCTCATTCCTGTGTATCACATATAAAACTCCATTATGACTCTATCAACAACCAGGCCAATGCAGAATGTTCAGCCACTTGACAAATTACAATGAGACCAAAAAAACAACTACAAGCCATACTCTAAAAGGTCACCTTCCTTTTTCCATTACCCTAACAAACAAGAATATAAGTCTACCTTCTGAGTGCTAAATTTCTCTTTGAACACTCTTTCTGTGAAACCTTAAGGGCTTCTAAAACAGAACTTTTTACCAAATAGACATTTTGTCTACAGAATTACTTGTATATTCATCATAAATACACCTTCCCTTTTGTTAACCCTTTTTTGTGATCATTCTTTTCTATTCTATTTACCCAGAGTTATATTATCTCAAGTATTCCTAATATAAATAATTTACACGTAATTGTATAGTTTCAAGGATTCCTATCTTACATCAATAACTTGGAAGCCATTATATGGTTTCAAGTAAATAATAATAATATCTATAATAATAATAATCCTAGGTAAACAAGTATAGGATTAATAAACTATTTTTTAAACAATTTTTTTATCAAGTATTCCTATCAAATACAAACAATCTTTAAACAGATCTATTTGACTCATAGATGACACCCTGACAAGAACTACCACTCTGAGTCAGAGTGGATCTGAGAGTAATAGCAATGAACAAGAATTCCATACTCCCAAGAGCTATAGAACTAGTCTTACCACCAGATGTAGTTTAGTTTGTCATCATTCTTTTCTACAAAACCAATGAAATTGCAAATGATACAACATTGTCCTTGTCAGGACAGACTTCTCTTCTCCATTCTCTGTTGCATTCTCTTCTCATTCTCTGTTGCATACACAAGCATGACAATGCTTTTCTATTAAAAGATCAAAATTGATAATTTTAGTAAATGAATAGAAATAAAAATCAAATATTCACATCATAATGTGCAGCTTTTGTAAGTGCTGTTGACACCAGGAAATCCTCTGAGCTGCTGTCGGGTGAAAAGATTCGCAATTCATCACATACATCCTTTTTTTCTTCTTGCTCAGCATCATCATCTTCTTCCTTTGGTGTGGGCAAAAGAGCATTAGCCTCTTCTGTAGATGCAATTGCTGATGTAGTTGCTTTCGCAGATGCTGGTTCTGTTGATAGCTGAACCACTTTAGACTTTTTTGCTTTCCCAGAAACAGAAGACACTAGTCCAACCCAAAAATGGGAGGCTTCTGTTATAGATGGCTTTTGAAAACTGTGCTTTAATATTGGGAAGAACTGATGAACATTAACATTTTCTCTTTCTATTTTTGTAATTGCTGCCTTTGCAGCTTGAACACTTTCAAGTTCTTCCATCTGAAAAATTTAAAATGATTCAAAAATGTAATGTAATCATATAATGATAGCAAAATATCATATAATATAACAAAATGATAACAGTATATCATATTATATAACAAAATTGTAACAGTATTATGTTAAAAAAAATAACACCAGATTATATAAAAATCATAGCAGAATATGTTTTAATAAAATTATATCAGTTTCAGTTTCTCTAATGACATCTCAAACTTTGTAGGTTATTTAATGCCAAAGCCACCTTTAAAGAACAGTGGTGGTGCTATAGATCCCTTAGCTGGGAGGGATAAGAAGGTTCATATTTTTTCAAAGGGTATTAATCTGAAAGTGAACATAATAACTTGACTGGAGTTTGAACTTGATAACTACAATGTCGCAGTTCAGCATGTTAACCACTCCACCATGAGTAATGCTGCACCAAAATTATATCAAAATACCAGGCAAAAATTATAGCAGAATATGATAAAATGATAGTAGAATGTAATATGATATGATTGAATAATAAAATATCATAGAACAAAATTATAGCACAATATATGATGTGTATATATATATATATATATATATATATATATTATATCCTGCTTTCATTTATCAAATCATATTCAGTAGAATTATTGTAGAATATATGATAAAATGATATAAAAAAATAATAGAATATAACATGATAAATGATAACTGCAAATAATAAAATGATTGCAAAATGAAACATGAAATAACAGATTTTGCAAAGATCTTATGAAGATGATGATTTTTCAAGTGTTTTATAGTTTTATCATCATAAAATATAATGATAAAAACCTATAAAAACTTAGTGATTTTCTTTCATTGTTATTCTCATTTTTTGTTTTTGTTTCTTTTTTATTTCCAAAGTTTCTCTGTTGTAATCTACAAATATTTACAGACACATTTTTCGTTTAGTGTCTCTCTCACACAGATATACATGCACACACGTGCACATATATACTCCCTCACCAATGCACAAATCCACAAAAATTATTTGTATCTGTAGAGTTAAAAATCAAATTGTAGAAGATTCAAGAAAAAAATGTAAACAAACATACCTTCACAAAAGAACAAAAGAAGAATTGCATAATACTGTGATTTGATTGATTGATTTTAATGGCATGTCAACCCATCTGGGGTTATTTTATGCCAAGAGGTTAGTGAATTGTGTGCATTGTATGTTTGTATTTACATCTTTTGTGTAGTTTCTTAAGAGGTTTTTGGTTGAGTTAATGTAAGATAACTTTGGGAATAATCAACAAAAAACATTCTTGGGCGTCATAAGCCTGTTTATTCTTTCCAAACTCACTTTCAGGGCTGACTACCGGAAATTTCCGGTGCTACCCCAAAGACTGTAGCTCGCAAGCTTTTTATACATTACAGTTGGGTTTCTTTGTTTAAATGGCATATTAACCTTCATGGGTTATTTAATGCCTAACTCATAGAAGAACAACAGTAATACTATTTAACCCACAGCTGGGAGGTTATGAGGGTACATACCTTTCCCAAGAGTATTAGTTTGAATGTGAATGTATTATTATGACTGGAGTTTGAATTCATTTATTTTGAGGCTGCAGTCCAGCACTTTAGCCATTACACCACAGAGATTCCCCCACAAGAGTTTTTTTGCACAAAGTTATATGATATCAAGTATTCCTATCTAATACAAATAATTTGCAAATGGATCTATGTGACCAATAGAAGGTGCCTGAACAGGTACTACCACTCTGGGTCAGATTGGACTTGGGAGTAATGGCAATGAAGGGTACTCTATATTCCTAGAGCCTTACTACCAAATGTAGTTTAGTGTCATATCCAGGACATCTCTTTTTTGGAGGAGGTCTTAGCCCTCTACAAAGGATGAAGTCAGTATATTCTAAGCTTACAGAAAAGAGCAGACTGTAATTTGGATTAGATATTGTCTTTTTGCAAATGGCTGATGAACAATTTGGTGAATTTTTTATGCTTCATTCTTTAATGATTGATTTGTTTTATTTTATCAACAATGTTTTTTGATTATTGTTAAAGACGGAGAGAGACTTTTGATGCAGTCACACAGAAAAAGGGAGATTAAAAGGTATGAGTTACATTTATAGTTACCTTTTTTATTTGTTGTATTCATCAGTTTTTGCTGGTTTAAAGATTTCAAATAACCTTTAATGCAACCTTGGTTTTTTGTTATCCTGGAAAGGAGCAAAACCGTCTCAAAGCTATAAAGTTGGTACATATAGACGAGTTAGATTTTTTAAATATATTGATGCATATTGTTGTATTTTTTAAAAGCATAATTAAAATGTCTTTTTTCATTTCATTTGCAAAATATCATGATGATTGATTGACTGAAATGGCATGTGAATCTGTCTAGGATTATTTTATGCCTAGAGGTTAGGGAATATATCTATTTACCAACGCCTCCATACAGGCAGAATGTGACACAAGGTCAATTTCTAAGCAGAGCTTAACAGGTTTGAATTCAGAGTTTTCCTTCTCCTAGACTGGTTGTCTAACTGAAGAACCCTGTTTACCCATAGCTGGAGGGTGAATAATTGGATCATAGCCTTCCCAAGTGTAGTAGTGCAATATGAAATGCAATCAGCCTCATTCAGGATTTGAACTCATGTTGCTGTGTCTATGATGGTAACCATTACACCACAGGCACCTCTAGAGGTTAGGGAATGTATGTTCATATCTACATTTTTTGTGTAGTTGTTTCTTAAGAGCTTTTTTTTTGCATACAGTCCTATTAAATAATCTATAGGCTCTAATTATATATTGTAGAAAAAAGGATCTTCACAATCATTTTAAATCAGTAAACTCTGCATAATTATTGTTTGTTTGTTTGAGTTTTATGGCATGTAAACCTTTGTAGGTTATTTAATGCCAAATACATTTTTATACAAATTAACAATTCTATTTCAAACAATTCAATTTAGTATAAGTATAGTTTTTTGTTTACACACAGTTATATGTCAAAACTGTTTTATTTTTAACAATTCAGTTTAGCATACAAAAACAGTTTCATTTCAAACAATTCAGTTTAGCATAAGTATGCAGTTTAAATGTCAAAACAGTTCTATTTCAAGCAATTCAGTTCAGCACAAGTATACAGTTCAGTTCTATTTGACCCATAGATAGGACCCTATCAGGTGTTACCACTCTGGGTCAGAGTGGACCTGGGAGCGATGTTAGTGATGGGGTACTCCACATTCCCCAAAGCCCCAGCATTACTGGAACCTCACTGTCAGACTGTTTAGTGTCACATCGAGGACACTCGTTGGGGATGGGAAGTCTTACCCCTCTGCAGAAAAGCAGTCGGTGTATTCTATAGCCCTAGCCGACTGAACTCTCCATAATTAGTTGCCATATCAATGTTTTAAGAGCCAATGTATCAATGTAGTTCAAAACCATTTTAAACATTATCTCAAACAGATGAATTTAATCCGTAAATGGGACCCTAACAGGTATTACCACTTTGGGTCAGAATGGATTTGAGAGTAATGGCAATGAAGAGGTACTCTACACTCCCCAGATCTCCAGAATTGGAGCTTCACAATCAGATGGCATTTAGTGTTATATTCAGGACACTCCTTTTGGAGGTAGGCTTACTCCTAAACAATGAAATACAGTTGATATATTCTAAACCTCACCAACAGGGTGGATAATTATTTGAAAAACAATATACAGAATAACAAACTAAGTAAATTAAGGAGAATTATGAACTTCCAAGTATATTTTTCTGAATTCACTGTTATAAAGTCTGATATATTTTGTCAATATTTGTCACAATGCATCAGAAATTACAAAAAAAAAAAAAGTTTATTTTATTTACCCAATTTAAACTGACTAAAACATTTTAGGGTAAAATGCTAAATTGCATTCAGTGGTGAAGCTTTGGTTCTGGAATCATGAGAACTGTGGAATCACCCCTTCATTTTTATTACTCTCAGGTCCACTCTGACTCAAAGAGGTATATTTGTCTCTGCTTCCTACCAGACAGGACTTGACACAAGGTCAAGGATCTGAAGGTTGATTATAGTGGGGATTTAGGGGAGGAGAAGGTTGGGCAGAAACTGAGGCTTGAGCCCTGCTGGACTCTGCTGGTCATCGACCCACTTAGTGTAATGTGGGCCGAATGACTCAAAGAGGTAAAACTTGTTAGGCTCTCATCTAGTGGTCAAATACATCTGTTTGAGATAATGTTTAAAATAGTTTTAAAGTACATTAATAGATTGTCTCTTAAAAACATTAATGAGACAACTAATTATGAAGTGTTTACCTGTTTAAAATGATTGTGAAGATACAGTTTTGTAGTTTACAATTGGAACCCATAATTCTTAAACTGATTTCAGCATAAAATAACCCAACAAAGATTGAGATATGATAAAATCAAACATCCAAAAAAAGTACAAGGATTCTGTAAAAGGACATTTGAAGATAATGTGTGGATTTTATGTAAACATAATCCAAGTCAATTGTATGTCAATTTTAAGTGAAATCAGTATTTTGATCTTTTTTCTTCTTCTCCAAATTTGTAGATACTTGACTTCCGTATCCAACTCATATGATTTAAAATAGATAAAGAAGAAACAAGTTTCTGAGCCAACATTTAAATCAAAACAATTAGTCTGGAAGTGTCTATTCATGCAGTATATAAAGTGGTCATTATGCAGACTTGATTTGCCCTCTTTAGTCATTTTGCTATGGTGCCACTTGTGTTTTGTCTCTGTTCAATATCACTGTTATATTTCATCAGTGCTACTTGGCAGATTATTTTATATATTTTTCTCAGTAACAAGTTTTTCCAGTCTCCTATATATAAATTCTCTATTTCTTGTGATGTATTTCTAGTTACACTTTTGTTTTTTATTTATGAATGGCTTCCTTAGCCTGCTTAAGGATGCACAGGGCTTCTCCCATTAATATGACTCCTAGCTCCTTCAGCATAAATCGATCCAGCATCTGAAGGCTCTCAATTGTTAGCTTCTTGTCCGCAAACTTTGTTGCACAAGTCTTTGCGGAGTCAATGAAAAAGTGTTCCCAATCCTCAGGTGTCATGTATCCTGTTTGCAGCGCCATGTCGAATTTGTGAAGATTGTTCATGCAAGTATTCAGTTATGTAGCAAACAGAGTTGCTAAGAGAAGTCTCCTACTATACAGGAGGAGGAAGACTACTTATCGAGCGTCTGAATGTCCACATACGGGCATGTCATTGCATGGGCTGTGACATCTGACTGTCGACATACAGGCACGTCATTGCATGGAGATTATGGCGGAAAGTGCTATTATCATTCTACAGGAATATCTTATTCCTTCTTGTTCAATGTTTATGATATAAAATATATTATAGACAACACTTTATGTCTATTTCCACACCATATAATGACTGGATCTTATCACATGAGGAAAATGCTGGTAGTGGTGGTGCTGCTGCTGTTATTATTACTAATGGTCATTTGGTTCCATTTGGCTATATCTTAATCTTTTCAGCTTGCACTCACAGAATCACATCAAGAGAACTTTAATACATCTGTAAATTTCTTTTTTTCGGGAAGGACTTGTTCACTGAGTGAAGAGCAATGGTTTGCTATTCTGATTCCAGAGAAGTGGATTGTAAAGGTTTTCTTTGGTTCACCTACCTAGAGTATGACAGAAAGGGACAGGGCTACTCTTATTGGCATTGGATTAGCCAAAACATTGTGGGCTTACTGCTGCTATTGTGGTGGGGGAAGAGTCTTCTTTTTTGTAAGTGGGAGAAGGAGGTAAAATTTCGGACTCTTTTCTCAATAACACATCGAAGAGTGAGGATGTACTGGAGATTGGTTGCGACAGAATTTTTTTTTAATGGCCTAGCAGAGAGACAGGTAGTTTTTGAGATGTGCAAGCCTGGAGATTTTTGAGAAGCAGCACATTTTTATGGTCAAGCAGAGAGATGGGTAAGTCTCTGAGATGTGCTGACTAGAAGTTATGAATTTGTTAATTGACTATCTCTTGGAAAAACAAACCATTCAGGTCTAAAGGATCTGTAGATTCCAAACAGAAATAAAGAAGAGAGAAAGAACAATAAAGAAAAAAGAAAAGAGTAAAGAAACTAAAAAAAAAGAAGTCTCTGACTAAACTACAATCTTTCCCTACAGACAACAATGAAAGAAAAAGAAAGAAAGAAAAAAGAAAAGAATAAAGAAACTGAAGAAACAAGAAGTCTCTGACCAAGCTACAAATTTTCCCTACAGACAACACGAACTAAGAAATTTATAGCTAACTCCAGGTAGAAAAGAAAAAGAAAGAGGAGCTGGTTTCACTCAGTTACAGTGAAGTAAGAGACATGTAATTTTTTATACTATTTTTAATGTTACCTTTGTTTTATGTTTGGTTAATGAATAATTTCCTGCATAAGGACTTTTACGCAGCTTCTACCTGTAGTTTGGTTTTGTCCGCTTTATAGAATAAAGCATTTGTAACTTGTGGAATAAGTGTCTCAGTTGTTTTTTTAAGCTCCAACTTATTTATTTTTAGCACTGGGACTGTAACGTTCAGTATTTTGTTTTGTTTTGTTAATTTGTTTTAAAGTTGAATTTTGGTAATGACCCCAAAAATTCCAACACATCTTCAGTGGTGAAAAAACCAACACCCTTAATATTTCTACACTAAAACTACCTTAGGGAGACAATAAATAATTATCTCTCTTAAAGAATGGACATTTCCGTTGGGAGCCTAATGGGGGTGTCTCATGACAGTCCCAGAAACTCATTCTCAATCTCCTTTGCCTCTGTTCTTTAAATAGCAGACATTGTCTTGAATCCTGTCAGGGAACGGTAAAGCCACATGACTACATTTCCCCATCAAGAAATCTTTTCTTCCTTTTTTGTATTCCTTGCACATACTGTTTGTTCACAGAACAATATATGCATATTTCTAGCTGTTGGGACATATATTTGTATATTACAGCAGGTATTTCCTCAGTTTGATATTGTTGGGTGAGTAAAATGGTAATTCCTGTGTATGGAGTGAGTGAGGGAGAGGCTCTCTGTGATTGGATATACTAATCATGGGATGAGCTCAGAAGTCTTGGCGCAAAAATCCAAAATCCAGTCAGACAGATTCCACCAGACATTCCGTGAGGCAGGGACATTAAAAGCTCTCAGAAAGACAGCACCGGTAAGTCCCTTAAACTCAACTTTATACACAGGGAGGACTGTATATTGTTATTAACTGTTTCACATGTTGATTAATAAATTGTTAGAATTAAATGGAGTATTAATTCATTTATTTGTTGCTGTTAGCCTTAGAATAAACGCTATACTAAGACAATAATTTGGTGACTCCCGGCTGAACAAAATTTTTTGGGAATAATACCATAGGTACCAGCACATTTATTTTTGTTGTCTTAAAATTCTTTCAGAAAATTCTTCGATAGAGATTCTAAAAAAACAACAACAAAAAACAAAAAAAACAAGAGAAAGAAAAACTCAAACGAACCGCGTGCTTCCTCTCCTGTCCCCCCCCCCAAAAAAAAGAAGCTATCATGCCTACAACATTTTATGACCTGTCCGCACCCCCTTGTGTAGCTTACTACTAACTCGTTGCAGTTTTTTTTTATTGCCTGGCATTGCTACTCTTCCTATAAATAAATAAAATGGATTTCCCACCTATTTCTTCCGACCCAGAATTATTCATAGCCCAATTGGAATATTTACTGGAATGAAGAGGCATTACATCACAGAAAGAAAAATTCGCGCACGTCGTCCCATTATTACCGGCAGAAATAGCCAAACTGGTCAGGGATATTCTAAACCTGCTGCCATCCACGAACCCTTTTCAAGAATTAAAAAGGGAAATTTTAAGCAGAAAAAAAAATAGCCCATCTTTTATCTGAGGAAAGACTGGGTTATAAAAAACCTTCAGAATTCCTACGGAGGCTAAAAGAATTAGCAGGGACTAACATCAAAACCCCATCATAAAGCACATATTTTTAAGTTAGCTACCTGAAAATGGAAGCAAGTTTTGGCAACCGTTAGTGACGGTCAGTCTTTGGAGAAACTAGTTCAGGTTGCAGACAAAATAGCGGACGTGACTTCAGAAGACGTCCACATTGCTAGTGTAAAAACTAAGGACAGTCGCAACAACACAGAGTCTCTAACTGAGGTAATGCAATGTTGTTTAAAAATTTCCGAGAAGTTGGATACCCTAATAGACATCTTTAAAGATGGTTATGTCTCAGTTTCTCCCGTCCGTGGTCATAATTATTCTACATTCAGGAATGGTCGGAGATATTTCGCACCAAGTAACAGGGGTCGTCAAAAGAGCCCGTCGAACACTAAAAATAAGAAAGAGAATTCCATGTACAATATCTAAAAAAAAAAAAAAAAAATACGGAGATAGAGCACAGACATGTTACCTACCCTGTAATTTTACAAATTCGTGACAAATTAACCTTGCGAGCAGTTAACAAATCTGTCATTAAGACGTACGGTCAGAAATGGATGACGCTGGAGTTAGGGTTAAAACGAGAATTTGTCTGGTTCTATGTTATTGCCTATATAGACAAACCGATTTTAGGTGTTGATTTCATCGACCACTACGGTTTGCTAATAGATGTTAAAAGACGTTGCCTTAGAGACCCTCTCACAAATTTAAGCAGCACCGGAGTAATTCATAACATTGTGGCTCCATGCCCCACTGTAGCAAATGCTTCGTGTGAATCATGTTTCACAGAATCAAGGGTTTCCCAGATATTATGAAACCTAATTCCCTCTCCCCAAAAATGGCATAGTCACAATGTGACTTATCACATAATTACACATGACCCTCTATACATGCAAGATTTAGGTGCTTGCCCATTGAAAAATTTAAATATGCGAGAGAGGAGTTCAACCAGATGATGCAGCTAGGTATTGTTTGTCCCTCTAGCAATAATTGGGCCTCACCGTTACATTTAGTTTCAAAAGGCAGCGGTGCATAGCACGCGTGTGATTACCGTGCGCTTAACGCTATTACTAGATCCGATAGGTACCCAATCCTGCATATTCATGACGTTACCGCTATTATACAGGGTAAATCTAACGACAGCTTCTAAGGTTTTCCTTGAGCTTAGGGAATAAGCAAAAGTCACAGGGAGCAAGGTCTGGACTAGAGGGAGGCTGAGGAACTGTCTTGATGCCCATCTTGTTCAAATAGTCTGTTACAAGGATGGAGTTGTGGACTGGTGCATTGTCCTGGTGGAAATGCTACTGACCCGATTTGAAGAGTGCTGGCCTCTTCCCTAGGAATCTCTTCCTGAGCTCCCTTAAAACCTCAACATAGTATTCCTTGTTAACTGTCTGTCCAGTGGGAACCCAGTGCATGTAGATCATGCCAGTGCTGTCAAAAAAAAAAAAAAAAAAAAAAGGATCATCAAAAGTTTGTGGGTGGATTTGCTCTGTTTGGCCTTTTTGGGTCTGGGAGAGCCAGCATGCTTCCACTGGGAACTCTGTCTCTTGGTCTCTGGGTCATAGCAGTAGATCCAGCTTTTATCGCAGGTCACCAGAGCATTAAGAACTGCGGGATCTGAATTGATCAGCTCGACCACCTCCCTGCTGTCATGACAACGTCTTTCTTTCTGATCTTCTCTGAGCACTCTTGGGACAAACTTTGCGCAAATCTTCCGCATCTTCAGTTCCTCGCGAATAATTGTGTGTATAGTTCCCACACTGACATCAAACTGTGCACTTATTGTCTCTATGGACACACGACTGTCCTTATCCATGAAATTCTATATTTGGCCTATCAACTCTGGTGTTCTGACTTCCTTACTCCTCCCACACCTCTCATCATCCCTAACAGACTCCGTGCCTTCCTTGAATCTCTTATGCCACTCAAAAACTGATGCTCGATTCATGCAAGATGCTCGAAAAGCAGTCTGAAGCATTCCATACGTTTCTCTGGAATTTTTTCCAAGTTTAAAAAATAATTTAATTGGATATCATTCTTCTAAAGTGTCCTCACGTCCAGATTGCATTTTTGAAATTCACCAGCTGTGACAATCAGGCTTTCGTAGGGTGTATTCCAATTCCTGCTGTAGCCGTTCATTTGAACCTGAAATCATGCAAATTGGTCAGTCATCTCATAAGATGTATAGCAATAACATAGTGGATTTTCAAGAGTCTATGACAATTTTAAATGCCTGTACAAAAAAAGAGTTGATTGGCCAAAGGGTTAGGGTTAGGGTTACTATGTTGAGGTTTTAAGGGAGTTCAGGAAGAGATTCCGTCGGAAGAGGCCAGCACTCTTCAAATCGGGTCAGCAGCATTTCCAGCAGGACTATGCACCAGTCTACAACTCCATCCTTGTAACAGACTATTTGACCAAGATGAGCACCAAGACAGTTCCTCAGCCTCCCTATAGTCCAGACCTTGCTCCCTGTGACTTTTGGTTATTCCCTAAGCTCAGAGGCTGTCGTTATGAGACAATTGAGGAGATGAAAGAGGCTGTGACGAAGGTCATTGACACGCTCACACAAGAGGACTTCCATGGGGCCTTCCAGAAGTTGTTGGAACGGTACAACAAGTGCACTGCAGCCGGAGGAGATTACTTCGAAGGGGACTAGAGTTTCATGTGTATCAATAAAAGTGCCCATACGAAAAAAGTCTGGAAACTTATTTAGTGATCCTCGTATTTTCTTTTTCAGTCTTCACAATCTATCTCATCCTGGTGCGAACGCTTCCATCAAACTGATAACAGAGAGATATGTGTGGCCTCGGATGAAGTCGTATATTCGACTGTGGGCAAGTACCTGCGAATAGTATCAAAAGGCTTAAGTTGGAAGACACACGCGGACACCTGTTGATCCTTTCCCGTCTCCAGATGAACGATTCAAACTCGTACATATAGACATTACTCCTTGCGATGAGTATACATACTTGTTGACATACGTCGATCGTTTTCCTCGTTGGTGCGAAGTCCTTCCCATGGCTAACATTGAGGCCCATACTACAGCGAAAACGTTCCTGGCAGGCTGGGTGTCTCGTTTCGGCGTCCCGGCTATAATTACCACTGACAGAGGGCAACAGTTCGAATCAAATTTATTCGGTGAATTGATGAAGCTTTTGGGGAGCAAACGAATCCGCACGATCGCCTATCACCCTGAAATTTAATGGCTTAGTGGAAAGATTTCACCGTAGTCTGAAGTCAGCCTTGAGAGCAATGTTAAACCGATCAAATTGGCTGGAAAATTTACCCTTGGTACTCCTGGGACAACGTACTGCAGTAAAGGAGGGGATCAAATGTTCATCTGCAGAGATGGTATATGGCACCACACTCAGACTGCACAATCTAAGAAGCCAAAATATGTTTCAAAACTATTTGAAATATGTACACATGTTTTTGCGCGGGACCTTGCCAGAACACATTCGTTACAACCATCATATAGAGGATTCTTTAAGATCTTAAAAAGGCATAAAGATATTTCACCATATCCATTAATAATGGTGCGCAGAACATTTCTCTGGATAGTTTGAAACCAGCCTTTTTAGACACCGCATGTGTGAGCCCACAAATACCATTTCCATCTCCAGGAGTAACGAATAAACCAAAGCAGTGACAAGATATGGCCGACATGTTCGGTATCCCAGACATTTATATTGTTAAAAAAATTTTTTTTCTCTCTCTACCACTGTCAGCTTCAATGTATATCTTATGTATTTGAATTTCAGAGACTTTTTGATGTATTTTTCCTCTATGCTCTGCAACTTGGAAGGGAGTTAGTATTGGGTTAGTAAAATGGTAATTCCTGTGTATGGAGTGAGTGAGGGAGAGGCTCTCTGTGATTGGATATACTAATCACGTGATGAGCCCAGAAGTCTTGGCGCAAAAATCCGAAATCCAGTCAGACAGATTCCATCAGACGTTCCGTGAGGTGGGGACATTAAAATATTTGGTATCTTAGTGTTGTCTTTCTGACAACCCTAAGATACCAGATATTTTCTTCAGAGCAACGGTAAGTCCCTCAAACTTAACTTTACACACAGGGAGGACTGTATATTATTATTAATTATTTCACGTGTTGATTAATAAATTGTTAAAATTAAACGAAGTATTAATTCATTTATTTGTTGCTGTTAGCCTTAGAATAAATACTATACAGACACAATAATATTTTGTATCAGTACCTAAATGGTATTTTAATAAGCGCCCAGTAATTCATTTTAAAGCTAAAACATCTTTAACAGAATAAGTACTGCAATAAAAATACTTACCCGACAAACGCCGGGTGAAAGTGAAAATGAAGAGGTTCAGCTTCGAGTAACATCTACCCTCTTGTCTAAAAGGGTTGCGGTTTGGTTAACTGCCTGATGCCTGAAATCCCCCCCCCTAAAGAGGAATGCCAACTGAGCTAAGCAATTTTTGGCCGAGCCCATCTATACGTGTGTGGTGGTGGGAGGTCTTTGCTTTAAAAACGACCTTGAGTCAAATCCTGGTTATAACAAGGGGTTGGTCAGTTTAAAATAATTACTTTAATGAAATATAAACGTAAAGAGTAACAGATTAAAGGGAAATAACTTTTTTGTTTACATTTCAGGTGAATAAAATCTTAATTTTTTTCCCTTGTATTTTTACAGGTGTATATTTTTAAGCTTTTATTATTACTTTCTGAAACAATTGAATTTTTTCTTGTTCTTTGTCCAAGCAATGAAATATTTGGGAAATGTTAACTTACAGAAACACACGCACACAAACAAACGAACATAAAAACTGCACCCATTCACTCGTACAAGTGACATTACTTTATTTCATTTTTTACTAAAAACTTATATTTGTGCAAGATATATACAAAATGATAAATTGGAAATATTCTTCAGTATCGAAAGCCAAACAAAGAAAACCAATAAAGTATTTTTTAAAGTTTAAAAACAAAAACGTGTTTCAGTTCCAATGCGAGACATTTTTAAAAGCTAGTGTTTTTTAAAAAATAAATGTCCTTTTACGCCACCTACATAAAAATGTACCAATTTAATTTAGTAATACTTACATCAAAGATCTTTTAACTCCAAAAGCAAATTCCGACTAATAAAGATTTCTTTTTAAATACCATTTTTTTAGCTTGACAGTACCGTCTTGACTTTTTGTTACCATGGAAACATATGAAAACCGGTGTCATGGCTATGAAGTAGTGGATAAAAATAAATTCCTGCTCGGAGTTAAGATTGTTTTATCAAGACAACTTTTTCGTGTTTAAAGTGTATAATTATAGATACATTAAGCTATTGATACGATAATTGTAGAAAATTTTAATTTTTAGATAATTAAATGAATTTTTAAAAAAATTAGGGTTTGTCACAAATTTAAATTATTTTTTATTGCTACAATTTTTAGAATGGAAAAATATCTCCTAAACAATTATCATTTTTTTTCATGCTTGATATTACTGAGATTCTAATTCATCATTATTCGTAGGAGAAACTAAAAAATGGCAATATATCTTTATTTCAATTTATTTTATTTTGTACATACACATGGGATTACTTTTCTTCTCAAGCATTTTATTTTATTTCTATTTTTTAATTTACAATAATAATAATAATAATAATAATAATAAGATAGTAATATTATAAACACCAACCAGAACCAATAACAGGAGCAGAAGGAGCTACTATTCTCTGGGACTTTGCTCTCAAAACTGATTGAAAAATAAAGAGCAACAGACCATGGTTGGTTGGGGTTTATGGCATATCAACTGTAGAAGGTCATTTAATGCCAAATATGATTTGTAAATCAATAGTTTGTAGGTAACATTTAAAAAAAGCCAGAGCTCATTTGTTTGTACAAAGTTAAATGGTTTCAAATAGGGGTATTCAACATTACCAGTTCAATTTAACACCAATCATTCATTTGCACACACTGTTATTTGACCCATAGATGGGACTCTAACAGGTATTACCACTTCATGTCAGAGTGGACCAAGGAGTAATGGCAATTAAGGAGTACTCTACATTCCCCAAAGTTCCAGGACTGAAGCCTCACCATCATTATGTAGTCAGTATATTCTACATCCTCAGCTGACTGGGCTGAACAATTGACAAGCTATAGTATTAAGGCCTATAAAAGAAAAAAATATGCATCCTTATTGATATGATATGGTCAACAGATAATAACATATCAGTCAAAGAATATAATAAAATAAGTAAATACAAAGACCAGGAAATAGAAATAAAAAATGTAACACCTTAAAATTACTACTATGCAAGTAATAGTGAGAGTCCAGGGTATGATAAAAAACGAGACAGATAAACATATTAACAAGATATCTAGCAGTCCTAGCCTTTATGAAATACAAAAAATTGCACTTTGCAGAACTGCTCATCTCCTTAGGAAAGTCCTCTCAATGGGACTGAAAAATATCTCCCAAAAGAGTCAGCAAAAAACATAAATATATAGAATACATATAATCACTATCTTTCCTCATCCTAGGTTTTGGGTGAAGACCCAGTGAAGGATTGTAAGAAACCAAAAAATAAAACTGAAAATTAGAAAAAAGAATATTCACCTATTCCTCTATTCAGCAAACTGGCAGGAAAGGAATACAAGAGGGGCCATAATTTGATGGTAAAGAAGATCCATTTAGAAGCGGCAAGAGATCAATATTTGACCCGGCTGACAAATGGTATATGAACAAACCAGAATTTGTCTTAGAAAACGAGATACATGAAATTCTCTAGGACTTTAAGATACTAACAGATCATCAAATTCTGACCAAAAGTCTAGACCTAGTGTTAATCTGCTTGATGAAAAGTTCTTTTCTTCGGGTTAATTTTCAATGGATCACTTTTCTCACCCAGTCTATTCTTATATTCCTTTTGTGCTAGTTTGCCACATTCACTTATTATCTGATTAACCATGTAGCAATACAATAATTATCTCCCTTAGATATGTCTAATGTTGCTTCATAGGAAGTCTCATAATAGTTTCAGAAACCTACTCTCTATCTTGCCTTTGGTTTTTGACCAGTAGAGACAGTGCCTCTGACTCCTACCAGTGAACAGCAAAGCCACATGGCTATCTTATCTGATTAAGTAAACCTTTTCTTGTATTTTGAACCACTTACTGCTTGTTCATGGAATAGAATGTATATGGTTTTAGCAGTTGGGACATGTTTGTGTTTTCTTTCTTTTTAATGCCACTTGTAAGTATATTGTGTTTATAAAATGTTAAATGTTCTTGTATGTACAACTGAGTTTATCTGGTCTTTCCTTCTGCTGGTTTCAGTGTTTGCATATCACAGATATATTAATATTACATCTTTTCACCCATCAAGCCTCTAATAATCTTTCCAGTTCAATTACCATATAACCTACACTTACTATTCTTTTGTGTATAATAAATTTTTACTTTAATATAATTAGTTCTTCTATCATCATTATTTCGCTCCTAATGAGTTTTTCATGCAAGCATTAGGAGGTGCCCGTGGTGTAATGGTTATCGTCTTAGGAAATGGACACAGCGACACGAGTTCAAATCCTGGACAAGACTGATTGCATTTCACATAGCACTAATACCCTTGGGAAAGGTATGAATCCAATTATTCTCCCTCCAGCTATGGGTAAATAGTAGGGCAGACTGGGTTCTTCAGCCTTGGTGAGGCAACTAGTCTAGGAGAAGGAAAACTCTGAATTCAAACCTGTTAAACTCCGCTTAAAAACTGACCTTGTGTCATATCCTACCCAAGCGAAGGGGTTGGTAAATATGATTAACTGGTGGACTTTCACTGGAGTTTGAGTGATTGCAAGTCTCCTCAGGTCTCCAGAGCTCTCCTCAGTATTCTAGCTGATTTTAGCAATGCTATAATCTGGATAATTTTGATCCCCCCCACTAATTTCCAGTCCTTTCTCTAGGCTCCTGGGGACTGTTTCAAGCACACCAATTCAATTGGTATAATGTTGACCATCAGGTTCCACAGCTTTTTTACTTCTCTGGCAAGGTCAAAGTATCTGTCTACCTTTTTGCTTATTATCATTATCATTATTATTATTAAAAACAACAGAATCAACAAAATAAATCTGTTGATCACAAAAATAAATAAATAAAATAAACTTTTGGTTGTGATGAGTACTGTTCTCCAGAGCGAATATATGTTGTTAGTTATTTAGATACAAAATTTCTCTTTTTTTCAAGTCTTGGTAAAGATTTGGTTTGTTTAGCAAAATTCAGAGTACTTTGGATAAAATTTCATTGCTTTAAAAAATAAAATAAATAAAAATATTACCCATCTTTTCAAAAATTCCAAAAACAAACATTACATTTTTTCTTACATTTTAAAAGATTTTTATTGAATAGTCTTTTGGTCAGAAATTTTTTTTTAAGTACCAAATTACCAGTGTATAAAGTGAAAACCAGTGTTAAAATTGGATAAAAGAAAGTACAAGTATGTCAATTATCTTATGAAAAAAATATTACGTTTACACTCGATTGTAATGCTATGCATTATAATCGAGTGTAAAGGGTAATATTTTCTTCATTAGATAATTGACATACTTGTACTTTCTTTTAATAAAACTGTATATGCGGATAGATTTTATGAATAAAAGAATATTCTCGCTGTCCGTTGCAAATATGTAGATGACAAAATAATTTTTACTTTTAAACGTCGATTACTACGCTAAATCGTAACTAATCAGCAATAAAAAAAAAAAATCAAATAAACAAGGACTATAACTCTTTCTTTTACGTTTTAATTATTTCCCTTGAATTAGTGACTAAAAACAACCATCGTTTTATTTAGCTGGTTTGGTTTATGTGTTCAACGGTATATCAACTAGTTATGGGTTATTTTATGCCAAACTTTGATTTATTTTTAAACGTTTGATTCTGACCATAACTATATTGTCAATGTTCCATTACATTTTTTCAATATCGCACTTTTTAAAAAAAATAGAGTTTATCATAACAAGCCTTCCTATCTTATACAAAATATTTACACACAGTTGTATGGTTTTAAGGATTCCTATCTGACATCAATAGTTTGCAAGAAATCACATGTTTTCAGGTAAATAATAATAATAATAATAATAATAAAGAGGACGTGTGGAGACCATCCAAACTATTGTATTATTGAGATCGGCCAGAATACTGAGAAGTGTCCTAGAGACTCAAGGAGACTTGCTGTAATTTAAACTCCGGTGAAAGACCATCAGCTAACGCTGATATGAAAAACTCTTAAGGAATAATAATAATAATAATAATAATAATAATAATAATAATAGTAATAATTCGCCATTATCATTGGCTTTGTGGGTAGAGTATTCGCCAATGGCCCGGGAGACCTGGGTTCAATTCCAGGTCGCGTCATACCAAAGACTTTAAAAATGGTATTTGATACCTCCTTGCTTAACACTCAGCAATATAAGGTACGTATCAAGGGTAAAGTGGAGCAATCCAGGGAAAGGAGTAGCGTCCTCCTCTACACCTCAGTGTAGTAGCTATTGAAAAGGGAGCCTTCTGGTCGCCCTCGACTACGGTCGCCAACTTTACTTATTTTACTATTTGTGAAAGCGATGATTCCACCCAATAACTTACTTAGGAAATGCACAGGCTGATACAAACTTACTAAATTGCTAGAAAAGATCAACCATCAAATGTACGTGGACGACATCAAAATGTTTGCCAAAAATGGAAAAGAAGATAGTGTTGATACATCATTACAATGACTACAGAAAAAAGTGCAAAGGAAGACTGATTACAGCGAACAGAAGCAATACAGACAACACAAGCATCAAAGGATAAAAAAATAACCAGAAAACAAAAATGGGAAGAAAACAAGTGAATGGACATTTCAAGTGATAAACAAGCGAAATCTCACAAGAGAAAACTTGGATATGGGTAAGAACGGGAAACCTTAAGAGAAAAACTGAATCTCTTCTGATGGCAGCATAAAACAACACCATAAGGACTATGTCAAAGCTAGAATAGACAAGATGCAACAAAATACAAATGTAGATTTTGTAGTGATAGAGATGAAACGGTCAATCATATAATAAGTGAATGCTGTAAATTAGCGCAAAATAACTATAATACGAGACACAACTGGTGGGGGGTGATCGTCTGGGAATTGTGCAAGAAGTTTAAATTTGACCATAGGGACAAATGGTATATGCCCAACCCAGAATCCATCCTGGAAAATGAGACTTCTCTGGGATTTTAAGATACAAACGGATCACCTAATCTCAGCAAGACGACCAGACCTAGTGATAGTAAAAAAAATAAAAATATAATAAAATAAAAAAAGAAAAAAAAAAAGAAAAGACAATCTACCGAATAGTGGATGTTGCTGTCCCGGCTGACCAGGTAAAACTGAGAAAACAAAAAGAGAGATAAGTACCTAGACCTTGTAAGAGATTAAAAAATAACAACTATGGAACATGAAAGTGAGTGTGATACCAATTGTTATTGGTGTACTCGGTACAGTCACTAAAGGCTTGGTACAGGGACTGAAAGGCTTGGAAATAAGAGCACGAGTGGATACCATCTAAACTACAACATTACTAAGATTGGCCAAAATACCTAGAAGAGTCCTGGAGACCAGAGGAGACTTGTTTTTACTCAACTTCCAGTGAGAAGCCATTAGCTAACGCTGGTGTGAAAAATAATAATAATAACAATATGTTAAAGCAAAATTAGATAAGACGCAACAAAATAGCAAGTGTAGGTTATGTGATGATTGAGACGAAACAATCAATCATATAATAAGCGAATGCAGTAAATTAGCGCAAAAAGAGTACAAGATTAGACATTACTGGGTGGGGAAGGTAATCCACTGGGAATTGTGCAAGAAGTTTGAATTTGACCATAGGAACAAGTGGTATATGCATAACGTGCAATCGGTCCTGAAAAATGAAACTCACAAACTTCTCTGGGATTTTGAGATACAAACGGGTCACCAAAGTTCGGCCAGACGACCAGACCAAATGAGAATCAACAAAAAATGAAAAAAGAAAAGAAAAAAAAAGTATAAACTGCATCTAGTCATGAGGCTCCAGTTCTGAAGACCTAGGATATGCGGTACCCCTTCATTGCCATTACTCATCTTGAGTCCACTCTAACCCGAAGTGGTTGTACCTGTTAGGGTCCCACCTAGAGGTCAAATAGATCAGTTTGTAAATTATTTGTATGCGATAACAATACTTGATATCGTATAATCGAATGCAAAACTTTGAAGAAACTACACAAAAAATTAAATATAAACGTACAATGTACGTAATTAACAAATCTCTAGTCATAAAAGAACCCAAGATGTTTCTATATTTAATGGCACATCAAACTTTGTGAGTTATCTAATGCCAAAGCCATGCTTGTTGAAAGACAGGTTGCCATTGAAATTAAAAAAATCAATTAATCAAATTATCTTCAGCCATATTTTTGAAACTTCATAATTTCGTCCTCTAAGAACATTTTTATCTTTAAGGATTTGATATTTCTACGAAGACAACTCCTAAAATAAATGTTTATATCTGAAAGTATAATATCTGGTGAATACAGAAGATGAGTGGAAGCTAAACTGTAACAATTTGATTTGGTTTTAATGGCATATCAACCTTCTTAGGTTATCTAATGCCAAATCCATCCTTCCAGAAGGACAGTAGTAGTACTATTTAACCCCTAGCTGAGATGATAAGGGGGTTCATACCTTTCCCAAGGGTATTTGTGCGAAAGTGAATGTAATAGCACGGCTGGAGTTCGAACTCGCTTGCTACGATTCTGCAGTTCAGCGCTGTAACCATTACACCAAGAAGATACTCCTGAAACAATTTTTAAATGGTAACTAAAAAAAAATCTAGTATTGTGTTAATGGAATATTACATCCTTGTAGAGAAGAGGAAAATCTCGTATTTTGGTTTGGCGGGAATTTAATTCAACACTGAATTTCACCCAATCAGGATGACTTATACTATTCAGCCCGGATCTTCATTTCCGGCTAGCAAAACGGGTGAGCGGCCAAACCCAGTCTCTTCAGCGTCAGACAGCGACCAGAACAGACGTTTGTCTGGTCGTCCCTGCTTAGCTATGCTTTTTAGCTAGACAAGCCACCGAGTGTGGACATCTCACTGTGGCTTTAACACTAGCAGCAGCAACATGGACACTCAACGAGGGAAGCATCTAATTTATGGATTTCTTACAAGGAATCCCAGTTGAATATGAATTGGATGCATTCAGCATGCCTTCCACAGGCACCACTTCATGTCACCCCAAAAATTGGCTATGTCCGACCGAGCGTAACTCCGCTCTCGACACACTAGCTACCATTTCACCTCTGGCCCACATTAATGGAGATAATGCATACTCTCCTCCAAATACCAGATACAAAACTACACGGTGACTTTAAATACATCCCTCACACGTCCAGCAACACGCTGCCATCTCAACATCCCGCTAAGCCATTTCGTCTCCAACACTAACAAGCCTAAACTCCACGAGTCTTGCAGCACCAAAAGCAAACCATATTCAAAGCTGCAAATAAAGACTGTCTTTGTTGTGTTGTTAAAGAAAAGTTTCGTAATTCATTTGTGTTGCCTAAAAAATATAGTGTTAGGGAAATAAACAATTTTCCGAACCGCTATACCCTCTTAATTCTTGATAGTTTCTGTTGATAGCTGGATTTAATTAGCTGCAGTACTAGATCGTATAAATCGTTTAGTTCTCCAAAGAAGCTCGAGTAGAACACTCCTCTTGAGTCCCACCATATACAGAGCCCTACAGGGGAGTAAGATCCCCTCTCCCCAAAGAGGGGTTTCCTGAGTATGACAGTAACCTGCAGCTAAATTAAGAAATTCTAGACAGATATAAATAATGACTGTTTCTTTGATGTTAATATCTTATATTTTCATTCATTAACTGTATTCGAATATATGAGAATTACGTGTATATTTTTATTTTAAGTACACAATAAATAATTATATCCATTAGAGATGGGTATGTCCGTTGGGAGCTTCGTGGCCATATGACAGTTCAGAAACACATTCTCGATAACTTTTGTCTCTATTCTTAGAACAGGAGACCTTGTCTCGAACCCTGCTGGGAATGATGTACCCATGTGGCCAAGTAAGCCTTTTTTTCTATTTTGTATCACTTTCACGTTCTGCTTGATTATGAAACAATATACGCAAAGTCCAGTCAGATGGGACTGTAGAATATGCCAACTGCATCTCTGCAGAGGAGTAAGACACCCCCGACGAGTGTCTTGAATATGAAACTAAACTGCATCTGAGAGTGAGGCTCCAGTCCAGGAGCTTTAGAAAATGTGGATTACCCCTTCATTGCCATTATTCTCAAGTCCACTCTGACCCGGAGTGAAAGTATTTGTTAGGGTCCCATCTATGGATCAAATAGAATTTTAAACCATTTACTATATATACTGTACCATTTAACTGTGTGCAAATAATTAAAAAAATTGTTTGATAGCAATACTTGAAACCATTTAACTTTGTGCAAATAAATGAGCCGTGGCTCGTTTAAAAAATTATCTACAAACTATTCATTTACAAATCATATATATTTAATATATATGTATATATATATAATGCTTTCCCCTCACACCTTATGTCCCTATTCGTCCACACGCATCCCCACTCTCTTCCAGATGGCCATCTCTAGTCAGAATCGGAGCTAACTGGAATCATCTCCAAATGTCGTTTGTCTTGTTGGACATTTCAACCTGTAATCGAACCTCTACCTGCGACGTTGTGTTTTCTGATCTCAGGCAGGCACTCAATCAAACCAAACGTCTGAACTGAGACTCGAAATCAAAGGGGTGAATGGCGGTTATAAAGAATTGTTCTTTAATAGAAGCACACAAGACTGGCTAACAATTATAACAAAAGTTTTGTATTGAAATGAAATTACAATGTTAAAAAACCCCGCCCATCCTGCTGCTAGAGTGATGTTAGGCTGACACTTATGTCGTAAATATTTCTGCGGTCTAAGAAGAGTTAAGATGTAGTTCTGTCAGGGTCGGTCCAGGGGTCTTCTCAATACGACGTGACTTCTAGCAGTAATTGCCAAGATCTCTCTCAAGACTGCAAAGGTCTTAGCTTATATACAAATAATTATGTGGTAAGGGGTCTGAGAGGTTCGGGACTACATTGATTCCCAGGTAACTTATTCTTCCACAATTTTAATTAGTTAGTAATTAAGTCTGCATTTTGCTGACTTAAGCAATTTCATTCTCAAGTAATTTCATTCTTAGTAATGGTCGGAGGTTTACTCCGCCCCTTTTTACTCCAACTTCCTTCAGACTTTACCTAATACTAATACCTGACAAAAGTGGGATACATGAGGAACCTTTTCTCCTACCCTCTTAGTAATCGATTCTGATCCCTTCTCTTATCATATTTACCAACCCCTCCGCTTGGGCAGGATATGACACAAGGTCAGTTTTTAAGCGGAGTTTAACAGGTTTGAATTCAGAGTTTTCCTTCTCCTAGACTAGTTGCCTTACCAAGGCTGAAGAACCTAGTCTGCCCTACTATTTACCCATAGCTGGAGGGAAAATAATTGGATTCATACCTTTCCCAAGGGTATTAGTGCTATGTGAAATGCAATTAGTCTCGTCCAGGATTTGAACTCGTGTCGCCGTGTCCATTTCCTACGACGATAACCATTACACCACGTGATCCCTTCTCTTATGGCCGTTAGCATTGTCTTTATGATAAATGCCATGTCTATGTGCGTAGACAAAAAGGCGGTCGATATATCGGGAAATCAATATTACCTTTATCAAGATTCTTTGCAAACAAAGGGACATTGTTTAAAATAAACCAGATAACCAGACTTTTTGTCCTCATCTTGGTAGATTGTTTTTTTTTTTGTGTTGTTTCTTCTTTCACTTCATTTCGGCCAAATTTCACTTCTGTCCTTCTTCAGGTGATTTACCGCGACCTCGGATCACCTGAAGAAGGCCAGAGGTGAAATTTGGCCGAAACGTAGAGAAAGAAGAAACAAAAAAACAAAACAAAAAAAAAACAAACCTACCAAGATGAGGACAAAAAGTCCGCAATAAACAAAAAACTAATTCTCAGATTAAGAAGGGGGTGTCCTCGTGGTGTAATGGTTAAAGCGATGGACTGCGGAATCGTAGTAAGCGAGTTCGTACTCCAGTCGCGCTATTATGTTCACTTTCGGGCAAATACCCTTGGGAAAGGTATGAACCCCCTCATCCTCCCCGCTATGGGTTAAATAGTACCATTACTGTTCTTCTAGGAGAATGGCTTTGGCATTAAATAACCTACAAAGGTTGATATGCCATTAAACAAAGAAACCAACCAAACCAACCATCAGATTAAGAAGCCTCATCTCAAAAATGATTCCAATTAAAGACAGATATATCTCATCAGGCCAAAAAGGTATTAAAATTCTTTTATCTAGCAAAACAATATTTTCGTTTATCATGGGATTTCCCGGGGTCGAAAATTAAGGACTCCCAGCCAGAGACGGTTCAGACACCTCAGTATGATTGACGAGGCATGTCATCCGCGTACGGTCACTTTCTGCTACAAGTGAGATCACTCCAAGAAATCTGTTTAGAATTTATCAAGTCCCAGTTCTTGCTTTTCCTAAATACACTTATCAGGAAAAGAATAACACAACTCTCAGTCGCACTTAATTCAATATGCACGCAGAGGTCTGTTGACCCTGTCAACTTTTGTTTATTATTTTTCTCAAATCTCCATTTCCACAGGTAGGCGTCCGCACTTTCCTTGACCCCCCCAATGATTTACGAGTCACACGAGAGCCATTCTTATATTTTGCTCAAACTTTGTTTTCGCTTTAGTTCTCGATTAACTCTTTCAACCTTCTTAACTTTCTATTAAGCCTCCTCAAACTTTTGCGCCTCGAGTTATTATATCACATATACAAGATTCGGCATTAAATAACCCACAAGGGTTGATATGTCATAAAACACAACCAACCAACCATATGTGTATATTTCTAGCTTTTGGGACACGTGTGTCTATGCTTTCTTCTTAATACCATTGGTATGCATATCATGGGAGTAAAAGATGTTATGTTATTGAATGTACAAACGTGGTCTCTCTTCCATTGTGTTCAGCGTTAGTATAGCACAGATACATTAATACTAATATTGGTCCTTGGTAAATTAGGATTTGACTAAATATCTTCTGTACCACCCTGTATTTCCAATACCCACAACACACTTTTCTTAGTCTGTAAACAAAGGCTCTCCTGTAAGAATATTTGCATACCAACCACTGTAAATACCTGGAGAATATCGGAGGGTGTTGCGGCTGAAACGCTATGACTATAAGAAATAAGATGAGGACATTAATCTAAGTGAATCAGTGTATAATAATAATTGCTTAGCGTTCAAACTTGTGATTGATCAAATTGCAATTTATTTTAAGTTATAATTTTTTTCAGCATCATATTTATCATTCATTCTCCAAATGTCTCATATTTTTGTCAGATTTTCATCGCATAACTCATGGACAGATTGACCTATAGCCACGAAATTTCATGTGATTACTCCAAAGCATGTTTTTTGCAAATTAGTTTTTGAAAATTCCGAAACTTTTAAAGTTTTAGTTAGGATTTCGATTTACAATATAATTCTAAACTAGACCTTCATTTTGTGCCCTTCAAGTTGGCTAATTCGAATCTTTTTGTTAAACCATATAAAGAAGCCATTTATCAGTAAATTTTGTGTCTATCTAGTTTGCAAGACTGAACCTTTATCTTTTTGTTTAACCGTATAAAGTAGATATCTGGTTGAAATGTTTTCTCGTATGAAACGATAGTTTCGTCTTGTTTTGTTATTTTTTAATGATTTTTTTCCTTATGAATTACTTCCAGTCAGTGGAAAATCGTGACTTGAAAAACCCTTCAGAGCTTAGATTTCTAGTTCCCTGGGAATCATAAACGTTAACCTCTCGATGATATTAACTTCTGTGTCTTAACAAAACTTTAGTTCATTGTTATGCATGTGTTTATTGCTACTATAAAAAGCAGAGCAATTAGATTTATGGTCTGTTTACGTAGATTAAAAAATCCTATACATAAAGCGGGTTTTTGTAATTTGATAGAATTTTCAAAGGTTTTCTTAATTGCTTCATATTTGCGAATAGATTCTTGTGCAGCCAAGAATTAAGAAGTAATGAACGACGCAAATGGACGTAAATGGTGGTTATTTAATTCCGAAGTTAATGGGTTTCCGGTTAACTTAAAAAAGATCGTACATAATGGCGTAGATATGAGATGCGATTTAACAGATTTAGTCGCTTAGAAGGGATCGACTGAACTTGCTTAATATACAATAAACTTCTAAAGTTTGAGAGCCACACGAAAAACAAATATTGACTCCCGTTGTATTGTAATGACGTAACCTACCGGCGACTCAAATCAAATAATCCTCATTGAAAATACAGCGTCACCTGTGACGTCAGCTAACGGCGATTTTTTTTCTTTTCACTCCAACTGGAAACGAGAACAACAACATCGTTGTCCCTATGTGATGAGTGAATTTCTGTATCAATACAAGGACTATTTTTGAAATGAATTAATTCCGCTGATTATATTTGAATTAGGTTATAATAACTAAAGAAAATACGTAGCATTTAAAAGCCTCCCTCGGTAGTATAATAAGATATTTCATTATCACTTATATTTAAAAAGAGAGATTTTTACTACAGTAGATATTTACCGCCGAAACCATTTATGTGTTTGTCCCTTTTCCCTAATATAAAAGCAATCAATTTCCACCAAAAAAGCGAGCTACGTTCGGCTCCGCACCCGCTGGTACGGGAACAGTCCAACAAAGGCAGACTTGAGGCCGTGAGGCCCTCGGCTTTGGCTGGACCACCTTTGGTTGAGAGAGCTGAATTATTGTCACCTTTCTATAGCACTGCACCCCGTGGTCCAGTTTAAGCTAAAATTAGGCATCCATGCCTGGACTCACAATTTAGACCATGTCCAGCAAGGCTCATCCGACTCACATTGCTTTAAGTGAGCCGATGAATAGCAGGGTTCGAGCCTCGGCTTGTGCCCGATTTCCTCTCCCTTAACCACCACTATAAACCAACGTTTTGGTCATTGACCTTGTGTCAAGTCCTGTTTGATGGGAGGCAATGACAAATAAAACTGCTGAGTGGCCAGGCTTCGGCTCTGCATCGGGACTTCAGATCAAGGACATATTCGAGGCCGAATGATTCCTGGCTTTAAGTGGTTAATGATGTCATCGACAAGCATTGTATAGCACTGGACCCTTTGATCCAGTTTAAGCTATAATCAAGCATCCGTGCCTGGACTCACGTTTGTGTCCAGCTAGGCTCATCAGACTCACATTGCACTAAGTGAGCTGATGACCAGCATAGTCCAGCAGGGTACGAGCTGAGGCTCGTGCCCAACCTCTTCCTCCCTTAAACCCCATTATAAATCGACCTTCGAGTCATTGACCTTGTGTTAAGTCCTGTTTGGTGGGAAGTAGTGATAAATAAGCTAGCTGGGTGGCCAGGGGGCCAGGTTCAGAGTGTAGCACGACCTTGCACTTCGTCGACTCACCTAACTTCTTTTACCAGCACCGAGCTCCTGCGGAGACTTTCACGCTCACTTAAGATCCCGTTCTTCGGTCGACCCTAGCTTGTTAGCTGGAAAGTTCCTTGTTGTCCGCGATCCCACTTTCGTGGTCAATCCTGTTCAAGAGTTGGAACATCTAAGCCTGCTCGTGATCCCACTTAACTGTGCTCGATCCAGCTAGGTGACCTAAAATGAACAGATCCATTGGCAAAGGCGTGCTCGTGTTAGTTCGTTGTATTATATATTGACCCTTGACCGATCCGTCAATCAAAGATGCACCTGTGTAAATAAGCGGAAGAAGAAGCGGAAGTAAGTGAGCGTTATAAAAGAATATCGGCAGATGCCGGCGATCGTTGAGTCAATTGGAGCAGGAAGGCCAGAGTGAGGGCCAGCTTGCAGACTGGGGGTTGTGGCCCTCAGCGAACTCCGGTTGAGCAACCCCAGCCAAGATGTGGAAGAAGTGCTAAATGGGTTCTTGAAGATAACACAGCATGCTATGGTCAAGAGAAGAAGTTGGGTCAGTATAGCAGACTGTCCCTATCTCCACCTATCTCTCACACACCACAGAAACATGAACCCTTTCGAGAATAAAATGTGAGAGATATATTTTTGTAAGGAAGAGTATTCGTTCGTTCATTGAAGTTCGTAAATCAATGTTATGATTATGGCTATACAACAGTATCGATTCCGTTTCCATTGTGGTTTGATTCTACCAGGCAGTTAAACACTTGCAAACTCACGGCTGAAACGCACTCGTGCTAGCTCGCAGCGAATGTCACTTCAGCGGGTGATCCTGCCTTAGAGTGAACACATACTAGGCTTGTAGCTGAACTTGTCCTCTACAGACTCAGTCCAGACTTACAGCCTTACTCTTCCTAACAACGCACCGGCCTGCTGCCATTCCGGACACTTTAGCCTGTTGCTGTACTCGACAACGTTTCAACCTGAACCCGTTTTCCCAGACGACGTTCTAGCCCGTAGTTGAACCAGTTTCTTTCTCCGATGACCACGGTCCTGCTGATCCAGTTATCATCTGGCTGCACGAACACGGCATACAAAACTGTCCTTATTTGGGTAAACACAATCGAAAGTCTTATCTTTACGACTGCGAAACCTTGTTCCAGCCCTGAGATGATCCTGACCAACTTGTCCTACCAGATAACCATTTTTCCAGTCGTTCCAGTCTGAGACGATCCTGGCCTGTCTGTCCTAACCGATACCAATCCCGACCATACTCAACCAGACGACGGAACCAGTAAATCACTTCCAGATTTATTTGTTTGTTGACACGTCATTTTTGTAAAATAAAATTGATGTTTTCTTTGAACTGTCCATCTTCGTGTTTGTCTTCTCATTGTTTTTGCTGTTATCACATTTCTTATCGTAACTTTGTGGATTCGACATTCTTATCGACTCCGCAACAGTTACATAAACATTTTATTTCACAATATTATCCAAATATAAATAAATATGAAATGTAATAAAAAAGAATCGTGTCTGAAGCTATGTTTATTAGGACAAAAATAAACTATGAATGAAATTTTACATTTATGGCATTCAACACATGTGTTCAATTGGTTGAAGCACCTCTAAAATTATTTTGATTTAGTGAAGTTACCCTGTCGTATTTTTTTTTATTGTTTCTGATGCCCTTATAGCGGTTTGATGGGTTAACACTATTGTTTTTAGGCACACAAATGAATTACAAGACTTTGCTTTAAACACACACACAACAACGAAAGTTCTTTATTTGCAGCTTTGAATATTTGGTTTGTTCTTGGTGCTGCAAGACTCGTGGTGTTTAGGCTTGTTGGATGTTTGAGACGAAATGGCTTAGCTAGATGTTGAGATGGCAGCGTGTTGTTGGACGTGTGAGGGAAGTATTCAAAGTCACCGTGTAGTTTTGTGTCGAGAGTGGAGTGGCGCTCGGATCGACATAGTAAATTTTTGGGGTGACCAGAAGTGGTGCCTGTGGAAGGCATGCTGAATGTTTCTAATTTATGTTCCACTGGGATTCCTCGTAAAGAATCCATAAATTAGATGGTTCCCTCGTTGAGTGTCCATGTTGCTACTGCTAGTGTTAAAGCCACAGTGGGATGTCCACACTCGGTGGCTTGTCTAGCTAAAAAGCATCGCTAAGCAGGGACGACCAGAGGCACGTCTGTTCTGGTCGCCGCCTCAAGCTGAAGAGAGTAGTTTTGGCTGCTCACCCGTTTTGCTAGCCGGAAATGAAGGTTCGGGCTGAATGGGATAAGTCATCCTGATTGGGTGAAATTCAGTGTTGAATTAAATACCGCGCCAAAACAAAATACGAGATTTTCCTCTTCTCTACACCCTCGAATCTTACCCTACCAGTCGTACCAAATATGTGTTATGTATAAATCCTAAAAGAGAAAAGTCACGGTTCGATTTTGGTTCCTTTGTTTGATAGCATATCAACCTTTATGGGTTATTTAATGCCAAAGTAATCCTTCTAGAAAAACAGCAGTGGTACTATTTAATCCATAGCTGGTGGGGGTATAAGAGAGTTCATTCTGTTACGTTCCGCTCTCTGGTCAAACAAACGAAAACACGGAATTTATATATAACAATATATATTTATTTTCTCGACGGACGCTTGTGTGAAGTAGGAGCAGTCAGGAGAGGAATTAGAATCGTTCGTCGATGAGGCTCGAACTCTTCGATGTAAGTAGACGATGGCCGAGACAACGCACATAGAGTGACGACGAGGTCAGTTTCGTGAACAGCGGGATCCTTTTTTACTGCCTTCTGTTCAATTCGTCGGCCTTATATTACCTTCAAACTCCCACGCGGAGATATGGACACGCCTCCACGCCTCCGCAATTTCTTCCGATATCTGGCGATCGGGATGTGTCACTTCCGTTATCTTTGGAATGGCCTGTGTGATCGTCATCGAGCGGAAATAACTGTCATGCAGTTCAAAGGTCACTCTCTTCCGGTGCATCACTCTGAAGTGGGACCTTCACCTTGTCCCATATTAACAGCCGAGCACACCTGCGCGATTTCTTTCGATTATTGACCATTGGGATGTGTCACTTCCGCTATCTTCGGAATGGCAGGTGTGATCGTCATCGAGCGGAAATAATTATCATGCAGTTCATAGGTCACTCTCTTCCGGTGCATCACATTTTTTTAAGGCACAGTGAGAATTTTTTTTACCTTGTCTCATATTATGAGCCGAGCTGTATTTTACAATTCCTTTCCCAAGGGGACACGACCACCGAATTATGGTGTCTTGATGTATGAACTAAATCGAGGCAGCATGACATTCATGCAGGGTGGCTGAGATCAACAATCCCTTGGCCTCATTGACCCCAGGCTTTACATGCCTTTACATGCTTCTAGGGCCAAGTTATTTGCTTGGTACCAGAGTCGGTCCATTAGAGGAATGACGACGGGGGTCAAGAATTTTTGTTCCTGCCTCTCGAGGCCCCAATGTAAAACGGCCTTGTGCCATACTCTTACTTGGTGAGATGTTAGATAAATACCCTACCTTTCCCAAGGGTATTAGTCCGAATGTGAACTGGAGTTCAAACTAACTTACTACGATGGGGCAGTCCAGCACTTTAGCCACTACGCCACGGGGTCTATACCTCACCTATATAAGTCTCGTAAAATAATATATGCTAACATGACATTGAATGAGAGGAGTGTGTTTACATTGCAAAAATAATCCTATATAAATATTTACAGAACGTCAAGCTGCTACCGCTGATCAAGAAACTACGGATGTGGAACGGGACCGAAGTCGCATCCACTGGAAAAATGTCGCGTCACGCTACTCAATCTGAAGAACCGAAAAAATACTTGGTTGAGTTTAGTGTTATGAATGAATGCTTGGTTCAGTTGCTAGGGAAACGAACCAGTGAGCAGATTAATCTAATAATGGTGCACAATGACAACATTCCCAAGATCAACTCATAGGTTGAATAGTCTATCAGTTTGATTTGGTTTCTTTGTCTTACGACATATCAACCATCGTGGGTTATTTAATGCCGAAGTGATAATTATAGGACAGTTGTGATACTGTTTAACCCATAGCTAGATGTATAAGGGTTTATATCTTTGCTAAGGATATTAGTCCGAAAGAGAACCTAATAGCGCGACTAGAGCTCGAACTCGCTTACTTCGAGATCACAGTCCGGCATTTTAACTATTACGCCACAGGGACCCCCCATATTCTATCAGAATGAATTTATACCAATTAAACCTGTAGTGTCAGGGGGCTATGGCATTGAACACGTGAAGGTTGCCTTCGTATATTTGTCGTATCTGTATATCGTAACTCCCCGCAACAATTATTTGAGCGAGAGAGGAAAATAATTTGAACACATGTAGCCGAGAAAATGTATTATAGTTCAATTTTCCCCGGTGTTAAACTATATAAGAGAATTCACGACGAATTAACAACATATTTATTGCTTGAGAGAACGTGCGGACGATGACTATGGCGGGGTCGCGCCAAAGCCGTGCGGACGAGCAGACAGGCCAGGAGGCCGAGGCTAAGATGGGCGTTATCTTAGCGCTGCGCAGATAACGAAGCGGTAGCTAAAGGCTAGACCGTGCCATTAGCGCTGCACGGCTTATCGGACTATCGGAACCAAGCGAGGGTTAAGACCGGCTGGTCTTAGAATCCGTCTTCGTGTTTGCCTCCAGGCCGTCTATTTCGACTGGTCATTACTGACCGCCAGAGATGCACCGACCCGCAGAAGGTGACCTCTCATAGACCTTAAAAAGGACCGTAAAAAATGGTTGTTGAATCCACCACTAGAAGTGGCGGTGAGGTGGGTGCAACCACGATAACGTAGGACCCGAGCCTCGTGGAGCCGAGTGGCCCCTGAGAGCGTCCGTGTAGACCTCTGAATTTTCGTTGCCTGAAGCCTTTTTATATGGAAGAAAGGGAACTCCACTTCTGTCGCGCCACGTGGATAGAAAGTTCTTCTACAAAAAATACTTCCATTTTTATAGAATTATTTCTGGTAGAAGTGTTTTGAAAATGTTGATAAATATCAATTTATCCTTTTCTTATCTGTAATGGCCGGTTAAAATCGAAAAAGGGCTTCATCATTTCCGGCCGCGCCCGGATGCTATTTCTCTAGGGCGAAATGTAATCCGATCTGTTGACGTTCGTAGGCCGGTCGCGGCAAACTTAATACAGAAATACTTTATACTGAATACAGAAATGACATGAAATACTAAAAGATTATATTATAGAGAAAAAATTCTATTGTGTTGTCAAAGAGTGTTTAGGCATTAGGTTTGGTTTGGTTTTGTAGGGAACGAATAAATAAATAAAAAAATTTAAAATCAAATTAAAAAAAAAAGAGATAAAAAGAAAACTATTAAATTTGCAGAAACTCCCAGAGGTCTCTAACAGGAAAAGGAGATCACGCATGCGTAAAAGAAAAAAGGCATTCCTCTTGACATAGGGGACCATATTATCTTGCTCTTTCAGGTTGTGACCAGCAGATTGATAACCTCGTGCTGGCGTGTCTGGGCACCACGCATACGTCTTTGGACGTAGCGTCGGTTAGTCCCTTTCACCCAGTGGCAGCCCTCTCTCGGTCAACATTTGCTGAAATATACAAGACCCACTACTGAACTATAAACTAAACCTTACCTGACTTTGACAAAACTTCCAAAAGAAAACTAACCCTTATGGAAGCCCGAAATACCAAATGCGGACACCTACATACATGAAACGAATTAACGTATTTTTGACACCTTAACTGGGGGATTCAACCATTTCAATGTATTCAGGAAAAACTCCCTCATCCACGGAATGGTTGTTGAACCTAGTAAATAAAGGAAAGAAACGTCTTCGTCTCTTATCTGTTTCTGTCTTTTCTTTCGTATAATTCTTTTTGGGACTTTCTTGGGCAAGGCATTACACCGACTAAACAACGTGGGGGTAAAATATAATATAACCAAAATATGGAGTCAGATATATAACGCCAACATAACCAACGTAATACCAACGCAACCAACGTAATACTAACTCAACCAACGTAATACCAACGTAACATAAGCCTTAAACCCCACAGTTTCTTCGTTTACTGGCATATCGACCTTCGTGGGTTATTCAATACCAAAGCCATCTTTGCGGAAGAATGGTAGGGGTACTATTTATTTAACCCATAGCTGAGAGATAGGGTAGGTTATACCTTTTCCAAAGTCAGAAAGTGAACGTAATAGTACGACTAGAGTTCGAATTTGCTTACTTCGAGTCCGCTGTCTAGTATTTTAGCCATTACGCCACGGGAACTCACTTCTGATATAAGTTTAGAGTCCTTAATTTCATACATATGTGAGTGAAAAGTCCTTGTGTGAAGAGTTCCGTTAAGACATGGTATCGTGTGCCATACGACACGAGGTTGTAGCGGGAGTTTTTGTTGGATGATTTTAGCTAGCTGGAGAAGTTGGTTTGTTAGTAGCGAGGGAAGGTGGTGTAACGTATGTGTGTTTACGTTGTGTTGTTTCCTCGCTTAGTGTTGTTAGTCCCCTCGCTAGGTTGTGAGAAATAAAAGGTGAAGGAAGAAGTAAGATGGCGATAGTCGAAAGGTATTTTTGAATAAGGTTTTTATTTGCAGCATGGATTATTGGGTTTGCTTTTGGTGCTGCAAGACTCGTGGAGTTTAAGCTTGTTAGTATTGAGACGAAATTGAGTTATGAGATGTTGAGAAGGTGGAGATGGCAGCGTGTGTCGTCGGACGTGTGAGGGATTGTGTTTTAGAGTCACTATGGTTTTTGTCCGTCTGGTGGAGAGAAGGCGTGCGTTGGTCTCCATTAAAGTGGCCCAGAGGTGAATTGAGAGCTAGCGTGTCGAGAGCGGGATTACGCTCAGATCGACATAGCAAATTTTGGGGTGACATAAAGTTGTGCCTGTGCGAGACATGTTGAATGCATCTAATTTATATTCAACTGGGATTCCTTGTAAGGAATCCATAAATTAGATGGGGTCCCTCGTATATCCATGTTGCTGCTATTCTAGAGCCGCAGTGAGGCGTCCGCACTGAGCGGCATTGTCCAGCTGAAAAAGCATCGCTATTGAAGAACGGCCAATGTGACGTCTGCACTGGTCGGCGTCTCCAGCCAAAGAGAGTGTGTTTTGCAGCTTACAAGATTTGGTGGCCGGAAATGAAGGTCCGGGATGAATAGGATAAGTCATCCTGATTGGGTGAAATTAAGTGTCGAATTAAATTGCGCGCCAAACCAAAATACGAAAATTTTCCCTTCTCTACAAGGTTTGTTGGGCCGAAACTGCATGTGTCCCAGAAGAACCAGCGTCATTTTTGTGATTAAAGAAAAATTTGACTTTGTACGTCCTTTTTATATGCAGGTTTTTCCATGTCACCTAGCAGAACTATTTAGTAGAAAAAAGATGTAATCCCTACAAATCTTACTGACGATTTGGTGCTAGGAAGGATAGTTAATCGTTTTCCACCCACTAGCTTTTATATTTGCATTAGTGTATCAATTGATCCACCCACACTGAATAAAGGGAAAGGAAAGATGAAATAAACTCAGAGTAACATTTAAGGTATTAAATGAATATAGTAATTTACAAAGCTCTTTGCTTCGATGTGGCACAAGGCCGAATGAATGGGGCGCCCAATGAGACTCGAACTCACTCGTGTAAGTTTGTAAATTTGTATTAAATGAATATAATATAATATAAAATATAACAAATGTTGCAACAATAAGTAACGTTCTCAAACTGTTGAATTAAATTTATTGTTTCAAGAACCAACATATTGTAAGAAGAGATACGGAAATGGTGCAAAGCATCTCATAATAATAGTCTACTCATAATAATGGTCAACTCTCAGATCCCGTCGACAAAATTAGAGCAATCACCTTGCTGCAGCCGCTTATTTTAGTCGGAGGAGTACGGTAACTTTGCAGAACGGTCAATTTCCTTGCAAGGTTTCTGCTGCAAATTTTCCCAGTTATAAAATCTGCCCGCCAGCTTATTCGTATCGTGGATATGATCTCGTCAACATAACGTTACATTTGCAGAAATGAAGCAACTTATCAGAGGAGCTTTATTTGTCTCTGCATCCCACCAGACAGGACTTGACATAAGGTCAATGACCAGAAGGTCGATTATAGTGGGGATTTAGGGGAAAGTCGGACACGAGCCGAGGCTCGAGTCCTGCTGAACTATGCTGGTCATCGGCCCACTTTGTGCAATGTTGGCCTGATGAGGCTTGCTGGACATGGACCCAAATCTGGGTCCAGGCACGGACAGACTGTTTCGTTGTATGACAAATCTTCATTGTGGCTAGACACCTTGGACGCTTGAAGCTGGGATCGAAACCCGCCCAACTTTACCTTAAACTTGTTTCATACCGCTCAGCCCGCAAGCGAATCACAAATGAACCAAGCAACTTATCAGAGGAGCACTGGTACTCACCTGCTTGTTCGGAAAGATTTGGTCCTTCTCTACTACACCAAGAGAAACCTAAAGCGTAATTTAAGTAGAGCTCTATCAGATAGTATTAGGGTTAGTTGACGGAGATATGTACAAAGTGCAAGCAGATGCTTGTAATTGTATGCTCACTGGAAAAAATCACCAGTATATATATATGGCAGAAAAACAGAGATCCATATTGATCTCAAATAGTAAAGAAAAAAAAGGCCTAAAGAGCGCACACAGAAATATAGGATTAACGTCATATATGCCAAAGGAAATCATGTAGATTGCGGTCATGCTATCACAATTCGATCTGACAGATGAGAAGAACTTCCGGGTTGAGTTTTAACGTATCAACATGGTAAGTTTTCTTTCGATCCGTGATGGAAGGCTGATTCAGATACGCACAGCCCAGTCGACTGGGGCTGGAAAATACACCGACTGCATCTCTGGAGAGGGGTAAGACTCCTCCCAATGATTGTCCTGGATATGACATTAAGCAATGTGATGTTGAGGCTTGAGTCTTGGAGCTTTGGGGAACGTGGAGTACCCCTTCATTACCATTGCACCCAAGTCCACTTTGACCTGGAGTGGTAGCACCTGAAAGGGTCCTCTCTATGGGCCAAATTTAAACTGTATGCAAACAAATAACTGATGTGAAATTAGTACTATTACAAAGCAATACTAGAAACAATTTAACTGTGCGAGAAAAAAATGAGCTCGGTTCCTTTAAAAATGTTATCAACAACATGTGTTAACAAGTCAAATATCTAATATGTATAAATAGGATTTTGTATTAAATAACCTATGATGGTTGATATGCCATAAAACCTAAACAAACCAAACCAATTAGATACACTGAGCAGCAGATCAATATAAAGTGTGTGATCAATTCAGAAAGACCATAATAAATGACTAGCCCGCTGCTAAAGCTGATCTCACAATTTTACTCCCATGTTTTCATATTTGGCATAAAATGTCGTCCCAGAATCGCCTCATATTTATAGGCGATAGAGTTCTCATTCCGCCCAGCATGCGGACAGACATTTAATTTGCGATACACTTATCGTACATAAGTATTGATGGATGTATGTGACGTTTCAGAAAGTGTGTTTTCTGTCCAGGCATGTTATCAGACATACAAGTATATATAACATGTGTGACCTGCTGGAAGCTCACGGCAGAACAAACAAAAGAAACCCCAATGTCACAGAATCTACAAGATCGCCCATGGCCAAAAAATTAACGGTGATATATTTGAGTTTTTGAAGTGGTCGACAATGTCAAAATAATTAAAACTGTGGAAACTTTGTCATTATTGACTACTTCTAAAACGTCTGGGAAATAGATTCACTTGAGAACACTACCACTTCAACGGTTTTCCGTTAGTTGAAGACACACTTTGCGAGATACGGACTTTCATGTGAGGTGATTTCTAATGGGTCACCCCTAATTTATATCATCTTTCAGGTACTTTTAAGAGAGGTGGGACTTAGAACACTTCATGGCAAGTTCTTGGAATCAGCTAGCAAATGGCCAAGGTGGAATTCGCGGTTCTCATGCAGAAGAACAAAGAAACCTACATTTCTCGCGCTGCAAGATTTCTGAAATACTCCTACTTGAGAAATGGAAAGTAGTTTCGATTAACGACAACTAAATCACAATACTCGCCCTCTGCTACCCATGAGCAGCAATCTGATAAAGCCAAGTAAGGCTTATGAGTCATGGCGGACATGACAAGATTCTACTCGAACGCAGAAAGTTCAAGCAGACTACTACAGTTGTCATGCACATGATCTGTCTGTGTTAAATGAGAATGACTTTGTTAGAATGCGTCCATACAAGAAAGTTGATCATATGTAGGAGAAAGGTGTTATAAATCATCGCCTGGACAAACGATCATATTAAGTCGTAACAATCACGTGTGTATCGACGCAATAGACGTCATCAACAAAGCTGGTCGGAGCAGCCACGGGTGATGTTGGTGGAACAGGCACCAAAATGTCGAACGCCATTCACTTTAGATGATTCTCTGGTTCCCACATACAGTACTATAGTACCACAAAACATTTCGTCGCCCGAAGTAGCATCTTCACTGCCTGCAGCTATCCCCGTCCAAGAAGAAGAAATTGACAAAACCCAACGCATCTTAATCTCTGAATCGAACTCTGACTCGTACTGAGACGGGAATGGTACAGGATCGTTGTAGGAAATGGACACAGTGACTCGAGTTCAAATTCTGGATGAGGCTATTTGCATTCCATATAGTGCTCATATCATTGGAAAAGGTATGTATCTAACTGTTCTCCATTCAGCTACTGGTCAATAGTAAAGCAGACTATGCTCTTTAACTTTGGTATGGCAACCGGTCTAGGAGAAGGAAAATTCTGAATTCACGCCTGTTACACTCCGTTGCGGAGGTGCCCGTGGTGTAATGGTTATCGTCATAGGAAATGAACATGGTGACACGAGTTCAAATCCTGGACGAGACTGATTGCATTTCACATTGCATTAATACCCTTGAGAAAGGTATGAATCCAGTTATTCTCCCTCCAGCTATGGGTAAAATAGTAGGGCAGACTAGGTTCTTCAGCCTTAGTGAGGCAACTAGTCTAAGAGAAGGAAAACTCTGAATTCAAACCTGTTAAACTCCGCTTAAGAATTGACCGTGTGTCATATTCTGCCCGAGCGGAGGGTTTGGGTAAATATGGTTACACTCCGTTTAAAAATTGATCTTGTGTCGCATCCTGCTCGTGCTGCGGAGGAGTTGGGTAAGTACATTGTTGAAAGACAATGTAAAGGGACACTATTGTCGTGCAAATAAGGACAAGGAACTTAATCTATAAAAGAGGGTGTATGTTACATTATATTTTAATGTACATTGGCAATTTACTTCTTGTAACGGTACAGGATACTTTTGTGGAATGTTTTTTTCATAAAGTTTGGTTTGGCTTCTTTGTTTAATGGCATATCAACCTTCATGGGTTATTTAATGCCAAAGCTATCCTTCTAGAAGAACAATAATGATGTTATTAACCCATAGCTGGGAGGATAAGGGGGTTCATACCTTTCCCAAGGGTATTTGCCAGAAAGTGAACGTAATAACGCGACTGGAATTCGAACTGGTTTATTATGATTCTGCAGTCCAGCGCTTTAACCATTACACCACGAGGACATCCCTTTTTTCATTAAGTCCATGAATTACTTTTATAAAAGGTGTAAAGTATGGACTGCTAAATTTTGGGAGCCTGTAAAATCCACATCTTATCAAATGGGTTGGCAAGGCCCGGAAAGGTTGTTATCTTTTTTTAGGCGCCAAAAGTTATACTTACGATGGAAGTATGATTGTGGAATATTTTTTACTTTGCGTTATTCTATTTTATCTTATTTTCATATTTCATAATTTCTTATTTCTTATTCTATTTAAATATCAATTCATTAATCCCCTCAAAGGTACAATCTCGCACGATAATCCCTCATTCAAATTCCTCTCACAATCTGAATAAAAGGTGATGAATAATATTTTGTTCCTATAATAACCAATTTCCCACATAGTACACATATCTTTCCATTTTTTGTATCCTCGTTCCTGTTCAGTTTACACATCAATAAAAGTTATTAAATTCTAAGAATTGTCTTGAATTTCTTCTTGGACAGGAATTACGTTATACCTTGGTTTGACTTTCGAGGATTTTCCACTGAGGTGTTTCTTCTGTAGGGAGACAAAAATAATTGTCTTCCTATGGATTGGTGGGCGATGCTTACCATGTCACATCTCCATTGATCTTGTGTAAATTGTGACCCTCAATTCTCTCTCTTTTGCCTTCATTATTCGAACGTTTAGCGATATTTTTTTATTCATTAAACAAAATGAAGATGTTGTTTGGAACTCTGCCGAGGTTCTTTATTTCACCTCACCGTGAAAACTGGAAGAAGTAAGCATGTCTGAAAAGAGACACAAGGAAGTATAATGTAAGCATCTTACTAGTTTACACTGTACTTCCTTGTATCTCTTTTCATGCATGTTTGTTATTGAAGCAGTATGTGTGATTTATTTGTTTTGGGACACGTGTTAGTTATTGTAGCATTTATTGAATTATCATATCTACCAATCAATTTCGTCTTTCCTTTCCGTTTATTCAGTATTAGTGTATCAATGAATATACTTATGCGATCATTAGCTCTTGGTAAGGAGGAAACGACTAAACACCCTTCTTGTACCAAATAGCGGTCTATAACAAACGCCTATAAGTAAGTAAAGTTGGCGACGATAGTCGAGGGTGATCCGAAGGCTCCCAAGGTGTAGAGGCGGGCGCTACTCCTTTCCTGGGATAGCTCAACTTTACCCTTGATCCGTACCTTATAATGCTGAGTGTTAAGCAAGGAGGCATCAAGTACCATTTTTTGAGTCTTTGGTATGACTCGACCTGGGATTGAACCCAGGTCTCCCGGGCCATTGGCGAACACTCTAACCGCTAGACCAATGTCCGGTTTTACAAACGCCTAATTAACAATAATTTTCCCATTACCTCGGACACTTCACTGTAAAATGGTTTCTATTGTTGCACTGTCTACATGTTTGACCCAACACAGCATACGTCTCTATTTTTTCATGTCTCTGGCCGCAGAAATTACACCTTATTTGTTCCTGTCTGTGGGTTTTCTGTTTGTGTCCCGGGCTCAGCAGCTTATTTATTTCTTCTTCCATTTTACCGTCACCTCCTACGGCACCTTCCATGACTTTCAACTATCTGGCCGAGGTTTTACAACTGCGGCATATATCAATGCATTGTTACAGTTAAATTTTGACTGATGTAACGTTCTTTTCTGGGTTAGAAAAATAATGTAATTCCCGACTCACAACGAAACACCCCTGTGTGTTCATATACTCCAAACTAAAATAAGAAAGTACACTTGTTTAATTCCAAAGGTGTGGTTACATTACAAAATACCTTTATTTGTAAAATGACATGTAATCATATTCAAGGTACAGCATAGATTACATTTTTATCAACGCAAAGATATTCATAGCAACATCTGAAAGACATATCGGTCGTCGGGATTACATCCCCTGCTTGCCAAATAATACTTCTAATAGCCGTTTGGTGGCGTGACCAAAGTAGCATTTTATATCCTTGTTCGGTCATTTTTGTAATTTACTAAGCTTTTTACTGCGCTTTATTTTATCGGACTTCCATAAGACCGATAGCCTACCGAGAGCTGTCCATGTCTTCACTAGTCACGTGTTGATGCCATTTTTTTCCCAAGCAGCGGTTGTATCAATACTACTCTAAGGATGCACCACTTGGAGAAAAAGTTTTACGGCGATTACACAAAAATGCTATAAACTCTATAGAACAAGTCCTGGAGGTAACCACCTACAAAACAGCAGCTGTACGGCCACCTACCACCTATTTCGAAAACCATCCAAATTAGACGAACCAGACACGCGGGACACTGCTGGAGAAGTAAGGTCGAACTCATAAGCAATGTACTCCAGTGGAACCTTTCGTATGGACGAGCAAGTACTGGGCGACCAGCTAGAACCTATCTACAACAACAGATACAGGATGTAGCCTGGAAGACCTACCGAAAGCGATGGACGATAGAGACGAGTGGCGAAAGAGGATCAGGGAAATCTGTGCTAGCAGCACGATGTGATGATGATAATGATGATGATGCTTTTTATTCAGATGTGGCACAAAGCTATATGAAAGGGGCATCCAATGAGACTCAAACTCACTCGTGAAGGCTTGGAAAGTCTCGCTGGCTAACCGTTACACCACCCGAGGCGCCCATAGTCGATCATTTTTATTGTTACTTTGGAAGGGAGCAGTAAAGTCCAACTCTCTTTCGCTTGTAGTCCCAGTAGAGCGTACACGTCCGCTGCTGTCCACGTAGATGGGGAGAGAGGAAGAGGAGGTTCGTGACCTCGTGTCCCACGGCACATATATGTCTTTATTTAACACTTCCATTCTACCTCATACATACGCAATTAAAGACTCTCAATTTTCACTAAAAACTTTTACAACCATATTTGGACGCCATCTCAACGTAACCACTTTATTTTAGTATTTCATTACATTCTTGTATTCATTCTATTAGATTTGCTCAAGCAATAAAATGTTCTTGTTTATATGTCATGGATTGTTTCCTGCACGAGCAAATATAAAACCATAATACATTTCCTTTGCCACAAGTGTCTGAATTATTTTCCTCGCACTCAAATAATGTTAGCGGTGGATTATGGTACTCAATTACTACAAATATACAAAGGCAATCTTCAAACGTTTAATACCATAGCCCTGTAGCAGGGCCGATAAGGAGGTAGACTGTACTTGGTTTACAAACGTGAATTAATGTGAACAGCCAAGACAATGAAGAGACAAAAGTAAGGGTAACAGTGTAACAAGAAAACGGGCGCAAATTTATAGACCGAATTATGTACTGGTCGGTGCTGGAAAGTTTATCAACTGGAGGCTGGTCGATCGCTGGTCTGTACTGGTTGTCGGCAGGTTCGTCGGTGTGGTTGGTACTGGATATCGGCAGGTTCGTCGGTGTAGTCGCTGGATATCGGCAGGGTTGTCGGTGTGGTTGCTGGACGGCGGGCTGGTCGGATTCGAGGTCAGGAGACGGGAACTGTCTGCAAGAGCTAAGTCAGAATCAAAAGGCTGAAAACAAACAAGCTTGTAGTTCGCAAAAGACTTATGGTTTTTGTCCCAACAAGGACAGTTTATCGAGTATCCCCTGGGTACTCAGGTTAAACGGTCTTCGACCAGCGGGAGATGGCAGGATATAGATAGTGTTGGAAACATGCAAACAGCAGGCAGGCGAGGTCGCAGCAAGGACGACAGGAACGGGCAATCAACAGGACAGGTATCACTAGCGACAGGGATGTCCTAGAAGCCAGCGAGTCGGAACAAAGGTGAGGAGAACAGGATCTTCCTTCCTTCAACGGGACCGCTGGAATCGGGACGCTCCTGCTTTCTGGTCGTCTGCTTCGTGTTTGCTTCCTGGCCGTCTGCTTCGACGATTCCTGGGGGAATCGCCGGAGATACTCCAACTCAAGGTTGGAGACCGCCTTCCCTAAACAGGGCCGAGTTGGGGAGCAGATACGTTCGAGGATCAACCTCAAGTTGTGGGATCGCAGCTGAAGCGTTCCAGTAGCAATCGTCCACCACAAAAATTGTGGTCTCAGCCGGAACGCTTCAAATAGCTAGATCAATCACAAAGGAGGGATTGCTGTGGGAGCCTATCGTTCAGGGAGGCGCTAGAGTGATCTGAATGCAAAAAAATCCGTGGAACAGATACTACACTCTGATCCTCTCCCCTAAGACCACTCAATGCTGTATTTGTCTCTGCCTTACACCAGACAGGACTTGACACAAGGTCAATGACCCGAAGGTCGATTATAGTGGAGATGAGGGGAGGGGAAGGTTGAGCATGAGCCTAGGCTCGAGCCCTGCTGGTCATCAGCACACTTCGTGCAATGTTGGCCTGATGCTGGTCATCAGCCCACTTAATGCAATGTTGGCCTGATGAGCCTTGCTGGACATGAACCCAAATCTGGGTCCAGGTTTGTACGCCTGATTATAGCTTAAACTGGACAAAGAAGTCCAGGGCTATACTTGCTGGTCAATGGCCGTTGTGCGCCTACCCAACCAAAAGGCTGTGGGGACCGCAAGGCTTTATTTGTCTCTGCCTCCCACCAGACAGGACTTGACTCAAGGTCAATGACTCGAAGGTCGATTATAGTGGGGATTTAGGGGAGGGGAAAGTCGGACACGAGCTGAGGCTCGAGTCCTGCTTAACTATGCTGGTCATCGGCCCACTTTGTGCAATGTTGGCCTGATGAACCTTGCTGGACATGGACCCAAATCTGGGTCCAGGTTCGTATACCTGATTATAAATTAAACTGGACAACGAGATCCAGGGCAATACTTGCTGGTCAATGGCCGTTGTGCACCCACCCAGTCAAAAGGCCGTAGAGGACGCAGGCCGAAGTGGTCGGAAAAAGACCTAAATTTATGCTAAGAAAGGAAAGCTTTCACGTTGGTTTCGTGAAATGTTTGTAATGTAAATTTCGTTCTAAGCGTAGACTTTATGTTTTTAACGGCGGCGGCTTTTTGATGTATTTAAAACCGCTTGCCGTATTTCATTTTTTTTAGGGAGTGGAAGAGATAATGTTAATGTTTATGGAGTGGGTGTGACAGTGTTGGGATTTTACCCGCAAAGAATCGGACGAAATCAATATCTGAAGTGTAATGAATAATAAGGCTTACTGTAACACGAGACGAGACGAGAGAAAAGGAACAAGACAACAATTTGGTTGAAGGAAAAAGGTTTATATTTAGTGAAAGAGATAAAGAAAAGAAAAGAAGAATAATTGCAAAAGAGATGTTTTCCGTAGACTTAACTATAGCATTTGTCTTGGTAACGGTTCTTTCAGTTTCATGTAGTTTTGGTGGCTGGTCCGTACAAATTCAAAGGTTTGAAGATGGAGAATTTTGGGTCCCCACGTGCGTAGGGTCTCTCATGGGATAACCGTCCTCGTATGTAGAGCGCCCCATGGATTCATAGCCTGCTTCTTCAGCAGTCAAGATTCTGTGTTACATCGTTGGTGTCAAAAGGGGAAAAGACCTTTTAGTTTGAAGAACGTGCGCACGTAAGGTGGTACGGCAGATGTGCTGACAGCGGCTCCTGATTGGTTGTTTTTCAGCCAATCATGGGGCACGTAAAAGGTGACTCCGGAAATAATTCCCAATAACTGCCCTCTACCACAAGGTTAATGAATATAAGAATATTGAACATATTGTATGGATACAATAAATTGTAACTCCTCTTAGATAATTTACATTTTTAGTTGGGGTCTCTTATGAGGTTACATGACAATTCAGAAACCGATCCTCGATTTCTTTACGTTCCTTGTCTTTGAATTGTAGAGATGTTGTTTCTAATACCATGCCAAGAAAGGGTTAAGTCACATGACTGTTTTATCTCTACTCTTATCTAGTAAGTCTTTTTTTTTATTTTGTACCTATGGCATATACTGCTTGTTCATGGAACAATATGTGTAGTTTTCACTGTTGGGATATGTTTGTATATTCTTTTCTTTTAATACCAATTGTAGGTATATTTCGTATGTAAAGTTTAAATATTCTTGTATGTACAAATGATATTATTTTGCCTGTCTTTCCGTTGTGTTTAATCTTAGTATATCACGGATATACTAATGCTAATATTGGTCCTCAGAGAGTGGGGACTCGACTAAAATATCTTTCTTTACTACAAAGCGTCTAATGATGTCAAACCAGCCATAGAGATTGTGGTATAAAGATATCCGAAAGATATTTTCGTTAAATAGAAAGGCGTCACCTTTAGCTCAGAAGCAACAAGTAGACACTCATATAATCCACAATCAGACGTATTCGTCAGAATATGACATCCAGTTTTAAATTTGCCAACGTCATTTAAGTTTCGTGTTACCTTTTCATTCGATTTCGAACAAAGATATTATAACACCTACGTGAATAAAACTAGGATTGCTTAAACTCAAAACATTTAAAATGTTATTTGAATGAATTTTTAATGACTCTTCCTTTGCTCTATGTTCAAGTTGGTTGGTGTGGGGATATCGTTCAAACCTTAATACTTTTACGACGAGAGGTTGTAGTAGAAGTAGTAGTAGTAGATTCCATACCGGAATAATGTACTTGCATCATAGAATTAAGGTATTGCAATAAAGCAAGGTTAGCAATGTCGTAAGATTAGCTGGATAAGAGAGAGGAGTGTACGGAAGACCAACGATGACTAAATCTACGAGGCTAACTGAAAAATCTGTTGAGAGACAAAAATAATTATTTTCCCTTGGATTAGCGGTTTGGCTTTTCACGCCACGTGTCCGTTGGTCACGTGAAAATATAAACTTCTAATTCTTTCTATTTTTTTGCCTTTGTTCTTTGAACGATTAAGAGCTTCTGAGTTTCAGTCGTCGGTTATGGAGTGAAACTGACATTGTTTTCGTTTCTATTCATTGGACAGAATAGAGACTTTTGTCCCCAACTCTGGCCAGCTACTTTACTAAATCTCGCTAAGAAAATCACCAGAGAAGAATAAGACATTCATATTTACCCTTTTTTTAATATCTCCTTTCATACACTCTGGTTCTTGGAGCAATGTGTATATTTATCTGTATTAGGATACGTTGCGAATTGTTGCTACATTTGATATATATTCATATGTATCTATTAAGTGTTTTAATTGTGTATATGAGTTTATCTCGTCTTTCCTTTCGGTGTAGTCCGTGTAGTCAGGTATCACTAGATACATTAATGCTAATAGTGGAACTTGGTGAGCAGAAAACGATTAAATATCCCTCCTAGCACTGAATAGCTGGTAAATTATAATTGACACAAACCTTCCCGATAAGGCAATGAAGTTCTGTATTAGCGCTATGTGAAATGCAAACAACCTCGTCTGGGATTTGAACTCGGGTCGCCATGAACATTTCCTCCCACGATGATAACCACGAACGCCTCCACTCTTGGGAAAGGTAGGTATCCACATATTCTCCCACCAACTATGAGTAAATAGTAGGGCAGACTGGTTCTTTAACCTCGGTATAGCAACCGGTCTATAAGAAAGAAAACTCTGAATTTGAACTTGTTAAACTCTGCTTAGAAATGGACCTTGTGTCTGTTAAAGTTTGCATTGTAGAACGACTCATAGTATTAGTATAAAATAATGATAGACGAGTATCCGAGGAGAGGACGATTTGTACGTGTGTACACAAGCTTTATTAGCAGGTAAAAAGGGATGAACAAAATGGTAAAAGGAAGGGGAATACAAATCGGGTGCCAAAATACGTGGTGTCTTTAGACAAGTCGCGTGATACACCGTCGCGTGGAAATCGAGGAAGTAGTTCGGTGATTTTTCACACCGAACCTAATACATACATTAGGGATTATTTCAGCTGATAATTCCTACAGTGTCAGATCCAGCTTATGCGGAAAGGTTAGGTAAATAAATATATTTGCGTGTTCACGCCACTGAAGGGGAATGCCGACGGAACAAATCAATTTTGTCCCCGCCGCGCCGAAGTTTTGATTCTTGCTGGGTATCTCTGCATTAGACCGACGTTGTGTCACATTTTAGCCTCGCAGGGTGCCAAATGAATTCATTTATGGACCGTAGATACTCGCGTAATGAACGATTTTTTCATGCCAATTTTCACCACAAAAACAAGAGATATTGAAGGAATATAGGCTAACATAACCAAAAGTTAGAAGTCATTCATTACATACAATATAAGATAAAAACACCTTTATGAGGCTAAAAATTTGGAGAGTTCATAACGCTAAGTCGTTTATTACGCGACTATATACACGGTATTTATGTGTGGTTGTGTCTATCAAAATACGCTTACTGCATAGATAGGGAAGGACTTTCTGGGATTGAGGTGTGCAATTATTTGTCTTTTGTCAAAAACAAAGATTTATGGGCTTTACGAATAGTTTGTTTTGGTAATATTTATTTTCGTTTCGTTGGGTTTTGGGTGTGGCGTATCTGACTTCATTTGGTTTTTTTACCCCATTTAACTTGTTGGTTTCTTTTTTGTCTGTAGAAACCTGCAAAAGAATTATGGAAGTAGAGAAGAAAAGAAACGAAGGTACCTCTTAAATTCCAACTTTATTTTAGGGTTTTCATGACTATTATGTGGCGAGGAGAGTTTTCCTGAACTAGTAGACAAATGTCCCGTTTCCCAGACAAGGCATTGAAATATATTTGTCATTTTTGGTGGTGTTGAATTCGAGGTCGGTGGTTATGTCCAGTGGGTGTTTCTGTTAGGTTTTGGCAGTGTCGACTTGCTAGCAGCAGACATAGCTAAGTGTCGGGCTAAAAAGCCCAACCAGCATATGTGTTCGCTGCAAGCAGCTTAGTGAAAGAGGGTCCTTTTAGTACAACATTGGAAGCTGAAGTGAGAACGGGTTTCTCTCTGGTGCCAGTAAGTCAATCTTTCATTCATGCGCGGCTCCTAATTCCTGTCAGAGGTTTCTGAGAACTGCTACACTTTTTAAATTTATTTCATCTTATTTTTTTTCTTTGTATTAATCTTCATAGATCAGAGCAGCTTTTTAATGTTTATTTTATTTTATTCTATTTTTGCCACGGAGCAATTTAGCACACAACATTTCTTGTGGGATGAAAAAGAAGGAATGCCCCAGAATTGTCTCGTGAGGAAGTTATGACGTCATGATATGGTCGTCCAAACGACGGCGGTTACACACGTGTTACAAGATGCAGAGCACATAGTTCAGTACACATGGAGATTTGACTGGTGATAAAAAGCATAGAAATTTCTACAGCAAAACCAACCCAAAATAATATTTAAAAAATATTAAATGCAAGAAGAGAAATAAAGAGATTTTAAAAAATGTTGTAAAGATGACACTCTTGAAGAATGTGCTCAGGTGAATCGGCCTCTCCCTTTTGCTCTTCTTGTGAGCTATTCAACTGCTTAGAATGTAATCGGAAACGCTATCTAGGTACGGTAATATCCTAACTAACAAAAGGGAAATAACCTCTGATGCCACTGGGGTTACGGCCCCTACCACATCCGGGGGATTTGGTCAATAAAGGAATGTACCAGGCACAGCAGCAGATGTTCGTTCTCGCTCTGTCTTTAATCACCATCCATCCTATCGATTCATCTTGGTAATAGTCCATACCTAGCAAGTATCCATTACCTCAGATATAAAGACTTTACAGGTACCATACTATATTATTATAAGTTTAACGAAAAGGCAAACGGTAGTCTGCCCTATTACATTAAGAAGAAAGGAAATACAGGAATGAGGACGAGAATATTGGTGAGTTTCAAGAAGTTTAATGACAGCCAGAAAGATAACCCTTGTACTGTGAGTTCGTACATGGAAGAAAACAGTTGCAACTGATAGAGCCGGGATTAAACATAACATTGAAGTTTCGAGGACCAGTGGGTCTAGGAGGAATGAATAAATGATGAAAGAATGAACTTCTAAAGGAACACTAGCCAAAGTTGAATGTGATTATCTCATGTTGTGATGGTCTGTTATTGCTGCTGGAATCGTCAAGAATAGTTAGTGAAGAAGAGAGGACAAAAGAATGTTAGATTGCCTTTTATATTGCCTGGGGAAGTCATCCGGGCAGAATGGCATCAGTCATTCTCATTGGACGAAATATATAAATTCGAAACCCCAATGACAAAACGATTCCCGTACTAAATGATAATTTGAAATTCTTTCTTTCTGCTACATTAGTTACTTGAAACAATATAACTGTGTGTAAACAAATGATTATTATTAAATAGAAATAATTACTAGAAACCATATAATTATTAGTATTATAGAGAAATACTTGACACCATACTACTGTGTGCAAATCATTTGTCCGGTTCTGGTTTATTTGTTTAATGGCATATCAACCTTCGTGGGTTATTTAATGCCAAAGCCAGTCTTGTAAAAGAACATTAATACAACTATTTAACTCAAAGCTGAAGGGATAAGGGAGTTCGTACCTTTTCCAAGAATATTAGCCCGAAAGTGAACGTAATAGTTCAACTAGCGTTCGAACTCGCTTACAACAATATCGTAGTCTTGCACGTTAGCCACTACGCCACAGGAACTCTCTCAAATTATTCGTATAAGATAGAAATATTTGATATCCTATAAAAAAATAAAATAAAAAACAAGAAAATAAAAGAAAAGAAACAAGACAATCATGTAAACATAAAAGTACAATGGACCCAATTCCCTAACTTCTAGTAATACAATAACCCTAGACGGGTTGACATGCCGTTAAAATCAATTGATCAATCAATCAAAATGCCCAAGGTAGTTTAAGGATAGATTTTAATTGTTTTTCTTATGTAAGTGGTGAATTCAATAAGTTTCTAGACTTTTTTTTGTACAGGTATTTAAAGTTGTCGTAGACTCTTGAAAATTCACTATGTTATTGCTATACATCTTCTGAGATGAGTGACCAATTATTATGATTTCAGGTTCAAATCAACAGCTACAGCAGCAATTGGAATACACCCTACTAAAGCCTGATTGTCACAGCTGGTGAATTTCAAAAATGCAATCTGGACGTGAGGACACTTTAGAAGAACGATATGCAATAAAATTCTATTTTAAACTTGAAAAAATGCCACAGAAACAACGTATGGAATGCTTCAGACTGCTTTTCGAGAATCTTGCATGAATCGAGCATCAGTTTTTGAGTGGCATAAAAGATTCAAGGAAGGTAGAGAGTCTGTGAGGGACGATGAGAGGTGTGGGAGGAGTAAGGAAGTCAATACACCACAGTTGATTGGCCAAAGGGTTAGGGTAAGGGTTACTATGTTGAGGTTTTAAGGGAGTTCAGGAAGCGATTCCTTCGGAAGAGGCCAGCACTCTTCAAATCGGGTCAGCGGCATTTCTAGCAGGACAATGCACCAGTCCACAACTCCATCCTTGTCAAAGACTATTTGACCAAGATGGGCACCAAGACAGTTCTTCACCCGTCCCTATAGTCCAGACGTTACTGCCAGTGACTTTTGCTTATTCCCTAAGCTCAGAGGCTGTTGTTATGAGATAATTGAGGAGATGAAAGAGGCTGTGACGAATGTCATTGACACGCTCACACAAGAGGACTTCCATGGGGCCTTCCAAAAGTTGTTGGAACGGTACAACAAGTGCATTGCAGCCGGAGGAGATTACTTCGAAGGGGCCTAGAGTTTCATGTACTATCAATAAAAGTGCCCATACGAAAAAAGTCTGGAAACTTATTTAATGATCCTCGTAGTTGTTGAAGAGTGTCAGGCAGAAGTTAGCTATGCAAGTAATATTACAGATCATTGATCAAGAGAGGCAGATGAAAAATAATAAATAAATAAATGCTTCAGAGTGAGAGAGACGAATGAATCCAGTAAATTATTAATGAGTTGCTAAACAGGAAGGAAAATACATGAAATAAAAGAAAAAACAATCTATCTACAAACAACAATAGTAAGAATATCGACTGACCGTGGAACAATAGTTAGTAAGCAATTCAACCAGGCAATTAGTTCGATCCTCATTAGGTGCTCCTCATTTGTAAACTTGTGTCAGATAAAGCTTGGTGTGTGAGATAGTTGCATGTTTTCCAACGGTAGCAATGTTCAAACTCGTTAAATACAAATCTTTGTTTTGGTTTAATTGAGTTTTATGGCATATCAAACATTGTAAGTTATTTAATGCCAAATCTTCTTTATACATATATATTAAATATATATGATTTGGTTTGGTTGTATCTTATGGAATATCACCCACTGCAAGTTATTTAATGCCAAATCCTATTTATGGCATATCAACTATTGTTAGTTATTTAATACCAAATGCCCTTTATATGAAATATATATGATTTGGTTTGGTTGGGTTTTATGGGATATCAACCATTGTAGGTTATTTGATACCAAATCCTCTTTATAAATATATATCAAATAATTTGGTTAATATGCCATAAAACCAAGCTAAACCAAACCAAATCATATATATTTGATATAAGGATTGCCCAATCGGCTCGGGCTATAGAATACACCGACTACTTCTCTGCAGAGGGGTAAGAACATCCCCCACTGAGTGTCCTAGATATGACACTAAACAATCTGATAGTGATATTCTTACTAATGCTGGAGCTTTCAGGAATGTGGAGTACCTTTTCATTGTCATCGATCCCAGTGGTAGCACCTGATAGGGTCCTACCTATGGGTCAAATAGAACTAAACTGAATTGTTTGAAATAGATCTGTTTTTGACACTGAAACTGCGTACTTATGTTAAACTGAATTGCTTGAAATAGAACTGCTTTTGACATTTAAACTGTACTTATGCTAAACTGAATTGTTTGAAATAGAACTTCTGACATATAACTGGACTTTTTGGACATTTAACCGTTTGTAAGCAAAAACTATGCTTATACCAAACTGAATCGTTTGAAATGAACTGAAAAGGGTTGATACGCCGTAAAACAAAACCAACCAACCAACCAACCAATTTATCTAGGAATGAAACTTGCAGAGATGATATTTAGTAGCAGATTCGGAAGGCAAGATGTGGATGTATAACGAGTTTAGGTGATTTCTGATTAAGGATAAAAAAAATGAGACACTGACTTTGCACCCGAAAAACAACCTATTAATAAAACTATACTTTGTATAAACAAAATAAATAAACTAAATTCACCCCACCAGAAAAAAAACCCCTTAGAATCGTTGCCATGAAGTGTATTTTTAAAAATTTCTTTTTCTGTTTAAAAATTCAATTTCTCTTGTTCCAATATGCATGTTCATGAACAAAATAGCCGGCAAGGTTGAATTGATTGATTTCCCTATTCGAAAACTTTCATGCCCTTTTTTTTTTCAATGAATAAACATTCATAAAAGTTTCTGACATACAATAACGCATCTCTTCATAATTTATGTTTTTTCTTCCCTGGGCTAAATTTCTGGTGCGAAGTCAATGTATCATTTTATCCTATTAAGAATTCAAATTTCAGAATTAAAAGTTGTGGAACAGGCAGGTGACGGTGATCCCCATCGCAGATGGAGCCCTTGGAACAGTCTCAAAGAGATTTGGTGAACTGAAGATCAGAGAAAGAATCAAGACCATCCAGAGCACAACACTCCAAAAATCAGCTAGAATACTTTGTAGAGTCCTGGAGATCTGAGGAGACTTGTCTCTCAGACTCCAGTGAAAGACCGCCAGTTAGAGATAAACATTCATAAAAGATAGATAAACATTCATAAAAGTTCCCGACACATCATAATGCGTCTCTTCTTATATGACGTTTACTTCTCTGGGCTGTATTTCCCGCGCAAAGTGATGGCGATTTTCGTTTGTGTTCGTACATCTTCTTTTTGAAATAAAAACTATCAATACAAATGTTTTCTTTTTACTGGTTACGTTAGATAAAACAGGACGAAGGAAGGAGTTACAAAGAGTACAACTAGGTGTTTGAAGAAGAAATTAACCGTTAAGAAAATAGTCGTTTTTACTATTAAGTCCGTCTTATTTCTCTCTCATTTTTTTCTCTCTTTTTGTGCCAAGAAGACCGTTTCTCTTTTCGAGCATGCTCAGATTGTTCTTCTTGTCAAAGGTATTGTCGCAGGTTGTTATTTCTTATATATTTCTTTTATGTTTTTTTATGACTTTATTTTATTATATTATTTTGTTTTATTATTTTCGGGTAATTTATTATTCAATCCGCACAAAATCAACGTATCATTTTACCTGATTAAGAATCCTGATTTCAGAATTCAAAAATAGAGCAAATGCATCCATATCAGCTTTGACAATTCAGAAGCCAATAAAAAAGAAGCCAAATGTGTAGTGAAAATAGATTTAGTGACATATAAACAAGAGTCTTGACTGTCATTTAACTAGTTTAATGTTGGGAATATAATTTTGCCATTTTGAATAATATCAAATTTTGTCTTTTTTTAGTCATTTGTTCAATTGTAAAACTTTCACTTTAACATTAAAACATATGAAAGTGATTTTTAGAATTTAAACAATGTAAAATCTTGAAGATTTGTTTATAAATATTGATATTTATAGACTGTCACTGCATTCTAACAACTTTAACTGCATCACTATACAGTTATGGATTTTTGATGCATAAATGTTTGCTTTTTAAATATAGTTAACATTTATGAATAACAAAAGCAACAACAGTTCTTTGTTTCACTTTCAATTCAGCTATAGGTTTTCAAAGAGAACGTAGTCGACAAAGGTTGGCTTGGACAGATGTCACGGCAAAATCGTTAATGGAACCGCTACCACATGAGATGCTCATAAATTTAAACAGAACTTCATCTTATGTAAGTAAAATAAAGTGCCAAAACATATTTAGTGCATTACAAAAAAAAAAAAAAAAAAAAAGAAAAAAAAAAAAAAGAAAGAAAGAAAGAAAAGAAAAAGCCAAAAGCTGTTCTGGTAGATAAAGATGTATAAAATACTCTGGAATTTTGAGATCCAAACCAACCATACATCCATTCATCCGTCCATCCAAATAGAACTACACTAGTTGTTATAAGCAAAAACAAGAAAAAGAAAGATTGCCGAATTATAGATGTAGCCGTACTAGTGAACCTGAGAAAGGGATTAAAAAATCAAATAATATTAGGACCGTGCCCAAGAACTTATGAAATTGTAGAACATTTCTATAATTGGTGAATTATTGGAATCCTTCTCAATATACTAAAAGTAACAAAGGAACGGTTGATATTTCCCAAGTCGACAAAATACTAAAAATTACTGAAGTCGACAAAATACTGAAAATTTGAAGTATTCTTTTATATAAAGAGACAGAGTACAATACCAATGGAGAGTACAAACGTAAACATGCCTGGGTATGAACAGTAAGCAATTATGTTATGTGCAAAAACGGATCAGCACAAACAGAAACTATTCAAGAAGATGCAAGAGTAAATATTTAATTCTTATTTTGAGATCCAAACTGAACATATAATTCAGACAAAGATAACCTGACTTACTTGCTGTCAACAGAGATAAAGATATACGATACAATCGACGTCATCGTTTCTACGACTCATGAGAAAAACTTAAACGAGAAGAGGAACATTTTTAAATACCAGGGTCTTGTATGGGATTTTGAACAACCGTGGGATAGTGAGCTGACAGCATTCTCATAATAGTCAAAACAACTGAAAGGTTTTCAAAAGGAAACACTGAAACTAGGGAAAACCTACAGGAGCTGTGTAGTGTCTTGGTTTCAATAACTTTAGTGATCACTTAGATAGCTAGCCCTTATGTTATGATAAGTATAAAGCTCAGCCCAGGACCTTTCAGCTCCCCTTAGCTGCACCTGTTCATTGTACTCAAAGGGATAAAATCAGGGTCAATTCCTGATGCCAGTGGCAGACCAACGGTATGTGCCGAGTAAGACGAGTATTTTTGCCTGTAAACCACATGTACATTGAAGTAGACAAAATGCTAACAATTTAAAGTGAAAGTAAGTAAGTTGTTGGCGACCTTAGTCGAGGGTGACCTGAAGGCTCCCTTTTCAATAGCTACTACGCCGAGGTGTAGGGGAGGGCGCTACTCCTTTTTATTTCTCCCAAATAATCACATCATAACTAAGCATTCAGTGTGAAGATGCAAATATTCATAACTACTACTACTACTAAAAGTAATAATTTTTTACCATAAATGTAAATAGTATATGCAGAAATCAGAATCAACCCTGGAAAATGAGACATAAAATTATTTGGGATTTTCAAATAAAAACAGATTACCGAATTCCGATAAGAAAACGAGACCTATTTTTACTTGACAAAAAGAAAATAACTTGTCAACAAAAAAGAGTCGTCGTTCCAGCGAACCACAAATAAAAGTTTAAAATAATCAACGAATAACTGAAGAAATGACTGGACCTTGCTAGAGGGCTACAAACAGTGTGGAACATGAAGGTGAGAGTGATGCTAGTCATAATTGAAGACCCTGGAACAAACTCCAAGAACCTCGAAAAGAAACGGGAGGAACTGGATTAACTGATTTTAATGGCATACCAACTCGTCTAAGGTTATTTTATACCTTGAAGTTATGAAACCACATTCGTTGTACGTTTATATATACACTTTTGTTGGTTTGTTTTAGATGAAATTTTTGTACTTGGTTCAATTGAATACGAATAATTTTTAAATATATCTATTTATCCCATCGATAGTATCCTAACAGGTACGACCACCCCGGGTCAGAGGATCCTGGGTGTAATTGCAATGAAGGGATACTACACACTTCTCAGATCTCCAGAAATGGAGCCTCAGCATCATATGAAGTTCAATGTTGTACCCAGGATACCCTTTTAGAGGAGAGGTCTTACCTCTCAACAAGGGATAGAATCAATGTATTGTAGGTCTCGCCGACTGAGCAGCGGGGTAACGAAAAATCTGAGGTAAAACTGAGGCCGTAGAGATCACAGTGTTGTGTTTTGACCTTTTGACCCGGCCAAAAATGCCATTCAAGGTGGTGCACCGGAAGGAAGTGACACATCCCGGTCGCTGGAAATCGGAAGAGGTTGCACAGGCGTTGAGGCGTGTCTATATTACTGCGTGGGAGTTTGAAGGTAATATAAGGCCGACGAATTGAGGACAGTTGGAGATAGGCGAGAAGGAGGGCAAGCAGTACAGTGGAAGACGGAGGTAGACGCGATGTCGTAGGGAAAGCCAGCACACAGAAGAGTTTACTCCAGGGTCCGGTTGAGCAGCCATGAAGAACGAGAAAGACACAACGCTGATGGCCATAACTTTGGGGTCAAAATATTTCAGTAATGTTCGGTCTCCAGCCCTCTCTCACACGCAAACTTGGAACAACCCTTTCGAAACTTAGAAATAAAGATGTGAGGTAAAATATGTTATAAAGAAGTCTTCCTGCGTCTTTCTATGTGCGTCGTTTGTTCTTGCAACTTTATCATTGTGCGTCTGTTTGATTAGTTATTGTGTCGTTATGATGCTGCATGAATATGTATATGTGTATATAAGCATATTTATTATGTGAGTATATAACAACAGCACTGCTGAAATTGGCTATAATACTTTAAAGAGTACTGGAAGGCCAAGGAGATTTACTATCGTTCGGAGTTCAAGGAAAACCACCAGTTAAAACTAGTGAGAAAAACTTGCAAAAAGCAAATAATAATAATAGGAAAGTAAAATGTACCATTTCTTTTCACAAATCACTTTTATTTTATATTCTTAGGAAGAAAGTCATTGTGGTATTTTACCGTTTAGTTTCTCTATGAGAAGGGTTAAGGTAATTTTGGTAGAAGCGCCAGGCCAAGTTAACGTGTTACTGAGTTAGGGTGTTTGTGTGCTATTTCGATATCTCGGGGTTCTAGGAACCGCTGAGAAAAGTATGTGGGGCGGTGTAATGGTTAAAGCGATGGATTGCGGAATCGTAGTAAGCGAGTTCGAACTCCAGTTGTGCTATTACATTCACTTTTGGACAAAGTATGGAATCCCCTTATCCTCCTAGCTATGGGTTGAATAGTACTACTACTGTTCTTCTAGGAGAATGGCTTTGGCATTAAATAACCTACAAAGGTTGATTTGCCATTAAACAAAGAAACCAACCTAACTGAGAAAAGTATGTTTCCTGAAACGAAGCTGGTGGCAAAAGAAAGAGCAGAAAAAATATGGTTGGTTTGGAACCTCCGAGGTCATACTCGCCTCTTATTTTAATCGTGTCCAGTCTGAAAACAAGAACACGGTCGATTGGTTGGTTGGCTGGTTTTTGCAACATATCACCATCTTAACCTATTTTATGCCGAAGTGAGTTTAACAGTTATGGCCTACAATTATATATGGTAGAAAAGTGTATCTTCACAATCATTTTTAAAAAGATAAAGGTTTTATTGTTTCCGAGAGATCTATTTGGTTTGGTTTATTTAACGGCATATCAACTCCTCATGGGATATTTATTGCCGAAAATTATATCTACAACGTTTCGTTGCAATCATTTTTTTAAAATCAAACTTTTTTTTATCAATGATAAATAAGTAGAGTGTTCGCTGATGGTTTGGGAGACCTGGGTTCAATCCCAGGTCGAGTCATACCAAAGATTCAAAAAAGGGTACTTGATACCAGCTTGCTTTCACTCAGCATTATAAGGTACAGATCAAGGATAAAATGGAGCAATCCAGGTAATACAAATAATCTGCACGCAGTAATATGGTATGAAGTATTCCTATCTAATACAAATAATTTACACACATTTATATGGTATCAATTATTCTAATCTAATGCAAATAATCTGCACGCAGTGATAAGGTATAAAGTATTCCTATCTAATACAAATAATTTACACACAGTTATATGTAATCAAGTATTCCTATCTAATAGAAAACATTTGCACGCAGCAATATGGTATTAAGTATTCCTATCTAATAGCAATAGTTTTAAACAATTTTATGGTTTCAAGTATTTCTATTTAAAGCTAATCATTTACAAGCAGATCTTTTTGACTCATAGAAGGGACCTTAACTGGTACAACCACTACGGGCATTATTGGACCTGGGAATACTCACAATGAGAGGGATACTCTACGTTCCCCAGAAATCCAGAACTGAAGCCTCACGAAAGTCTATTCAACAGAAGGCAGGTGTTTCCACTTCCAGTTATAATTGGTGTGAGTAGAAGTAAATAATTGAAAGGAATCCGATTGTATGGAGAAAAATTGAAAAACAAAGTAATCTAAAAATGAAGAATTTATGGTGATGGTTTTGTTTGGTTTCTTTGTTTAATGGCATATCAACCAATGTAGGTTTTTTAATGCCAAAGCTATTCTCCTAAAAGAACAGTAGTGGTACTATTTAACCCATAGCTGGGAGGATATGGGGGTTCATACCTTTCCCAAGGGTATTTTGCCCGAAAGTGAACGTAATAGCGCGACTGGACAACGAACTCGCGTACTACGATTCCGCTGTCCATCGCTTTAACCATAACACCACTAGGACCCCCCCTAGTTTATGGTGAAGGCAAGTTGACGTTAAACGTTTCGGTTTTAATGAACCTTCGTCAGGGCTTTAGAATGGTGATACTAAGTGTTGATAGAACAACGATGGATGTTTACTAAAATACACCCCCCCAAAAAAAACAGGGGCGGAGGAGTATATACAAAGAAAAATCATATTGCCGTTCAATCATTATGGCGACGAAGGATTGACCATACTCCCCAGAACTGGAGCCTCACTACCATATGCAGTTTAATGGCATACCCGGGACACCTTTTTTTACAGCCCCCCATATTCTACGCTCCACTAAAAGGCCGAGAGAATATGGTTGAGGGAGATGAACATATACTACTCTACAGTCAGAAGGCGGGAAAAATTGAGTTATACGATAATGGTACTACCAATTACCACAAATGAAAAATGCACGATAAATTTTAACTGATTCATGTTTACAATAAATAAGAAAAGAGGGGAAAATATTCCACTAAAAATAAATAAATCAATAAAATAACTTGGTTTTAAAATTATATGAAGTTTACATTGCAAACAATCAATTGATTTTCGCTAGCCCCACAACAAACTTTAGCGTTGTGACGACTTCCATGGGAGAGAAGCTTGGTTCGATTATGGTTGACATAGCAACCGCAACATGGCGGAACTTGGTTGTTGCCCACGTGAAAAATGGCACATGTCATTTAAGTAATGTGTGTATGCGTATTCTTTTGTTTTGTTTTGTTTTCTTTTTCTGGAAGACAGCGATGAAACGGAGTTAGAAGCAAATTGTCGTAGACGTAGTTAAACGATTCATTTTAAAAAGGTGAGAGAAACGAACTCGGAAAGCAGAAATGATATTGTCGCCTGGTCACCGAACTTTTTTTTGAGTAAGAAGAGGGAGGAGGTGCACGTTGGTAAATAGACCTGGTCGAATTTGAACTGTTGATGTTACACAGTAAGACTAAGGGTTGCCTTTCTTTCTTTCTTTCTTAGTCTTATCTCTGTCAAATCCCTTCCTCCCACTTCTTTCTCTCTACACTCTTTACTCTTTTGTTTGCTTATTGACGTAACTGCATGTGCGTGCTCCGGTGCTTGCGACCAATGTTCAAACTCAACCCAAGCAGACAGTGAAAGCCAGAATTACGGATGATGAATTCCAAAGCATTCAAACCAGGCAAGCTTCCTATACTTGGAAGATTGGAACACAGACTTGGGTCTTCCCAATTCCACAGCCGTCGGTGCAATAGTGTACCTGTAATTTTTTAAATTTATTTAGCAGCAGCAACAACAACAACAGTAGCAGTAGCAGCAGCAACAACAACAACAACAATAATAATTTGGAACCCTTAGAATGGTCCCCAAAGTCCTGGAAATGAGACTGGGAGAACTGGAGATCGAGACCATCAAGACCACAGCACTGTTAAAATCAGCTAGAATACTAAGAAGAGTCCTGGTGAGACCTGCTGTCACTATGGCTTCAGTTAGAAATCACCTGTTAAAACTGATGTGAAAAAATAACATAGAATTAAAAAAAACAAATTACTATTTTCTCTTTTAACTTGAGTCAGTCTAACACTAAAGGGATATCCGGGGCCCGGCTATAAAAAATCTTAAGTGAAATCCAACGCTGATTAGACGAGAACCTAGTGCTTGACGTGACATCGCCCCCCCCTCTTTCTCTCTCTCAACTTCAATTTGTTTCAATTCTTTGATGAAGATTTATTTAAAAAAATTAAACCAAAGAAGAAAATTTGGAAATATCAAATTGACAAACGGTTCGAGTTCTTATCTCGTGGAAAAGGAAGTGATGTTGTGCGTATGTTGGGAAGGGCATGTTTCAATTTGTAATGATTTGCATTTAACAGGCCCCTCTGTCAGAATGAGTAGTCCTGTGTAAAACAAATAATGAATAGATCTTAGTAAACAAACCAAAAAAACAACAAAAAAAACAAAAAACAACAAAAAAGAATCTTTTACACTTCTTTTGAGCCTATCCCTAAAGTGCTAATGATACAGGGATCTCCTTTTTTTGTAAACCTGTTTCCAGGATGCATGCATGTCAATAGTATCTATCTGTCTATCTATCTATCTGACAGTTACTTTCTATGGATGCAAAGAAAAGGAGAGAGGCGATCCTTATTTAGACGATTTTAAATCTTTAATCTATAATAGGTACTAAAGTAGTGTTTCTACTTTTGTTGTTTGTTGCTGCTGTGGTTGCTAACTGATAAAGAAGACAACGAACAGTGGAGTACACACATATAAAGAACAATAAAACATTAAACAAAACAAAAAAACTTATGAAGGTAGGTTTTTTTCTTCTATTTTTATCAACGTAATGAAATTTAATTGTTTGACAAATACTGTTATGATGTGACATGTTGAGGAATTTTTTTCTATTTCGATGAATTCCCAGGTTTGTGAGAAAACAATTTAATTTAATTTATGGTAATTTAAAAATATTCGTACTTGATTGATACAATTCAAAAAAAGATTTTTTTTTAATTTGAAGTTTAGGTAGCTTTCTGCCTTTTTTATTTTTATTTTTTTTTTAAATAAGTATTGCAAACATTAAATATCTACCTGACAGTTTTAAAGATGAGGCTTTGGTTCTGATGTTTGAAGGTAGTTTTTGTTTGATGTGGGTGATAATGAGTGTTACCAGTCGATCAGGCAGCGGGATATAAAACTCAAAGCGAAAAAGCCGCTTTTACATTACCCCATAGATAAGAGGCACAAGTAACAGTCAGCGAATAGTCACTTTAATTTACAACCACTAAAGAGTAATCGTTTAGGTGCTTGTCCAGAATAGCCCAAACATGAATATTGCCGTTAATTCTGTAGTAATGTACAATAACACACACACACACACACTAATATATATATATATATATATATATATATATATATATATATATATATATATATATATATATATTGTACAATATGCATGATTATTCATTACTTTCCCTTTCTCTCTCTCTCTCTCTCTCTCTCTCGCTCTCTCTCTCTCTCTCTCTCTCTCTGTATATATATATATATGCATATATATATATATATATATATATATATATATATGATTATACATTACTTCCCCCCTCTCTCTCCCTCTCTCTCTCTCTCTCTCTCTCTCTCTCTCTCTCTCTATATATATATATATATATATATATATATATTGTACAATTAGAAGGAAACTCAAATTTGGTTAAATTGTCATAAATTTATATATATATATATATATATATATATATACGGAGAGAGAGAGAGAGAGAGAGAGAGAGAGAGAGAGAGAGAGATAAAAAGGGACAGATACAGAGAAAAATTTAATAAATACTTCAAGTCACTATCCAGAGACTAAGTTGCAATTACTAGTTTGTATTTTTTTTAGTCTTGTTTTTTTTACAGAAGAGTAAAATCCCCAAAATTATATATCATGCATCGGCTATAACTCGACATCTGGAGTAGGGGGAGTAAAAGACTAAAGAAACATGGCTGAATTGCATCTAGTTGAAAACATATTTTTAGGATTTAACTGTTCAATTTATAGTTAAAAAAAGGAAGCAAGTGACAAAAACGTACTTTTATCGGAATTGCCTATGTAAACATATTTTTGTTTGTTTATTCTGTACATTACAGCAATCAGAATTAAAAGATATTTTTAAGATAAAAGCACAGTTATGTACTTGTCCAGAATAGACTGATGGTGAAATTTCTACAGTAATTGCCAAAAAAATTATGTAGAAATGTACTTTTACTTTCACAATCTAGATATGAGTAAGTTTCAATCACTATCTCCATTTTTTTTCTTTTTGTTTTACATTCACTTACATTTAAAAACTGTCTTCAATTTGTTTCAATTCACCCCCACTATATTTCTTAAGTCTTTTCCTTCACTCACTAAGGTAGATGGTAACTTACATCCAATTGACAATATATCATTTTTGCTTTGGGGACTAAATTGTAGAAGTTAAAAAAAATTACAGAAATTTACTCTTACGTGGATGGTGAATTAAAGTATTTCATTTTTACATCCTTTCTTATAGATTACTGAAGACATTTCCCTTGCAGAGTATTATGGATAAGCACAAAAACATTTCAATGGGATATATAACACCAGAGAAAATATCTGTTTATAATCTCCATTTTTATATCCTGTAACATATTGGGGTAAGATGTCAAGTAATCTCGTTTCAGGACAATGGGAGAATTACTTGGCCTTATCCATTTTTCAGGGTAATGGGAGAATTACTTGAAATTACCTATCTCCTATCCTAGTAATACATGACAGGTGGTAATATGTTACATGGTACCAGTTGCAAGGAAGAATCCCTGACCAGACAAGTATAGCCAATTTTGATTTCAACATATTTTTAGTCTTTCCCCACCAATCATTAAGAAGATGGTGACTAAAGGAAATTGCAGATGAGTAATTTTGTGGAGTAAAATTTAACTGTTCTGTAAAAAATCAAGGAAATGATTGAAACAGTTTTATTTGGATAGTGAATGTAAGTATTAAATTTCTATATAATTTTTTCTAAATCATTGCCAATATTCTGGACAATTGGCCAATGGTCCGTGAGACATGGGTTCAATCCCAGGTCGCGTCATATCAAAGACTTTAAAAAATGGTATTTGATACTGCCTTGTTTAACACTCAGCAATATAAGGTACATATCAACAGTAAAGTGGAGAAATCCAGGAAAAGGAGTAGTGCCTTCCCTTATACTTCGTTGTAGCAGCTATTGAAAAGGGATCCTTCTGGTCACCTTCAACTACGGTTGCCAACTTTACTTAACTTATATATATATATATATATATATATATATATATATATATATATAAAAGAGGGTTATGGTTCTTACTAGCTCACTTGGTGAGTTAATGGAGGACCAAATATCACAGTATTGTTAAATAGAGCTCAATATCAATGATAGAGCATTTATATATATATATATATATATATATATATATATATATATATATATATATATTACATGGTAGTGTTTGTGACCCTGGGTTTCATACAGTTTGCATTTAGTCTGAAGAATGAAAAATACATGAAACCCAGGGTCACAAATACTAACATGTAATATATATATATATATATATATATATATATATATATGCAGGTTTGATTAAAGATTGCGATTTAAAATTTGTTTTAGATAACTTTTCTTTTTTATGTACATGGCCTGGAACATATGGGTCCAGTCCAGCAAGTTTAAGTATTATTCAAACATTTGTGATCAAATATTTCAAACCATACTTCCGGTCATTATCAAAATTAGAGGAACAGCTATTATCATGGGAAAAGTGTTTGTTTTCTTCAGTATGTCCATAATGGACAATGATAAATAACAAATTTCAAATCATAACCTTAAAGAGGGGAGTCCCAATAGTGTAGTGGCTAACATGATGGACAGTGACATCATAGTAAGTGAGTTCAAACTCCAGTCATGCTATTATGTTCACTTTTAGACTAATATCCTTGGGAAAGGTAAGAACTCCTTTATCCTTTGCAATAGGTTAAGTAGTACCACTACTCTTCTTCAACAAGGATGGATAAGTAATGATGGGATATATATGCTAGTAAACAAAGAAACCAAACCATAATATAGAAACAAGAAAATAATGACTTTAAACAGTTTCTCTTTGAATTTTTGGAAGCAGAGCTTAAAAGTTGGCGACTGTTGTCGAGGGTGATCCAAAAGTTCTCTTTTCAATAGCTACTACACAGATGTGGATGGGAGGGCGTTAAGCAAGAGTGTTAAGCAAGGTGGCATCAAGAACCATTTTTTATGGTTTTGGTATGACTTGAAGTGTGATTGAACCCTGGTCTTCCGGACCACTGGTGATCACTCTACTCATGAGGCAAGTGGCCTGGTTCCTTAAACAAACTAGATTAAATTATTTGAATTATTGGTGTAATTTGTGAATTGGTGGATCTGTCCACTTTACCCTTAATCCGTACTTTATGCTGAGTGTTAAGCAAGGCAGCATCAAGTACCATTTTAGCGCCCTCCCCTACACCTCAGTGTAGTAGCTATCGAAAAGGGAGCTTTCGGGTTACCTTTGACTATGGTTACCAAGTTTACTTTACTCAAGCTTAAAAGTATGCCGCCAATATTGCCGAAAGTGTTTGATCCCAAAATTTTCATAATTATTCACATTCATATTTAACGCAACACTTTTTGTCATTGGAAATGGAATTAACAATTAGAGTTCAAACCCTGGATGAGGCTGTTTGCATTTCTCTTCATGCTAATGAGCTTGGGAAAGGCATGAATCCATCTACTTTCCTCTCAGTTATAGGTAAATAGTAGGACAAACTTTTTTTCACCTTTCTGTCTGATGATTGTGTGCTCCACATAAAACTCCAAGTAATAGACTTCAAGAGTTCATAAATCTGATATTTTAGGTTTTATACCAGCTCTGCCATAAGAGTATTGAGCACTTTTTATGTAAAAGCTTTTTCATTTGCATATATATATATATATATATATATATATATATATATATATATATAGACACCCTCACCAGCATTCTTCAAATAAAAAATGATGGGATTATTTACATATAAATCAGCACTTCTCTCTCGGATCAGATTGTAACATGTTTATTTTAAAATCTTAAGATATGAAAATATGCAGATAAAAACAGTCATTTTGAAGCATATAAATTTTGATATATCCTTAAAATGAATACCAAAAAAGAAAAAAATGGACCTATAAATATATAGATGATATTTTCATTTTTATTTTTATAATATATTTAATTCAATTTTCATCGGTACGGATACCACACTCTGATCCTAGGCAGAAGTGAAAAGGTGGGACACTTTGATCCAAAGCAGAAATGACAGGAAGTGACACTTGATCCAAGGCAGAGTGCACAGATACCACACTCTTATCCTGGTAAAAGTAACAAAGTCACTCTGCTCCTTATATATATATATATATATATACATATCCCCCATATATTGAGCATTCTAGTGGGGATATTTGCTGCCTACCGTATGAGCTGAAATGTAATAGCTCTTCTCAAGAACTGATAATATATATGTAAAAAATATACATAAAAAATATCTGTGGAAGACAATATATATATATATATATATATATATATATTAGAGAAAAATGGAAATAAATCTGGCAGTATGTAAATATGAAACTATGAAAAAAAACAAGATATTCAGAGGATGCATTTATTCCTATTTGAAAATAAGCCAATGTTGGATTTTTTTTTTAACCATCTTCAAGGCAATGTTATATGATGTTGTCTCATCCAAAAATAATTTTTTGGTTGACAAAAAAATGATATTAAAAAAAAATGAGAAAATTCTTAGTGTTCTATAATCTTGGTGTTCGATTGTTGTGTTCTGTTTTGAAATGTATATGACATAATTAGTGTTCAAAATTTTTATTTTATTTTATTTATATTATTTTTTAAAAAATCATATTTGTAGTAGATTTCAAAAATCTTTATAGTATATATATATTTAAAATTATCTATATATATTGATAATATACTTTGCTGTACTTATAAATAAAGTGTGCTCAAATGTATTTGCTTAATCAATAATATTAAGTTAGAATTGCATAAACATAGAATTAATGGCGCTTAAGCAAGAAACTGACCGTTACCAAGCACAATTGACTCTATGTTTGCTATCTTAACTTAAATATATGGACATATATATATATATATATATATATATATATATATAATAGATTTTAATAGAGATGATAAAATGTATAGAAAAAAGATAGATAAATGGGAACTTCACAAGAATGCTACAAGCTATTTTGAACAAATCCTGGAAGTAACAAACTACAGCCACTTACGTCTCATCTCAAAAACCATCCAAGTAAGATGAACAAGACATGTCAGACACTACTGGAGTAGCAAGGACCAACTCATAAGTGATGTTCTTCTATCAACCCTTATAGTATTGGCTGACCAGCAAGAAGCAGGGTGTTGTTTGGAAGACTTGTCAGGAGTGATGGATGATAGGGACAAATGGAGAGAGACAGAGTCAAGTAAATCCATGCTGTCATGTCAGTACAACTTGATAATGATGATGATGATGATGATGATGATGTTCAAGGTGGTCCTGGTTATGACTCTAAACTGCATCTGATGGTGAAGTTTCAGTTCTGGAGTTCTGTGGAGTATTGAGCACTCCTTCATTGCCATTATTCTCAGATCCACTCTGGCCTGGAATGGTAGTATCTGTTTGGGTCACATCTATAGGTCAAATAGATATATTTGGAAATTATTAGTTTTGGATAAAAATGCTTGAAACCATATAACTGTCTGCAAACAAATGATTATTATTAAAAAAGAATATTTACTTTAAATCATAGATTTAAGATAAATCTTGTACCATATATAATTGGAGACTCTAATTATTAAACTGACTGGCATAAAATAACTCAACAAAGTTTGGCATGTTATCCAGCCAACCATTGACCCTAGCTTTTTTGAAACTTTTCAAACAGTATTGATCAGATTTTCTTCAACTTTAGATTTTGAAGCATCATAATTGGGAACTGAGAGTTGTTCATTTTTGGCATTTATTTCAAAGAACAAATCAGCATCTTTCAAATGTTTAAACCAATTTCAAATAGTACCATGAGATATTCCACTACTCAGATTGTGTGAGTAGTTTCAGCTACTTTGAGGCTCAGTTTTAAATCATTTCTCAGTATTGTATCCACTATTATAACATCTGAAACAAAAGGTACAGCTAAATTGTTGATAATGATATAGATATATACAGACTATTTTATAATGAATGTGTACCTGAGAATTTACCAGTTCATAAATTTTATGTTCCAAATTAGTCATATGACAGCACTATACTTGGTTTGATTTCTTTGTTTAATGGCATATCAACCTTTATGGGTTAGTTAATGCCAAAGCTATTCTTGTAGAAGAACATGAGTGGTACTATTTAACCAACTGCTGGATGAGCATAAAGAGGCTCATACCTTTCCCAAGAGTATTGGTCCAAAAGTGACCATAATAACATAACTGAAGTTTAAACTTGCTTACTATAATGTCACAGTCCAGCTCATTAGCCACTATGCTACTAGTACTTCCCCTTGTGCTGTACTTAAAGAAAACTAAGTAGAACACAAGGTACTGAAAATGATTGTGTCATGTGCTAGCCTCATTTAAGCATCCATTCTTTGATTAGGGGTTGAATTTAGGGTTTTCTTTCTTCAAGACTGGTTGCCCTTACATAGGTAGCTGAGCCTAGTCTGTCTAGTCTATTTACCTATTGCTACAAGAAGAAAAGTTGGATTTAAGCCCTTTTCAGTGGTATAAACAAAAAGTGAAGCACAAACAGCCTTATACATGATTTGAACTTTGCTTGCTAAATTTATTTTCTACAGTGACAAATATTATGCTCTCTGCACCAACTTATATATGTGTGTGTGTGTGTGTATATATATATATAAATTTGTATGTATGTGTGCATATATTGTGTTGAGTCATAAATAATTTCTGTTTTTGTAAAATATAATTTATTCATGAATAATTTAACAATTAATTAATTTCAATCAATAGTATATTCACCATTATTTTGAATTACCTCTTACCATTTGTCGGGTGGTCAGTTGATTCTTCTCAAGTAAAATTCAGCTGGTTTTAAGCTCAACAAGTTTTACATAAATATTTTCACCTGATCTTCTTGAGAAAATTTTTTGTCATTCAGAGCATTTTGTAGAGAACAAAAGAGAAATCCCTTTGCGTAAAGTCCAGAGAATATGGTGGGTTGGGTAGAACAGACCAGCTTAAATCCAATTTTTTTCCTGGGTGATTCTTGCTGGATGTGGCTTTGCATTGTCATTATTATTAGGACCTATTGATAAATGTAGGGCATTTTCTTAGAACATTGTCATAAAAATCATTTTTCATCTTTTTTAATGATATTCTTGAGAAACAGGTGATTTCTCTGCCTTGAAAGAAGACTTGTTACAATGGATGTAAGATTTTCCTTATTCTTCTCCCTGAATTACCACTGGCCCATAAATATTTGAAAATTCTTGAAAGGTTGTGATAACAAATAATAAGCTAATCAGTAACAATATCTATGACCAATTATTATTTCTTATGATTCAAAAAACAGAAAAAATCTATTTGTATAAATCAATCAGAAAGTGAATTTAACTTTTAGAAAAATACTGATCAACAAAATATAGAAATATGAGGATCATTAAATAAGTTTCCAGACTTTTTTGTACGTGCACTTTTATTGATAGTACACACATAAAACTCTAGTCCCCTTCAAAGTAATTTTCTCTGGCTGCAATGCACTTGTTGTACTGTTCCAACAACTTCTGGAAGGCTCCATCGAAGTCCTCTTGTGTGAGTGTGTCAATGACCTTCGTCACAGCCTCTTTCATCTCCTCAATTGTCTCATAACGACAGCCTCTGAGCTTAGGGAATAACCAAAAGTCACAGGAAGTAAGGTCTGGACTATAGGGAGGGTGAGGAAATGTCTTGATGCCCATCTTGGTCAAATAGACTGTGACAAGGATAGAGTTGTGGACTGGTGCATTGTCAAGGTGGAAATGCCATTGACCCTAACCCTAACCCTTTGGCCAATCAACTGTGGTGTTCTGACTTACTTACTCCTTCCACACCTCTCATCATCATCCCTCACAGACTCGCTGCCTTCCTTGAATCTCCTATGCCACTCAAAAACTGATGCTTGATTCATGCAAGATGCTCGAAAAGCAGTCTGAAACATTCCATATGTTTCTGTGGCATTTTTTCCAAGTTTAAAACAGAATTTTATTGCATATCGTTCTTCTAAAGTGTCCTCACGTCCAGATTGCATTTTTGAAATTCACCAGCTGTGACAATCAGGCTTTAGTAGGGTGTATTCCAATTTCTGCTGTAGCTGTTCATTTGAACCTGAAATCATAAAAATTAGTCAGTCATCTCATAAGATGTATAGCAATAAGATACTGAATTTTCAAGAGTCTACAACAATTTTAAATGCCTGTACAAAAAGTCTGGAAACTTATTGAACGTCCCACATACTTGACAAAAAAAAAGAGAAAGAAAGAATTATAAGATTTAGAAAAAATTTCTGATCATAACTGAAAGATTTATTCTGTGATTCTGATCATATCTATAGTCTTAACTGGTGGCAGCTCATGACTCTGGAAATGTGGAGTAGACAGTTCCATATATGGTAATTCATTTTTTGTTGTTTTCTAAGCATGAGAAGTTGATCATTGATATTAAACTTAAGGATTAGTATTAAATATTTCTTAGAAATATTAATTAAAACTTATTTTTTCAATATATATATATATCAGGAGAAAATAGGGGATACTGCAGTTCTACAGTGTCTATACAGTCACTGCTGATTTTAACTTTCATACACATCATTTGCCTTTATTTCATTGAATATGAAGAAATTAACATGCTAAAATTTAAGACAACTTCAAAGATTTTAGTACATATTTGGTTTGGTTTTATGGCATATCAACCATTGTAGGTTATTTAAGGCCAAATCCATTTTTATACATATAAACAGTTCTATTTCAAACAATTTAGTTTTGCATAAATACAGTTTTTTGTTTACACACTGTTAAATGTAAAAACATTTCTATTTCAAACAACTCAGTTCAGCATAAGTATACAGTTTAATTCTATTTGACCCATAGATATGACCACTCTGGGCCAGAGTGGACCTGGGAATGGTGGTAATAAAAGGGGTATTCCACATTCCCCAAAACTCCAGTATTACTTGAGCCTCACCATCAGATTGTTTAGAGTCATGTCCAGGACACTCATTGGGGGAGTCTTACCCCACTGCAGAGATGCAGTTGGTGTATACTACAGCTCCAGCTAACTGGGCCAACATAAGGGCAATGTTTCAGAATTAGAACACAGTTCAAATTCAGAATTTCCTTCTCCAAGACAGGTTGACTAATCAAGGCTAAAGAGCCCAGTCTGCTCTCCTATCTATGAGTTTAATTCTTAAGTATGAAATTTTAAGTATTACGTCTGTCGCATAATAGTTGCTACATTTAGTATCTGATATATATATATGTGTGTGTGTGTGTGTGTGTGTGTGTGTAAGTGTGACAATTATAATGAGATGGGTAGTATTACTTATTTTATCAAAATGAAACTGAATTTATTGGTTTTACTGTGGAGGCATATACAGTGTAAGGGTTATTATCATATGAAACGGAATCAGCAAGCCAAATTCAAACCCTGGACAAGGATGTGTGTATTTACCCAACTCCTCCTCCACCATGAGCAGAATGTGAGACAAGGTTAATTTTTAGGTGGAGTAAAGCTGGTTTGAATTCAGTGTTTTCCTTCTCCTAGACTGATTGCCTAACCAAAGCTAAATTTTACCCAACAATTTATCCATAGTTGGCAGGGAAAGCAGGTGGATTAATGCCTTTTCTAAGGGCATTCACATACAGAGAAACATAAAGATCTTCATTCAGGATTTGAACTCAATTCACCATGTCCATTCCCAATGATAACAACTGTTATACTAAGTATGTTTTTGGTTCTGATGTTTTATTTGCCTTCACAGACTAAAATAACAATTTTTGAAAAATATATTCAACAATATAATTCCATGCTCATTTTTCATATTGAAATGATGCATATGTGTTAAATAATTTCTGCAAGCTTTTAAATTGACAAAATTAAACAGAAAAACACCCACTGAATTATGGTATTCAGAGAAATTTTTAAATCACCACTATTTATTTCCTTCAAAAAATTTCCACGTGCTTAAACATAAAAAGCTGTATCAAAAAATAATTCCTTGTCTTTGGGATTAGTCTTTTTATGCAAAAAAAAAAAAAATGACATCGGCGTAGTCGGCGTCGGTAATTGTTTTTGCGGGGTATCTTCTGCTTCTTTTCTTTGTCAGCTTGAAGCTGTTCTCTCTGATTTTGTCAGTTCATGTTCTAAGTACATAGTCTAGACAAATGATAAAGAGGTATGGAGCTAGTGTGTCCCCTTGTAGTACTCCTGTTACAATGTTGAAGTATTCTGTGTCTCCATCTGGTGATCATACTTTTACTTTGGTGTTTCTATAGAGAATCATTATTACTCAAAATTCTACTTTATCAAACTAATACAGGTAGATTTTCTCTGCTTTCTGATCAGTGAGAAATGATTATTGACTCTTAGTTATTGTTAAAATTGCTAATTAGCTAATTATTAGATATTACTAACAAACTCCATGCAAAGGTTTTCTTAATATGTATAGGTTAGTCAACCTCCAGTCAAACATTCCGGCTGCAGGTTTGCCAGGCCATTACTTGGGATAGACTTGGTTTAGATACAGGAAGAGAACCTGCCAAATTGTGGACTTGGTTGTTCTTGCTGACAACAGAGTAAAACTGAAAGAAACAAAAAGAGATACAAGTACCTAGATCTTGCTAGAGAGCTGAAAAACTTTGGAATATGAAAGTGACGGTGATACCAATTATAATTAGTCACCAATGACTGGTACAGAGACTTGAGGACTTGGAAATAAGAGGATGAGTGTTGATAATCCAAACTACAGTATTGTTGAGATCAGCCAGAATACTAAGAAGAGTCCTGGGGATTTGAGGAGACTTGCTGTTACCTAGACTCCAGTGAAAACTATCAACACTAACGCAGGTGTGAAAAAACTCTCAAAAGAGTAAAATGATAATAATGATATTATTATCATCATCATAGTGTACTTATAGATAGACTTTAGATCTGTACAAAAAATATGCTTTGAAGTAAATGTTAGAAGAAAATGAAAATACTTTTGAGACAACCTAAAAATAACATACACACACACATACATGCATATATATATATATATATATATATATATATATAATGGACAACCTGTAAACCAGTTGGGTTTCTGTTGTAACTGCTATCCATGATGATATTGATGCTTCTATTTAGGAATGAGTGAAAGATTCTCTTAAACATTTCATAGTTAACAGCTGCCCATGATGATAGTGGTGCTTCTATTTAAGAAGGAGTGAAAGATTCTGATTAGAATCTCATAATTATCTCTGGTATATCAGTAATTTGAATCATTTAAAAATGACATCCTGTGCAAATGTTGATCACATAAAAGTATTTTTAAGTTACAAATTGAACTGGAAATTACTTAATTCTTTAAGAGAATTTTGAGTGTTTGACTATTAAAAATCTTGCTATAATGTGCCACTTTTGATGGTTTTAGGTTTGGTTGGTTTGGGTTTTATGGCACATTAACTATAGTTGGTTATTTAATGCCAAATCTATTTTTATGCATATAAACAGTACTATTTCAAACAATTCCATTTAGCATAAGTACGCATTTAAATTTATCAAAACAGTTCTATTTTAAGTTATTCAGTTTGGCATAAGCATACAGTCTAGTTCTGTTTAACCCATAGATAGGTCCCTATCAGGTATTACCACTCTGGGCCAGAGTAGACCGGGGAGCAATGGTAATGAAGGGGTACTCTGCATTCCCTAAAACTTCAGCATTACTAGAGCCTCACCATCATATTGTTTAGAGTCATATCTAGGACATTTGCTGGAGGGGTCTTACTCCTCTGTAGAGATGCAGTCAGTGTATTCTACAGCCCCAGCTAAGTCATACTACAGACTCAAAAAATGGCATTTGATGCCTTCTTTCTTTACACTCAGCATTATAAGGTATGGATCAAGGGTAAGTGGAGCAATCCAGGGAAAAGTGTAGAACCCTTCCCTACCCCTTGGTCTTGTAGTTATTGAAAAGGGAGCCTTCAGGTTGCCCTCAACTACAGTTGGTCAATATATACAAAAATATATATATATACACACACACATATGAGATTTTAAATAATATACACACACACACATATATATGCACATACACAACAACATAAGATTTTTACTAATATACATATATATATATATATGCACACACACACACATACACACACATATATATATATATATATATACACACACACACACATACATACAAACAAGATTTTTTATAATATATGTACACTCACGAACTTGAGATTTTCCGTATATATATATATATATATATATATATATATATATATATATATTATGTGAGAACTTTGTTTTTGATATACACACATTTGAAGAGTGTAAGTAAAACATCAATCTGTGTCTACATAGAAGCTACATATTATGACACAGAAGATTTTTTTGTGTTCAAACAAGGTAGCTTTTTGCAATTTAGCTCGATCATGGCAATTTCCATTGAAAGATATATACCTGTTCTTTCTTGTTGTGTAAGAGCATTGTTCTTGATACCACACATGTCTTGACAAGGAATCAATGAACAAAAACATATTCAACTTGATTAAATTGGTCATAAAATCAATGAATAATACTTTTAAGTAATACAATGTGTTTAAATGCGTGCATGTATGCAGGGCCAGTCAAAGCTTTTATAGAGCTTTAAGCAGAATTTGATTTGTTGGGGGCCCCCTACGATGAGAAATAATATTGACTATTGTCAATGCTCGATCATTCACACACCTACTTAAAACAAAATTTTTATTTTATATGGTATTACTTTTTATGACACAGGCTGACATAATACATAAAAAAGAAAGAAGAAAAAAAAAGAAAGACAATAGTCAAGGAAACTTGGAGTCTCTCTGTCACAGGGCCCAAAACAATTGCTTATGTCACTTATAGCTTGAGCTAGTTCTGCATGTATATATATATACCCAACCCTTCCACATGAGCAGGATGTGACACAAGGCCATTTTTTTTATGCAGAGTTTAACAGAGTTCATGCAGAGTTTATGCAGAGTTTAACAGAGTTTTCTATCTCCTAGACTGGTTGCTATACCAAGGTTAAAGAGTCCAATCTTCTCTACTGTTTACCCATAGCAAGAGCAAGAATAATTGAATTAATACCATATTAGCATTATGTGACATGTAAACAGCCTTGTCTAGGATTTGAACTCTGTTTGCTGTGTTTGTTTCTTTGAATGATAAACATTAGACAATGAATGCCTCAAACTGAAGATATTTCTATCAATTCAGTCTCAAAAAAGTGCTCCAACCACCTTGTTATATACCTATAGCTTAGAAAAAAAGAGATAGATTTATAACATTCCTAAGAACATCAACATGTATTGAAGTTTCTTATCTGTGTTGTTCTTCATTGTCATAGATTGTTTTGGTTCCTTTATTTAATAGCATGTCATTTATGATGACAATAACCTTTACACCATGAGCATATATGCCCAGTTAATGCAATAGAGGAATTAAAAAAATGGTCATGGTTTAAAGAACACGTTTTGCTGTGTAGATAGATAAAGTCTGTCTATAAAGATGGTTATGAATAGAGCTGCTTGTCAAACCATGACTCTAGCTGCTTTATAAAACAATAGTAGACATGAATGAAACTGCTATGTGTAAATAACCAGTGAGGTCAAGAAGACTGGTCATGTGTGATGGCCATTGAGGCCAGAAAACCTGCCATGTGTGATGGCCAGTGAGGCCAGGAAGCCTGCTATTTGTGATAGCCAGTGAGGCCCGGAAAGGCCAGGTGTGATGGTTGGCAGAGCTGAGAAGATGTTGAAAATGAAGAATTTGGGGTTATTTATACATCTTGTATCTGGTTCGATCCCAGGTCACGTCATACCAAAGTCTTTAAAAATGTTACTTGATACCTCCTTGCTTTACACTCAGCAATATAAGGTACATACTTTGGGTAGAGTGGAGTAATCCAGGGAAAGGAGTAGCACACTCCCCTATACCTCGGTGTAGTAGCTATCGAAAAGGGAGCCTATGGTCGCCAATTTTACTTATACATCTTTGGAAGGATCACAGAACCATTGGTTGTGTCAGACTATGATTACTTCGAAAAATAATTATTGCTTTTATTGACAGTATAAAAAGACTCAGGATAAAGAAATTTTATTGTAAGATATCTTGTTACTTGCTCTCAACTAATTAATGCATGTTCAAGTTTAAGAAACATTAGCAGATACTAAATGACCAATCCAAAGTGATGAATAATTATTAATTTAAACAAACTTTTGCATGAGGCCTCATTCATGGTATACCAAATGTGTAATATATTCAATATCAGTTGCTTACCAGGCTACCATGCTAAAAGTTACTTTATTGCAGACACTCAAAACTTGTGAATAGCAATAAAAAAAAGAAGAAAAATCATATTCTTAGAGATTAATGGACTTGTTTCTAAACAATAGATGAAGCTTAAAGATAAATTTGAAATTATTAAAATTTTCATCTGTATCAAAATATTTGATTTTTGTATGTTTTTATATTACCATAACACTGGAAAAATGGTATATTGTAGCAGGATTCTTGTTAGAGCAGCAGTATTAAAATGCTCTTAGAGAAAAAAGCAACTTTTAATCAAATTTACAGCTTAATAATAATAATAATAATAATAATAATAAAAGAAAACTAATGACAATGCATAAGGCATTGCATCCCAGAGACGATGTTGACAGACTATATGTATCTAGAAAAGAGGGAGGAAGAGGACTTGCCAGCATTGAAGACAGCATTGACACATCCATACATCGACTTGAAAACTATATACAAAAACATGAAGGAGGACTCATTACAGCCACCTGACACGAAACTGAGAACACAATGAACAACAGAATGACAGTAACTAGGATACAAAAATGGGAAAGAAAACAACTCTATGGCTGCTTTAAACGACTAATAAACAATATCTCACACGACAAAACTTGGACATGGCTAAAAAAAGGAAACTTTAAGAGAGAAACAGAATCTCTCCTAATAGCAGCACAGGACAACGCCATAAGGACGAATCATATCAAAGCGAGAATAGATAAGACGCAACAAAATAGCAAATGCGGCTATGTGGCGACAGAGATGAAACCATCAATCATATAATAAGCGAATGCAGCAAATTAGCACAGCGGGAATATAAGGCAAGATACGACTGGGTCGGTAAGGTGATTCACTGGGAAATGTGTAAGAAATTTAAATTCAACCATACTAACAAATAGTATATGCACAACCCAGCACCTGTCCTAGAAAATGATTCGCATAAACTCCTATGGGACTTTAATATACAAACGGATCACCTAATCCCGGCTAGGAGACCAGACTTAAAAATGATCAACAAAAAAAAGAGAACTTGCAAAATAGTCAACTTTGCTGTCCCGGCAGACCACAGGATAAAACAGAAAGAATGTGAAAAGAAGGATAAATACCTCGACCTTGCTAGGGAACTGAAAAAACTGTGGAACATGCAGGTGACAATTATACCAATTGTAATAGGTGCGTTTGGAACAGTAACTAAGGGATTACTAAAGGGACTAGAGGACTTGGAGGTTGGTGGACAAGTGGAGACCATCTAAACGACAGCATTGTTGAGAATTGCCAGAATACTAAGAAGAGTCCTGGAGACTTGAGGAGACTTGCTGTCACTCAGACTTCAGTGAAAAACCATTGGCTATTGCTGATGTGAAAAGCTCTAATGAGTAAACAATAATAATAATAATATAAAAAAACCAAAAAAAAAAACCAACAACAACAACAGCACAAGGCCTGAATTTGCATTCACTGGCTCTTTTGCTAAGAGAAGGATTGATGAGAAATTCCTTTGTCCTGGGTTTTTTTATTCTGGAAGTGAAAGGAAACATACTTAATGTAATTGTTATCGGTGTAGAAAATGAAATCAGCAACCTGGGTTCAAAACCCACTCGAGGCTGTTTGCATTTCCCTTCATATTAATGCTTTGGAAAGACATGAATCCATCTGTTCTCCCCTCAGTTAAGATAAATGGCAGGGCAAACTAGGTTCCTTAGCTTTGGTTAGGCAACCAGTCTAGCAGAAAAACTCTGAATTCAGTGTGTATTGGAAACAAGAATAAAGAATAAGCTCCAAGTGAAACTTGAACTCACAACCCTTTTTGTATCAGGAAGCTTGGTTCTGTAAACCAGCTGCTTAACCAATTCAGCTTCAAAAGAGTGGATAGTTTTACAGAAGTCCAAATAACACCTTAAAAACCAAATTAGTTGGCACAAGAACAGTATACTTTGGAAACAAGAATAAGAATCAAGAGAGACTCAAATTTTAAACCTTTTCTATCACAGGGATATCTGGATTTACCAGGTGCTTTACCAAATCAGCTACAAGAGCATAGATGGTATCACAGAAGTCCAAATAATGCTTGTAAAGCCATTCAATATCACCGTTTCCAGTTGGTTGGTGCCATATCTATTTTTATTGTTTACTTATTAATAGTGTTAAGAGTATATTTTTGATTGATTTTATATGAAGCTCTATAAACCATTATTGTTATATCCTTCATCAAATTTTATTATAACTCATTACCCAAGTAATATATAATATACCCATTTGTTTTATTTGTTCTTCTTTTCATATTATTGTTTACATATTAAATTCTCATTTGAAAAGAACACCAAATGTCACTCATTTATCTTTTGCTAAGTTGCTATTGGAGTGTCTTGTTTTCATCTGTTCTTCTTTGTACCAATTATTAATAAAATTTGAGCTAACAAGGGAGATTACCTTGAGCCAATGATCTTGTTATCTGGCATTAAAATACAAATTCAATTTATACTGAGACATTACCTGTAACAATATAAACAGGATTTGGCATTAAATGACCATCAAGGTTTGATATGCCATTGAACCAAATAACCTAACTTATCATCATCATCATCATCATCTTCATCATTTCATCTGCTAGCATGGATTTCCCTGACTCACCATTTATCTCTATTATCCACTGCTTCCAGTTGGTCTTCAAGACTACATCCTGTGTCAGTACAGATTTGTTGTAGATAAGTTCTAATTGGTTGTCCAACATTTGCACGTCCGTGTGAAGGGATCCATGGGAGAATGTCGCTTATGAGTCTGTCCTTACTTCACCAGCAGTGTGCCACATTTCTTGTATGTCTTATTTGGATAGTTTTAGAGATGGGAGGTAGGTGGTAGTACACCTGCCGTTTTGTGGGATGTTACCGCAAGGATTTGTTCAAAATAGCTCGTAGCATTCTTGTGCAATTCCTGTCTAGCTTTTTCACCGTATGCTTAGTCAGCATCCATGTGGTGCAACTATATTGTAGAAATGACACAACTGCTGCTTGGAAAAAAAATTGTGTTTTATTTTATCATAAGATCTTGAACTGTTGAATTTTTAACAGCAATGAGAAAACTTTATAAAAAATTAGCCATACAATTCAATGATGAGAATAAAATAATAATACATTGTCCTAATTATGATATAGCAGAATTATAAATGGTCTTTAGACGTAGGAGTAAAATAAGCTTTGGAATAAAGGTATGCAAAAAAATAAAGTTATGTCGGTTGGTTGGTTGGGTTTTTATGGCATATCAACCTTTGTAGGTTATTTACGGCGAAATCCATTTTTATACGAATGATTAGTTCTATTTTAAAAAAATTCAGTTTAGCATGAGAACATAGTTTAATTGTCAAAAACATTTCCATTTAAAGCAATTCAGTTTAGTCAAACAGTTCAAATTCAACTAATTCAGTTTAGTATAAGTACAAATTTTGTTTACACACAGTTAAATGTCAAAACAGTTCTATATTAAACAATTCAGTTTAGTATAAATAGAGTTTCAATGTCCAAAACAGTTCCATTTCGAACAATCCAGTTTAGCATATGCATGCATTTTAATTGTAAGTACAGTTTAATTGTCAAAACCATTTCTATTTCAAGCTATTCAATTTTGTCAAACAGTTCTAATTCAAACAATTCAGTTTAGCATAAGTATGCTGTTTGTTCTATTTAACCCATAGATAGGACCTTATCAGGTGCTACCACTACAGGCCAGAGTGGACCTGGGGGCAATGGCAATGAAGGGGTGCTCCACATTCCCCAAAACTCCAGTATTACTGGAACCTCACCATCAGATTGCTTAGTGTCGTATCCAAAACACTCATACCCCTCTGCAGAGGTGTAGTCAGTGTATTCTACAGCCCCTGCCGACTGGGCAAATACTTCTGATGGGTTTTAATACGTATTATCTGCTTTTGTTAATTTTCTTCTAATATCTAGGTTAGTAAAGGCATTTCTTATAGTAAACAGAATATATCCAGTGCAAAATAAGACTTGTTTTTCAATGACACAGTCACACCTGATTGCATTATCCACAATTTGCTAGATGTATCAACTTTAAATGTCCCCACTTGACAATATCTTCAAAACCAGTTTTTAATTATGCTGTTTTCTTTCCATGCTTACTTCCCTTTGTTTTCTTCCTTTCAGCATGCATGCACATTATTTATATAACCTGAATTGATTGATTTTAATAGCATGTCAACCCATCTTGGTTTATTTTATGCCTAGATATTAGGCATTTGTGTTAATTGTAAGTTCATATTTACATTTTTTTGTGTAGTTGTTTCTTAAGAGTATTTTTTCCATATGGTCCTATTGAATAAAAATAATTTTCAAACATATCAATTTGAACCCTAGATGGGACACTTACAAGTACTATCACTCTCTAGATCTCCAGAACTGGAGCTTCACCATCAGATACAGTTTAGAGTCATACTCAAAACACCCTTTGGGAGGGGGGGGATTTTACTCCTTTGCAAAGGATACAGTCAGTGTATTCTAAGCTCCAAAGACATGGGTGTTATAAAACCTTGAGTCATGGAATCTATGTATTTCTTTTCAACTATCAACTTGTAAACTACATATATATATATATATATATATCATCATCATATCGCGCATATAGAGGCCTATGCTTGTTGCTGCTCGTTCCAAACTATGCAGTAGTGTTTCGGCCTGGTCAGGTGTATTTGCCAGTATCGCTATGTTATCGGCGTAGTTGGCGTCGGTAATTGTTTTTGCGGGGTACCTTCTGCTTCTTTTCTTCGTCAGTTCGAAGCCATTCTCTCTGATTTTGTCAATCGATGTTCTAAGTACGTAGTCTAGACAAATGATAAAGAGGTACGGAGCCAGCGTGTCCCCTTGTAGTACTCCTGCTACAATGTCAAAGTATTCTGTGTCTCCATCTGGTGATCGTACTTTTACTTTAGTGTTTCTATAGAGAATTGTTATTGCCGCTACGGTTTCTTTAGGTATGCCGTACGCTAGTAGGATTTGTTCCATCTTTCATCTGTGAATGGAATCGAAAGTCTTGGTAAAGTCAACAAATATTAATGTCGCTTGTAGGTTTTTTGCCCGTACACCTTCAAGGATTCCAGTTCAAATCCTGGATGAGACTGATTGCATTTCACATAGCACTAATACCCTTGGGAAAGGTATGAATCCAATTATTCTCCCTCCAGCTATGGGTAAATAGTAGGACGGACTAGGTTCTTCAGCCTTGGTCAGGCAATTAGTCTAGGAGAAGGAAAACTCTGAATTCAAACCTGTTAAACTCCGCTTAAAAATTGACCTTGTGTCATATCCTGCCCGAGCGGAGGGGTTGGGTAAATAGTACCTTCAAGGATTCTACGGATGGTTAATATTTGTGGGGTCGTGGATCTATTTCTTCGGAAGCCATTTTGGTTTTTTCTAAGTATGTTGTCGATTTTGGGTTCTATGCGGTTTTGTAGTAGGGCATTGTAGATTTTGGCTGCTATGGATGTAAGTGTTATGCCTCGGTAGTTTTTGGCTAATCCGAGGTCCCCCTTTTTAGGGAAGGGGAGTATGCATCCCTTCGTCCATCTATCTATCGGATTTTGATTGTATACTGCGTTGCAGTGGCGGAGCAGTATGTCGTCGAATTGTCTGGTCTTCCATACTTCCGGGGGAATTTCGTCCAGCCCTGCAGCTTTCCTATTTTTAATTTTTCTGAGAATCCAGTCGAGTTCTTCTTGTGTGAACGGTCCTAGTTTAATGTCTAATTGTTTGCTAATTATTCTGGTGATTGGTTCATGTGTTATTTTCGGTGGGTTTCCTTGTAAGTTTTCGAAGTGCTGTTTCCACAGTTTTATTCTTTCTTGTTGGTTTGCTGCTTTCAGTTTTGCTTTGGCTGTGTTCTTTCTTCTACTCACTTCGTTTATTGTTTGCCAGGCTATCCTAGATTGTCTATCTTCCACCGAGTCTCTAATCTTATCTATCTGATTTTGAATGTATTCTGTCTGTTCCTTTATATATATGCCTGCTAATTGATATTGTGCCGTTTTTAGTTTTAAGGCATTTGTGTTTGTTGGGTTTTTTCGATAGTTTTTGGAGGCTGTTTTCACTAGTGCCCGTTTTTCTCTCACCGCTAAAGTTTCCCATGGGACTCTATATTTAGTTTTGAGTTTTGTTGGAATGCATTTCGCTGCTGCCTCGAGGTGTGCATTGACGAAATTTTCATATTCGTCGTTTGGTGTACTTTTTTCTGTTTTAATTTTAATACGTATTTATCTCTTATATCTCTGTTGTTCAATAGGGCCCAGTCATGGTGTTTGGTGGTCGCTGTTCGTTTGGCGTTTTTTCGTAGGCTTAACCGTATTTTCGCCGTGACTATTCGGTGATCGGTGGACACACCCTCAAAAGAGGAGTATGCCTCGCAATTCATTTCACTATTTTTCCATTTCTTGTTTATAAGGACGTAGTCTATCTGAGCTTTAGTATTGTTTGTGTACGTGTATGTCCATAGTTTGCCCTCCCTTTTTTGGTAGTTTGTATTGAGGCATGCTAATCTATTTTCTATCATGAAATCTGTTAGATGTTGCCCATTCCTATTTGACGTGTTATGGAGGCTGTATTTGTTGTTTCCGTTTTTCCCGATTTGGGCATTCATGTCTCCGCCAATGACTAACATGTTGTGTTTCGGGATGCTACGCACTAATGAGGATAGCTCATCGTAGAAGGTGACTAGTTCAGTTTCTTCACTAACATTGGTAGGGCTGTAGCAGGAGATGATTGTTGCTCTGGGGTTGCCGTTAAAAGTAGCTGCCATCATTCGAGGTTGTATTTTCTCAATTACTTATAGGATCTAGAGCATTAAAAACGCTAAATATTAGCGTTTTTAATGCTCTAGGTCCTATAAGTAATCCTACCCCTCCTACTGCGGCGTTGACAGAGTTTTTCCATGCGGATACAGTGACGAGCGACCAGCCATTGTCAGTTTCGTGATATTTGATATCTTCGGTGTGCGTGTATCTGTGTTCTTGTATGCATATTATGTCAATCTTATGTTCTTCGGCCGATGCGATTAGCTCTGGTAGTTGTCCTATTCTATTTAAGGTTCTTACGTTAAATGTGGCTATTTGTAGTGTTTGCTTGCATTTTAGTAGTTTTGATTGTTTGAGCTCTGTAGCTGATTTTTTGAACACTGAGGCCAGGGCTCCAACCTCTACAGGACGCGCCCCTTTTTTACCCGCGCGAAGAGTGATGCGGTTTGTGTATGTGGTTTGAGTGTGGGTCATGGTTATCTTTCGATGGCTGTTTTATTCTCTTCTATAGAAGCCACTCTTATAGAGGAGCAGCAGTAGTTCCCCGATCGAACTAACGATCCTGAGCGTAAAGTCGTCAAACTCACGTCCAGGACCTGTTTAGGTATTGAGTTTGGTCGTCCTTGGGTTTATTCAAATACCTTTACGTACATCATGCTGCTTTCCATGTGTACGTAGTAAAAAAAAAGGGGGGGGTAATTTTGATTTAAATTTTCTTAAGTTTTAACTTAGTTAAAGTCCAAGATTAAGGTACTTTCGTCTGACTTACACTGGTACTGAATTTTTTTTTTTTGCGGTATTGGGACATGTTCCTAGGCTTTTTAGGGTTTTTTTTCTCTTTTTTTTTTCTTTTTTTTTTCTTCTTCTATACTACCATTGGGAACCGAGGAGGCTTCAGGAATTATAGAGCTTTTACAAATGACTTTTACTTTTTCTTCTAAACTACTGTTTGGGATTTCTTTAAGAATTTTTAAATTATATTTTAGAAGAGATTCCAAAAACGTTTTGCCTTGTTCGCTGACATTTGGACAGAGTTTTATAATCAATTTGGGTTTATAGTAGAGTAAGCGTGTCTTTACATTTAAAACGCATAGTTTAAGCATTATTTTACAAACAAAAATACAGCATAACATTTTGTAAAATTCAGCATTTTAAATTAATAGGACTTAAAGACATACTGACCAATATTGATACATTCTTTCCTCTGTTGGCACGTGAGCTCAAATCCTTCCTTTTCCCATTAATGTTTATTTACTACTGAATTTTAGGTAGTTTTGGAGACGGTCTACTGTTCTAGTCAGGGGGGGGGGATATTAATTTCATCATTTTTTTTTCCTTTCTCTTTTTTTTGGGGGGGGGCTTGTCGTAGCTTTAGGTGTTTTAGGCTTTTACTTTTTCTTCTAAACTACTGTTAGGGCTTTCTTTAAGAATTTTTAAATTATATTTTAGAAGAGATTCAAAAACGTTTTGCCTTGTTCGCTGACATTTGGACAGAGTTTTATAATCAATTTGGGTTTATAGTAGAGTAAGCGTGTCTTTACATTTAAAATGCATAGTTTAAGCATTATTTTACAAACAAAAAAAATACAGCATAACATTTTGTAAAATTCAGCATTTTTATATATATATATATATATATATATATATAGTGTCATTATTGCTTTTATGTTTTTGTAAATATATATATATATAATCATATACCTATATATAGTTATATGATTTACTATATAAATAGTGTTCAATATTGGTGACACACCATATGTAGATCTAAGTTTGAATACTGTAGACACAGAGTCAGTGGTGCTTGGTGACTGTCAATTTCTTGTTAATGCAGTTATCAGACCGAGACCTCTTGGTTTGATGATTACATAGGCATGAAACAGGCAGTCACTAAGTGCTGTTGATTTTGTACTTACAATATTCAAACTTATATATATTGTGTTATATATGATTTCATGCAAAGTGCAGAAACATGATATAAAATAATTTTTAAAACATTTTTTTTAGTCTGATTTGTCCAATTTTTGAAAAAAATACAATAAATTAAAATTTTCATGATTAGCTCTATTATTCAAGCACTTTTTTTTTTCTATAAAAATTCAGCCCAATATGAGTGAGAAAGAAAAGAAATGACAAAGATTGTATGATTTGTTTAATGCTGAAACCAAGCCAAAGTTTCTTTCTCCACCAGTATAAAAGCAAAGAACATTTTTTACAGAAAAAAAGCATTTTAAGGAAAAAGGGGAGTGGAGGACTGAAGGAAAAAAAATGAAAAGAAGGCTTTTTAACTGCTCTCGCTACGGCGATTAAGAAGGACCCCTCAACGTCAATAAAAAAGCACACAAATGATTTGAAAGTCCATGAGAAAACTGTGAGGACAGCAACAAAACCAGATTTAAGCCCAGACCTTAACTCCCTTGTTTACGCTATATGGGGCATTTTAGAAAACAAAACAAATGTAGCTTCCCATCCAAATATCGGTTCGCTTAAGACTGCTGTTGAGAAGGAATGGAATAAAATGTATGAAGAATTTATTTTGAAGGTATGCAAATCATTATGAAACAGTAATTGAAAAAAATGATGGCTGTATTGAGTAAATTTACTGTTTTGTATCTATCTTCTTATTTTGTTGTTTATTTATTAAAATCAAAATTAATCTTGTTTTATAATTGTCATTTATTATTATCCGAGAATATTCCTAATTTTGCTTCCTGTATTCTCTATATGTGTGCTGTCTTAGAAAAGACATCAACCATTCCACCAATAAATTGCTTATCAGATGATAATATCTGAGGTCAGATATAGTTTTGGGAGTAGAAACATCATTCCCACAAACCCAAAGCTCCCCAGCAGTACCTTACAATATTATCAGCTTTATTTGACTTCCATCACATTATGATTGGTTTGGTTTGGTTTCTTTCTTTAATGGCATATCAACCTTTGTAGGTTATTTAATGCCAAAGCCATTCTCCAAGAAGAACAGTAGTGGTACTATTTCACCCATAGCTGGGAGGATTAGGGGGTTCATACCTTTCCCAAGGGTATTTGCCCAAAAGTGAATGTAATAGCACGACTGGAGTACGAACTCGCTTACTACAATTCCACAGTCCATCGCTTTAACCATTACACCACGAGGACACCCCCCCATCACTTTGTGAGAATACCAGATGTATATGCATACACAAAATGACTGTAAAAACACCACTATTATGGTAGGATTTAATTTTCTTCTTATACCTTGCAAATATTCTTATCTTATTATTCAAATTACAATCTGTGATATCAAAACTTTGCACTGCTGAAAAATTTTGTTTACACAATGAGTCGATAATCAAGAACACAGCACGTTTCAGAATAAAATGTAAAAGAAAATATTAAATTTTTAGTGAAGTTAAAGACAGATTGAATCATTCACTCTACCCATACAGAGACTCGCTCTTGATATTCTCAATTATTTGATTTATCAATAAAAAGAATCAAAAAACAAATTTACTAAAAGTAAGCCAACAACTTTAACAACTCTTGTCTAAGTGTTTTACTGAATAACCTACAAAAGCAGCTATGAGATCAATGCATAGATTTGTGTCATAGCTTTTATAGACACTCTTATTCCTAATGTTTTATTTTATGATCCTCTTGGGATCCCATTGCCTTTGTTGATGACCAAGTCATCTCATATCTTTGTATATGACTCCTTAGCATTAATTTGCTAGCTTGAGTAATTTGATACTTGTAGCTTAGTATTATAATCATAAAGAATTGATTTTTCATCATTATTGTTAGAGGAAGAAAGGATGCCTTCTCAAAAAAAAAAAGAAATAAAAGCATGAGAAAATAATGATCACCTGCATATTAGGGTTTTTTACATTGAGGATATGGTTGATTGTTTGTAACTTGAGGGATTGTCATAACCATTTCACTGCTGGGATCAATATCTTGTGTTTTGATGAAGAACAGTATTTTCAGTCATTCTAAACAAAAGAATGTCTCTTTTTAGTTTTAATATTATTGCTTTTTGTTTTTGTAACATATTTTCTGAAAGTGATTAGGTCAAGTTTTATATTAATCTTAAAGATATTTTATGTTGGTTGTTTGGGTTTTATGGCATATCAACCTTTGTAGGTTATTTAATGCCGAATTCATTTTTGCTCTAAATAATCAGTTCTATTTCAAACAATTTAGTTTAGCATGAGTACACAGATTAATTTTCAAAAACTTTTCTATTTAAAGCTATTCAGTTTAGTCCAACAGTTCGAATTCAGCTAATTCAATTTAGTATAAGTACAGATTTTGTTTACACACAGTTAAATGTCAAAACAGTTCTATATTAAACAATTCAGTTTAGTATAAATAGAGTTTCAATGTCAAAAACAGTTTCATTTCAAACAATTCAGTTTAGCATAAGCACGCAGTTTAAATGTAAGTACAGTTTAATTGTGAAAAACATTTCTATTTTAAGCTATTTAGTTAAACAGTTCTAATTCAAACAATTCAGTTTAGCATAAGTATGCAGTTAGCTCTATTTAACCCATAGATAGGGCCCTATCAGATGCTAACATTTCAGACCAGAGTGGACCTAGGAGCAATGGCAATGAAGGGGTGCTCTGCATTACCCAAAGCCCCAGCATCACTGGAACCTCATGATACATCACTGGAATCTTGTTTAGCATCATATTCAGGACACTCATTGGGGGGAGGTCTCTCCCCTCTGTAGAGGTGTAGTCTGTGTATTCTACAGCCCCAGCCACAGAGTTAATTTCAAAACAGTTTTATTTCAGATAATTCAGTTTAGCATAAGTACACAGTTTAAATATCAAAACAGTTCTATTTCAAGCTATTCCATTTAGCATAAATATGTAGTTTTAATGTAAAAAACAGTAAGCTCACAAAGCTTAGTTCTATTTAACTCATAGATATGACCCTTATCAGGTGCTACCACTTCAAGCCAGAGTGGACCTGGGAGTGATGGCAGTGAAGGGGTACTCTGCATTTCCCAAAACTCCTGCATTACTGGAACCTCATCATCAGATTGTTTAGTGTCAAATCCAGGGCACTCATTGACGTGGGGTCTTACTCCTCTGCAGAGAAGCAGTTGGTGTATTCTACAGTCCCAGCCGACTGGGCAAAAGGATATTTTAAATAATACAAGTATTCTCAAAACAATCTCTGAAATAAATATGATAATAAATAAGACAATGTTATTATTTTTTTTCCAGGGTTTTTTTATGCATCATTTTCTCTGCTGGAACAATTTAAGAGAAATAACTCAATGGCAAATAGACACTGTCAAAGCATAATTAATGCAGTGCACCTCATTTATTGACCAGTTTCTTTTCCAACCACTCATGCTCATGTCCAGTGTTGCACATCTGTCAACAATGTGTGAAGAAAAAGAGAAAGAGAGCACTAGTATATCACTGTACATAGTTATGCATACAATAACATATAAATTGGTAGAAAACTAACCAACAAACCAGCCCAGTCGACTGGGGCTGTAGAATACACTGACTGCCTCTCTACACCTCTTGAATATGATGGTGAGGTTCCTGCTTTGGGGAATGCAGAGTACCTCTTCATTGCCATCACTCCCAGGTCCACTCTAACCTGAACTGGTTGCACCTGATAGGGTCCAATCTATGGGTCAAATAGAACTGTTAGATATTTAAACTGATTAAAAAAAATGACTTATGTTAAATCAAATTGTTAGAAATAGAACTGATTAAACATTTAACAGTGTGTAAACAAATGACTGATGTTTAATTGAATTTTTAGTGATACATAGCAATACTTGAAACCATTTTACTATGTGCAACACCTCCCTATGAACAGGATGTGATGCAAGGTCAATCTTTAAGCAGAGTTTAATGGTTTTGAATTCAGAGTTTTCTTTTTTCTAGACTGGTAGCCTTAGCGAGGCAAAAGAGTTCAATCTACCCTGCTATTTACTCATAGCTGGAGAGAGAACAGATGGATTCATGCCTTATATCAAGTATTCCTACCTAAGACAAATAATTCTCACACAGTTGTATGATTTAAAATATTCCTATATGATAATTTATATTCAATCATATGGTTTCAAGTACCTATTTCTAATTAATAATAACCATTTGTTCATACATCCTTATATGGTTTCAAATAACTAATAGTAATAATCCTTAGTATGCAATTATAACTTCAAGTAACTATTCTTAATGCAAATAATTTGCATACAGTTATGTGGTATCAATATAGGAGGAGCCTAATGGTTATTGTTGTAGGAAATGAACATGGCGACTCGAGTTCAAATCCTAGACGAGACTGATTGCATTTCACATAGCACTAATACCCTTGGGAAAGGTATGAATCCAATTATTCTCCCTCCAGCTATGGACAAATAGTAGGGCAGACTGAGTTCTTCAGCCTTGGTGAGGCAACTAGTCTAGGAGAAGGAAAACTCTGAATTCAAACTTGTTAAACTCCACTTAAAAATTGACCTTGTGTCATATCCTGCCTGAGCGGAGGGGTTGGTAAATATGGTTATGTGGTATCAATATTCCTATCTAATAAAAAAAAATTTCAAACAGATATCTTTGGTCCATAGATTGGACCTTAAGAGATCAGAGTGGATCTGGGAGTAATAGCAGTGAAGTGTTACTCCATATTCCCCAGATCTCCAGAACTAGAGCTTCATCATAAAATGCAGTTTATTAGGAGGTGCCCATGGTGTAATGGTTATCGTCGCAGGAATTGGACACAGCGACACGAGTTCAAATCCTGGACTGATTGCATTTCACATAGCACTAATACCCTTGGGAAAGGTATGAATCCAATTATTCTCCCTCCAGCTATGGACAAATAGTAGGGCAGACTGAGTTCTTCAGCCTTGGTGAGGCAACTAGTCTAGGAGAAGGAAAAACTCTGAATTGAAACCTGTTAAACTCTGCTTAAAAAATTGACCTTGTGTCATATCCTGCCCAAGTGGAGGGGTTGGGTAAATATGATAAAATGCAGTTTATTGTCATACTCAGGATACTTTTTTTTTTGAGTTGGGGAAGGATCTTACCCCTCTGCATGATATAAAGTCAGCATATTTTAAGCTCTGTCTACAGAGTGCTGAATATCACAATATCTTAGTCTGAATAAATATGTATATAAAAAAAAGAAAAAAAAACTGGAGTAATTATTTCATGAAATCTTATACATTCATTTCAGAATTTTTTTTATATAAAGATAAAGTTTTCCTTTTTATTAAAATTAGCAGATGAAGATTTCTAAATAAGTGCTTTTTTAACATTACTTTGCCTTTTTCTCAAAAGATGGATAAATGTGGTGAATTCCGATTCAAAAATGAAGATTTTCATTTGTATTATCAAGTAATTAACAAACAACAATTTTAACATCATAGAAAAACATACTAAGACTTTGTTTAAAGTCAAGTTGTTGGTAATAAGAATAGAAAAAGTTACATAAATCTTTTAAGTAGGGTAGACCTGTCCGACTAAAAATCAAAAATTTAGGTTTCACAAGGGCTTGAACACCTGTTATATAGTCATCTACATCCTCATTCAGCATCACAACGATTCAACATCAAAGATGCAGGAAGGAAGACGCAAGAAGGAAAACGCAGGAAGACTTCTTTAACAATATTTTACCTCTCACTTTATTTGTAAGGTTTGAAAAGCGTTACTCAAGGTTGCATGTGAGAGGGTGCTGGAGACCGAACATAAACTTCATATTTTGACCCCACTGTTATGACCGTCACGTTGTGTCGTTCTTGTTCTCTTAGATGCTCAACCAGAGGTCTTGGGGTCCACTGCTGGATGCTGGCTTTCTTTACTGCATCTTATCAGCATCTTCTCTGGACCCCAGTTCATCAGGGCTTCAAGCCCCATCGGCCTGGTGTGGCTTTCCTTACCACATCTTGTCTCTAGGTGTCTGGAATTCTGCTTGCAACTGCTTTGGCACCCAACTCAACTCAGTTATATAATAATTCAATGCCCACACGATCGCCCACTGGATCTTTGAAATCGAATGTTTAATCGTCATCAAGCGGAAATAACTGTCATGCATAAGCCTTAATCCGCCCATGCGATCTCTTTCGATTACTGGCCATTGGAATGTGTCACTTCCTTCCGGTGTATCACCTTGGAATAGCATTTTTGGGCCAGGTTGGAGGTCAAAATATAACACACCTACCTCTAAGAAATACCAAATTATTTCAAACATGTGGCAGATACTGTTATATCAGTATTATTGATAATGATCATTGTAACATTAAGAAGTAATTTTAGTAATTATACAAAAATTACTACTAATTAGACTAAAATTACTACAAAGTATTACTATTTGATTTCAAGTGATTTTTATCACAAGAACTGTCTTGAGCTGTGGAGTTCCGGTTATGCAAGGACAGCAGCCTTGAAATTAGTTAGCTTGAACCGTAGTCATGCTTTTATGTTCACTTTTGGACTAATACCTTTGGGAAAGGTAAGAACCTCCTTATCATCCCAGCAATGGGTTAAATGGTACCACTACTGTTCTTGTATAAGGATGGCCTTGGCACTGAATAGCCCATGAAAATTGATATGCAATTAAACAAAGAAACAGAAACAGAAACTGAACCATCTCTTTCTTGGTGCCTTGTATAGTGTAATGGTTCACAAATTAGGTGACCTGACCATTGTTTATTTATGATTTTGATTCTCACTGTGTACCCCATTCTTCTGGTCTTATTCCAAACTAAGCAAAACTTACTAAATGACTCTGGGTGTCTTGTATAGTATAATGACTAGCAAGCTAGGCTTGAAAATCATTCTTAGTGAGTTTGATTCTTACTGAGTACCCCATACATCACATCTGGCCTTGGGCCAAACAGCTCAGTAAATGTTTCTGGGTGTTATGAGTGATACAATTATTAGCATTAGTGAGTTTGATTTTCACTGAGTGCCCTATGCTTCTGGCTTTGTGCTAAACTAAGCAAAGCTTAGTAAATGATAACTACCAATTATCATTATGTATTCTTTACTTAGCAGCAAAAACTAGAAATAACAAAATGATTCTCCAGAATAATTGGAGAAAATTTTGATATGAAAACTGTCTCCAGTGTTCAGAACCAGCAATTTTTGTCTTTGAAAAATCTTCTGTAAAATCATTCAAATTTTTTTTATATCAATATGGCATTATATTGTTTTTACATTATTTCTTTATTCTTATAACAAATTATTAAAATGTCATATGGTATTTGCTATCTACCTTTTTACAGTGATTTTTCCTTTCTGACCCTCATCACCCCCACCAAAAAAAAAACAAAAACAACACAAAAACCCCAGAATTTTTCTAAGACTGATATTAAATAACATTGTCCTGTCAACTGATTACAGGAGATGTTCAACATAATTCAGAACGGACATACAATCACATTGATTGAAACAAAACCCCATCATAATTCGGGGACTACCAGTACAATCATTGGTAATGTTTGTGTATTTATAATTTAATAAGCTTTGCTTATTCTAGTTTATAGGTCTCAGATTACTTTTCCTATGCAATCATCTATCGATGTAGTTTGTTGCTGCTTAGCTTTGCTAATCAAATTCAGGGATCAGCAAATGATGACCTTTAGCTTCATTTGAATATGTGACAAAATCCTGTCAACTTCATTGAATATGTGACATTGCTTACAATTTCTTTCTTAACCATTAACAACTATGTGGGTTCATTGGTCCAGAGACTAACCTCACAAACAATGGACTGATCACCTATGACATCTAATCAACCTACAATAGATTGATAATTATAAATATAACATTTAGCCAAATATGAAGGAATAGGGTTGGCAGATTGTGTTGCTTAAATCTTTCAAATATGTTTGCCAAGAAAATCAGCGTTTGAAATCCTGGCTTTTTGGAACATCATTTGAACACAATAGTCCAGGTTAAAAGCATAGTGTTGACCCATTTACCAAAACTTACCTCATTCCCCAATAATACTTGCATCAGAAAAATAAGGTCAAAAAATGTTTCCACTTTTAGCCTGGACTACCAATCATTATTACTTGTTTGAAATATGTAATGATTAACAGTCTAAACCTACTGAACAAACAACTTATCTGAAATTATCTTAAGTTTGAATCTATCATTCTCACTATTAATTTACCTGGAAACAAACTTTTATAGTTGCCTGAAGAGGATATCTACTTGATATTTCGTTTAGTTAAGGACTAAAGATTAGGGGGAAAAAGGTCTTTCACCTCAGTAATACTTGTACTGATAGCTGTTAATGTAAATTTAAATAGTCTGATAAAATATTCTTGTAAACTACAGATAAACTTGTTGCTGTTGTGCTTTAAGCTTGTTTCAGTTAATAAGAGACAACCTTTCATTTTCTGATGAGGCTGGGGTGATATTTATCTTTCTTTTTTCCATATTTCATTCTTTCTTTTTTCTTTCACTTTCTTCCATCTTTTACTTTTCTACCTTTTTTCACTCTTTTCTTTCTTTCCCCTTTTATTCTTTCTTTCTTTTCTTTCTTCCATTTTTCCACCTTTCTTTTTTTACAACTTTCTTTCATTTTCCCCACCTTTCTTTCATCACTTTTTCTAACTTTCTTTCACCTTTTTTTCTTTTTTCCACCATTTTTTCTTGTCTTTCTTTTCTCTTCATCCTCTTTTCATCTTTCTTTATTTTTTTGCTTTTTTTCTTTCAGCCATATTTCCATATTTCCTTTCTTTTTCCTCTTTGCTTGCATTATAGCTTTCTTTCTTGCATTTTCCCCCCACCTTTCTTCTTTTTCCACCTTTCTTTCTTTCTTTCATATTTTTTCCTTTTTCCATTATTCTAGTATTTTTCTTTTTTCTTCATCCTATTTTCCACCTTTCTTCCATTTTTTCACCTTTTTTTGTAGCTTTTTATATTCCACCTTTTCTATCTTTTTTCTTTCATCATTTTTTTCTTGTCTTATTCTTTTTTTTCTTCATTTTCTGTTCCAAATTTCTTTCTTTTTTCTTTTTCCTTTGTATCCCTCTTTCTTTCTTTCTTTCTTTCTTTCTTTCTTTCTTTCTTTCTTTCTTGCCTTGATATATTTACCTAATCTATTTTTTTTCACTTGTTTGTTTTTTCTGAAAAGTTGTTTTTGTGTTCTTCCCTGTTTATTTGTTTCAATTTTTTCCTTACTTGCTTCTTTCTTTCTTTCTTTCTTTCTTTCTTTCTTTTAGGCTTTTCTATTTATTCAATTCTTTTTTCTTTCCCTGCCTTTTCTTTTTCTATTTACTTCTTTATTACCTTTTTAAAAAATTTCTTTTTCTTTTACTTTCTTTTTCTATATACTTCCTTTCTGCTATCAGCTCTTTTGTGTTGTTTGACAATTCCTACATTATTCACTATGGTGAGATATTCTTACTTGACCAGCCAGTACTTGCCAGACTCCATTGTTTTATCCAATTTACAACAATGCATGGTGTCATATGAATTTTATCGATAACATCATATGAACATTTATTGTTAAAGTATAATCTAAACACATTGGAGAGTTGTTTGGCTAATTTATTCCCAACAGAAGAATTTGAACATAAAAAATAAAGGATTATGATCACTAAAAACTTGACTATCTATTGAAGATTATCTAAATTAGTGGGTGGTGTTTGCTAAGCAGGAATTAAAAGGTTTTCTCAATTATATGGCAATCCAAGGAATAAAAGCTGAGGAAGTAGGAGAGATAACCATATATAAATGAATTTTTCTTTAGTTTTACGTTGGAAAAGATAAGAAATAAAAGTCACCTATTCCGACTTGATGAATTACAAAATGCATATTAAAAGAAAAACTGTTTTGATTTCCATTTTCTGAGGAGAGTTAGATAGACTGTCATGTATAGATGAATTCTTCTTTTAAAAAATGAAATCTTTTGTTTTCTGTTGGGAATATCAAGAAGTAAGGGAAATTTATTCTCACTTGGGGAATAAGTATATATATATATATGTATATATATATGTAATGCAGTTTGTTGTATTTATAAATAAAGAGTGCTCAATATCAGTGATAGAGCATATGTAGATCAAAGTTAAGATAGCTTAAACACACTCAATAGTATTTAGCAACTGACAGTTTCTCAGCTATGCAACCAAGAGTTTGATGTTCACATAGGGAAGAAAATGTTTACAAGTGCAGTTAACTCTGTGTCAATGCTATACAAATTTATATATATATATATATATATATATATATATATAATTTTAATTAGTTTTGGTTATTTGTTTCTGTTATTGACCTAACCTTTATCCAAGTTCATGCAAAACTGGCAATAGATCCTGGCCAGATGGGAAATATAGGCTTCATTATAAACATACACACATATTGGATATATATATATATATACACTAAGAGGAAGTAGTCTCATGCCTACAGCCCCAACTGATTGGGCAAGGTGATATAGGACTAATTCTCACAAATATCAATATAAATATTGTGAATTTAGTTGCAATGTATCAAACACGTGGGTCACATTGGCTAAACAACATGTGTAAAATATCATTTTAATTCCATGAAAATGATGGGATGAGTTCATTGCTTAAAAAGAAAACAAACAAAACCAAAAGAGAGCAAATAAAACAGTTTGAGACCTCCAACTTTATAGTCAGACATTTCTTAATAAAACAAAAAATGTTTGTTTACTTGACAATTTAAAAATATTTGGTATTTTAACCGACCCCCAGCTGAGTTTGACAATGGATGTGATGGACAGCAATTTACTAATTACTATTTCTTTTGACTTTAAAGTAAAAATATTATGGGAGAGTGGTTTACTAGATTACTTACTCCTCCACTTTCTTCTCTTCTGAGGTATACACTTTACCCTCTAACACAAGCAGGATGTGACACAAAGTCAATTTTTCAGCAGAATTCAGCTGGTTTGAATTCAGAGTTTTCTTTCTCCTAGACTAGTTGCTTTTGCAAGGTTAAAGATCCCAGTCTATCATTCCTGAGTACAAAGTGAAATTCAAACAGTTTCATCCAGGATTTGAACTCAGGTCACCAATTCCATTTCCTATGATGATAAGCGTGACATTAAGCGCTCCTCCTCTACTGAAGTTTACTAGCAATGAAACATTTTTTTAACTTCTCTGTCTTTAAGATTTAGTTGCAGGGATGTAAATTCATGCCTTTCTGAAGTAAAAGCAAGCAGCCTGGGCTAGAATTCAAACTCAATTTGATGATATCATTTTCAAGACCAGTGCATTACTTTGTCTGGTTAAAATTTAGATATTATAATATAGCTACATATAATAATAACATATGCAACTTATGTTCTGCCCAAGAAAGTTTTACTGATTTTGAAAGCAAATTATTCTCTTTATAAGTTCTACTTAATTTAGTCTTATCCTAATTGGCTTTGTCAGAGTAAAACATTTGTACATTAATGCAAAAAATATTTGTTCTCACCTAAGTTAAGCAGAACTGAACCGAGGTGGATGACTGTTAATTACTGTTTATCAAAATATTGTTACAAACCAGTCATGTTGCTAAGCCAACTTTCAAAGCCACAATGCTTGCTGACTTTTCAAGCCAGGTGTTAACTATAGTAAGTAAGTAAAGTTAGCGACCATAGTTGACGGCGACTCAAAGGTTCCTTTTTCAATAGCTACTACACCGAAGTGTGGGAAAGGGTGATTACTCTACTTTAGCCTTGATACATACCTTATAATGCTGAGGGTTAAGCAAGGTGGTATCAAGTACCATTTATTGAGTTTTTGGTATGACTCGACCTGGGATTGAACCCCATTCTACTGGGCTATTGGCGAACATTCTAATCACTAGGCCAACATGGCCAGATTTCATCACTAAAAATCTGGCCGGCAAACTAAAGGACAATATTTAACAATAACAATGACAATAACATGGAGACCTGATAGATAAAATATAAAAACAGGAAGGAAAGAAACCTGTTTGTCTTGATTCAACAAATGAGTGAACCCTGTTTGACAGTCCAAAAGACTGTAGGCTGCAGAAATTAAAAATAAAGCAAACACAGGAATCATGCAAACATTCATTATATGTTCATATTCACATTTTTTGTATAATTGTTTCTGAAGTGTTATTTTTTGCTTTGCACATGGCCTTATCAAATACAAATAATTTTTAAGCAGTCTTATTTGACCCCTACGTGGGAGCCTAACAGGTATTACAGTTTTGGGTCAAAGTAGATCAGGGACTAATGTCACATAAAGGGGTACTTCACACTTTCTAGAGCTCAAGAACTAGAACCTCACCATCAAATGCAGATTAATGTCATACACAGCACACTCTTTTTTGTGGGGGAGGAGTTGTTGTCTACTCATCTACAAGGGGTAGAGTGTGTATATTCTAAGCCTTGCCAACTAGGTCAATAAAACAACTGAATTTTCTTATATATATACATATATATATGTACACACACACACACACACACACATATATATATATATATAGGTTTGGTTTCTTTGTTTAATGGCATATCAACTTTTGTAGGTTATTTAATGCCAAAGCCATTCTCGACTGGAGCGCGACTGGAGTACGAACTCGTGTACTACGATTCCGTAGTTCACCGCTTTAACCATTACACCACGAGGACACCCTCTATATCCACCTGTAAAAAAATTAGATCCACAACCTCACAAATATTGACCATCCATAGAATCCTTGAAGGCGTTCGGGCAAAAAACCTTCAGGCGACATTACTATTTGTCGACTTTACCAAGGCCTTCGATTCCATCCACAGAGGGAAAATGGAACTAATCCTACAAGCATACGGCCTACCAAAAGAAACCGTAGCAGCAATAATGATCCTCTACAGAAACACAAATGTGAAAGTACGTTCACCAGATGGAGACACGAAATACTTCGACATTGTTGCAGGAGTACTACAAGGAGACACGCTAGCCCCGTACCTCTTTATCATCTGTCTAGACTATGTGCTTAGAACTTCGATCGACAAAATCAGAGAAAATGGCTTCGAGCAGACTAAGAAAAGAAGCAAAAGGTACCCCGCAAAAACAATCACAGACGCCGACTACGCTGATGACTTAGCGTTACTGGCAATACGCCTAATCAAGCAGAGACACTACTGCATAGTTTGGAACGAGCTGCAGCAGGCATTGGCCTCCATGTCAATGCACACAAAACTAAATATATGTGTTACAACCAAATGGGCAACATTACCACACTAGACGGAGCCTCTCTGAGGCTAGTGGACAAATTCACCTACCTAGGAAGTAGCGTCTCATCAACAGAAAATGACATCGACACACGACTGATGAAAGCATGGACGGTTATAGATAGGCTCTCAATCATATGGAAATCAGACCTGACCGATGAAATGAAGCGCAGTTTCTTCCAGGCAGCGGTTGTATCGATACTGCTATATGGATGCACTACATGGACGCTAACCAAACGGCTGGAGAAGAAACTTGACGGCAACTACACAAGAATGTTGAGAGCAATATTGAACAAGTCCTGGCGACAACACCCCAGGAGACGCCAACTGTACGGCCACTTGCCTCCCATCACGAAAACTATACAGGTTAGACAAGCCAGGCACGCCGGACACTGCTGGAGAAGCAAGGACGAGCTCGTAAGTGACGTACTCCTATGGTTCCCCACATATGGCCAAGCAAAAGCAGGATGACCAGCCCGAACTTACATACAGCAGCTATGTGAGGACACAGGATGTAACCCAGAAGACCTGCCGGAGGTGATGAATGATAGGGAGAAGTGGCGAGAGATGGTCAAGGATATCTGTGCTGGCGGCACGACATGATGATGATGATGATATATATATATGTTGAAAAGATAGATTTGTAGTGAATCAGATAGTATGATAGAAATATGTGGAAAATTCGATAAATCAAACACTTAACTCAAATTTAGATGTGTGATATTTCATTCAGCTTCATTTTATCTTCAGGAACTTCTTCAGACAGAGACTATTTTCTTGGTTTTTCTTTTTAAAAGCATGTTAGGAGAAATGATAAGATAGTGGAGGGGGTATTGTTGTAGCAGGAAAGTTGGGAGGGATTTAAATTCAAATGTATTAGGTTTCATTTGAAAGATTTTTTGTTTTGAAAGTGGAGATATATTTTAGGGAGCTGATAAGAAAAAAGTAGCGAAGGGTTTGGGTTAAAGGGGTTTTGGCATAACTTGTTCATATGGAAGGATATTAACTATAATGTGTTGTCACAGAAAATCTTTAATGAAACCTGATACATTTGACTTTAAAACCCTCCCAGTTTTCCTGCTACAATTATACCCACTTCATCTTATTATTTCTTCTCACATGCTTTTAAATAGAAAAAGTCAGAAAACAGTCTCTGTCTGAAGAAGTTCCTGAAGTTGAAACAAAGCTGAACAAAATATCACATATCTAAATCTGAGTTAAGTATTTGATGTATTCAACTTTCCATATATTTCTATCCTATATATATATATATATATATAACCACCTCACTGGCATAATAGTTTGAGTGTTTGCCAATGGGCTGGGAGGCCAAGTTTCAGTCCCAGGCTGAGTCATGTTAATGACTCAAAAAATGGTGTTTGATCACTCCTGGCTTAACACTCAGCCCTATAAGGTATGGATCAAGGATAAAGTGGTGCAAACGAGGGAAATTAGTTGTGCCTTCTTTTAAACCTCGGTGTAGTAGCTATCAAAAAGGGAGCCTTTGAGTCGCCCTCAACTGCAGTCATCAACTTTACTTACATACATATATATATTAATATCAATAATGCAGTTTGTTGTATTTATAAATAAAGAGTGCTCAATGTTGGTAATAGAGCATATGTATGTATTTACCCAGTCCCTCTACACACGCAGGATGTGACATAAGGTCAGTTTTTTAAGCGGAGTTTAATAGGTTTGAATTCAGAGATTTCCTTTTTCTAGACTGATTGCTATACAAAGGTTAAAGAACCCAGTTTAAAGGAGGTGCCCGTGGTGTAATGGTTATCGTTGTAGGAAATGGACACGGTGACACGAGTTCAAATCCTAGACGAGACTGATTGCATTTCACATAGCACTAATATCCTTGGGAAAGGTATGAATCCAATTATTCTCCCTCCAGTTATGGGTAAATAGTAGGGCAGACTAGGTTCTCCAGCCTTGGTAAGGCAACTAGTCTAGGAGAAGGAAAACTCTGAATTCAAACCTGTTAAACTCTGCTTAAAAATTGACCTTGTGTCATATCCTGCCCGAGTGGAGGGGTTGGTAAATATGGTTAAAGAACCCAGTTTTCCCTATTATTTACCCATAGCTGGTGGGAGATTAGTTTGATTCATGAATTTCCCAAAGGAATTAGCACTATGTGGAATGCAAACAGAGTCACCTTGATTGAGCATATGCAAATCTAAGTAAGTTGTTGGTTGGTCCAGTTAGCTGGGGCAGCAGAATACACCAACTGCATCTTTGCAGAAGGGTAAGATTCCCCCAATGAGTGTCCTGAATATGACATTAAACAATCTGATGGTGAAGTTTTAGTAATGTTGGAGCTTTGGAGAATAAAGAGTACTCCTTAATTACCATTGCTCCTAGGTCCACTCTTGTACCTGATCGGGTCCTATCAATGGGTCAAATAGAACTGTCTGACATTTAAACTGTACTTTGATTTTGTTTTCGGACAGTATCATGTTTGCCAGATATGGTGAGATTTGGTAAAAACCTGGACGTTGTTTTATATGGTTTGTTTTAGAGATGACCGCAGATTCTAGTAGTCTTTGGTATTTTTTACACTGTATGGGTTTGATTAGGGTGGCTTGGGAAAAATTAAATGTGTGTTTGAGCTCTAACATGTGGGAGAAAAGGGCGTTTTGATTGTCATTTGTTTTGATTGATTGTTTGTATTCGTAAATCATTTTCTCTAGATTGTGTTGGGTTTTGCCGATGCAATGTTTGTTGCAATCTTTGCACTTATGCTAATCTGAATTGTTTGAAATAGAACTGTTTAATGCTCACCAATGTCCTGGGAGACCGGGGTTCAATCTCAGGTCGAGTCATACCAAAGACTCAAAAAGTGGTACTTGGTACCTTCTTGCTTAACATGCAGCATTATAAGGTACGTTTCAAGGGTTAAGTGGAGCAATCCAGGAAAAAGAGTAGCGCCCTCCCCTACACCTTGGTGTAGTAGCTATTGAAAAGGGAGCTATTGAAAAGGGAGCTTTTAGTTATTTGTATAAAAATAGATTTGGCATTGAGTAACCTACAATGGTTGGTGTGCCATAAAACCAAACTTAGTTGTTGGGCTGATGATCACACATAGGCAAGAAACTGATAGTCATAAAATACCACTGAGTCTGTATCTACGTTATATATAAATTCATTTTATAAGTTTACTTTTAGATGCAAACACATGTTGTAAGCAAAGCAAATACTTTGCTGGACTTTATCATTTTCATTTTCACCAAGGAAGTACAAATTAAAAAAATGATGGCTGTCAACTATAACAACCTACTAAGTTTGAATAATACCATATACTATGTACATTGGTATGACTTTGCAGTAGAATTTGATATATTGTTGTTAAAATGACCATTTAAGTGTACCAAGTACTGTAAGTGCCATGTTTCTTAATGTAAGTCTATGCAAAGCTAAAGATAAAATGAATGAAGGAATAATTACTAGTATATAAATGTATTTCCAAAAAGTTATAGATAATATCTTAAGAACTGTTGAATCATTTCAAAAGTATCAGTTTTCAGTTTTAAAATATTTCAAGCATTCTTCTTTTTTTTAATACTTTATAGAAGAATGTGTTATCAATTAGACCACAATACCTTAAGGATTTGTATCAATTTGCTTCGTATTAGTCTGTAATTTTGTTGTTATCTACTAAGCTTTGCTTTATCTGGTGCAGTACCTGCAGTTTCTAAGTGGTCACCTGTCTAATTACTGAACAGGCTTATTGCTGCTTAACTTAGATAATTTGGCGCAAACTGGTGCTTTCAGAATGAATTGACTGTAAGTCTAGTTTCTAAGTTTATTTGTTGCAAAGTTTCTTGAAAATGACCATTATTGTTTTAAACATTTTTTTTTTTTCAGACTTGGACGAAAGATCAAAGAAAGCAACTGAATGTTGAGTTACGAGGTCAACATATTTCTTCAGAAATTTTGCAGAGTTCTCTAAATGGTGATGCTATTATGTCAGCCCCAAATTGGTCCTTCTCTTCCTCATCACATGACAACACCAAGAACAACAGCGAAAGTTATGTACATTCTGGAAACAGGTATAAAATTTATTTTATTAGATGTTTATTCAAATTTAGGCTATCATCAGACTCTATTTGTAATGAAATTTATAGAAAACTTATGACAAATGCGAATAAATTGAATGGATGGATATTACCAATAACCTATTAGTTTAATTGAGATGTTATCCTGAGTAATACCCCTTATCTCAGTGCAATTGAATACCCTTTCTTCTTCATGTGACATATGGCAACTTGTTCTAGTTTACCTGATACCAGCAGTAAGGAATAACACCTGAATCAATCTCTTATCAAACATACAAGATAGAATGCTATTTACATCGCTAAAGAGCTCTAATTGCTTGATTTACTCATAGTTGATGGAGTTGTGGATTTGTGCATTTTCTTATGCCATTAGTGGGAAGTGAATGCAAACTATCCTAGCTTGAGTTTGACTTCAGTCCATGGATTCCATTTTTTGAACTGTTAAATATTAAGCCACCTGCATCTCTACTAATAAGAGACAATTAGGAGTCATATTCCCATTGGTCAATCAATCCTAGTTCAGGATTATATCTTACAGGTATAGTGTTATATATTGACCCTCGACCGAGACATCAATCAAGAGATGCATCTGTTTAAATAAGTGGAAGAACAGCAGAAGCTGATGGGCATTAGAAAATAATATAACCAGGTACCTGGACGGTTTGAGACAGTTGGAGACAGGATGTCAAGTGAGAACTAGCTGCAGACAGAGGGCTTTGGGCCCTAAGTGACCCCCAGTTGAGCAACCCTGCCAAGATGCGAAAGAAGTACTGCTATGCTCGAGGAAGAACTTGGGTCAATATAGCAGTCCATCCTTGTCTCCACTCATTTCTCACACACAACAAACATCACCCTTTCGAAAATAAAGTGTGAGAGATTTATATTTTAATAAAGAAGTGTATTTGTTCGTTATTGAAGTCATCATTATCAGTTGATTATGTTCCTGTGTATATTTGTATACACGTAGTATACTATACATATAGGAAAAACCCTTTTTAGATGCTTTGACCAAAGGAAACAGGTTTAGAGCAATGGGGTTGAACTAAAAATTCTCAGCCTCACCTGACTAGATGAGTTATCCCCAGCTCACCTTTATTTAGGGTGGGGCAAAATTAAATCTCCCTTTTGACATTGAACTTTAAGAAAAACATATTTTAAAAATGACCCGTCTCATCATTATGATTGATGGAGTTAGATGACAACTGAAAAATTAAAAAAATTCGCTGACTTTTAAAATCAAAAACAATTGCCTCACACTTAACTGATCTTTAGGAACAATCAATCAGGTTTTTAGGTCAATTTAAGCCTTGAACAAAAAGATTCTTAAGGATCTTTTTGTTCTTGAGAAATATATATATTAATTTTCATATATTTCCTGAATTTTAATTTTTACATATTTAATTAAGTATTTAACCACACATCATGTCACAATACAATATATATATACACACACACATACACACACATACACACATATATATATATATATATATATATATAAATTGTGTTGCTTTTTGGAATATTTCAGAGATAGACAAATGAAGTATCTGGCTGGTACAGTCTTTCTATGTTACTCAATTTTTTTGGAGAGTGAGGCTTTTGCTGGAGAAGTTTTAAATCTTGGAAAGATTTCTTTTCTTATTCTCTTGTCCAGTATGGACATCAGATATCTTCTCCCCTTTAATACTAAAAACATTTATTTTTAAAGAGGATTCCCCTGAGAACAAACATTCCTGATTGGCTTACCAATCACAGATCATTTTGTATTCTTCTGCTATATTTTAACTTAATTGATCATTCAATCAAACCACAATATAGGGTCTTGGTTAATTCAGGGTCCCAACTCACACCTTGTGGGAGAGTATCTCTTTTCATATTAATCAAAACAAAAATCTGATTAATCTAACCAAAGATTTGACCAGTTAACCCTAACAGGTGAGTAAGAGTTAGTTCAGGATGTCATGATTTGAGATGATAGATCAATGCATAGACAAAACTCCAAGCCTGCTTACATTTTGTTTAGACAATTTAAAAATTCAACTAGCGATCTCATTGACCTTTTAAATTGACTTTTGAATTTCTTTCAAAGTCAACGTCTGTTTTATATTTTCATAAAAGGAAAATTACATTTTCCAAAATAAAAAAAATGCATCATGCTCTCCATAAGTTTTTTGCACCAGTGAATACCTCATAATGTCATAACCTACCCAGGTTATTTATCACATGATTCCTCGGCTTCCACCTTCACCACTATTTCTCTGCACTGCCCAAAAAACCAGTAGTAAGTGGATAGTGGCAGAGGTCAGATGCATTGCTGTTACACCCAAACTGAGCAAGAACATCACTTACCTAAGAGGTAGAACAATTCCAATCTACTAAGATGGTAGAGAAATATTCCACATTGTGACCAACACTGAGAGTACCATTATTATATGTGTCAATGTTTTTGTCTGGTCTTCATTTAAATAAATGTCTAAAAGTATTTGGCATAGTTGTTATTCATTATTTTCTCTTTGGGAGCTCTTGTAGCAGGAATTAGATTTATTTCCCACTGGCGGACGATTTCCCACACAGAAGTAAATTGGTTGAACTGAACCAATCAAATCAGCTGGCGGAAGGATACCAAAAGCTGGGCCTTGTGTGAGGGAGATAAAAAAGTGAATTCGGTCTCTTTTACCAGGAACCATCATGGAGTTAACCTGACAAAAACTGTTTCTCGCCTACAAGGCTATCAGTTCAATAAACACGTACACATGTACACATACATACATATATACACTTTCTTTACCAATGAGGCAGTACAAACTTTTGTACTCGCTAAAAGGACACCTCACAGAATACCAACAAAGGTTAGCAGAAACTCGTCCCAAACATGTTGTGTAAAAGGATTAAGTTGTCATTGTCAACTTTCCAATGGGAATTGAGAACACTCTTAGCGACATTAATCCCTCTTTACACTCTTTGAGGTACAGAGCTGTTAATCACATTGCCTCCCACCAAACATAATGTAATGATTATTGTTGTAGGAAGTGGACTTGGCTACCCAAGTTCAAATCCTGAATGAGGCTGTTTGCATTTTCACATAGTATTAATACCATTGGGAAAGGTATGAATCCAACTAATCTCCCACTAGCTATGGGTTCTTTAACCTTGGCATTGCAACTAGTCTAAGAGAAAAATAACTCTGAATTCAAACTCGTTGTAGTGTAGACCAAGTTGTACACCTGACAAAGATACACTATATGAATAATGTCCCACAACCAAACTAGGCTACAGGATCAGTGAAACAGTGAGATGTTTATTTTTTGACTATATAGAAATTTTGGCATTTGCTTACAACTTATGCGTGGTTTTAGTATTGACTGGAATTGTATATGTAATTATTAGTGTGGAATTTTAGATGTATTTGTTTATAAAATCTTACCTATGAGAGCATGCGATATATAAATATCTTGTTTTGTAATAAGAGTGTAAATGGTTTGTTTCTGTTTTTTATGTCTTTATTTCAGGTTATATAGTTCAATTTATATGCTAATATAGATATTAGTGTGTCATAATAAGGTGTTCAGACACACTTGAATTGTTCAATTTGTTCTTGTATCTTATCCAGGTACATAATGGCATTAAAAATTAAAATGCCTAAACCAGTAAAACATTAAGTATCAGCTGGAGGTAGGCTAATCAGATTTTAGCATTGTAATAATACAGGACAGGCCACAGTATAGCTTTATATCATTTATCTATGTGGCCCAATTAGCTCTGTTTTTCAGTATTAATATGATGCTAACTGACAATAATATCTAAAAGTAGTTGAAGTACTTGTTTATGCTGGGTACATTGTCAGGATAAAGATTTACATCATGGACTAACAGATAAATGTTGCAATTTTTGTTGTTGTTACCATGGCTTTCAATCAAGTCATGCTGAAATCACTAATACCAACCAGATCACTGAGGTTAAATAATAATAAGTTTGTTCAATACTTTGGTGAGGGACCACTTAGTAATAATAGATATTGTTAGTAACTTGAGGTCTTTATGCCAGACTCAGCTAAATTTAATAATTAATAATGGGAATTGTTATATAAAAGATAAATCCACATAACAAAACACTGTTATTTACCAATTATATTTTTATATTCTATTAATGTTATATACCCTACCTATGAACATTAATGGGTATGTCCCATTCCTCATAAATACATTGGACACTATTGTGAGGTGGGGTAATGTGCTAAGTAGTCACTGCTAGCAGTGGTTACCTTCTTCACACTGCTAGCAAGTATTGCATTTTGTTAATGTTATAAAGATTTCCATTTCATTTCCAACCTCCATTTGGTTATTACTTATTCAGTAACCTTTTGTCAGGTTACAACAATTACTAAATATATTTTTTAATTATATTACGAATTAGATTTTTATATTGTACTTACCAATTATATTTTCATATTATATCATAAAATTAATATTGTTCTGTGAAAGATTTCATTGTTTTGTAGAGATATAAAGGGTGTCTCAAAATAGATGCAACCCATTAATATGATTATTACTGAGATAGGCACAATGGCAGTCATTTGGAATACATCCTATAAAAAATGCATGCTTTGAGCTAGAGACATCAAATCAATGTTTTTTTAATTGTTATTATATCAGCTTCCAGGACATGCAATCTTTTTTTTTTAGTTTCTTGTCTCAGTAATAAATCATTATCATATTAATGGGTTGCATCTATTTTGAGACAATTTTGAATGACTTTTCTCACTAAATTAGTTGTGATGTAAAATGTTTTTCCTCTCTTGTCTAAGGCATTATGATCAAGAATAAATAGTTGTTATAGTATACTATTTTCAAATCTGAAACAAAAAAAAAAACACAATATTACAATCAGCAGAGTTATTAGCAGTTACATGGGTTCAATGTATATTGAGACACCTTATATTTTTTTAATTTAAGTGTGTGACATTTATTTATTTAAAAATTTTTGTTTTTTGAATGAATTGTTAGTTCTTACTTTTAATCATTTCCCACTTCCAGCTGGATGGGCTGCGAACAAATCTCATTAGTAATGTTTGAATAAACATGAATAATTATTTTAGTAAGATGAATTGTTAATTTTTTGAAGTTTGGACATTTAAATGAGGTACAATTACTTGTGTCTTATAGCAACATGGCTTCTCACAGGATTTTGTTTGTTAGGTTTGTAAGTCAAACCTCATCATGATTCATAAACTCTTCATTGTGGTCAAAAGAATTGCATGGCATGGAGGCCATTATCTAACTGCTGCAGACATAGCAGTGAACAATCAGGCAAAGCCTTTTTTGGTGTATTGGAAGGCACCACAGACTGAAGCTGTGGACACTTTCTTGATACAATAAAAATATGAACCATACCGAACATTTCACAATGGACAGTTCTCATACTCGCAGCCCCCTGAACGTGTTTGACAGCCAGACATGAATAACACTCAGGACATATCTTTTTGGGACCCAGCCACCTTACTTCACATACCACATGAAGGATAACCCAAAACATGAACCTATTGAGAACTCAACACCATAGAATGGACATTCAACAGCTTAGCTTCTTCATAAACCCTCTGAACAGATATAAGGAGGTGCCTGTGGTGTAATGGTTACCGTCCTAGGTGTAATGGTTATCGTCGCAGGAACTGGACACGGCGACATGAGTTCAAATCCTGACGAGACTGATTGCATTTCACATAGCACTAATACCCTTGAGAAAGGTATGAATCCAATTGTTGGTAAATATAGATATAAGGAAAAGAAACTTCCTGGCATATTTCTGTAGATAAATTCTACCTCATTTGTTGATTCTATATTTGTGTCTTACCATTTCTTCCACTTTTGTCATCTGGCAGTCTGTACAACAATCCTGGCTGTCAAGTTGATCTTTTCCATTCTCTCTCTTCTGCTTTACCATACATGAAAATAACATTAAAGACCTCCTTATGAAAAGAGTACCTCTTTATTCATGAGGAATAACATTTTTTTCATTAAAAACTTTCCCTAGATTTAATAAGTATAAGTACTATATACATATTTACCAACCCCTCCGCTCGGGCAGGATATGACACAAGGTCAATTTTTAAGCGGAGTTTAACAGGTTTGAATTCAGAGTTTTCCTTCTCCTAGATTAGTTGCCTCACCAAGGCTGAAGAACCTGGTCTGCTCTACTATTTACCCATAGCTGGAGGGAGAATAATTGGATTCATACCTTTCCCAAAGGTATTAGTGCTATGTGAAATGCCATCAGTCTCGTCCAGGATTTGAACTCGTGTTGCCGTGTCCATTTCCTATGACGATAAACATTACACCACGGACCCCTCCACTAGTATAAGTATAGTATAAGTACTATATACCAAATTGGTAACCATATATTAGATCATTTGGTTGTTTATAGAGAACAGATAGACTTTTTCAAATGATTAATATAGACTTCAGGATATTAAAATAATCATAAATCAAAGATGCCTTCTTTTATCCCAGCTACTTTATTTCTAATGATTTTTTTTTCAAGTATTATCTTTCATCTTCATAATTCTAGTTGCCTTTTATCACAACTTGGGTTGTTATTTTAATCACAATTTTTAGATTACACAAACTGCCTTTACTATAACATTTTAGTTAAATCTACCTTCATTATAACATTTAGATAAAAACTACCTTTGCTTATTACAGATTCTTAAAAGATGTTCTCTTTTTTTATTATATCTTAATAGAAACTAATTTTTTATGACATCTTGAAAATCTACTTTTATTCTAACATTAGTGATCTAGGTATTGGCTTTGATGATACATTTAAAGCTGACAATCATATTTTGTCTATTGTATCAAGGGCAAATGATTGGTGGGGATGGTTAGAAATTTCATTTCAAGCCAGGCAAATGTTTTGAAAAAATATAAAACCCAAATAAGACCTCATATTGTACTCAGGCCTGGGCTCCAGTTTGAGACATAGAAAAGAAGAGTAATATTGAGGTTGGAGGGCATATAAAGAAGAGTGGCAAAAATAATTAAAAAAAGGAAAAGTTTATAGTTATCGGGAGAGATTAGAGAAATTAGGATTAACTATTTGACTAGAAAGAAAAGGTTATTTGATTGAAATTTTCAAAATAATTAATGGAATTTCTAATTCTGGCAGATTGTTTTTCAATATTTCTCCTCAAACTGGAAATTTACTGTCAAGTCAGATTCCAAATACTAAATCTACTAGCCAGATGGGCATTTTTGCTAATAGAATTTTAGATTTTTAAAACAAATTGCCACATCAGATCAAAAACAGCAGTAGTGTAGAAAATCCTAAGATTAAACTGAATGGTTTCAGAAAAAATTATAAGAACAAGAATTTAAGAGAGCATTTTTAGGAAATAACTGATGAATTACTTGACAGAACTTAACTTGTATATAGATATATTATTAATTGAGTATATATATATATATATTATATTAATTGTGTATGTTCTGTGCAAATATTTTCTTAAAGATTTATATGAGAAGTTAGTAAAAAGTAAAAATGCCCAAAGAGGTATAACAAACAAATAATAATAATTAAAACTAGCTTCATTTATTAGATTTTCTTTGGCTAATTTAGATAATGAAGAAATTAAGTTGTAGCATTGTTAGTTTTGTTGGTGCTTGGCTGCACAAACTCATTAATTTGTGTCTGTTGTTTTTTTTAAGTTATTAGCCTCAATGCCAAATTGTTATTCATTCTTGTATAATAAATGAAGTATCAATGTTTAATAGAAAATTGACATATCAGCAACATAAAGATTAATCTTGGAATTTGTTTATATGTATATTTCTCTGTTGTTTTGATAAACAGTTTATGCATGTAAATTTGTGTATTAGATGCTGATTGTCATAATTAACAGCTTATAAAAGAATGTATATATATATATATATATAATGTAGTGGTTTATGGTTCTCACTAGCTCACTTGGTGAGTTAATGTTTGACCAAATGTTGCAATATTATTAAATAGTGCTTGATATCAATGATAGAGCTTATATATATATATATATATATATATATATATATATATATATATATATATATATATATATATATATATATATATATATATATTACATGGTAGTGTCTGTGACCCTGGTTTTCATGCTTTACACATTCATCTGATGAATATATATATATATATATATATATATATATATATATATAACAGTGTTGGTTGTCACTATCTCACTTTGTGGGTTTGTAGCAGACCAAATACAATATAATTTGGAGAGTGCTCAATATCTGTGATAGAGCTATAATATAATAATAATAAGTAAATATATATTAGTCTTTATATATATTTAATAGCATGGAAGCTTGTCTCTGACCACAGGTTTCATGACATTTTATAGAATGTCATGAAACCTGTGGTTGCAGACAAGCTTCCATGCTATTAAATATACATAAAAACTAATATATATTTTCTTATCATTATTATATATATATATATATATATAAGCCTCTTCACAGGATTCAAGTCAAGGTTGGTTTTAAATGGAGTTTAACAGATTTGAATTCAGAGTTTTCCTTCTCCTAGACTGGTTGCTAAATAAAATTTAAAGAGTCAGTCTATTCTACTATTTAGCTATAGGTAGAGGGAGAATAGCTGGATTCATACCTTTCTTAAGGGTATTAATACATTGTGAAATGCAAACAGTCTCATCCAGGATTTGAATTTGGGTCACCATGTGCATTTCTGATGATGGTAACCTTTACATCATGAATGGCTCTTCTTTATATACACACACATACACACACACACACACACACATATATATATATATATATATATATATATATATATATATAAATATCATCCATGTCTTGCCGTGTTTACACTACTAAACAACAGAACCTGCATTGAGTTTAGTGTTAGGAAAAAATTGTCGGTGGCAGGTTTTGGTTAAAACTGGGTCAGCTTTACAATGGAAAAAAGTACAAATAAACCAAAGAATTCACTTATCATTTCTTTATTCACTCTTTCAGTTTTTTCTGATGGTGTCTGGTACATGTGACACTTAAATTTCTTGTGAGTTGACCCTAAGTCTGGTCTCTTGGAATGACTCTTCTTGTAACCAAGCTTAGTGAATAGTGGGCAAGAGTAAGACACCAACCACACTGGACAGTCCAACAGCCAACTCAACCACTACTGTTTTGGGTTGCCACTCACCTGTCAAATTCCTTATTGGTCCCATGAGTACCTGAAGCTTTAACTCCTGGAAAAGAAAACCTCTCCTTTCTCATGGATGCCTACCAGAACTAAAGTACCTACAAAAAAATGATATCCTTCTCTACAGACCTCTGACTGTACTAGCTCTGAAGACTTCTGCTTTTTATAGACAATAAAAACTATCCCTTTCGTCCCCATCAAGAAATCTTCCTCTTTCTATTTTATCATCTACCAAAATCTATTGACCTCCTTTACTTGTTTAGCTATCCATTTGATACTACAATGCACACACATCTGTGTATATACCTATATGCTACTAATTCTCACGCACAACCATACAGATAAGCTTGTACCTATATATATATATATATATATATACTATGCCTAAATGCATACCAACTCATATAGACATGCTTGCACCTATATGAATATACATAATAGCACCTCAATATATGCACCCATGAACCAAAGAGCTGACAGTATCATATATTTCTTAAGCATATTTCATTAAAAACCTTAGACAATGATCTTAGTTTTTTTCATTGATTTTTTTTCATTGTTTTAAAAAGATTTGTTTGATTCATTTTTATGAAAAATTATCTAAATTATCATTGTGCTTTTCACCATTTCTGGTCATTTTCTAAGGTATAATAAAGGTGTTATATTTTCATTAAATCTTAGGAAACTTTTGTTTTATTTATTTCAGAAAATACTTTCTGTCCAGAATGTAAAGAAATGGATGCATGATAATAAAAATTTTAAAAATCTAATGTAAAAAATGCAATACAAAAATTACAAATATTCAAAGTCTCTCTAACCTCTGCACAGAAAGCATCTCAGATATAAAAAGAAAAAATTTCACGGAACATTAAAGCAAAAATATACCCTTGAAAATTACCAATGATGATGAAAAATGATTGGGGAGAAAATTTTGGACAATCTTATTTAAAATCCAACCAAACTTAAAGTCAGAAAAGCAAAGAAATGTGTACAATTAAGTCGGGGTTCAAACCTTTTCAGCCTGTGGGCCACAAAGCTTAACTCAGAAAGGTCAGTGGCTACGACTTTAAAAAGACAGAAAAAAAAACAGAAAAAAAAGAGGAATTCACAAGGTATTTGCTATTACAAAAGGATATGATATCAGGGTTAAATGAAGAGGTTGACTGAAGGAGTACATCAGACAAGTGATGATTTGATAGTTGTGAATGCAATGTACTCTTGACAAGCTTTATTTTGAAGAATAACTGTTCCTAGTAGTATGTAGTGCCAAACATGCTCACTACTTGCTGGGTGTGGGTGATAAGGTTGGGGAATCATCAAGATGGAAACATATGGTTCTTATAGAAATTAAGGTTGTAGCAAGCAAGAAACTTGGACTTCAAATCTTTTGAACACTGAAGATCAAAAAGTTCCATCTGCAGCTGTAATGGTACTTCTCAATCAAAATTAAAAGACCAAGAAAAAATCTTGACCATAAGATGGACCTTGAGTTATATGTGGCCTGTTGGCTGAGGATTGGAGACCTTTTCAATAAAGTATGATATTACACAGAGTTGTGTATGATATGGAATATTGCCCTAGTTTAAGTTAAGAGACCCTGATTCATCCAGATTGGAAAAAGAAAAGAAAAGAAAAGAAATGTTCAAATGAAAACACTTTCTACTTTGTCATGAAATTATCCTTTTCTTAAAAAAAAACAAAAAGCTGTTTTTATTGCTTTACAATGCTGTCTGTTCTTTTGATTTCATTTAAGTCCTAAAATCTGTTTTTATATTGTTCACAACACAATATGACATGATACTGAGTTGTGTATATTTTTCTACATTCCTGAAACAAATTATGGTGCCAAACCAACTGAGTTTAGAGGAAGAAGTAGAATAATCTAAATTGACAATATGAACTTTGTTTATTTTATTGAATTTGAACTTGAAAATCTTCTTCCCAAGAACAGCTGAAATGTTGAGCAAATTTTTCTATGTATGCTTTCTAACTGCATGAAGTTTTATGTTCTTCAAGATCGATATGTCTCTCATTTATCCTTGGATACCTGAATCCCTCCCTATCCTTTTATGTTTCTATCTTCATTTACCTCTTTCTCTCTAATCATTCTTTTTATTTATTTATTTATTTATCAAATTTCATCACCATATAATTGTAATGCTTTACTGTATAGTGACTAATTTGAATTTGCTTAGAAGAAATCTTAGTTTTAAAAAATAGAATTTTAAATAAAAATTTAAAAAAGATAATTTTCTTGTCTAAAACTGGCAATGTAATGTGCTAACATTTTCCTCTTGATCAAGTTGCTGACAATAAAGATCTGCTGTGATTATGTTGTCTTAATTGAAGAGCTTATCAGTGATGAAACTATCCTCCAGCTATGGGTTAAATAGTACCACTACTGTTCTTCTACAAGAACGGCTTTGGCATTAAATAACCAACAAAGGTTGATATATCATTAAACAAAGAAACCAAACTAACTATCCATATTCTACCAAAACCTTACAAGATTGAAACTTTAAAATTTTGACTTGTTTTTAAATCCAGAATCTTAGATTCTTTTGACAAGGAATGAAAGGTTTGGTTGTATTTTATGGCATATCAATCCTTGCAGGTTATTTAATGTTGAATCCTGTTTACAAATATATATTATATATATTTGATTAGTAAGTGAATAGTTTATAGATAACATCATTTTTAAAGAGTTAAAGTTCATTTGTTTGTATGCAGTTAAATTAGTTTAAAATATTGGTGTTTGTTGTTGGCACACAGTCAAATGGTTTGAAGTTTTGCTACCTAACCTTAATTGTTCTATTTTCACTCAGTTAAATGATTTCAAGGATTGCTATCTAATACTAATTATTCAATATAAATCATTTGTACACAGTTAAATAGTTTCAAATATAGTAAATGATTAAACAGTTCTATTTGACCCATAGATGGGACCCTAATATGTACTACTCTTCTGGGTCAGAGTGAATTTGAGAGTAATAACAATGAAGGGGTACTCCACATTCCCCAAAGCTCCAGGACTGGAGCCTCACCATCTTATGGCTTTGTGTCATATCCAGGACATTGTGGGGGGTCTTACCCCTCCATAGAGATGCAGTTGGTGCATTCTACTGTTTCAGCCAACTCAGCTACTACAGCCACAGCCAACAGAGTGAAGTCCTATTTGACCCATAGATGTGACTCAAACAGGTACTACCACTCCGAGTCAGAGTGAACCCAGGAGAAATGGCCATGAGGGAGTACTCCCCATTCTCCAAAGCTCCAGCTTCACCATCAGATGGTCTAATGTAATATCCATGACACTCATTGGGAGTGGGGATCTTACCACTAAAATAGATGCAGTCAGTATATTCTACAGCCCCAGTCAGGAAGGCTAGGTTTTGTTATGGGATTTCGTATGATAAATTAATAACTAACAATGATTAATCTAATAATAACTAATAGTGATAATATTTTTGGCAAAAAAGAAATTGTTTTATTCGTAGAGGTTTTTATTTCCTTTCTACAAACGCAACATTACTTTCCAAATAACCTAATACTAGCAGCAACCAGTTTTTATCCATAGAAAAATTCATTTATGACTTCATAAAATTAAAGAAAGTTAGACAAACAAAAATGTCAAAGTAGAAAAAAATTTTTTCTTATTTTGTTTTGCAAGGAAAATTGCCTTTTGTAAAGTTTCTGAAAATATAATGCTATTTGTTTATTAGATATATGAAGGAAAGGTACTGAAAACTTCCTGACCCAATTTTTTTTGTATTGAATTTATGTATACATACTTATCATTAGTTATGATAAAAAAATTCTCCATGGTGTAATGGCTAACATGCTGGACTGCTACATTACTGTCCAGCATGTTCAAACTCCAGTCATGCTATTGTATTCACTTTTGGACAAATAATCTTGGGAAAGGTATGAGCCCTCTTATCTATCCAGCTATGGCTTAAATAGTACTACAAGTGTTCCTCTATAAAGATGGCTTTGGCATTAAATAACCCATTAAGGTTGATATGCTATTAAATGAACTAACTATAAAATATTAAACAAATAAACAAACAAACAAAAAAAGATTACTTCATTCCTAGTTAAAAAAATTTTGGATTTAAAAAGATATATCAAAATTTAAATCAAAGCTTCATTCCTGTAAATAACCCTTGAAGGTTGATATGCCATCAAACAAAGAAGATAAGGGGTTGGGTAAATACATATATTTTGTACCATATATAATTGGAGAACATAGTTTTTAAGTTGACTTTAGCATAAATTAACCCTACAAGGGTTAACATGCTTTAAATCCAACCAACCAACCAACCAACATTACTCTTTTTAAAAGTTAGGAATTAATGGTTGACAGTCATGTAATGCAAAGCTCTTCTTACGAATTAAGCACTTCAGTATCTGATAGAGCAAAATGTAAGCAAACAAAAGTTAATACATATGTGTTAATTCCTGACTTGATGTTGAGTCACAGGCTTGACTTAGGTGTATATCATCAGCCTGATGTAAAGTTAAGTAGGTTTCGATCCTGGCTTGGAGCATCTTGTGTGTCTAGCTGTGTTGTGATACAATGAAACAGTCTGTCTCTGGATGTTGTGGGAGGCCGAGGTCGAGTATAACAAAGACTCAAAAAATAGTACTTGCTATCTCGTCGCTTAGCACTCAGCATTATAAGGTACATATGAAGGGTAAAGTGGAGCAATCCAAAGAAAGGAGTAGTACCCTTCGCTACACTTTGGTGTAGTAGCTATAGAAAAAGGAAACTTCGGATACCCCTCGACTATGGTCACCAACTTTACTTACTTACTATATATATATATATATATATATATATGTGTATATATATATATATAGTGTGTGTGTGTGTGTGTGTGTGTGATATTTGTCAAAGTGCAAAATTGTATTCATGAATTTCATTTTAAAATATTGTTTCTTTACCAGTTGTTGTTTTGTTAATGTTATCAGCCTCTAAAAACTTGGTGTGTTTGAAGAAAAAGGAAGATGAACACAACTCAAACTCCAACATGCATGATACCTTGCTCATATGCTGAATCAGTCTAAATGATTAATTCACAACACATCTTCTTTCGAAAGTTTTTAAGAATCGAAAGGAAAAGAGACAAAGACAATCCATTACAACTATTTTAAAGTATTTAACTATAAGTTCTTCCATCCTTAGATGCACATTTTTATGTACAAAAATGCAATCAAAAAAGCTTTTATTAAACTAAAACTTCCTTGAAATATATACTACCAGTCAAAAGATTTTGGCCATCCACAAACATTTTTATTTCTTATCCTAAAAGTGTTATTTTTGATGAAACAAATTAAGTACCACAATAGTCTTATTTATTATGCTAAATACAAGTCTTCCTGAGCCAGATTAAATACAAATTAAACCAAAAAACAAAAAAATACTTCTTAAACTTTTGATTCATCAAAATGACCTCCTTTTGCTGCTATCACTGCTTCACAGATTTTCAGAATCCTTTCCACTAAAGACTGGAGGTAGGCTGAAAATAGTTCTTCCCAGCTTTATGGCAAGAGTTCCCAGAGGTGAGCAGCACTTGTGGGTTGTTTAGCTCTGACTTTTCGGTCAAGTTCATCCCACACCAGTTCAAAGGGATATAAGTCCTCTGAATGTACCAGCTAAGATATCAGTTGAAGAATGTACTGTTCCTCTCTGCTTTTAATGCACCTCGGGCAGAGTTTACTATTTTGCTTTGGGTCATTATCTTGCATGAGTACAAATCATTGACCCACTTCCAGATGAGATTGTGTGATGCTGCAGTATGCTATGATAGGCTGTTTGATTCAATTTGCCATTTACCTTTAGCATGGTTTGCTTCCCCAACAGTGGTTTCTTAATGGCAATTCTGCCATATAGGCCTGCAATCATATCTCTTTAATCTGCTTGGTAGATTCACCAGGTAAAACATATGGGTCTATTTTTATCTTCTGCTACAAAATGTAACCATTTTCTTGACATGATTTATTCTTTTTTTACCACTTAGAATATTTGGACTATTGTCTTCGTCTTCATTGTTATGCTCACAATGTTTCAGCCAATATACCCTACAGCCTTCTTCTGGTGTATTATATTGAACTTAGGAACCAACATAGAACTTTGAACTGACCTTTTAATTAATCCACAGGAATAGATTGTTCTAATTCCATTAACCATGACTGGGTACAAGTGTTAAGCTTTTGTAAGTATTCTTTGATGTCTCACCTGTGGGTAGGATAGAACCTGGGACCTCCAGATGAAAGTGCTTCAAAGTGAAATCATCTTGGATTGCCAGGATGGTATACTCCTCAGATACAGGACTGACAATGAACTATTCAACCTCAAGCACCTGCAGGCTGTTTGAAAGATCAAAGAAACACTCATCAAAGGTTTCTTGTTTCTTGATGACTGAGCCTTCGTTACCCAGATAGAGCAGAAAGTGCCGCAAGAAAGTGAAGGGGCTAAACCTTCAAGTAGTTGACCACCTAAATTACCAGTGCAGCACCCTCTCTTGTGCAGTCAATATAGATCCCAAGATTAACAACAGGTTTGCTAAGGTCAGCACTGCTTTAGGTAGAATCTGATAATTTCTAAGAATGGCAAGGACACAGCCTTGTTATCAAGCTGAAGGTTTACCAAGCAGTAGTACTTATCATTTTGATCTACACAAGCTATATAAAATCATATTTGTGCAAGGACGCCTGCTGTAGAGCTGGTTTTACAAAATTTATTGAGGAAGATAATTCATTTGAGGGAGTAAAATAAACAGAAAGCCGGATGTACTTGAACCTGGAAACCTTAACCTATTAAAAAGCTTGAAAATGTGAAATAAACCAGATTCCTCAAGTGATATTCATTATGCTTACTTTGGTGCTATACAAGACCACTTATGTGGGACATCCAATGAGGTTCAATCTGGTATTATTAGTCTAAGATGAAATAATTGATTAAGACTTGTTATCATTAAATAAATATGGATGTAACCATATCTACACAAATATGTTTCACTAATCTGATGGGCTTTCAAACAAGTTGCATCATCATTAAATGAATGTGCCTGTTTAAACTTGTCCAGAAATTGATAAAATCATAGAAAAGTAAGAAAAAATAAAAATGTACAGAAAGTCTAATATATATATATATGTGTGCACACATCAGATGGAACATGTCACATTTTTCAAAACCTGTTCCATTAGTTTCTGTCAATTTAACAATCTGGCGGTTTGGAAAATAACACCTGGTTTTACATTCAAATATATAATAAAATCAGTTATGATCTATCACAGTATGCTCATCTTTTTCTTTATATATATATATATATATATATATATATATATATATATATATATGCCAGTAAATACTGATGAGTAAAGACTTACATTATTGCTCAGTTGGCTGATGCTATAGGGTACGCTGACTCCATCTCTACAGAGGGGTAAGGCCCTCTTCCAATAAGTGTCCTGAATATGACACTAAACAATCTGATGGTGAGACTTCAGCAATGCTGGAGCTTTTGGGAATGTGGAGTACCTCTCCATTGCCATTGCTCCCAGGTCCACTCTGGTCTGGAGTGGTAGCACCTGATAGGGTCCTATTTATGGGTCAAATAGAACTGTTTGGCATTTAAACTGAGTGCAAACAAATGATTTATGTAAAATTGTATTGGTAGAAATAGAAATGTTTGATCATTTAACAGTTTGTATCTACAAAATGTGTTTTCAAATCATATATTTAACATATGTAAAACCAGGATTTGGCATTAAATAACCAACAATGGTTGATATACCATATAACCAAACCAAACCCAACCAATTACTTACATCAGCTCTGTATGGATACAGGATACAACCTAGAAGACCAGTCAGGAACAATAGATGATAGTCGTGAATGATGAGAGAGAGTCAGGGAACTCCGTGCTGTCAACAAGATTTGATCATGATATGTATATATATTTTATGATGTGTAGGTTCACAAATAATTTCAAATGTGATATTTACTTTTTTTAGATTTTTATTCCATATGTAATAAACGAAAAACCTAAATACCAAATTTGAAATCACTTGTGTATCTATTCCTTTGGAGGTGCCTGTGGTGTAATGGTTATCGTCGTAGGACATGGACATGGCGACACGAGTTCAAATCCTGGACGAGACTGATTGCATTTCACATAGCACTAATATCCTTGGGAAAGGTATGAATCCAATCATTCTCCCTCCAGCTATGAGTAAATAGTAGGGCAGACTGGGTTCTTCAGCCTTAGTGAGGCATCTAGTCTAGGGGAAGGAAAACTCTGAATTCAAACCTGTTAAACTCCGCTTAAAAATTGACCTTGTGTCATATCCTGTCCGAGCGGAGGGGTTGGTAAATAGGATCTATTCCTTTTAAAATATTTACTTTTCTCTCATTGGACCAGCAACAATCTAGATAGATAGATAGATATTGGTCAATTTATTCCAGTCAGTTCATACACATTCATATATATACATATATATGTGCACACAATATTGTTCATAGGTACAATATTTGACTGCATATAAGATGCCTGGGTGCATAAGATATGCTCCAATTTCAGTGGAGAAAATCAAGAAAAAATTAGTAATTAGTATAATTATTAGTCAATGGTCAGTCTAGGCTATATTTACACAGTGTGATTTTGGTTAAACAAGTCATGATTATAATTAAACAAAAAATAATATATAAAAAAAAAAGAACACAATCCTATAAAAACTTTATTATATTCAAAGGTAAGAAAACAAAATTTAAAAAAAACCCCTTCATATGGCATATAAGACGTAGGGGAATTTTAAAAGATTTTTTTAGTAAAAACAAGTGCACTTTATATGGTGTCAAATATGGTAAATATATCAATAGAATTTTTAAAAATTAAAAGTTAACTTTTTCTCAACCAAAGATAACAGGATTTTATCAGGTTGGTTGGTTGGTTGGTTGGTTTATGGCATATCAACTCTTTTTGGGTCATTTAATGCTAAATTAAATTTTAAACAATTCAGTTTAGCATCAGTATAGTTTTCGTTTACAAACAATTCAATGTCAAAACAGTTCTATTTCAAACAATTCAGTTTAGCATAAGTACACAGGTTCAGTGTGAAAACAGTTCTATTTCAAGCAATTCAGTTTAACGTAAGTATGTAGTTTAAATGTTAAAACAGTCCAATTTCAAGCAAATGATTTTATTATTCTACTTCTAGTGAAATATTATACTATCAAATTATTTATTATACTATCAGTTATTATTTATTATCAAATTCTGCAGCATTAAAAATTTGTAGCCAGAGTAAAAAATTGTATAAGTATATAGCAGGAGTACTTTCTTAATTGCTACATATTCATATTTTTGTTTACAGAGTTTCAATGTTGCAAAGTAAATCTATGCTCTGAGCGCAAACATCCATTTCCTACAAAAATTGTCTTTCCACATACATTTAAGAAACTGTCACTCAGGTTTCAATGAAAAACTTTGCAATTATACAAAAAGAAACTGTCACTCAGGTTTCAATGAAAAACTTTGCAATAATACAAAAAGAAACTGTCACTCGGGTTTCAATGAAAAACTTTGCAATAATACAAAAAGAAACTGTCACTCGGGTTTCAATGAAAAACTTTGCAATAATACAAAAAGAAACTGTCACTCGGGTTTCAATGAAAAACTTTGCAATAATACAAAAAGAAACTGTAACTCGGGTTTCCATGAAAAACTTTGCAATAATACAAAAAAAGAACAACTCCTGGAATGGTTTTCTTTTTTTGCTTCCTATAAAAATGTTAAATTTAGCATTTTTTTTAAAATACAGTTTTTATTCATTTTTCTATTAAAGACAATAAAAGGTTGGTTTTATATCTGAATAATTCCTCACTAAAAACGTATTTGTTATTTCATTATCTATTCCGAAATCAAGGAACATGAAATTGAAACAACGGCCAATGAGTTGTAAACCAAGAGGTATCCCTGCCAGAAGAAGAATCCAACAGCAGAGATTTTCTTCATCCAATGAATCTCTTTCTGGGACTGAGATGACTTGTAACCAAAGTAAGTTGAAGATAATTTTATGGTTATTAAAACTATTCATTCCCATCATTATCATTTCAACAAAGGGGCTTTTTTTATTTGTTTCTTTTTTTATTCATCTATCCATAACTTTTGTTCTGATGAGAATGTTGTATTTGTGCTCATTGACTAGAATCAAAAGGTTATATATATAGTGACACAGCAAATTCTAATGGGAGAGATAAACATACGATGACATGGACAAGGAAAATAGTCTGTCTTATACAAGTGATTGCCTATAAAGGATTTCTCACGAGAAAAATAAATTTTTTACAACACCAAATCAATAAACTATTCAGTATTTTCAAATTTATTTCCCGCCAGATATCTTAATGACTTCATTTAATCAAGTAGATATTCATTGTTCCTCTTTTAATTCCTTTAAAATTTTGCCAATCATCCATGCAAATGTTGTAAAGAATGTTGCTGTTCTTTGGGTAAGCCCAAAAAGGCATAAACAACTTGTTACAGCATGATGGCATCAAGAATCTTGACCAAGCTGTGGAGAATTTTCTAGCCGTCTGTCTGAACTTGGAAAATGGTACATGCACTTCATCTCTTTAAAGAGTTTTTATTTATAAAGGTTTGTTGATTCTAGTACACAGGCCTCAGCTTGCTTAATGGTACTTACTCTTTTTTGTGGTTTCTCATCTAAAGACTGAACAGGTTAATCATTGATTAACTTTGGTGATCTGGTGGGAAACAGTGCTTTTAGTGTTTTCTGACAGTCCTTCAAAGAGTTAGCTTTCAAATTCCACTGAAACAGGCAATTATTTCTGTTTGAGGTCACTGTTCCAGCTCACTGCTTATATATGTGATTGAATGACTCATAGGAAATTGAATGAATAGATGAATAAATAAATAAATAAAGCAGACAGTAGTTGCTGAATAACAAGGCTGAAAATGACTAAGGAAAACTGGAGGTTTAAAATCTTGTGCTCATGCATGAACAGAAGTTGAGGTTTCTGCTCTTGACACAATAGGCGGAAGTGAGGGGACGACTTGTGTCCTTTCGGGAGTCAATGGCAGGATGTAATAAGGTGAAGATGTCAGCATCAGTAAAAAAACATACCATAAAGATTTACGGAGAAGAAAGCTTACGAGCTCCAAATTCTGGTGTTAGACCCAGTGGACCAGCATGTTAGAATCAGGAAAAAATTCAAGGTCTGTGTCTGCTCATCTTTTTCGATCTAGGATATGTTGCTTGTAATTGTCTAGTTGACTGTTGTCTCATGCTTCTATACTCCCTTTCTTTTTCCTGGTAGCTACTTGCTACCTAGTTGTAAATAAACCTTGGTGTATGTTTAACAGTTTCACATTCAACAACTTGTTGTCACGGCAAAGTCACAGCGGGGTCTGAAGTCTCTTTGGTACCGCTATAGTACAATAAGACTCAAACTCATGGGTAGCGTTTTACACTCACACACCCATATTATCAATAATGTTGTGAAAAATAATATTTCTGTTAGGTATGTATAGAAATATGTATTCAAATGTTTCTGTTTGAGGCCACTGTTCCAGCTCACTGCTTATAAGACTCAAACTTTTTGCATTTTACACACACACACACACACACACACACACACATATATATTATCAATAATATAGTGAAAAGCACTAATTCCAAGTTATGATATTAAATTCCACTAAAAGAGGTAAATATTTCTGTTTGAGGCCACTGTTCCAGCTCACTGCTTATAAAAATCAAACTCTTAGGTAGCATTTTACACTCACACACACACACACATATATAAAGTAAAGTAAAGTTGGCAACCTTAGTTGAGGGTGACCTGGAGGTTCCTTTTTCTATAGCTACTACACTGAAGTGTAGAGGAGGGGGTTACTCCATTCCCTGGAGTGCTCCACTTTACTCTTGATCCATACTTATGAGCTTGTCTCTGCTTCTCTAGCAGTGTCCTGCATGTCTGGTTTGTCTAAATTTGATAGTTTTCGTGATGGGAAGTTGGTGGCCGTACAGCTAGTGCTTTGTGGGGTGTTGCCTCCAGGACTTATTTACAATTGCTCGCAGCATTCTTGTGTAGTTGCCGTCAAGCTTTTTCTCCATCTGTTTAGTTAGCGTCCATGTAGTGCATCCATATAGCAGTATCGACACGACCACTACTTGGAAGAAACAGCATTTTGTTTTATCGGTCAGGTCTGACTTCCATATGACCAATAGCCTATTGATAGCTGTCCATGCATTTATCAGTCGCATGTCGATGTCTTTTTCAGTTGATGAGACACTGCTTCCGAGGTAGGTGAAGATATCAACTAGTTTCAGAGAGCTACTACCTAGTGTGGAAATGTCACCTGTTTGATTAAAGCACATGTATTCTGTTTTGTGTGCATTGTTATGGAAGCCAATACCTGCAGTGGTTCATTCCAGACTAAGCAGTAGTGTTTCGGCTTGGGCAGGTGTATTTGCCAGAATCGCTATGTCATCGGCGAAGTTGGCACCGATACTTGTTTTTGCGGGGTACCTTCTGCTTCTTTTCTTTGTCAGCTCTAAGCCGTTTTCTTTGATTTTATCAATTGATGTTCTAAGCACATAGTCCAGACAGATGATAAAGAGGTATGGGGCTAGTGTGTCCCCTTGCAGTACTTCTGCTACAATGTCGAAGTAGTCTGTGTCTCCACCCGGAGAATGTACTTTCACTTTGGTATTTCTATAGAGAATCATTATTGCTGCGATGGTCTCTTTTGTTATTCCGTATGCTAGCAGAATTTGTTCCATCTTCCCTCTGTGAATGGAATCAAAGGCTTTGTAAATTCAATAGATAGTATGGTCGCCTGTAGGTTTTTTGCCTGTATGCCTCCAAGGATTCTACAGATAGTCAATATTTGTGGGGTCATGGATGTATTTCTTCAGAAGCCATTTTGGTTCTTCCTAAGAATATGGTCAATTTTGGGTTCTATGCAGTTTCATAGTTGGACATTATATATTTTGCTGCTGTGAATGTAAGTGTTATACCTTGGTAATTTTTGGCTAATCCAAGGTCACCCTTTTTAGGGAAAGGGAGGATATATACATATATATATACATACATATTCACACACATACATATATACATACATATATGAATACATTCATATATATACGAGGATCATTAAATAAGTTTCCAGACTTTTTCGTATGGGCACTTTTATTGATAATACACACATGAAACTCTAGTCCCCTTTGAAGTAATCTCCTCCGGCTGCAATGCACTTGTTGTACCGTTCCAACAACTTTTGGAAGGTCTCATGGAAGTCCTCTTGTGTGAGCATGTCAATGACCTTCATCACAGCCTCTTTCATCTCCTCAATTGTCTCATAACGACAGCCTCTGAGCTTAGGGAATAACTAAAAGTCACAGGGAGCAAGGTCTAGACTATAGGGACGGTGAGGAACTGTGTTGATGCCCATCTTGGTAAAATTGTCTGTGACAAGGATGGAGTTGTGGACTGGTGCATTGTCCCGGTGGAAATGCCATTGACCTGATTTGAAGAGTGGTGGCCTCTTCCGACGGAATGTCTTCCTGGACTCCCTTAAAACCTCAACATAGTAACCCTAACCCTAAACCTTTGGCCGATCAACTCTGGTGTATTAACTTTCTTACTCCTCCCACACCTCTCATCATCCTTCACAGACTCCCTGCCTTCCTTGAATCTCTTTTGCCACTCAAAAACTGATACTCCATTCATGCAAGATTCTCGAAAAGCAGTCTGAAGCATTCCATACGTTGTTTCTGTGGCATTTTTTCCAAATTTTTAAACAGAATTTTATTGCATATTGTTCTTCTAAAGTGTCATTTTGCATTTTTGAAATTCACCAGCTGTGATGATCAGGCTTTAGTAGGGTGTATTCCAATTGCTGCAGTAGCTGTTCATTTGAATCTGAAATCCTAAAAATTGGTCTGTCATCTCATAAGATGTATAGCAATAGCATACTGAATTTTCAATTGTCTACGGCAATTTTAAATGCCTGTACAAAAAAGTCTGGAAACTTATTGAATACACCACACACACACATACACACACACACATCCCAGACAGACGTATTCTGTTACACAAAGTAAATAGATTTAAATCTTTAGTTTGGTTTGGTTTTATTTTAATGGCATATCAACCTTCTTGGGTTATTTAATGCCTATTCCATCCTCCTAGAAGGGATGATAAGGGGGCTGATACCTTTTCCAAGTGTATTTGTCCGAAAGTGAACGTAATAGTGCGACTGAAGTTTAAACTCGCTTACACCATGAGGACACCCTTTTAAAATCTTTGAAAAATATTTTAAATCAGATGGACTATTTTCCTTCCTGGTTTGTTTCTTTGTTTATATTTCTGCTGTGAACCCTTCTATTGTATTTGCTGTGTAATCATCAGTGTAAATCTCCTCTTATGATTCTTGGCATTTGTATCAAACTTCCTAATGGACAGTTGACATTGCTGACTTTACATTAAATATATCAGAAGAAAGCCAGAGAATAACTAAAATGTTAGGAACTAAGAACAATATAAAAAAGTAAAGTAATCTGTTTAATAATAAAAATGAATGATAATATACCGTGGGAAATATATGCACAAATGTGCCTATTATTATGGGAAAGAGGTATTACTGGTTATTCTATCAAATGAAACTGAATTTACAGGTTACCTTACAAAGATAAAAATCTCAGTCTGCCTAGCTATCTATAAGTTTATTTTTTTCAGTATCAAATTTGTTATATATATATATATATATATATATATTCACATGCAAATGTGACAATAGTACCACTTATTCTATCAAAATGAAACTCAATTTAATGGTTGCTTTACAAAGGATAAAGAGCTCAGTCTGCCTAGCTATCTATGTTTATTTTTTCAGTATTAAATTTGTAAGATATATATATATATATATATATATATATATATTTGTAAATTTAACAATTTAGGGCAGAAATAGTACTACTTATTTTATCAATTTGCCCAGTCAGCGCCTCTGTAGAAGGGTAAGACCTCCCCAACCCAATGAGAGTCCTGGATATAACACTAAACAATCTAATGGTGAGGTTCTAGTGAGGCTGTGGCTTTGAGGAATGCGAAGAACTCCTTCATTGCCATTGCTCTCAGGTCCACTCTGGCTTGGCATGGTAGCACCTGATAGGGCCCTATCTATGGGTTAAATAGAACTAATGACATACTTATGCAAAACTGAATTGTTTGACTAAACTGGATACCTTAAAATAGAAATGTTTTTGACAATTAAACCGTACTTACATTTAGACTGTATGCTTATACTAAACTGAATTATTTGAAATGGACCTGTTTTTGATTTTGAAACTGTACTTACATAAAACTGAATTGTTTAATATAGAACTGTTTTGACATTTAACTGTGTGTAAACAAAATCTGTACTAATACTGAGCTGAATTAGAACTGCTTGACTAAACCGAATAGCTTGAAAGAGAAATGTTTTTCATAATTAAACTGTACTTACATTTAAACTTCATACTTATGCTAAACTGAATTATTTGAAATAGAAGATGTATTTTCATAAAATTGGATTTGGTGTGGAATAACCAACAAAGGTTGATATGCCATAAAACCCAACCAACCAACCAACCAACCAACCAACCTTATTCTATCAAAATGAAACTTAATTTACTGGTTTTACTGTGGAGGCATGCATAGTGTAATGTTGTACTTTGACCTTCAACCCAGCCAAACTTGCCATTCTAAGGTGATGCTCCGGAAGGAAGTGACACATTCCAATGGCAGTTATGTGAGGAAATCGCGTAGGTGGGCTTGGCTGATGAAATGGGACAAGGTAAAAAAGCCCATGATACACTCATAGACTGATGCACTGGAAGAGAGTGACCTGTGAACTGCATGACAGTTATTTCCGCTTGATGATGATCAAACATGCCATTCCAAAGATTGAGTGGGCGATTGAGTCGGCGTTGAACTATTATATAACTCGGTCAAGACAGGAAGTCAGACAGTTGAGGATCAGAGACGTCTGAGACAAGATGTGGTAGGGAAAGCCTCACCCAGCCGAAGGGGCCCTCAGGACCCCCGATGGAGTTTTGGAGACCAGTTGGTGATAAGATGCAGTAAAGAAAGCCATCATCCAGCAGAGAGCTGGGCCCCTGAGCCTCCGGTTGAGCAGCCCTGGAGAATGAGAAAGACACAATGCTGACGGCCATAAGAGTGGGGGTCAATATATTGCAGTCTTAGTTCAGTCTCCAACTCCCTCTCACAGTAAAACCCTTTTCGAACCCTTGCAATAAAATGAGAGGTACATATTTTTCTAAAGAAGTCGTCACTCGTCGTTATTCATTGTGTCAATATGTATCCAGCATATATATGTATTATGTGTTTGTATAGTTAATCATGGTCATGGTTATTGAGTGGCTATACAACAGTAAGAGTTATCATCATAGAATATTAAATCAGTAAGATAAGTTCATATCCTGGATAAGGCTGTTTGAATTTCACTTTAAGCTCATATGAAAAACATGAATCCATTACTTCTCTTGCTATAAGTAAAATAATACTGCAGACTGGATCTTTAGCTTTCGTGCTACAACCAGTCTTGGAGTAAAAAGAACTAAATTCAAACCTCTCCACCATGGACAGGATGTAGCACAAGTCAAGTCAATTTTTTTGAAAGTAGAGTTAAACAGGTTTGAATTCAGAGTTTTCCTTCTCCAAGATGGGTTGCCATAACAAGGTTAAAGAGCTTAGTTTGCCCTATACCTGGAGGGAGAAGAATTGGATGCATACCTTTCCCAATAGTATTATAGTGATGCAAATTAAAAACAATCTCATTTGAGATTCGAGCTCAAATTGCTATGTTCACTTCTTATGATGATAACCACAAGGGCATCCTTATATTCAAACCACTTAAAAATTGATCTTGTATCGTATCTTACCCATGGCAGAAGCAGAAGTGTTGATCTATATATGAATAATCCCATCATGTTTGACTGTTACTATGCAACTTTCTATAATATTATTTTTATTTTATTTTAGTTACCAGTAACAAGGAAAAAGCAACTGCTGTGGCTTGGGCAGAAAAGGATAATCAAATGGGTGAGTGCTTTCTTTGCCATCAACTTTTAATATGATTTTCAACTATTTTTGACCTGGCAACTAAGTTCTGAGTAATCCAGACTTTAATTAAGTCACATGAGAAGAAAATAAGTGGAACTAATCTCCTTCGAACTTGTCTGGTTCATCATATAAGATTTAATATTGATAAGTTGGATAGGATTATTCTACTGTAATTAATCTGAAAGCTTCAATAGAAATTAACAAAATGTTGTACTTCAGGATATATATTGTAAAGACAAGGAGTTAATGCCTTTGAGAATGGCATGAATCCATTTCTTCTTTATTCGGCTTTAAGTAAAATAGTTGGGCATCACTGGGTTCTTTAGCCTAGGTATGACAATCACTTTAAGAGAAAAAAATCTCTGATTTCAAACCTCTTGAAAGCCAAATTTATACCAATACAAATAAAGTTTTCAAAATGATAAAAAAATCTGTGATAGTAATGAAAGGGTATTATTAGTATATCTTGGATATGAAACGGCATCTGATAGTGAGGCTCTGTAATATCATTAGGAAATTTAGCTGTTTTAATAATAAGTTGTTTCCGAGCTAGATTTGGAGGTCAACCACAAAATGGTGGAAAAGGAGGGACATTTATAAGAAAGAGATTCGAAACAGTCTCATACAGGAAAAGAGAGAGAGAGGCTATGAAGGAGAAATGAATGGAAAGGTAAATGGGAGGAGGTCTTTAAGTCTAGGTCAGGATTGCTGTGGACACCTGGGTTAAAAATAGAAATGTATCAGCAGCAAATCGGCCCCTGGCCATGATTGGCTGAAAGAAAGTCAAATGGAAAAGCCATTAAAAATGGACGCAAGAGAAAATAGAAGTAGAAAGTCAGTTGGGGATGAGACGTGATGATGCAAAGATGACCAAAAATTATGGCATCCATTTTGGGTGAGCTCTACATAGGGGTCCCACACTCACTGTGAATTCATGAAGACAGAACTAGTGGGCAAGCACATGTGAGAAACTACAACAGAAAGCAAGAAAGATAATATTAAGGTCTGTGTCTGCTCTCTCTCTCTCTCTCTCTTTCTTCTTGGAACAGTTTATTTCTCTCTGTCTATTCATACTCTGTTTCTCTCTTCTTGACAACTAAGAAGTGTAGTTGCAAAAAACTTTTGTATCAGCAAACCTAAACATTTTTTTGGGTGTTCGTCACATTTTCTTATGACAAGGTTACAATAAGGGTTCGAGTGACACTTAAGGTGTAGAGCTATACTCATAGACCCGTTAGAACCGTGGTGGTACAAATGTCTATGTTGTGTCGTAGCACTAAAAAGGTCAGCTGAGAAGCATTTTAGTGCAAGTGTCCATTTGGTGCTGTACTATTATGAACATCTATTTGAGAACCATAGTGTTACAGCAGGTTTTGGAGATCTGGGAAGAGTGGAGTGCCTCTTCATTGCCATTAAAACAAGGCCCTCTCAAACCCAGAGTGGTATTATTTGTTAGGGTTTCATCTATGGGGCAAATAAAAAATTATTTGTATTCAATAGAAAAACTTCACGTTGTATGACAGTAAATTATTTGCATTAAGAATAGTTACTTGAAGCTATAATTATTTACTAAGGATTATTATTAGTTACTTGAAACCATATAACTATATCCAAACAAATGAATATTATTCATCATCATTATCAAGTTAAACTTCTAGCATGGATTTCTCCGATTCTCTCTCGCCATTCATCCCTATCATCCTCTCAGTAGGTCTCCCAGACTATATCTTGTGTCTGTACAGAGCAGTTGTAGGTAGGTTCTTACTGGTCAGCCAACGCTGAAATGTCCACGTGAAGGGGTTCATAAGAGAAGGTCACTTATGAGGTCATCCTTGCTTCTCCAGCAGTGTCCTGCATGTCTTGTTCATCTTATTTGGATGGTTTTAGGGATAGAAGGTAAGTGGCTGTACAGCTGCTGTTTCAAAGGGGTGTTGCTTCCAAGTCAATATAGCTTGTAGTATTCTTGTGCAGTTCCCGTTTAGCTTGTTCTCAATTCATTTTGTCATTGTCCATTTGGTGCATCTGCACAGTAGTATCAACACAACCACTGCTTGGAAGAAATTTACTTGGACTTATATAATTATTTGTATGAGATAGGAATACTTGGTACTATATAACTGTGTTAAAAAATTCTTAAGAAACATCTACACAAAAAAATGTAGATATAAATATACAATGAATGCAGTTCTCTAACCTCTTTGCATAGAATAACCCTAGACAAATTGACATGCAGTAAAAATCAATCAATATAAAAATTTCTAGAATGATGGAGTAGGCTGGAAAGGTAGCAGAAGATAAACCAGCTAAATTTAAAGGATCACACAATTTTAATTACAACGCAAGATATAATGCTGATGTGTAAATTGAAATGAATATCACTCATCTATGTATCTGCTTTATCTTTTTTCACAGATGAAATATCAAGAGAGATCAATGATTATTTTCCAAGTAATCCGCATCAGCAAAAGGGGTCACTGAGGATTTTTCAGAAAAGAGATCAAAAGTAAGCAAAATAAAAGATAAAAAATAAATATAATTAAAATAAATAAATAAATAAAACAATGGTAAGTTATAATTCCAAAGAACATGGAAAGACTGTGAGAAAGGAAGATCCTAGGAAAGATTGAGACAGTCCAGACCACAGCAGTGTTGAGACAGTCTAGATCACTGCAATGTTGAGACAGTCTAGATCACTGCCATGTTGAGACAATCTAGATCACAGCAATGTTGAGACAGTCTAAATCATTGCAATGTTGAGACAGTCTAGATCACAGCAATGTTGAGACAGTCCAGATCACTGCAATGTTAGCTAGAATATTAAAAAGATTCCTGGACAGCCGAGGAGATTTGTCATTCAGACATCAGTGAAGGCTGTCATTTATTATTGATGAGGAAAATCGCTGCTGTCATATAGGTTTCAATACTCTTTATTTGATGCATACAACAACAGTCAGCATGTCCCTTTGGCTCCTACCTTTTTCCAGTGTCGCCATTTCCTGTCTCCGGTATCCTGACAACCTGTCCTTGTTAACAGCTCAATCTACATGGGATCTGAAGTCAGTACATTCCTCCAAATCTACTTCAGGAATTTCATTTACAAGTTTGGCCAATCAGGTGCTTTTCTGAATCGCAGTAAATGTCGTAGTGGTGGTGTCATTAAGTCAACAACAGCACTACTTGACAAAATTCTTCTTTGGTAATTAACATCAACCAAAAACTGATCATCTGTATTTGGAGTAACTGCCTCAGGCAGGAACACCTGTTCATTGACTTCTCCTGTGATGCACAGATGTGTTTTCAAAGATTCTACTGGTGACATCTCACCAATCAAATGTTTTCTAATTTGAAGATGTAGAACACTAGCCCAGTACAATAAGTTTATGACAACTAGTAGTCTGGTCATCTCAACATGTCTCGTATCCTTGAACACTGAGGCTCTGCCATGAACATTACGTTCCATCTGCTTGTTCTCCTGTAACCGAACACTTGGTAGGCCTGGTGAAATTTTAGGTCTACCACATTCAACTGTTTTGGTTGAGCATTGATGTTGTCCACAGTACAGATGATTCTATCTTTTCCAAAATGTTACCAGTGCTCTGTCTAGATCATTGCTATGTTGAGACACTCTAGATCTTAGGTCTGCTATTGATTCACCTGCCTGTTGTATCCTATTATTAGATTTGAACCTCTGCACAATCAGGCGGGGAGAGGAACATTCATGTTCCTGAACTACTTTTACCAGCTGCTGAAATGACTTCTTGCTTGGTTTGGTAGGAGCGACCAGTAACTTTATTAGTTTATAGGTCTTCAATCCACCCCACATAAGCCAACAAAACTGATTTCTTCTTGTCCCTATGAATGCCACTTTCCACAAAAAATACCCCATTCTTTCTATAGAGTCAAACCACTGACGAATGGTTCCAATGTTTCAATAATTTTCTTACTACTGACTAAAACCTTCAAGTCTTTTCTGGCAGTTTAACTTTTTGCTTCTTTAGTTAAGAAACAAGCACAACTCAGGTTAAAAGAAGTACCTATATGTCCAACAACATAGTTGGTTCGCTCTTTCACTTTGAACTTATGTGACAAGCTGTTCGTTCTGATACATAATAAAACACTTATCAAGGTATTCCTCGTACGCACGAGTACCCAGAAAAATATGCTTCTTCAAAAAAGTATTTACAGCCCAAAGAAAATTCCTTTCTTTCACTGGATAGTAGTTTAATTCTTCTTTGTCGCTGCTGTAATATTCTTAGGGACAATGACAAAGAAATTAGGTTTCAGCATTCTTTATTGGAAGCATACTACAACAGTCTGGGAGTCCCTTTTGCTCCTGCCTTTTCAGGAATCACCATTTCCTGTCTCCAATGTTCTGACAGCCTGTCTCTGTTGACTGCTCCATCAACATGGGGTCCGAAGTCACTACAAATAATAACAATAACCATAGTTTTTTAAGTTTATATAATGCTCTGTGTATCTTTTAATGATTCAAGCTCTTTTGAAAATTTTAAAATACTGGGAGTTGAGATCATTTCTTGCATTTTAATGCAATGTAATTGACAACTGTAATTCTCTCCAAACTTTATTTCAAGGTACAAATCACAAAAAAACACTAAAACACTTTTAAGAAAAACAATTTACACGCTTAATATAATGCTAAACTGGAGCCTTAATTTGTGTCCAACAGATTAACTAAACCAAATCTTTATCTTTTTGCTTAAACATATAAAATAGGTATCTAGCTGAAAATTATTTTGACAGAAACCAATATTATAATTTTTTCCATAACTTTTTCCTACCAATATTTTTCTGGTCAACAGGAAATCAAGACTGAAAAAAAAGTTATGTTTACATATATAATATAAGCAATTGCCATGAGGGAGCTATAAACGTTAATTACTCAATAATGTTTACTAACTTTAAAGTCTTCACAAAACTGTTTGGTGCTATTGCTTAAAACCCCACGGGTAGAATTGGTTTTTAGCCATTGACATTTTGATTTTAAACTTTCAAAGATAATTCCTTTTCATTTTATTTGATAACAGGGATAAAATTTTGATTGATAATGGAGTTGCTGAAAGTATTGGAGAAACTCAACTGTTTCATACAACTGCATTTCCTGTCCGCCGAATGACAATGTCTTTACAACACCAGACATCTGTAAAAGGCAAAAAACAACAATTAATGCCGACCACTTCATTGAAAAACAACCATCCACAAGAAGAAATGTCCCGAGAGCGACACAAATGCATCATTCCTGCCACACCCACAGAATCGACAGTTTATGATAGTATTGACACAGAAAGGTAGATAAATATATTTTCTCATGAGAAATTCAATCTGAAATATTTTTTATGTAAATTTATGGAATAATTTCCAGTTTAAATAAAGACTGGCTAAAAGTGTACCCATTTCTCAAAGTCAGTAGGATTTAGATATTCTAATGTCAAACAAAAATAAGTTTTAAAAAATATTTGTTTTCCTGTTGCTTCTACCTGTACAAAGATTTATAAATAAAAAATCATTGTAGTTACTGAATGTTTAATCTCTTGCGGTGACGAATAGATACGTCGTCTCCGCAAACTTTTATTAAAGAGAGATGTGATACAAACAATGTAAGGATGACAAAGACAAGAGGATCGGTTTTAAATGCCAACTTTTATTTGGCGATAAATACATGGAGAATTAATGTAAAGTTTATACTGTGTCGAAAGTGTAGACTCAGTTGTCGGGTAGTTCTTGGCAGCAGCAAGTCTAGAGTATCTCAGACAAATCTTGATTATCTTGGACTGGTCGTTGGCGTAGCTATGTGGCCAGGTATCCGTAGACGTTCGGAGAGTTGGACGTGTCGGATTTCAGAAGCAGGTTGATCGACGTCCCGATTGTTAATTCGGCATTTAACCCGGCTTTTATCGACGTTAATTTTGAAGAGTCGACGGTAGTCCGAGTAGTGTCGTTTGTTCGTGAACTAGTCCTTTGCTTCGAGTGTCCGTTGCAGCTGGCTGGCTGGCTGGCTGCTATGTGTTCGTCCTCGTGATACTGATGAGTTTACTAACCCGAAAAATACAGTATAAGGAAGATAAGACCTGCTGTAGTTCTAAAAAGGACTTTAGAGTAAAAAAAAAACTTGTAAACCTAAAAAGGACTGTTTAAGTTGTTCTGAAAAAGACTGTTAAGTAGGAAAAGGCTCGACTGCTGTCTTCGTTGATTAGCCGTACCTCTGCGTCTGCTAGTGGTGGCCGGAAAGAGGCGTTGGTCATCAGTGTTTCATGCCAATGAAAGAGATCAAGTTACTCCTTCGCCTTAGGCTGGTGGCATGCAACTTACTGCCGATGCCGTCAGTGACCTCTGATTTTAAAGCGAAGATGTGTTGCTACAAATCTCATCACTTAAATTTGAATATAAGACTTTCAATCGAAAGAAAACTGAGTCAGGCATTATTACCAAACTCTACTGCAGTGTAACTAAAAAAAAATGAAATTACATAAAGGCATATCAGGATTGTATTTTTTTAACTGCTACATATTCATATTTTTGATAACAGAGTTTCAAAGCAATTGAGATTGTTAATCAATAATACCCAATTATATCCATTTTGATTTTATGATATTCCATTAAAAATAATAAAATCCTAATATCTTTAGTTTAAAAAAAATTAACTTTTCTAAAAAAATGTTTATAATTGATTGATTGATTGTGTGTGTGTGTGTGTGTGTGTGTGTGTGTGTGTGTGTGTGTGTGCTTACCGTATATATTTATATATCTACAGACATAGTTCTTTTCAAAATGACTAGGTTATTTATGCACTGGATCAGAGAGTATTATCTGTGTACGACTGAGGATGAAAATTCCACTTCTATCTACGATCAGGGCTTTTCGGATTAGAAGTCTATACAGTGTCTGTTACCTCTTTGGAGGTATAAAAAATCAAAAAGTTCTAAAAGTAATAAAAATATAAGCTAATAACTTATATCTATTTAACATATGTTGGCCTAGAGTAAATAAAAAAAGTAATAAGCTAACAATACTTTGCAGAAATCATATTAGTCACCATCAATATAGATTCTTCTGGCAATCCTAAATGATGGTATTCAACTATATCCCTTATATGTTGTATGTAACACAAGGTCGGTTTAATTAGGGCGATCCTAAACGATAATGTATTTACCGACACCTCCGCACGGACAGGATGTGACACAAGGTCAATTTTTTAAGCGGAGTGATTCCAAATTATTAACTGTAACAGAAAAATTCAATTCTTTTATACAGTGTTAGAGGAAGGATTCATTTTCAGAGAGCTGAGGTAACCTTTTACTTTGGAAGGTTATGTATTACAGCTTTAACGTTAACTCTGGTAAATTTGTTAAAACTAAAAGTTAGTTGAAAATTATTTGTAAAAAGCACCTTGCATAATGTAGTGGTTTGTACGTTAGTCTCACAAACCTCTGCTACTCAGTTCAATTCTCACTAAGAGTCTCGTACTTCTGATCTTGAGTCAAAATGAAGCTAAACTTATTAAGTAACTTTCTGTTCACATGTTCATGGGAAATCTTAGTTCCTGCTCACTTTCTATAAAGTCGAGTACATTTTGCTGCTGACTATTTGACATCTCCATTTTGGCACGGCACTCAACTGCTTTGATGATTTTGACATATCTTGAATAGATTGATAAGATGGTAAGAAATGGCCAAATATAGGTAATTAAAAAAAGAATTGGATTTATTCTTTACTGTAATACTAAAATCAAATAAGTAAAATGATTATAAAAGATTAAATGCCTCTCATAGTTATAGGACAAACCATGCAAATATTCCAGTGGATAACACGAATCAAACTGTTTTAAGATATTCATAATAATAGTAATGAAGGGGTACTTCACATTTCCTAGATCCCAAGTATTGAAGCCTCACTATCAGATGCTGTTTAAAGGCATACCCAGGACACCCCTTTTGGGTGAGTCTTACCCCTCAACAGGAAATACAGTGTTTTCTAACCCCCAATGATGGAGTGGAATAAGTCTAGTAACTTTTATTCTATGATGTATTATGTGTGTAAATTGTGACGGTTACTGTATCTTTGTTCCGAGGTTACATTATCCTGGAATGTCGGGGAGAATCTCCGACGACAGTACCGTACCACCCAAGCTCTAAATATTCTCCGTAACTAATTATATTTTATTGATAGCTTTGAAAGCCCATATAACTAGCTAAGTATAAAGCTTGCGTATAGGTTTAATTTTTCGAGATACGGACGAATGAAGATGTGTCAAGGGTCGAGAGGGCGACGTGATATAAATGAACACGTGAAGAATTCCGAACCGGACAAACAATATGACGCGTGGTTGTTTTTTTTTCTTTTCTTTATATATGTATCTTTCTTTTATATTTTATTTCAAAGAAAGTACAATTATAACAACAGAAAAACAAAAAGCAAAACAAATACAAAAAAAAATTACAGAAATGTGGAGGACAAGTCGCTTCCAATAGTGTTTGACTATATCCTTCCAATAAGACAAAGTTCTCCTTTTTTTCTTTCTTTTTTTTCTTTCAACTCGTCTTAAACTTACACCCCTTTTCTTGTCCCCTTTACAATTAAAGGGAGGGAACCTCCTCGTTCTCCTCCATATTTGTTTACTTATTTTCTTTTTCTTTCCCTTCTTTTAGCGAAGAACAAAAGTCTCTCCTCTTCGTCTTTAAAGTGGATATACAATTTTAAACAAATATGTTTTCCGCCGAAACTGGCTGCTAATGAACAACTTTAAAAAATGTTTCTTTGGATATTCTTGATACGGTCCTTTATTTAGGTTACGTATATCATTTGTAATAAAATTTTTGACTAACCTTTTTCCTTTCCTCTCTTTTGTTATTTTTTTCTTATATTCGTTAATTTCTTATTAACGAGTCGCAAGGCACCATTTTTTTTCTTTTACGTTGAGCCTCAGGTTCTTGCCCAACGGAGTTGACGCCTCTATTAGGCCATTCTGTTACTAGAATTTCACCTTTTACCGGACCACGTGAAAAGGCGACCTTTCTCTTCCTTGGCGAAGCTTGGAACTGACTTTTGGCTTTCGTTCTTTTTGGCGGTCAAACGTCCTCGCTGCCTCGACCAATCGTATGTCTTTTCCCTATCTGGGTCAAGACCTTTTCCCTTTTTCAGTTGGTTCTCCGCTGTTGCTAGGGCTCGAAAACCCGCCAGTTGTCTGCCTTACTTCCGGTCCTCATAGTAGTCCTTGGTTTCCTACATTTTAACCCTACCGTTGCCGCTGGGCCGTCACAAAATATAAATTGTTAAAATGTTATCATAATTATTATGTATGATATAGTATTCTCGTTATATTTACAGACTCTTACGTTTGAACCTTTCTGACCCAGAGTTAATCTCTCATTTACAAGATGAGTTGATATCAAGACATGCAGGAGAAAGCAGGAAATATTTGTCTACTATGGCACCACCATCTTCTCCAAGAGTTGAATCACCAACACAACAGGTTGATTCCTATTTATCTGCTCAAAGAACCAATGATACTGATAATTCTGCTAGTATTCAGGGCCATGATGGCATTAATCCAAATGCTACTGAAATTAATGAAAAGCAAGTGCCATTTTCACCGAAGAGCAATTCCAATATTAATCTCTTCGATGTATCAACTGTGCCATCTTCATTATATTCTTCTTCCACTGATGCTCAAAATATTGAAGAGCTAATAGAAAAAGTCCCAGAAAGAGACAGAAAAGACAATAAGTGTTCATTTAGTGGTTGGGTTCCATCAGTGGAGGAAGGAATTGCAGACAAAGAATCCATCAGTGATGTGCGAGTGAGATCTGTCCAGCTTCTTTGTACGCATTCAGGTAGATTAAGACACACTGCCACCCTCATAGAAACATATCCAGTAACCTTCCCAACAAAGTATCCATCATCCGAGAAAGAAGGAGCCAAAAATGTGCCAATGGCAACCAATAAAGTGTTTGTATCAAAAAGCAATTATAGACCAATCAGAATGGTTTATGAGGAGAAGGGGCAGTGTAAGCCTCAGGAGACAGGTATTCCAGTAACTGTGCCTCATTTGCATAGATATTTTAACAACCTACAAAAGAAACAAATGAAACTCAAAGAGGAAAGAGGTATTAGTCCTCAGGGTACAGCTTCTTCCTTGCCTCTTGCAGATGGCATCTATAAAACCACAAAGACTTACGAGTTTGGGCCCCAGGGTCCACAAGAAACTGTGCAAAAAACTCTGATTTCTAATAATCTTTCTGCTGACAGGAGACCAAAGACTTCTGACTCAACATCAGCTGGAAATAAAATGGTGTGGAAGTCAAGACCACAAAGTGGACCCTCTAGATTTTTGGTAAGTAGACCTCTAAATTTTTAGTAAGTGAATCTTCTTGATTTTTGATAAATGAATCCTTTAGATTTTTGGTTTGTGAACCTTCTTGATTTTTGATTGGTAGACTCTCTAGATTTTTGGTAAGTGGATCTTCCTGACTTGCGATAAGTGGACCCTCTAGATTTTTTATAAGTTTTAATTTATAGTTTTGTAGATATTTACAATTGAGTTTTGAGAAAAAGCCATAAGTAGGATCACCTAATGTTGATAGAACCTTCTAAAAGGTTAATGATTGAGAGACTAAAATATGGTGTCAAGCATAAGGTCCATTATAATGATTTTTTTCAATTTAAAGATATTCTGTTAAATATATATTCATAGAGGTTATAAAACAGTTTTATCTTTAACCATTAACTATTATGGGTTAAAGATAGATTTGGACAATTCCTGTCTCCATTTTCATTCTAAGGACTTGTACTTATAAAGACTGAATATATACCATCTGCATATATACTAGTCATGGAACATTGGGGAATGTGGAGTACCCTTTCATTGCCATTACTCTCGTGTCCCATCTATGGGTTGAATAGATGTTTAATCATTTTCAATACTTGAAACCATTTAACTATGTGTAAACAAATGACTGTTAAAATGAATTATTAATATTACATAGCATTACTCGAAATCATTTAACTGGGTACAAACAAATAATGTTAAATAGAATTAAAAGTGTTAGATAGCAATATTTGAAACGATTTAACTGTGTGCAAACAAATGAGCTCTGGCTTGTTTAAAATGTAATACCTGCAAACTATTAATTTAAAAATCATCTATATTCGATATATATATATTAGCAAGATTTGCCATTACATAACCTACAGGGGTTGATATGCCATAAAACACAACTAATCAACCAACCAATCTTTCTTTCTTTCTTTCTTTCTTTCTCTGACATGTATCATGTTTGTTTTCTTCTCTTTTTTCCTTACAGTCAAAATTGAATGGTCCATTATTTATCTGGTTTGGTTTGGTTTCTTTTGTTTAATGGCATATCAACATTTGTAGGTTATTTAATGCCAAAGCCATTCTCTTAGAAGAACAGTAGTGGTACTATTTAACCCATAGCTGGGAGGATAAGGGGGTTCATACCTTTCCCAAGGGTATTTGCCCGAAAGTGAACATAATAGTGTGACTGGAATACGAACCCGCTTACTACGATTCCACAGTCCATCACTTTAACCATTACACCATGAGGACACCCCATTATTTATCCAGGGTGATGATGGTGTATAACATTCAAATATATGTGTTCATGTCTTATTCTATTAATATGATATATAATAGCTATTGAAAAGGGAGCCTTCGGGTCCCTCTCGACTATGGTTGCCAACTTCACTAACTTTTACTTTATATATATATATATATATATATATATATAATTGAGAAACAAGAAATTCAATAAGTACAAGGCTCATTAAATAAGTTTCCAGACTTTTTTCGTATGGGCACTTTTAGTGATAGTACACACATGAAACTCTAGTCCCCTTCGAAATAATCTCCTCCGGCTGCAATGCACTTGTACCATTCCAACATCTTCTGGAAGGCCCAATGGAAGTCCTCTTGTGTGAGCATGTCAATGACCTTCATCACAGCCTCTTTCATCTCCTCAATTGTCTCATAACGACAGCCTCTAAGTTTTTCCTTGAGCTTAGGAAATAACCAAAAGTCACAGAGAGCAAGGTCTGGACTAGAGGGAGGCTGAGGAACTGTCTTGATCCCCATCTTGCTCAAATAGTCTGTTACATGATGGAGTTGTGGACTGGTGCATTGTCCTGCTGGAAATGCCACTGACCCAATTTGAAGAGTGCTGGCCTCTTTTTACGGAATCTCTTGCTGAACTCCCTTAAAACCTCAACATAGTATTCCTTGTTGACTGTCTGTCCAGTGGGAATCCAGTGCATGTAGGTCATGCCAGTGCTGTCAAAAAAAGGGATCATCAAAAGTTTGTGGGTGGATTTGCTCTGTCTGGCCTTCATGGATCTGGGAAAGGCAGCATGCTTTCACTGGGAACTCTGTCTCTTGGTCTTTGGGTCACAGCAGTAGATCCAGCTTTCATCGCAGGTCACCAGAGCATCAAGAACTGCAAGATCTGAATTGATCAGCTCAACCATCTCCCTGCGGTCATGACAACGTCTTTCTTTCTGATCTTCTCTGAGCACCCTTGGGACAAACTTTGAGCCAATCTTCTGCATCTTCAGTTTCTCGCGAATAATTGTATGTACAGTTCCCACACTGACATCAAACTGTGCACTTATTGTCTCTATAGATACACGACGGTCCTTATCCATGAAATTCTTTATTTGGCCAATCAACTATGGTGTATTGACTTCCTTACTCCTCCCACACCTCTCATCATCCCTCACAGACTCCCTGCCTTCCTTGAATCTCTTATGCCACTCAAAAACTGATGCTCAATTCATGCAAGATGCTCAAAAAGAAGTCTGAAGCATTCCATACATTTCTGTGGTGGCATTTTTTCCAAGTTTAAAACACAATTTGATTGCATATTGTTCTTCTAAAGTATCCTCATGTCCAGATTGCATTTTTGAAATTCACCAGCTGTGACAATTGGGCTTTAGTAGGGTGTATTCCAATTTCTGCTGTTAGCTGTTCATTTGAACCTGAAATCATAAAAATTGTTCAGTCATCTCCATAAGATATATATCAATAACATAGTGAATTTTCAAGAGTCTAGGACAATTTTAAATGCCTGTACAAAAAAGTCTGGCAACTTATTGAATGCACCTCGTATGTTCCATTAAAAATTTATTTCATTTGTTCTGGATAGAATCATTGGATGATTATTAAAACTATTGAATTTCTTGTTTTTCAATGATATTTTGCTCTGCAGAAGCTTCTTTATATATGTCTACATATATAAATATATATATGAAAAGCTTTGCATTGAACACTGCATTTGGATAATTCTGTTTATATACATCTATAGGCTTAATTGATTATGATATATATATATATATATATATATATATATATATATATATATATATATATATATATATACTGTTTCCCTTTTTTGTTGGATTGGAATAAGTGTGTGGAACAATAACATCAACTATTAGGATAAAATCTTATCTAATTTGCTTTTAGAATGTAATAAATTTTCATTGAATGGAACAGATTTAGTAGATAATAATTTAAAAATTTCTATGGTCGAGTAAAATCCATAAATTAGTATAGTACTAATTAAAAATGATGGTATCATTTATGTATGTTCTGCATCAATTCTATGAAATGGAATAGTTAGTTTTTGCAAATAAATTTCATATTTCTTGTTGGAATTTGTTTAAATTTTGACAGTATATCAATTCCATATAGGAAAATGATATTGTAGTGATTCACTAACAAACCAAATTTTCTTTGAAATGTGAAATTTTGTAGATTTTAAGATTATCATATCTCGTAAAAAAAAAGACAAAAATATCTATTTTTATTAAGAAAAAGTATTTAGGAACTCACTTTAGAAGAACTGTATTAGTATATCAAATATATAAGTCTTTAGTGACACTAATGCCCACATTTCAGTAATGACTTGCTTCAATTGTTCAAGTTTTGATGGATAGCATTTTCTTAATCTCCTCTTGAGGATTCCCCATAAATTTTCTATTGGATTTGCATCAGGGCAATTTCCACACAATCAAGAACAAGTATCCTCATCTCCCTGAGCCATTCTTTTGTAGATTTTGTGTTGGGTGGTACAAGACCATGTTGGAAGATGAATTCATTGTCCCCAAACTTGTCCTCAATGTATGAGATGAGGAAATGATCAGGGACATACTGATAGACAGCAGCATTAATCAATCTTTTCTAGAAGTAGATTTATTGACACAGGTGACAGACATACCATTACAAATCATTCAGACTGAAGAAATTTTATGATTTCTTTTCACATATTTGACATCATATCTCTTGTATGACTTTCTCCTGATGTGGTGGCCATGATCATCAAAGGAAAATATAGAAACTTGATTCATCACACAAGATGACCAGTTTCCATTGATCAATTTGATTAATTTCAATGATCTCTAGCCTATATTGAACGCTTTTGTTTCTGTTTAAATATTAGTAGTAGCTTCTATGACAATATGAGGTATTCACTAGTACTAAAAACTTATGGAGAGTATGATACATTTTTTTATTTAGGAAAATGTAATTTTTCTTTTATAATAACATAAAAAAACTTATATACTTTGAAAGAAATTCAAACATCAATTTCAAAGGTTAGTACTAACTGAACTTTCAGATTTTCAAAACAAAAGGTAAAAAGGCTTTGGGGAGGGGGTTGTCAGTGTGTTGACCCAATTTAAATCATCACATCTCTTGCCCACCTGTTAGGGTTAAAAGATCAGTTTTTTGATTTTTCTTTTGGTTAAAGTGAAAAGAGATACTCTCTCACAAGGCATGGGCTGGATCCTTAATTAACCAAGCCCCTATTTTGTGGTTTGATTGGATGACCAATCAAAATCTGATATGTGTAAGGGATACTCTTCCCACATATGTAGATTGGTGCATTTGATTGGCTGACCAGTCAAAAAGTTGTAAAAGTATACAAAATGATCTGTGATTGGTAATCCAATCAGGAATGTTTGTTCCCAGGAGAATCCCCTATAAAAATAGATGTTTTAGGACTAGAGGAGAGAAGAGATCTGATGTCCATACCAAAGACAAGATAAGAAAAGAAATCTTTCCAAGAACTAATGCCTCTCCAGCAAAAGCCTCACTCTCTGAAAAATTGAATAAGATAGAAAAATTGCACCAGCTAAATACCTCAATTATTGTTACACCATTGTGTTTCAATAAATAATTGTTAATTGTTAACGGAAAGTTTTTCTTGTCTTTAAGTTGCCAACATCCAGGTAACTTGTTCCAACAAACTTCTCCAACTGTCAGAAGAAGTTCTGGATAGTGTGTCATTCCTCCATCTATGGATCTTTCAAACTCAACGTGGAATTGTTCAACAAACTAACCAGAAACCCATGTGGTAATCATAGAACCAAGGCCATGATAAAGTACTGTGACAAGCATAGCTCCACATTTGGGTATCGGTATCGATAACTGTGCCAACTATAGTGTTACGCTTCAAAATGGGTATCCTGCTGTCATATCTGAGCTGATGGAATCTCCAGAGTGTTACAAGTTGCAAAACAGCTACACCAGCATTATTCCAAACTTCAGAAATTTCACTACAATTGGCAAATCGATTGGAAATAAGAATCCTATTCAGGTGATGTTCACCTCTAGGTGTTGTCTTGCATTTAGAACCGCAGTTGGACAGTTTTGAACAAGTTCATCTTGTGATTTTTGAGATGGTAGACTGAGAGCATTCCACTTGGACAGCTATTATCTTGTTTTGAGTCTTGCCAGCTTTCTGCAATGCATGAATGATGGCTTTTTGTATCTCCAACATATTCTTAATTCTTGCCATTTATAATAAGGGCTATAATATCAAAATTTCACTCTTTTTATACCAATATTTTGACACTGATAATACTCATGAAATAACTTCATATGTAAATCATTAAATGAATCTAATTTATCAGGGAGGAAATACCAGATTATTTACATCAATCAAATTGATGTTCTCTTAATAGTAAAGTGTCCAATTCTAAACAAATTCGAGCTTGAAATATGAAAGTTATTTGCAAAAAAGAAAATATTTCCTTTCATTGAATTGGTGTAGTATCTATTATAACACTAATATCAATACTATTTATTCAGTAACAAACTTTGTTTTGTCAAATTTGAATTAATTTATAGTCAAAACAATTTAAATTGGAGAACTTATTCTGGTTAATGTGCTGGACTGCAATATTATAGTAAGTGAGTTTAAATTCCAGTGGCACAATTACGTTCACTTTCAGACTAATACCCTTGGAAAAAGCATGAAACCCCTTATCCCACCAACAATGGGTTAAATATTACCACAACCGTTCTTCTACAAGAATGTTTTTAAGTATTTAACAAAGGTTGATATGCCATTAAACAAAGAAAGTGAAATAAAATGAAATCAAATCACTCCAGTTCTAAGGTGTTAATTTTATATAATTCAGTATGTTTCAGTGTGTCACATGCAGGTGAACAGACAAACAAATTTAATGACTATAGCTTTTATAGATAGATAGATAGATAGATCAGAGCTTGTCTAAAATTTCTTTCATATTCCATAAAGAGTTTTACAGGGATACCTTATCATGATGAAATAGTTTGCAAGTCAGTCTTGTGGAAAATTACTGTCATGATGAGTTTGATCCTCACTGAGTTCCCTATATTTATGGCCTTATGCCTGATCAGATTAGGCTTAGGAAATACCTAAGTTAATCTTGAAAAACATTATCACAGTTCTGAGTTCAATCTTCACTGGGTATATCACAAACTAACCTTACCATAGAGCAATGGATATCAAATTAGTCTCTTTGGTCATTCCTATTGTAGTAAGTTCGATGAATACTAAGTATCCTTGTACTAATGTAAGCCTCTGTCTTGTCAAATTGGGAATGTGGGCAAGAATATGTGGACTGCACCTTCTGCAGAGGAATAAGACCTCCCCACTAAAAAAAGGTGTCCTGGTCCTGGGTAGGACATTAAACTGCATATGGTAGTGAAGCTTCACCTCTTCATTCCCACTAATATACAGACATATAGCCATATAACAATGGCTTGCAATCTAGATGTTCAATAAGTAACCTTGTACCACACTAAACTGAACTTACCAAATACTTATTGTGTTCTTTTCTGGGAATTCCTGAATCAACTGTCTGATTTGGATCCTCAATCAGAGAATTATTTGAAAAATTTAGTGATGTTTTTACAGGATCATTCTTAAATTCTTCAAGTGCTACTTTGGCCAAGTTACTTCTAATGGTGTATGGGCTTATAATAAAACATCATGTGTATCTGTATATATATTGTCTAGTCTGTAATATTTAAGAAAGTAATTTTTACTGGGATTTAAAAAAAAAAAATTATTTCAAAACTTTACTTATCTATTTATAAGTCACACTATTGATTTTTTGTCTGTAACATTTTAAAGGAATTAATTTTTAGGAAGATTTTAGTTATATTATTTTCCTATGTCTCTCATGATGTATGTACTTTTAATAAAACATTATGTGTACATATATTTGTATTGTTTTGTCTGTAGTATTTAAGAGAGTAATTTTTACTTGGACTTTTATTTTATTTTTTCTTTATATATTTTGTCTTTATTTGATTTTATTTATATATTTGCAAGTCATGTGTCTTTGAATATTTTTTCAGTCACACTTAAAGATGATAACTATTAAATGCTGATCATAGAGTAGTCTCCCTTATTTGTTTATTTACTTATTTTCAAATGCTTAAAGGGTAACTAAACATGTCACCAAGTTACTTTGGTACAAATTATAATGTCAGGATTTTTTTTTATCTAATTCTATGTGTACTCATTTGATTTACAACTGTTTTGACTTGCTATAAGAAAAATAACTGCACAATTCCTTTTTCATCTTACCCTGTAAAGCATACACCTGTATTTAAATAGAAATTTACTGCTAACAGCAGTGCATTTTTAAACAGCAGTCATCTATGTGTGACAGATATCATTGAATTTTCCAGAACAACCACAATATTAACCAAAAATCTTCTGGTATAAAAAGTTGGGTGGGAGAAAAACAGACCAAAAAGAAAGAAACCCAAAATTTGAACAAGAAAGAACCACAACAGCCTAAAGTTATACCCAAACAACAAAATTCCATTGAGAAAGAAGAAAATGATAGACAAATTTCTATGGAAATGCAACCAAATCAGATGATTCCCAGAGTGCATTTTGAAAGCAAAGTGAATAACAAAAGTGTGCCTTTGAATTCCATCCTGAAAAAAAGCTCTCAAGAAACTGTTTCTAATCACTTAGTAGAGTCTTGTGACTCTGGCCCTAAAGAAAAGGCCTCATATTTAAATACTCTAAAAAATAATTCAACTTGTGAACCCCCTAAAAACATTTCAGAAAGCTGTGAAAAACAACCTAATAAAACTGTAAAGGTCAGCCATTCTGATCTTAACCACTTTAAAAACACTGAGAAATTACACAATACTAAACTCAACAACAACCCTACAAATAATTCATTTGAAAGTAGCTTCAACAAAGAAACCAAAAGTCAAACTGGTATTATTTTCAATGGCATTGGTGCTTCAAGTGATTTTTGTCCAATGAAGGATATTTCTCAGAGAGAAGTGCAAAAGTCATTGGAAACAGAAGCCAGTATAATCCTGGCATCAACTAATGAAAATATTGACACTGCAGTAAATGTTTTAACCAAAAGTGACAAAGATGAAAAGAAAAGAGTCTCCTTTCATCCACAAGAAAGTGATTCTTTATTGTCTAAATTGTCACCACATACAGTAAGCAGTTCAGACAAAGATGATAGTTTTACCAAAGAGAAAGACAAGAATAATTCCAGCTCCCTTCCTCAAGAAATCAAGAAGCAGGCGACAACTGAAATGACAGAGAAAGAGTCTGATTATTATTTAACCACTACACGATATATTCAAACAGATAAAAAGGTAAGAGTTTTCTTTTGTTGTTTTCAATAATGGATTTAATAGATTTAATTGTGGTTATACCTTCCAAGTACTCTTTTCTTTGTTGATCCCCCAATGCCCTACACATTTAAGAAATCATTTTTCTTTGAAAAATTTTCAATACTAAATTTAATTAGAGAGAAAAGCTATTTGTCACACTCTTTGGTGTTGGGTGGGGGGACATCTGAAATAATAGTCTGCATTACTGTGTTATCTGTGAAAATCAGTAAGCCAAGTGCTATCAGTCTTTAAAGCCCAGAGATATTGGAGTGCTGTTTAGGATTTACCATAAACATTGCTCTGAATAGCAATTTTACAGTCAGTATCAAATCACTTTATCAGGAGCCAAAGAAGAAGAAACAAAAAGATCCTTTGATTAATTATGTGGGGCATTCAATAAGTTTCCAGACTTTTTTGTACAGGCATTTAAAATTGTCCTAGACTCTTGAAAATTCACTATGTTATTGCTATACATCTTATGAAATGACTGACCAATTTTTATGATTTTAGGTTCAAATGAACAGCTACAGCAGGAATTGGAATACACCCTACTAGAGCCTGATTGTCACAGCTGGTGACTTTCAAAAATGCAATCTGGACGGTGTAGAATTGGTCAGGTTGCGTAGGGTAATTAGTTGTGAGAGCCGAGAGTAATTAATGATCACAGGAAACTCTCTTCCCGATTGAGGAACGGGAACTATTTATGGTGCCTTGGGACATCCCATTGTGCACAAGTGGACTATTCCATTGCATAGATCGTCATTGGCTATTTGGAAGTAAGTGTAAGTATTTTATTATATAAACCAGCTTCAGTTTAGCATTGTAAGAAGGATGGCACTGAGCTATGACCTGCTTTATTTTGTCTGCCAGCTGGATGCTTTACGGAGGTATGTGTTATTGTTATTCTACAGACGGGAGAAAACTTTAGAAGAATGATATGCAATAAAATTCTGTTTTAAACTTGAAAAAATGCCACAGAAACGTATGGAATGCTTCAGACTGCTTTTGGAGCATCTTTCATGAATCAAGCATCAGTTTTTGAGTGGCATTAGAGATTCAAGGAAGCCAGGGAGTCTGTGTGGGATGATGAGGGAAGTGGGGGAAGTAAGGAAGGCAATACACCAGAGTTTATTGGCCAACGGTTAGAGTTAGGGTTACTATGTTGAGGTTTTAAGGGAGTTCAGGAAGAGATTCCTAGGTAAGAGGCCAGCACTCTTCAAATCGGGTCAGTGGCATTTCAGGCAGGACAAAGTACCAGTCCACACCTCCATCCTTGTCACAGACTACTTGACCAAGATGGGCAGCAACACAGTTCCTCAGCCTCCCTATAGTCCACACCTTGCTCCCTGTGACTTTTGCTTATTCCCTAAGCTCAGAGGCTGTCATTATGAGACAAGTGAGGAGATGACGAAGGTCATTGACACACTCACATAAGAGGACTTCCATGGGGCCTTCTAGAAGTTGTTGGAACGGTACAACAAGTGCATTGCAGTTGGAGGAGATTACTTTAAAGGGGACTAGAGTTTCATATGTGTACTATCAATAAAAATGCCCATACAAAAAAAGTCTGGAAACTTATTTAATGATCCTTGTAAGTAAAATTGTTGACCGTAGTTGAGGGCCACCTGAAGGCTTCCTTTTCAATAGCTACTACACCAAGGCATAGGGGAGGGTGCTACTCCTTCTCCTGAATATATATACACCCACACACACACACACACACCTATATATATATATATATATATATTTGTATATATATATACATATATATATATATATATATAGGTGCGTGTGAGTATGTTTGGTTTGGTTTGGTTTGGTTTGGTTTTATGGTATATTGTAGGTTATTTAATGCCAAATTCATTTTTATACTTATAAACAGTTCTATTTCAAACAATTTAGCGTAAGTACACTGTTTTGTTCTTTTTAACCAATAGATAAGACCCTATCAGGTGCTACCACTCTGGGCCAGAGTAGATCTAGAAGCAATGGCAATAAAGGGGTATTCTGTATTCCCCAAAGCTCCTGCATTACTGGAGCCTTACCATCAGATTGTTTTGTCATATCCAGAACAATCATTGGAGAGTCTTACCCCTCTGTATAGATGCAATAGGTGTATTCTGCAACCCCAACTAACTGGACCCGTGTGTGTATGAGTGTATATATATATATATATATATATATATGCATACATACATATATATATATATATATATATATATATATATATATATATATATATATATATATAAGGGTATACTTATTTTTAGACTGCTACATGTATTTTTGGTAAAAGAGTTTCAATACTTTTGAGGTTGATAATACATAGTACCAAATAATATTATTTTTGATATAATTTTCCTCGAGAAATTAAAGGATTCTACAATCTTTGGTTTAGAAAAATATTAACTTTTATAAAAAAAATTATTACGTGTGTTATGAATGATTTTGTATATAATAAAGCTGAAAAACCCTATCTATATCAGGTAATAGGTCAAGACTTGGATTACAGCTGGTTATTTCTAATCTTTATTGTCAGAATGGAATGTTGTTGAGTTTAGTAATAAATAATACAAAATAATAAGTATTTTGATCGTATAATGTTTCACTAAAAGTAATAAAACCATGATATCTTTGGTTTGGAAGTAAAATAACTTTTTAAGAAAATTGTAAGGTATATACTTATTTATGGGCAATGCTGTAATATGTAGCAGAGGCCATTTCTGGAATTTGAATAATTTCTCATGAGTATGTATGTATAGAAAAGAAGATAGTATATACTGTATCGTTAATAAATAAGTATTGTTTCTTGTAGAACATTAGGCAATTAAATTAGTTATTATTTATTACCAAATTCAACAGCATTTAAAGTCTGTAACAGAAATTAAATATTATATATATATATATATATATATATATATATATATATATATATATATATATATATATATATATGTATATATATATATATATATGTATATATATATATATATGTATATATATATATATATATATGTATATATATATATATATATATATGTATGTATATATATATATATATATATATATATATATATATATATATATATATATATATATATATATATATATAAAAGATTATACTCATTTTTAGCTAGCTAGATATTCCTATTTTTGGATAGTGGATAAATGTCAACACTCTAAATTTGAATTTCCATGGGCTGTTTAAGAAACGGAATAATTTTTGTCAGTCCTTACTGAAAGCTAACATCCATGACTTGAAAGTACAGAAACCTAAAAAGAAAGAAAAAGATTAAGTTACATTTTCTTTTTTCGCAATAAAAAATGCAGAATACAGTTTTGTTTTTTTTTTCTTTCGCTCCAACAAGAAAAACATAAACTCAACCTCTCACAGCTAACCTTGATGTGGAGACTAACAAAGTAAACATTGTTGTGAAAATTTTATTCTGATGAGAACTAATAAAAAAAAGCCATCAAATTCTATATCTTATATTACTAATGTTTTCTTATTTAAAACATTTTGGCAACATTAGTCTCTTAGGACAGAGATGTAAAAATCTGATAACTTGACAGATATGTGACTAAACTAAAATGTATATCTCAGTGCTAAAATGTTCTTAAAATAACCAAGTAGGGAATGATTGAGAGACATAGAGTATATACATATATATATATATATATATATATATATATATATATATATATATATATATGCTATTCTATATATTCATCCTACTGTTCAATACACTTGGCACATCATTTTTCTAGCTTCTTCAATGCTTCCAAAAAAAAAAAAATTAAAAAAGAAAATAATTTTATTCTTGGTTTGGCTGAAAACTTTTCAATACCCCTTCTATAATTTTGACCATTCAGAAGAAAAGTTAATCTCCAAGAACAAATTGCTGTTTAAATTTGGCCCCAAACTAATGCCTTGAATTGAGTTTTTAGTCACTGAGAAAAGAAAACACGTTTGCTGACAGTAAAACTATGTGTTATCTTTTGGCATAGTCTAACAAAAATCCCCCAGGATTTTTTAGGAAGATTTATTCTAATAAAAACAAGTTTTATATAAGAAATCTGAACAAAAAAAGGTGAAATCTATGGAATTTTATAATAAATATCATTTTACTCTATTTTGCTCATAGGTTACAAATTTTCCAACCTCTGTAATTATATGAGGTGAGATCAAAAAGTATTAAGACTGAAGTTGTAATTTTTAATATTAAAATTAAAGTGAAGTGTGAACAGCAGAACAACTTATAAAGTGATGAGGTCTAGACATCTAAACTGCTGTCTAGATATCTAGACATCATCAAGAAAAGTCAATACTAATCTGGAAAAAAAAAATTGAAATCACACTTCATACTTTTTGACAAACAGTTTTTGGCAAAACACAGAATCATACAATTCCAATACCCTTCATAGTCAGCAGACCCCCAAGCTCTATGCCACTTTCTTTATTCCTAAACTGAAAATTCATCTCAAGGGTAAAGTTTGTGTATGTGCAGGACATTAAAAGGAATATAATGGCATATCTTCAAACCCCATTAAAAATTCTAGAGGTGATTCAATGAATGGAAAGTTCACTAGAATGTGTACTGAATAACAAGAGGAGTAAGAAAATTAACATTTCATTCATTTTTCAACACAGCTTCAGAATTGATAATATTTGAGTTCACATTGTATACAATTGAATAAATGTACTCATCAGCTTTATTTATTTGTAGAATAGGCAAAAGAGTTCAGATCATTAAAAAAATATCAACAGACCATTTCTTTTGACATCAAATTGTTTGTTTTTGATTAGTCCCTGTTTTTCTGCTGTTGGTAATGAAATTAGTTTGTTACAGGAGACAAGTTCAGACATATCACTGATTTCAAAGGATTGCACCAATAACAGAAGACTTCCTGGAGATTTCAGGTGAGGCACTTAATTATCAAATAGTTCAATACTAATAGACTAGGAATTGATTACCTAAGTTTTGTTTTCCATGCTTGTGTAATAAGAATGCTTTTATTTGTTTTATCAAGCTTACATACACCTATTATACTAAAGCAATGCAAGCTTTCATTTAAAATATCTTGGAGATCCTGATTAAATTTTCATAAGTAATATGTTCAGAATAGTTTTTACTTTCCTTATTTTCAATTTATTATTAGTTTCTTATAAAAAAGAATAATATAAACAGTGTTTTAAAAAAATTTATATCATATGAGATGTACAGGGTATTTCAGATAAATTTATATAATTTTTTAATCAAATAACCTGAGCAGTTCATATTTTAATGATTGCAAAATTTAATTGAATGTGTAGAAACAACTCAAAAGTCCATGTTTAATGTTTAAATGTCTTTTCTTTTCAAGTGACTGGATATATATATATATATATATATATATATATATATATATACGAGGATCATTAAATAAGTTTCCATACTTTTTTTCGTATGGGCACTTTTATTGATAGTACACACATGAAACTCTAGTCCCCTTCAAAGGAATCTCCTCCAGCTGCAATGCACTTGTACCATTCCAACAAATTCTGGAAGGCCCCATGGAAGTCCTCTTGTGTGAGCATGTCAATGACCTTCGTCACAGCCTCTTTCATCTCCTCACTTGTCTCATAACGACAGCCTCTGAGCTTAAGGAATAAGCAAAAGTCACAGGGAGCAAGGTCTGGACTATAGGGATGGTGAGGAACTGTGTTGATGCCCATCTTGGTCAAGTAGTCTGTGACAAGGATGGAGTTGTGGACTGGTGCATTGTCCCGGTGGAAATGCCACTGACCCGATTTGAAGTGTGCTGGCCTCTTCCAACGGAATCTCTTCCTGAACTCCCTTAAAACCACAACCCTAACCCTAACCCTTTGGCCTATCAACTCTGGTGTTCTGACTTCCTTATTCCTCCCACACTTCTCATCATACCTCACAGACTCCCTGCTTTCCTTGAATCTCTTATGCCACTCAAAAACTGATGATCGATTCATGCAAGATGCTCGAAAAGCAGTCTGAAGCATTCCATATGTTTCTGTGGCATTTTTTCCAAGTTTAAAACAGAATTTTATTGCATATCGTTCTTCTAAATTGTCCTCACGTCCAGATTGCATTTTTGAAATTCACCAGCTGTGACAATCAGGTTTTAGTAGGGTGTATTCCAATTGCTGATGTAGCTGTTGATTTGAACCTGAAATCATAAAAATTGGTCAATCATCTTATAAGATATATAGCAATAACGTAGTGAATTTTCAAGAGTCTACGACAATTTTAAATGCCTGTCCAAAAAAAGTCTGGAAACTCATTGAATACACCACGTATATATATGTATATGTGTGTGTGTGTGTGTGTGTGTGTGTGTGCATGTGTGTGCATGTGTGTGTAAGTTGGCTGATTCTAATCAAGGACAAACTGAAGGCTCCCTTGGGAGGGCACTACTTCTTTCCTCGGATTGTTCCACTTACCTTTGATCTTATAATGCTGAGTGTTAAGCTCGGAAGCATCAAGTACTATTTTTTGAGTCTTTAGTTAGATACAACCTGGGATTAAACTCCAGTCTATTGGACCATTGGTGAACACTCTAGCCATTATATGCACACACACACACACACACACACACACACACACACACACACACACACACACATATATATATATATATATATATATATATATATATATATATATATATATATCTTCTCTTGACTAGACTTTGCGAACAAAGATTTATGAAGGAGGCTATGCATGTTGACTGCAGGCATGCTGATGGCTAACAAAACTGATGTGGGACAGGCAAGTCCAACCGCAGTGATTGCAGCTAAAGGTCTGGTCTGATACATATATATGTATGTATGTATATATATATATATATGTATATATACATACTCTCATACTCCAATTTTGATACAATATAAAAATGGAACAGCTGTGTTTCATTGAATAATATTTATTGATTTTCCCAAGTACTGAATGAAATAATCAAGTTTTAGTATTTTTATTTGAGGTATTTTCATTGTATGAAAAATAATGTCTGAAAATACATGAAAAAAGTATATGAAAATGAACAAAAAGAAATAAAAGAATATGAAAAGAAAGAAAAGGAAAAGAAAAAAATATGAAGATGAATAAAGAATAAGAAGGAAAGAAAAGAAAGAAATAAAATAGAAAGAATATGGAAAGGTTTGGTTTCTTTGTTTAATGGCATATCAAACTTTGTGGTTTATTTAATGCCAAACCCATTCTGAAGGACAGTAGTGGTACTATTTAACCAATAGCTGAGGGAGGGGGATAAAAAGTTTATACATCTCCCAAGGGTAAGAAAGAAAGAAAGAAAGAAAGAATCTGAAAAGAAAGGAAAAATCTGAAAAGAAAGTAAGAAAGAAAGTCTAAGAAAATAACTGAATGAATAAAGAAAATTATAAAGAAAAATGCTTGACACAGTTAAGTGTTAATAGTTTCGATTGGAAATATTTCCCAAGAATCTATCCAACCAACATATATATTTCTCATATTTACAGTTAAGTATTTAGATTTCTGTCTCTTCCTATTCCAATCTTTTGTGACTCTTTTTATAAATCATTTATTTATTCAACTTGCTATATTGATTCAAACATAGTTAATATAATTTTTTTATTGATAGTATGATATTTCTTATTATATTGAATAATAATATATTTGATGATAATATATTTTTAATCTATTAGCAGATATGTCAGCTTATGTTCTTGTTATAATGGCTAATGCCTCAGGTCAGATGATCAATTAATTTCATTTGGGTACTGAGGTGACATCTAACCAGACAGAAGTTTACAAAGTTTAAAAGTAATTGTTATTGAAAATGGAATTGGTGACCCAAGTTCAAATCCTGTTTGAGGCTGTTTACATTTTACTTTGCACTAATGTCCTTGGGAAAGGCATGAATCCATCTCTCCTCTCCTCCTGATCAGCTACAGGTAATTAATTGAACTGGTGGAACAAGTCTTGAAGAAGGAAAACTCTGGACTCAAACCAGCTGTACTTCACTTAAAAATTGACCTTGTGCCACATATTGTCCATGACAGAGGGTTTGCATGAATATATATATATCTAACCAGACAGTTCCTATCAATGAAATTGAAAGGGAAGGGCCAGAGTGTTCCCTAATTCTTGTGGCTTTTACCAGTGTGTCTTGGGAATTTCGTGAAAGACCCATAATAAATATCTGACCCTGTTTTGAATTTTGCTTCAAAATGAAATAAATATCTGTAATTTTGCTGACAAAATGAAATAAATATCTGTAATCTCAGTACATGTACATGTAAAATCTGTAATAAGATAACAATATGAAACTCTTTTGACAATATTTTCCTATTCTTAAAAGATAGATTTGGCATTAAATAACCTGCAAAGGTTGATATGCCATAATACAAAAAAACAAAACCAAACAAATTTCCAATCACTTTCATGATTATATATATATATATATATATATATAACAGTGTTGGTTGTTACTAAATCACTTTGTGTGTTTGTGTCGAATATGGAGAGTGCTCAATATCAGTTAACTGCCTGATGATTGTTGTTTTGTAAAAAACTTCATGAAACCCAGGGATCGCAGTCTAAATTCCATGGAATTAAATATACATATCTGATATATATTTATTTATTATTATTATATATATATATGTGTATATTGAAGTAAATAATGGAGTAAGATCCGACAATGTAGAGAAAAAATTTGCTAACAAGGTAATCGAAACAGGAGAGATTTATTGAGAAACAAAGTTGACTCTATAACATTTTGGTTCTAATGAACTATCGTCAAGACTTGAAGGGATGGTAATGGTGGTATTAAATCAATGATAGATGTTTGAAAAATTTTACAAAACCTAAGGAAAACTTTTATTGTTGTGATTTTGATTAGGGTTTTTGCAAAAAACTAACATTGTATATCAATTTCAATGTACTTTAGGAGAGTGTATCTTTGAGAATAACTATATACATTGGCTTAACCTCAACTATCCTATCGAGACAACTCACTATGCATCTATCTGATACCAGTTCAATAGCACAACATCTAAAAAACATTCCTGCCCAAAACCTGAGTTTCAGAAATTCTTACCAAAAACTCAACACTATTAGAACAACAAAATAACAAAAATTACAAATTCTTTAGTTGCTCTATATCAGAATGAAACAACCCAAACTCAATAGAATCAATTTCGAATTCAGTACTAATGTATTTAAATGTCTTTAGCTACTGCTCCTACTTATAGAAATGAATAAAATGCTACAACAACACACCAATATAAATAATAAACATTTACAAAGTAGTAATGTATATGCAAAGGTCACATCACTTTTGCAATATACACACTCCTAATGATGGCCCAAGCTCAGGCAAAAAGTACTAGGGTAACAATTAGTTATAGGAATTTCATCAACCAACTCCCACTGGATACTATAAAATCATTTTGGCAACTGGAAAGGAAATATACAAAAATATGTAGACAAAACATATCTATATTGTTCAATGAAATATGCATTAATGAAAAAATGCTGCCTAACACACACACACACACACACACACACACACACACACATATATATATATATATATAGTAAAGTAAAGTTGGCGACCGTAGTCAAGAGGGACCAGAAGGCTCCCTTTTCAATAGCTACTACACCAAGGTGTAGGGGAGGGTGCTACTCCTTTCCCTGAATTGCTCCACTTTATCCTTGATACATAGCTTATATTGCTGAGTGTTAAGCAAGGAGGTATCAAGTACCATTTTTAAAGTCTTTGGTATAACGTGACCTGGTATTGAACCCAGGTCTCCCAGACCCTTGGCGAACACTTTACCCACTAGACCAATGAGCCGGTCATATATATATATATATTGATACTGGAAAGTTAAAAGCATATATAGAAAGTAAGCAGGAACTAAGATTTCCTTTGAACATGTTAACAGATAGTTATTTATTAAGCTTAGTTTAGTTGTGACATTCAGTGAGAATCAAATTCACTAGTAGTGGTCTGCTAGACTAGCTTTCTAACCATTACATTATGCATGGTATCCACATGTGAACAGATATATTTTTGTTTGTTTGTTTGTTTCTTTGTTTAATGGCATCTCAACCTTTGCAGGTTATTTAATGCCAAAGCTATTCTCCTAGAAGAACAGTAGTGGTACTATTTAACCCATAGTTGGGAGGATAAGGGGGTTCATACTTTTCCAAGGGTATTTGCCCGAAAGTGACCGTGATAGCGCAACTGGAGTACAAACTCACTTACTACAATTCTGCAGTCCATCGCTTTAACCATTACACTATGAGGACACCCCCTCCTCAGATATATTTTTGAACATTTTACAAATAAATTTTTTACTAAATAAGTTTTAGTATTAACAAATTGACCAAGGTTGAAGTTAAAGGTTGTATTATGAAACCTTCAAACCTCATTTCTCTATCTGAAGTGGGAGAATCTCCTTGGACAAGTGGCTAATCTGCTAGACTGCAACATCATAGTGAGTTCAAACTTCAGTTTCACAATTATGTTCACTTCTGGACTAATATTCTTGGGAAAGATATAAACCCACTTATCTCACCAGCTATAGGTTAAATAGTAACACTGATGTTCTTCTAGAAGGATAGCTTTGGTATTAAATAACCCACAAAGGTTGATAGAAAATAATGTAAACACTTTAACTCAGATATAACTATTACATGCATAATGGGAATTCATTTTGACTGGTTTTATTATAAAGAAGTATTTAAAATATTTTACTTAGTAATTTACATATCATCATCATCATCATCATCATGTCGTGCTGGTAGCACAGATATCCCTGACCCTCTCTCGCCACTCCTCCCTATCGTTCATCGCCCTAGGCAGGTCTTCAGGACAACATCCCGTATCCTCACATAGCTGCTGAATGTATGTTCGTACTGGTCGTCCTGCTTTTGCACGACCATGTGTGGGGGTCCATAAGAGTACATCTCTTATGAGTTCGTCCCTGCTTCTCCAGCAGTGTCCTGCATGTCTGGTTCATCTAACTTGAATAGTTTTCGTGATAGGAGGCAGGTGGCCGTACAGTTGGTGTCTTGTGGGGTGTTGCTGCCAGGACTTGTTCAAGATTGCTCGCAGCATTCTTGTGTAATTGCCGTCTAGCTTCTTCTCCAGCCGTTTTGTTAGAGTCCATGTAGTGCACCCATATAGCAGTATCGATGTGACCGCTGCCTGGAAGAAACTGCGTTTCATTTTATCGGTTAGGTCTGATTTCCATATAATCGATAGCCTATTGATAGCTGTCCATGCTTTCGTTAACCTCGTGTCGATGTCCTTTTCGATTGATGTGATGCTGCTTCCTAGGTAAGTGAATTTGTCTACTAGTTTAAGAGGGGTTCCGTCTAGAGTGGAGATGTCCCCCGTTTGGTTATAGCACATATATTCCGTTTTGTGTGCATTAACATAGAGGCCTATGCCTGCGGCTGCTTGTTCCAAACTAAGCAGTAGTGTTTCAGCTTGATCGGGTGTATTTGCCAGTATTGCTATGTCATCGGTGTAGTCGGCGTCGGTAATTGTTTTTGCGGGGTACCTTCTGACAGATGGATGAAGGGATGCATACTCCCCTTCCCTAAAAAGGGGGACCTCGGATTAGCCAAAAACTACCGAGGCATAACACTTACATCCATAGCAGCCAAAATCTACAATGCCCTACTACAAAACCGCATAGAACCCAAAATCGACAACATACTTAGGAAAAACCAAAATGGCTTCCGAAGAAATAGATCCACGACCTCACAAATATTAACCATCCGTAGAGGTGCCCGTGGTGTAGTCGTTATTGTCGTAGGAAATGAACACGGCGACTCGAGTTCAAATCCTGGACGAGACTGATTGCATTTCACATAGCACTAATACCCTTGGGAAAGGTATGAATCCAAAATATTCTCCCTCCAGCTATGGGTAAATAGTAGGACAGACTAGGTTCTTCAGCCTTGGTGAGGCAACTAGTCTAGGAGAAGGAAAACTCTGAATTCAAACCTGTTAAACTCCGCTTAAAAATTGACCTTGTGTCATATCCTGCCCGAGCGGAGGGGTTGGGTAAATAGTACCTTCTGTTTCTTTTCTTCGTCAGCTCGAAGCCATTCTCTCTGATTTTGTCAATCGGTGTTCTAAGTACGTAGTCTAGACAAATGATAAAGAGGTACGGAGCCAGCGTGTCCCCTTGTAGTACTCCTGCTACAATGTTGAAGTATTCAGTGTCTCCATCTGGTGATCGTACTTTTACTTTGGTGTTTCTATAGAGAATCGTTATTGCCTCTACGGTTTCTTTAGGTATGCCGTACGCTAGTTGGATTTGTTCCATCTTTCCTCTGTGAATGGAATTGAAGGCCTTGGTAAAGTCGACAAATATTAATGTCGCTTGTAGGTTTTTTGCCCGTACACCTTCAAGGATTCTACGGATGGTTAATATTTGTGAGGTCGTGGATCTATTTCTTCGGAAGCCATTTTGGTTTTTCCTAAGTATGTTGTCGATTTTGGGTTCTATGCGGTTTTGTAGTAGGGCATTGTAGATTTTGGCTGCTATGGATGTAAGTGTTATGCCTCAGTAGTTTTTGGCTAATCCGAGGTCCCCCTTTTTAGGGAAGGGGAGTATGCATCCCTTCATCCATCTGTCTATCAGATTTTGATTGTATACTGCGTTGCAGTGTTGGAGCAGTATGTCGTCGAATTGTCTGGTCTTCCATACTTCTGGAGGAATCTCGTCCAGCCCTGTAGCTTTCCTATTTTTTATTTTTCTGAGAACTGAGTCGAGTTCTTGTGTGAACGGTCCTAGTTTAATGTCTAATTGTTTACTAATTATTCTGGTGAATCACCAGAATTTACATATAAAGAAAAAAAAAATTATTGTATTTGGTTAATTAAGGTATGCATAATTGAGAGAAGAGAGTTATAATATGTATAAACACATCACTAATATAGAAATTGTGAAGGAATATTAGAATAATGTTGTCTCCTTTCAATAATAGATATAAGATCAATAATGTACAAATAACACATCAAATTTTATGGCACAAACAATGTTGTCTCCTTTCAATAATAGGTATAAGATCAATAATGTACAAATAACAAATTTTATGGCACAAACAATGTCTCCTTTCAATAATAGATATAAGATCAATAATGTACAAATAACACAACAAATTTTATGGTACAAACATACTAAATATAAAAGGAGTTACATAAAGAGGGAATAAAGAAGTCAATGTAGATATATTCTCATTGTATGTTGGTGTTTGTGAAGTTCCTAAGACATGAATGTTTGTCAAAGACTTATGCGCTATAAAACAAAGAAACCATACCTATCTGTAGTTTTTTCTTCCAGAAATGTATTTTTGATGTCAATGGAATGTAATTGTTATTTATGTTGAGCTCAAACTGACATTATCTATATAAAAAAAAAAAACTCATGAGATCAAGTTGGTGAATCTTTTTGAATATTATCATTGAGTTTTTAAAATCTCCTTGCTACTATTCTTACTTTTTGGCACACTTCCCTTAAGTGTATATTTTAAGCTACAGACCCAGCTCCAGTAGCATAACTAGGATGTATGTCTCTTGAGGCAGCCCTTGAGTGGGCCACAAGTCTGTTCTTCAAGGTCTACCTGAAAAGTTACAGAACTGAATATGCGGTGTAAGCTATGGGCGAAAGTGGGATAACCAGATTGTGTTATCATCTAATATGATATCTTGGAAGTATATAACTGTAATCTTAGCTTTCAGCAACCACGACATTTTTTTCACATATTTTTGTTTACACATCCTCTTTTTCAGGTCATTCTGCTATTAGCATTGAGGAATGAATAATGCAACAACCACCCCACTGAAATTTTTAGTACTATTGAGAAAAATTCCATCACAAGCACTTGAAAAGGTTCAGCAAGTGTATGGAAATGACTCCATATCATACACACATGTTTTTGAGAAGCACAAGAGGTACAAAGAGGGGCATGAAAAGGTAGAAGGCAACTCAAAGAGCAGGAGGCCTTCAACAAGCAGGACTGAGGTTAATGTCCAGTGGGTAAGACAGTTGGTTTTCAAATGATCACAAGTCAGCTTGACATGAAAAAGGACAATGATTGGAAGATTATCACCTAAGGTTTGAGCAAGGAGAAAGTCTGTGAAAAAATGGTACCAAGACTGCTGAATGATGATTTGGAGGAGCATCAGATGCTGGTGTGTCAGGATATCACCGAGCATCTTTAAATTGAACCAGACTTGCTTTATAGTGTCATCACTGGTGATGAGACATGGATTTTTGAGTGCAACCTGGAAACCAAGTGCTAGAACAGTTTGTGGAAATCTCTAATGTCACGTAGGCTGAAAAATCAAGACAGTCAACGTAAAAAATCAAAGTTATGTTGATTACATTCTTCAGTGTGAAAGGCATCATCCATAGTGAGTTCTTGCCTAAGGGCCATACGATAAATCAGCCAGTCTACAAAGACATCCTTCAATGTATGCTTTGCTCTGTGTGTGTGAAAAGTTGGGAGTTGTGGCAAGACAAATCATGGCTGCTTCACCATGATAATACACTTGCTCACAATGCCCTGAGCATCTGCCAGTTCCAGCTCAGGAGGAACATTGCCATACTGGAACAACCACCCTATTCACCTGATCTTACTCTCTGTGACTTTTTTCCTTTTTCCTAGCTCAAGGGGATCATCAAGAGAGCCCATTTAAAAGGTGTGGAGACCATAAAGAGAGCCATAACATTGGAGCTGAGGGGCATCCTAGAAGAATCTTTCCAGCGGTGCATAGAAGTATGGCAGAGAAAGATGGGAAAATTCATTAGACTCAAGGGGGAATTACATTATCATGTAGTTGTTTTGTATTGAATTAAAGTGTTTGTGACACAAGTCCCATTACTTTTCAGACACATCTATACAGGTTTATACAACAGTAATAGGGTTAGCAAATTCAAGGGCTGCTTCGAGTGGCATATACTCGTCTATACAGGGTTATACAATAGATTTTAAAGTGCCACTTTAATAGAAGAGTTGCTTAGAGTGAAACCTCTCTCCCCAGCTATGCTACTGCTTAGCACATAGATATACATTTCTTCTCAGTATTTTCTATTTTGATAATGTTTTGAGTTTGATTTGTGATTGTCGACAAGATTTTACAACTGAGCTATAGCACTCTAGTTGTTGGAATAGACAATTGTAACACAATTCAGGACCCATAATACTTCTCAACAATTACATCAAAAAGTTTGACTCTTGTGTTGCAGCTGCTAAAGCTATATATTCAGTTTCACAAACAGCCAAAACAATTCAAGATATTAATGACTAATGACAGATTAAAACTATGAAGTAGTTCTCATTCTTTTCTTGGTGAGGCCAAGAATTTTTCAGCAGCCCCTTGTATAACCTGTAATACTATGACAGTCTACATAGTTGTTATTTTACTACATACTCCACGGATATAATATTCAATACATGGTCAGTTTGACATGCGCTTCTGTGTTAGCAAACATAAAAATCATTGTCCAGTCCCTAAGACCAATATCATGGAAGTGTCAGTCTTTCCTGCTTTTCTCCATTGCACCAATGGGATCAGAATCCCCATGACCAGGCTCACATAAGTTTTTTGACATCCTGTCTGAAGATAAGAAGATAGCTGAGGGGAATGAACAGATACTAAATTTTGATCCCAGAAAGATGGTTGTTAAAACAATGAAACTGTCTGCTTTTTTTTTTTTTTTTGATTGATGGGTATGAAAAACAATGATGTTATTATTTGAATAAGATCTTCATTGTTCTTGAATGCCTTGTGTGATCAATGGTCAAATTTTAAAAATGATTTCCAAGGTTGATTCATTTCTATGCCCAGATAAACAAAGTACACCGGAGGAAGGCCGGAGGATACAACGGCCAAGACATTGTGTTTCAATTCACCACAATATAGATGAGGATAACAGTCCAAAAAATCACAACCAAAATAATACACATCAAGCCTAATCTCAAATATTCAGACTGATATTAGTCTGCTCTTTTCTATTTTTCTAAGATGTCAATGAACTAGGCTTGTAACATATTGACCCTCGACCGAGCTGTCAATCAAGAAACAGGTGCATCTGGTCGAAGATATTGGAATATCACCTTGACCTGTGGATGGGTTGAATTCGGTGCAGATGCATATGCCCACAGGAAGCAGGTGGGCGTCAAATAATTATATAACCAAGTGCCACAGACGGCTTGAGTTAGTTGGAGTTTGAGGCAGAGTTCGAGTTGCAGTTGCAGTTGGAGTCAGTTGGGGGACAAGATGCCAGCATGAGAATCAACTAGCAGACTGAGGGCTTGCGGCCCTCAGGACCCACAGTTGAGCAGCCCAGCAGAATGAGGAAGAGGTGCTGCTATGGTCAAAAGAACTTTGGGTCAACAGGTAGGAGTCCATTCCCGTCTCCAACTCACCTCTCACACATAACCAACATGAACCCTTTTGCAACCCTTTCGAGAATAAAGTGTGAGAGGTATATTTTTCTAAAGAAGTGTGTTCGTCATTATTGTTGATTATGTTTCCGCATGTATATGTATACGTATAGTTGTATCATGGCCATACAACAGGCTCACATAATTTTTTGCTTCATCTTATTTGAAGAGAAGAACACAGCTGAGGGAGATGAACAAATACTTAATTTTGATCCCTGAAAGTTAGTTGTTGAGACAATGCAACAGTCTGTTGTTTCTCCTTTTCCAAAATATTAATGAACTATTTAATGGCAGTTGATTTATCGTCAAGTCATACTAAAAACATTGGTTTCCACTTGATCCCCCAATTTAGTTCTGAGCTTGGTGACAACTTAGTAACAGCAGATACTATAAGCAACTTGAGACCTATATACAAAACTAAGCAAAACTTAGTAAATAACCACAACTATACAAGAACAATTGAAAACTATAAACTACAATGCCATAGCTTTCTCTTGACTAATCTCAATTTGCATACACACATGTGCATGTAAAAATAAATAAATAAATAAAAACGAGGGATTTACTGTCTTTCTAAAAATTAAATTTTAACCCTTTGAAGCCAGGCAGACAGTATTCATACCCCAACCTAACACTACATATACCCAGGTGGCCTGAATTCTGACTGCGAAATTCATATTTTTAAATAGCTATTCTCTAATCAGGTTATTAGATTTTTCAGTCAGGAACCCAGGGTGGTGGTAACATGGGAATGGGGATTAACTTATTGTACATTTCAGATAACATAAGACATGTTTTAACCTGGTTAAATAGTTGGTTGCTTACTATGATGTCACAGTTCAGTATGTTAACCACTATACCACAGAGACTGGGCACCTTGGGTGGTGTAATGTTTAACTAGGTAGACTAGCAAACCTACACGAGTGAGTTCGATTCTCATTGGGTGCCCCATTCATGCAGCCTTGTGCTACATCTAAGCAAAAAGCTAAGTAAATTAACACTATACCACAGAGACTCCCTGTGAAGTAAATACAAATAGACTCAAATAACTTATGATAATCATTTACAAACAATTTTAGGTTCTAGTAACAAAACTTAATAATAAACATCTATATACAATTAGATTGTTTCAAGTAACTATTCCTATTTACTGATAATTATCATTCATTGGCACACAGTTATACAGTTTCAAGTATTCCACTCAAATACAAATAATTTACACATAATCAAAAGTACTCTTATCAAACCCTAATAATTTTCAAACAGATCTATTTGACCCATGGGACCCTAACAGATACAACCATTTCACATTACAGAGGTCTTGGAAATTATGGTAATGAAGGATTAAATCCATACTTTCCAAAGCTCCAGAACTGGAGCCTCAACACCATGAAAAATGTTTTATCTGCTGGTTGAATAGTGACAGAAAGAAGATTTCTCAGACAGGCTAAATAAGTTACATGGGTGGCAAACAGGATGTGCACCTGCGCTTTAAGATAAACAAAACACAGCAGAAATATCCTGTGAATTGTGTTGGTGGTATGCCGTAAGGAAGTGTGACCACAAGAATTGTGTGGGTATTCAGAGAATTATATAACCACTGAAGATTTTCAACCCATGATGAAAAGGAAGGAGGATGATGGAGCTGGCAGAAGAGTCACTAGACATCACACCGCTCTAGGTGCTGGCTTTGTACCAGATGGCCCAGGGTTTAGAGGTAGAGAAAGGCTTAAACTGTATGAGACTCATTAAAATGAGGCAGCTAAGATGATTATATGCCTTGAGATAATACAGAGAAGTGTGAAGAAACAGGCTTGTGAAAGTAGAAATGTGAAGAAACAGGCATGCTAAAGTTGAAAGAGTGTATGATCCCAGTACCTGAAGTTGAAAAAAATATAGAAGCTGAGAAGATTAGATGTTCTGAGTTGACTGTACCAGTCTCATGAAAAAAAAATGAAGAAGAAGCAGAGATGATTAAATGTTTTAAGTTGGCTTTGTACCAGTCATGTGAAAGCAGAATGAAGATGAAGCAGTTCACTGGAGATTCTATATCTCCCTGTGTGTGTATATCTTTGTCATTCCTTGACACTCTCCTTCACTCTACTATTTTATACATTTCATGATAAAAGAAAAAGAAAAGAAGCAGAATATATTTTAATACATATGAGTTGTCTCTTCATTCCAGATTGTATTTTCTATTTTATAGAAAACAATGAAATAGAATGTAATGAAACAAAATTATGGTGAGATTTAGATTCTTTTTAGTTTTTATACTGCTCTGTTGGCTGGCATTTGATTACTTTTTGATTTATCAAACACTTTTTAATGATTATTTCTTCTCATATATATATAGGAAAAACTGGAAATAAATATGACAATGTGAAAATGTATAGAGATGTACATTTTTATGTATATATATAAATTTTCTAAAGCAATGTAAATATCAGTTATACAATGGTACTTTGATTTATGCTACTGATTTGTTCAGAAGTGAAGAGGTCTATTGGTCTAAACTAACACAAATCCAGAAAAATTTTCCCATGTAAATTAATGTAATGTCAATTAATCAATTCTAGGTTTGTACTATGAAAAAAAAACGAAATGTATTTATACTAAGATAATTACATCAAAATGTTTACATAATAAGTTGGATTCCAATGGGTTACCTCTTACTAACATTATAAATTTGATTCTCATAGGTACCCCATTCTCAACATAAGTTTGATTCCTATCAATATCCCATTCTCAATATAATGAGTTTGATTCCCATCAATATCCCATTCTTAACCTAGCAAATTTGATTCTCATGAGTACCCCATTCTTAACATAACAAATTTGATTCCCATCAATATCTCATTCTCAATGGAACAAATTTGATTCCCATGGATACTCAATTTTTTGTAGTCTTTTGTGCCATACAAAATAAAGCTTAATAGATATCAATATTCAGCATTGTTAATATAAAGTTCTTTTTTTGTTTTCTTCAGTATTTACAGATCCTCTGTCACAGGTTTATCAAGCCAACCATTATTGAATACATCAGTGAAGACTGAAGCACAACCAAACCCCACAAAAACTAAATCAGAAAGAAAATTTGGATGTAAGTAATGACAGAAATCCTTCATGAAAATTTATAAAAAATTAAGCAAACTATGAAGTAATATATGTGTTTACCTAGCCCCTCCATCATGGACAGGATGCAACAAAAGGTCAATTTTTAAGCAGAGTAAAGCTGGTTTGAATGCATAGCTTTTCTTCTCTTAGACTAGTCGCCTTACCAAGAACCTAGTCTGCCCTACTATTTTCTCATAGTTGGTGAGAGAACAGATTGATTCATGCCTTTCCTAAAGGCATTCGCTGGAACACCCTCAACCAGAATTTGAACTCAAGTCTCCAATTCCATTTCCTTCAGTGATAATTGTTATGCTAAGTGTCCCTCACATGAAATAATGTAAAAAGTAAGTAAACTTGGTGACCTTAGTCGAGGGTGACCTGAAGGCTCTCTTTTCAATAGCTACTACACCGAGGTGTAGGGGAGGGCACTAGTCCATTCCCAGGATTGCTCCACTTTACCCTTGATCCTCACCTTATAGTGTTGAGTGCTAAGCAAGGCAGTATCAAGTACCATTTTTTGAGTCTTTGGTATGACTCAACTTGGGATTGAACCCCGGTCTCCCGGACCATTGGCGAACACTCTACTCATTAGACCAATGTTATTAGACTATAAAATGCATGAAAATACACTTTTAAATGAAACAAGATTGTTTCCTAAACTTTATTTAAATGATCCACACTATTATCCTCATCTTGGCTGTTATACTTACATTTCAGTCACTGTACTCTCCCCAGCTTTCTTCAGGTGTCTTTTGTTTGTCAGGAAATTTCAAACTGAACCTTTTATTTTCCCCATTGGGTTAGACTATTCTCATTCCACTATTCATGGCTTGGAAGATCTCATATCAGTTAATTCACTTTTTTAATTATTTTAGACCTTGTAATATCTTATATCATTCCACTGGGAACAGGAACTAAACTTGTGATTTTCTGATACATTCCAATGAATATCATTGTTTTCAACAATTATCCCATGAGATAATTCAGACATCATTTTTAAGAGCCTTAAACTTAATGTCATTTTTGTTTGACTCTTCAACCAGAGCATGGAGTTTTTTTTCCTTATCCTTTCAGCTAGGAGTAGGGACTTTTTAGGCTTGATATGGTAACTGGTCTAAGGAAAGGAAAACTGAATTCAAACTAGCTGTACTCTGTTTAAAAATTGAACTCATGGCAATGTGATTGGGTAAATACATGGAGTATTTGAACCCAGTATATAAGAAAAATTTTAGCATTGTTATCAGTAAAACTGACTTTTCCACTACTACACCAGTTCAAGCTTTTTTTTTTGCTTATTCTTAGCACTAACAAATCAAATATCTATGGTGACGGATAAAAAGATATGATTTTTTTATTTTTCACTTGAAATAAATTTGTTTTCGTAAATTCAAAGCAGGAAAAAAGTATTGACAAAAAATTTCAATCAGTGATCCAACTTTTTATATAGAATGTCTTATTAAGCTACTCTTAAAGATTGTGCTGTGAATTATTTAATTGGGTGCTCTTACTTGTGGCCTTGAGCCAGACTAATATCCTATGTAGAAGGGTGGATCAATTATTCCATATCATAACACGTAGTTGTTATTTGCTAAACTTTATTTAGTTTGGCACCCTGGCCTTCGGTAACTTACAGTACCTGTTAGAACTAAATGGTCACCGAAGTACTGTATAGGTTTATCGATACTCAACTTTGAAATCTGATTGATTGGTTTGGTTTTATGGCATATCAACTGTTGTTGGTTATTCAATGCCAAATCCTCTTTATACATATATCTTAAGTATATATATGATTTGTAAACACATTTTGTAGATAACATTCTTAAACAAGCCTCTTTTTTGTACAGTTAAATGGTTTCAAGTGTTGCTATATAACAGTCACAATCTAACATCAGTCATTTGTTTACACACATAGTTTGTTCTGTTTGACACATAGATAGGACCCTATCAAGTGCTACCACTCCAAGTCAGAGTGGACCTTGGAGCAATGGCAATGAAAGGGTATTCCATATTTCCCGTATCTCCTAGGCTGGAGCCTCACCATCAGATCGTTTAATGTCATATCCATATTGGTTATCCCACTGCAGAGATGCAGTGGGTATATTCTACAGCCCCAGCTGACAGGGCCGTTTATTTTGGAGATTTAGTGGGAACTGTTGAAGTTAGCATGATTTGATACATAGTTGTTAACTGAATTTTGATCGAAAATTTTCACTGTATAAGAAGGTGCTGAAAAGTTCTTAGCATTACCAAGAATGGACTGACCTTGATCCATGAAATATATAAGTTATTCCACATGTACATACTGAAGTTTAACACACTTGGTGAATAATTTATCAAGTTTCTTTTAATTTATGGCTGTAGAACATAAAAATAACCTAAGTGCTATTATGAAAAGCAACAAAAAATAAGATAAAAGCAAAACAATAAATGAAATAGTAAAAATGAAATAGTAATAATAAAGTAAGAAAAGTTGGCGACCGTAGTTGAGGCTCCCTTTTTAATAGCTACTACACCAAGGTGTTGGGGAGGGCACTACTCCTTTCCCAGGATTGCTCCACTTTACCCTTGATCCTCACCTTATAGTGCTGAGTGCTAAGCAAGGTGGCATCAAGTACCATTTTTTGAGTTTTTGGTATGACTCAACCTGGGATTGAATCCCGGCCTCCTGGACCACTGGTAAACGCCAATGGCCTGGTTTTTAAATTTTATTGTTATTAGATAAAACATGAAAAATAAAAAGTAAGAATGAGAAAAGAGAAATTTTAAAAACAGCTATAAAACATCCTCACCAATAATATATATATATATATATATATATATATATATATATATATATATATATATATTTCTTTTTTTCATAATTATTTCAGCTCCTAAGAAGGCAAAATCAAGCAAAAGCAAAGGTCGGTCAAAATCAAGTAAACTAACTGGCCCTCCAGTATATCTTACATCAGTCTCATCACAGGTAAGGATTTAAAGATGAAACCCTATCATTTTTGTAAATTGCTTTACCTGTACTTATTATAATAATTATAATCAATGATATATTCAAACTAGTCTCTTCATCTTTGTTGTAATTGTAGTCACAATGTTTTGACTATTGTATCTTCCAGCCTTCTTCAAATGTTTATCATTGTAACATTCTTGGAATTTTGAACCAAACTATAGGATAAAATTGTTCTCCTTTTAATTCCTTTGCCTCATAGACAATAACTAGTAAATGGTGCCTGTGTAAAGTCCTAACACTGATTTCTTTAATCAATTTACAATCTAAATCCAAGATTTGTACTGTTATTGACATTGGCAGTGTATGAAGCACAACGAGTAGAATGAGAATGAATGAAAGATTTGGTTTGAAATTCAAAGAAGGATGCCATCTGTGAGAAAAAGCTGGAAATATGAAAATGTACTGAGATATGTGTATATATATATATCTATATATATATATATATGTGTGTGTGTGTGTGTGTGTGTGTGTGTCTTTAAATATATATATAAGCATGTTCAGTTAAAGACCATGGTCTTTAACCGAACATGCTTAGGTAACTATTTGCTGCCTAAGTACTAATAAACGTGTGTGTGTGTGTGTGTGTGTATTTTCAAAAGTAATGAAAATATTAAGATACCTTGACTTATGTTCATAAAAGTGGTTGAAGTGACATTAAACAAAGAAGCCAAACCATTGACTTATGTTACTAACTTTTTCAGAAAAAGTGAGGTCTATTGGTCAAAACTAATGTGATTCAAGATAATTTTTCCAAAGGCCAAAGGATACTACAGCTGAAACATTGTAAATATAACAACCAACAAAATGAGGACACTTTGAGTTAAATAGATCTGTTTGGAAATTATTAGTATTGGATAAGAATACGTGAAACTATATTACTGTGTGCAAGCAAATATTTTCAATATTAAATAGAAATTGTTATCTGAAACATTGTGAATATAACAATTTGCTTCTGAACCAAAGATACTAGGATTTTATAATTTTTTGTGGAACATTGTTAAATCAAAACATATATTATTAGTTATTATTTATTACCAAACTCTATTGCAAGTGAATTCTGTAACCAAAAATACAATTGTATAAATAAGAGGTGTATTTATTTTTGGACTGTTACATATTTATATTTTTGGTATCTCTATGATTTAAAGGTGTCCTGGGTACAACACTAAACTACTTCTGATGGTGAAGTTTCAGTTCTGGAATTCTAAGAAGCATGGAGTACCCTTTCATTGCCATTACTTCAAGTTGACTCTGACAAGGAATGGTAGTACCTGTTTGGGTCCTATCTATGGGTTAAATAGATCTGTTTGAAAATTATCTGTATTAGATAAGAATATGTGAAACCATATAACTAATTATAATTATTAAATAGGAATAGTTACTTGAAGCCATAAAGTTGTGTACAAATTATTAGTATTAGATTGGAATGCTTAAAACCATCTAATTTTGTACAAATTATTTGTATTAAGAATAATTATTTGAAGCTATACTTGTTTACAAATGTGGGCTTCAAGCTCAATTACAAATGTATTTTTCATTTTGTAATAAATATCATAATTGTTTACTAAGGATTATCATTAGTTATTTGAAATTTCCTTGAAATACTTGAAATCATATAATTGTGTGTAAGTTATTGTTATTAGATATGAATACTTGAAACTATATTACTTTGTACAAACAAATGATTATTAAGTAATGATAGCAACTTATAATAAAAATTATAATTAAGTAATTATCATTAAGTAATAATTAATTATTATTGAGTAAAAATACCTACTTATATAATAGTGTATAAATTATTAGTATTAAGAATAGTTACTTGAAGCTAAAAATGCATCTGATGGTGAGGCTCCAGTTCTACAGCACTGGTGTGATTAACCCCTTTATTGCTATAACTTCCAGGTCCACTCTGACCCAGAGTGGTAGCACCAGTTAGGTTCTCATCTATGGATTAAAAAGATCTCTTTGAAAATTATTAGTATTGGATAAGAATACATGAAACTATATAACTGTGTGCAGACAGATGATTATCAATATTAAATAGAAATAGTTATTTGAAACTGTATTATTGTATATCATCATCATCATGTCGTGCCACTAGCACAGCTATCCCTAACCCTCTCTCGCCACTTTTCCCTATCGTTCATCGCCTCTGGCAGGTCTTCAGGGCTTCATCCCATATCCTCACATAGCTGCTGTATGTATGTTCGAGTTAGTTGTCCTGCTTTTGCTCAGCCATATGTGGGGGTCCATAAGAGTACATCACTTATGAGCTCATCTCTGCTTCTCCAGCAGTGTCCTGCATGTCTGGTTCATCTAACTTGGATAGTTTTCGTGATGGGAGGCAAGTGGCCGTATAGTTGGTGATTAGTATTAGAGAGGAATACTTGAAACCATACAACTGTGTGCAAATTATTTTAATTTTATAGGAATACTTGATATCATATAACTATGTACAAAAAGAACTCTTAAGAAATAACTACACAAAAAATATAAACATAAAAAAACAATGTATTCAATTGCCTAATATCTCAGCTTAAAATAACCCTTGATGAGTTGACCTGCCATCAAAATCAATCAATCAATCAATCAATGGAAGTTATAATTGATCACAAATTTTGCTATGAAGTATTTAATTGCTCTACAAATTATTCTCATTATTTGCTTGAAACTACATAATTGCTTGAAAAATAAAATTACATTGGCAATAAATAGTCCAACAAGGGTTGCTATGCCATAAAACCAGCCTAACCTAACCTAACCTAACCTAATGATCTAAAATGTCATAAGACTCCATTCATTAATAGTATTGTTATTATTGTAGTATTTTCAAGATGTGCGAAAGTGGTTGACTCATTTTACCGATAGTTTATGCTCTATTTGAGCAGCTATCATAGATCAATGGAGAACTTATCAGCCTTAGAGTTTACTTCCAGTGAGGTCATTGCTTACAGGACTTTTCACTGATATGACCTTGTGCCATAGTTTTCTTTGCCCAACAAATATCTCACATACAATTTGTTTGTCTTTCTGCTTAGTCTCCTCAGCTCATGACTGCTCAGTAGGAGCAATTAGTTGAAGTATCCTTCATATCAGACAATTAGGAATAATTAGTAATTTGGAAAAATAATTATTGTTTTTGTGACACAGTTATAACATGTTAGCTAAAAAAATGTTAAGTTGTTGATAAGCTGGAAAACATCATTTGCTTTTTAATTAAATAAACAGCTTATATAGTTATTTACTAAGCTTAGCTGAGATATGGAGCAAGACTGGAAGTATAGGATGCCTAGTGAGATGTGCCCGTGGTGTACTGGTTATCGTAGTAGGAAATGAGCATGGTGATACGAGTTCAAATCCTAGACGAGACTGATAGCATTTCACATAGCACTAATACCCTTGGGAAAGGTATGAATCCAATTATTCTCCCTCCAGCTATGGGTAAATAGTAGGGCAGACTAGGTTCTTCAGCCTTGGTGAGGCAACTAGTCTAGGAAAAAGAAAACTCTGAATTGAAACCTGTTAAACTCTGCTTAAAAATTGACCTTGTGTCATATCCTGCCCGAGCGGAGGGGTTGGGTAAATATGATAGGATGCCTAGTGAGAATCAAACTCACTAACAATGGTATTATAATCTAGCTTGCTAGTTTAGAGATGTTCTGAATCTAAACCTAAAAAATACATGGAAACATTTTTTATTATTAGAGGCAGTTTTACACAAAAGTATTAGAGTTAAACTCCATAGATTATCCGTACATAAGGGTTGGCTAAAGAGTTCATAGGCTGAAAAGTATATATGATGATGTCATATCTGCTGTCAATGACTTTTTTAACAAATGGGATCTAAGCACTGTAACACTGATGGAAGAAGTGTGTAGACCACAAGGGGGACTATGTTGAAAAATAAATCTCATTTAGTCACATTCCATGAGAGTGTCTTGGTCAGCCTATGAACCTTTTTGGAACACACTCATATGTTACATACCAGGGTTTGTGTCTCAGCACAATTGTTAGATGAATTTTGATGAAAACTCTCTCTCTCTATGATAAAGGAGATATGCATATTTAAAGTATTAAGTATTATTTCAAAAACAGATTATATTGTATAAAACAAATGCTTTCCCAACATTGGGCTATGAGCTTATTGAAACACACACACACACGCGCGCACACACACACACACACACACACACACACACACACACACACACACACACACACACACACACACACACACACAAATGTATGAACATTTTTAAATATATAGATTTAAGTACATTTAAAGTATTAAGTATTATTTCGAAAACAGATTATGTTATATAAAATAAATGCTTTCCCATAATTAGGCTATGAGCTTATTAAAATACACACACACACACACACACACACACACACACACACATACACACACACACACACACTCACACACATACACATTACACCGACACACACACACACTACACACACATACACCAAATCACATCATATCACAAGTAAATATACAGATATATGTATATTGATATAAGCATATATGGTTTGGTTTCTTTGTTTAATGGCATATCAAACTTTGTAGGTTATTTAATGCCAAAGTCATTCTTCTTGAAGAACAGTAGTAGTACTATTTAACCCATAGCTGAGAGGATAAGGGGGTTCATACCTTTCCCAAGGGTATTTGTCCGAAAGTGAATGTAATCGTACAACTGGAGTATGAACTCGCTTACTACGATTCCGCAGTCCATCACTTTAACCATTACACCATGAGGACACCCCCATAAGCATATATAGATATATGTATATAGATATAAGCATATATAGATATATCATTACATATAATCAAGACAAGAAAAGTATCATTCTGTTGGGTATCACCTTCTCTCAATGAATTATTTGAGTAAGAGTCCTAAGTGGTAGCTTGTAGGACAATATATGAAGGAACCTAAAAATACTGGAGAGTGCTCAGTTAACAATTTGCAATTTTTTTCAAAGTATTCATACCAGGTGATTCAAAGATAAAGCAGCTTCATTCCAGTGGGGGGAAGCCTTCCTTGCTAAGGCAGCATTTTCACCCCTCATCTAAAAGGAGTAAGAATTGGGTTTATTTCTGGGCCCCTGAGGTACCCCTGAATGGAAATTTTGATGGAACTGATACTATTTTTACCTTGCCCACCTTTTCCAGACACTTGCTTCCTGAAGCTTTTCCACATTAAACCAACCTTGTGTCATAACCCAACAGTGTTGGGGGTTGATCAAGTAACTGAGATAGTCTCTGAGATGGTATCTCACTATGTCAAAATTTAGCACAATGCCGTTTTATAGTGGGGGCCTTGTATGAATCAAGACTCATATGCGGCAAGTTCAAAAAGTACTTGACTCCATTGGCATTCCTCTTATGGGATGCTTTGGAAACCAAGCAATAAACTTAGTTCTGCAAACAGGTTAAGCCTGGGAGGATGGACCCCTGAAGACAAGTTTAGACAGACAAATATAGCCATCCAGCATGAATACCAGGTGGTCTACCCAAAGGCCAGCAGCTGACTCTCTGAGACAGTCCTCAGAAGAGTTTGTTACCAAGAGCAACTTATTATAGTTCATGGGAATCCATGGGATATACCATTAAAGTGATATAGAACATATTCACTCAAAGGTGGGCTGAAAAGTTCAGATGATGACATCATATCTGCTCTTGATGACTAGTTTGAGCCCTTGTGGTTTAGTGGCTAACATACTGGATTGGGAAATTGTAGTGACTAAATTTTAACTCTAGTCATACTATTACATTCACTTTTGGACAAATAACCTTAGGAAAAGAAAGAATTTCCTTATGGGTTAAATAGTACCACTGCTGTTCTATAAGGACGGATTTGACTTTGAATAACCCACAAAGGTTGATATGTCATTAAAGTAACTAACCTTAAAACAAAAAAACAAAAAAAATGATTATCTTATTCCTAGTTAAATAAATCTAAGATTTCAGATTTAAAAAATAATTATAATTTTAATCAAAGCTTTATTCTCAGCAGCTATGGGTCAAATAGTTCTACTGCTGTTCTTCCAGTAGGGTGACTTTGGCATTAAATAACCCACAAAGGTTGAAATACTATTAAACAAAGAAACCAAATCAAACCAGGACCATGAATCAATTTCTCACTGGATGTCCTATACTTGAGCCACAATCAAGCTAGGCCTAATAAATAATTATGGGCAACACTTACTGTAATGGTTAACAAGCTAGTCTTGAAGATCATGATTACTCAAATTTTATTTGAGATGAATTTTCAGTTTAAGTTTGGTAATATTTAGTTTTGTTTTGTTTATTTGTTTGATGGCGTATCAACTTTTGTGGGTTATCTTATGTTGAAATTTGATTTATTTGTTAGTGTTTGATTGTAATCATAAATGTATTTTTAATATTCCTCTGCATTTCTTTAAATTTCACTATTTTATTTGTCTATAATCATATGATTGCACACAGTTATACAGTTTCAAGTATTCCTATCAAATATTAATTATTCAAGAATTCAAATGGTTTAAAATAATTATTCCAAGTTGATAATCAATTGTTTGTACAGTTATACAGTTTTAAGTATTCCTATCAAATATTAATTATTCAAGAATTCAAATGGTTTCAAATAATTATTCCAAGTTGATAATCAATTGTTTGTACAGTTATACAGTTTCAAGTATTCCTATCGAATATTAATTATTCAAGAATTCAAATGGTTTCAAATAATTATTCCTATTTGATAATCAATTATTTGTACAGTTATATAGTTTCAAGTATTCTGATCTAATATTAATAATTTACACAAAGTTATATGATTTCAAATATTTCAAGCAATTATATGGTTTCAAGTAACTAATAATATTTTCATGGAATAGCACTTCATTTAATTTGTTTGATTTTTAATTCCTATCTATTTTCATTTCCTATCAATTCCTATCTAATGCAGATAATTTGCATAATTATATAGATTCAAGTAACTAATAATAATCCTTTGTAAACAAGTATAGCTTCAAGTAACTATTCTTAATACAAACAATAAGCATGTAATTATATAGTTTCAAGTATTCCTATCAAACATTAATAGTTTTCAAACAGATCTATTTGACACAGATGCGTTGGTTGATTTTACAGCATGTCAATCCTTATTGGGTTATTCAATGCCAAAGTCAACCATTTATATGGTGCCAAGAAACAAAGCATGTTTTTTAGCTAATTTGATGGTGGTGGTTCTGAAAATGACTTTAGTCTTTCATGGTCAGCTACCATTTTTGCTGTATTGTAATTGCTCATTTTTAGTAAAAAGATCAATTTACGATCTTAGCTGATCACAAAATTTAGTAAATAACGGTTGTAGAAACCCATCAATTTTCAGGTAGACTGAGAAATTTATGTCAGCCACCTAAAATAAACTATTTTTCTAAGAAAAAAAGTGTTTTTGAGTCAAAAGATTTTTTAAAAAAGTACTGAAATTATCCCATTTATCACCAAAATTCAAATTAACTAATAAACTTTATCATTAATACATTTTAGTAAACCTGATAATAAAGGTGACATGAAAAAAATAAAACCCTAATATCTTCTGAGTGATTTTCATAAATTTATCCAATCACTTTTGTCCCTTTGCCACAGGAAGAAACCAAGCATATTAAGAGCTCTTGCTTTCACAGTTGGAAAGAAACTCTAATTAAAGATATCCCAATTGAATGCACCTATTCCATTGAATGAGAATGGTTTCACCATAACATTAGGAAACTCATTAAAGATGATGAATTGGTTAATTAGATGAATGACTTGGAATTATGTGCTTAGACATTGTTTGTTGACATTGTAGAAAACTTTTTAGGCAATCACTTGGCCAAAAACTGCAAGAAGTTAGTGGAAAAGCTGTTGAAAAGTCTACAGGATATTGGCGCTAATATGAGTATTAAAGTTTATTTTTTACATAGTTATCCAGAAAAATTTCTGTGAGTGATGAACAAGGAGAATGATTCCATCAGGTTATCAAAACGATGGGAAAACACTACCAGGGATAGTTGGGATAAATGAATGATGGCTGACGACTGCTGGAATATCAAAAGGGACTTAGATAACATTGAACATGACAGACAATTAAGAAAAAGAAAATTTTTACATAGTTCTTATGCTCATAAAGATTTTATTTCTGTTCTTAGTTAATTAAATGATTCAATGAAAATGCTTGTTGGTCTTGGTATATTTATTCAATCATTTTATTTTGAAAAAAATTTGAGTTTGATTGTTATGGCAAAAATAGTATTTCTCAATAAGCAGACCAATGTTTGTTGGTTTAAATATGACTTGACTGGTTTCTACAATTTTACTTTGAGAAATATTGCCATCAGTCAATATCATATATACAGAAAACAGATGAAAAAATGCTTTTTTCCAAAAATGAAGCATTTCTGTACAGCAAATACAATAGCTGACCAAGAAAAAGTAAGATCATTTTCAGATTCAGCGCCCTCAGATTAGCTAAAAAAGATGTTTGGTACTGTGACACCATTTCAAAAACTTTTTTTTACCAATGTAATAATCATTTGTTTCATACAGTTTTATATTTTAAATATCCTGACCTCATACTTATTATTTTCCCACAGTTATGTTTCAAATATTCTTATCAACTACAAATGATTTTTGAAAAGATTTATTAGGCCCATAGATTGGACCCTAACAAGTACCACCACTCAAGTTCATAGTGGACCTGGGAGTAATGGCACAATTAAGGTACTCTACATTTCCCAGAGTTTCAGAATAAAATTTACTATCATATCCAGTACATTTCTTTTTTGGAAATAATCAGAGGATGCAGTTGGGAATTCAGTTTTGGAAAATTTTCTAATCAAAGGGCTTTTTATAATATACTGAATATAATGTGATCTCGAATATAATGCCAACAAATTCTTTTTTGACAAAAATCAGTAATGCTTTTTATCATCATATAATACCACCTCTGAGTACAGCCATTTGTACTATTTAAAGAAATTAACAAAATCATGGCAAATGTTCATACAGATTATTGTAAAAGCCCATGTCATTTTAGTGGTTTGTCAGAGTTTTATCAGTCAATTATGAGGGAAAGGATATTCATATATCCATGATATTTTTCTAATAAAAAGGGAAGAGAAGAAAGATGAACAGCATCTGCCTTCTGACCTTTACCACCTAATACACCACACTCTGTATCCTTACTTCTCACCATAAACTTTATTCCTCCATCTCCCAACAGCACTACATAAGATGTTCACACAGTTTTTGACAGTTTGACTCATTTTGAAGATTGTTGTTGATTTAAAGTAAAAATTTAAGGTTAAAATGGATCTAAGTCAATTTAAAGTTAGAAATTGGTTTAATACCAACTTTTAATTCCCTGGCATTCATGCTAGGTGGTGTATAAAATAAATCAGCTCAGCTTCAGAGTGCCTTCCCACTAGGCAGCACCTGCCCCCTCATCTACAGGGTTGATGTATTGCCAGGTATCTGGGGTACACTAAAAGGTAATGGAGTTGAACTATTTTGTGACTCCTAGCCTTCATGAAGCTTACCTCTTTTGGGGTCTCCTCATTAAACTGGCCTGGTGTCACATCCTTACTACCCACTAATTCTATTTTTATATTCTATCTCATTGTGGGGTATTTCTTTGCAAGCTAGTATCACAGATTCTTTGCCACTGAATAATGAGTTTGATCTTCACTGGATGCCCTATGCTCAACCTTGTGTCACATCATGCCAGTGACTAAGAAGTAGGCTAAATACCTACCCACTAATTTTGATCCTGATTTTATATTAAGTTTCTTGGATTATATACGAGTTTATAAATTGTAAGCCATTTATTTGGACACTTTGTCAAAACAGCAGACACAGCAATTCATAAAGAATGAAATTGTCAGTTCCTTAATTTCATCACAGTGCCACATACTGATGTCTATTTCTAGTTCTGGTCTTCTGGCCAAAACTAGGTGATCTGTTTGTCTCTCAAAATTCTTGAGAATTTTATGGGTTTCATTTTCTAGGACAGATTCTCGTTTGTGCATATACCATTTATCAGCATTCACACTCTCCTCAATACCTCTTCAGAAAATTCCCATACTTACTACTCCATATATTATTTTACAAAAAAAAAATGATTATAAAATAATGATGATTATTGATATACCATTTTTCATATTCTATCTTCCATGTGAAAAAAAATTGATTGGAATTTTTTAGACTTTGTATTTTTTGATAATTCCCAATAATCTAAAAAAATGTATGTTTTATTTTCTTAATAATAATTTCTTATTGTTTAAATTTTCTTATATAATCACATAATTTCTTAATAATACCATATATGAGGTTCGTTCTGAAAATTCTAAGCCTCACCTGGAAAGAAGAGCATAGCTGAACATTTTTGTTGTGGCAGCACATTACCACTTCTTATAAAACTGGAAAAACTAATTCTGATTTTTTAAATTTTTAAGAAATAATAGTTTGTTGCTAAAACAAAAATGTTTGGCTATGCTCTTTTATCTGGGTGAGGCTTAGAAATTTATGAACGATCCTTGTGAGTGTTTCTTAATAATAATTACTTTGTGGGTTATTTAATGCCAAAGTTTGATGGTTTTAGCTGAAGAGTAGTGGTACCATGTAACCTATAGCTGGGAAGTGAATAAAGGAGTTCATACCTTTCCCAAGATTATTAGTACAATAGTAAATGTAATAGCAAAGCTGGAGTTTGAACTTGCTTACTTTGAGGCTGCAGTCCAGCATGTCAGGCACAACATTATAAGGAATCCAACCAAATAGTTGTTTGTATTTTCTTAATAATCACATAATTTTTTCAATAATAGGATAAGTGTTTTTTAATAAGTGTTTCTATTTTATTGATAATCATATAATTTTTTTAATAATACCATAAGTATTTTTTTAATAAGTGTTTCTATTTTCTTAATAATCACATAATTTTCTCAATAATAGCATAAGTGTTTCTTTAATAAGTGTTTCTATTCTCTTAATAATCACATAATTTTCTCAATAATAGGATAAGTGTTTCTTTAATAAGTGTTTCTATTTTCTTAATAATCACATAATTTTCTCAATAATAGCATAAGTGTTTCTTTAATAAGTGTTTCTATTCTCTTAATAATCACATAATTTTCTCAATAATAGCATAAGTGTTTCTTTAATAAGTGTTTCTATTCTCTTAATAATCACATAATTTTCTCAATAATAGCATAAGTGTTTCTTTAATAAGTGTTTCTATTCTCTTAATAATCACATAATTTTCTCAATAATAGCATAAGTGTTTCTTTAATAAGTGTTTCTATTCTCTTAATAATCACATAATTTTCTCAATAATAGCATAAGTGTTTCTTTAATAAGTGTTTCTATTCTCTTAATAATCACATAATTTTCTCAATAATAGCATAAGTGTTTCTTTAATAAGTGTGTGTATTTTCTTTAAAATTGCATCAATTGTCAAATGTCAATTGTCAAAGATTTCACTTTTGGAATTTACCCAGTAAGAAAATAAATTTCTTTTTTTGATAAACTTTTTACTAAGATCTAAATTCTAAATAAAAATAAACAAATAAAATTAATTAACCAATTAATTTGGAAGAAGTATATTAGAGAACACATTTCTTAATATACTGTTATAGATAATATCATTCGGTCCACCCAGGCAATGATAGGTAACCTTTTTAGTATTTCTGTCAAAACAAAAAAATAAGTTAAATGATGTTTCTTCTTGTTCCTTCGGTATAAAAGATTTATTGATTACTAATTTCTTGCATAAATATTATCTAGTAATTGTGTTTTAAAGAGTAAAAGACCACCCAAGTTGTTTCTGATCAATACTAATTGATGTGCTGAGCAACCAATAAAGTAAAAGAGGCTTTTGTTATCTTTGTTCCAGGCAGCATTATCATTTACCTGGACAGGTGCATAAAATAAACAAGGCAGTTTTGACTTAGCAAAAGAAGAGAAAAAATTATCAAAATAAACAGGACGTTGGTTGGTGTTTGGTTTTACAACATGTCAACTCTTGTTGGGTTATTTTATGCCAAAGTCAATTTAACAATCATGGTCTCCAATCATATATGATACAAAAATATATGTTCACAATCATTTTAAACATATAAAGACTTTGTCATCTTACAGGCCTGTTTGACCCATAGATGGGACTCTAACAGGTTTCCATTCTGGATCTGGGAGTAATGGTATCAAAAGGATGACTGCACTCGCCAAAATAATGCTGTATAATGTCATACCTAGGACACCATTTTTTTCACGAGGTTATATGGCTCCAAGTATTCCTATCTAATACTAATAATTTTCAAACAGATCAACTTGACCCATAGTAACAAGTACTATCATTCTGGATCAAAGTGGACCCGGAAGTAATAGAATTGAAAGGGTGACTCCACACTCCCCAAATCTCAAGAACTAAAGCCTTACCACCAGATGCAGTTTAGTGTCATATCCAGAATTTGGAGGAATGGTAGTCTTACCCCTCTGCAATTGATGCAACTGGCATATTCTAAGCCCCACCAACAGTAAAATAAACAGGAATCTATAGAAATATAGATAAAATTTGATAAATTCAGTCATCCTTATTATGGTCTAATTGTTTGGAATCATTTTATTTGTAAAAATCCTATTCTTTCAGACTCAAAAGATGGGAAGAAAAATATTAAGAAGTTGCTGGGTGATTAACAAACTTCTCTATGGTAACTTCCATTTTTCCTAAAAGGGAATCTTTTTTGTAAAGGATATCTCATCATTATTGAATTAAATATGAAACACTTTACTTAAAACTTATCAGGCCATCATAATAAAATATTAGTATCCACTATATTCCTTCTCGATGGCCTCACAAGTCTGACCAGCACATTTATTTCATCATGCAAAATTGTGACATTCTTCTTACTTTATAACCTTACTAAGAATTTTTATTATGTATCATGTTTTCAAGTGTTATATATTTGATTTTGTACTCAAATAGTTAAATAAATGTAATGAAAAAAAAAAATTCTAAATTGTAATTTATTACACTTAGTTTGGCACAAAGCCAGAAGTATGAAGTACCCACGAAAACTGAACTCATTAATAATGGTTAGTTAGTATAGCTTACTAAGTATTACACCTCTTAAGGAACCTTTTCTTGATTTGGTACACAGATTGATTATAGTATATATTTACCCAACCCCTCTGCCACTTGCAGGATGTGACACAAGGTCAGTTTTTAAACAGAGTTTAACAGGTTTGAATATAGAGTTTTTCTTCTCCTAGACCAGTTGCCATACCAAGGTTAAAGAGCCCTGGCTGCACTACTATTTACCCATAGCTGGAGGGAGAATAGTTGGATTCATGGTTTTCCCAAGAGTATTAGTGCTATATGAAATGCAAATGGCCTTGTCCAAGATTTGAACCCATGTCGCCATTTCCATTACATCATGAGCATCCCTATTAGTACTTCATTATATATTCATTTACCTAACCTCTCCTCCACAGGTACGATGTGAGACTAGGTCAAATTTTTTAGCTGAATAAAGCCGGTTTAAATTCAAAGATTTCTTTTTTCTAGATTGGTTGTTTAACCAACAGAAAAGAACCAAGTCTTCCCTAGTATTTATTCATAGCTGGGGGTAAAATTGTTGGATTCATACCTTAGCCAAGAGTAAGAGTACTATGTGAAATGCTAACTGCCTCATCTAAAATTTAAGATCAGGTCATCATATCCATTTTCAATGGACATAACCATCACACTATGAGCACCTCAAATGGTACCTGAAATTACTAAGTGATCACTCATCAACATACTGTGTTGGCCAATCACTGCTTACTTTTAATTGTGTAATGGAAACTGGTACTTTAACAGTCATTTTGATAATAAGTAAGTAAAAGTAAAGTTGGTGACCTTAGTCAACAGTAACCCGGAGGCTCCTGTTTCAATAGCTACAACACCAAGGTGTAGGGGAGGGCACTACTCCATTCCCTGGATTGCGCTACTTTACCCTTGGTCTTTACCTTATAATGCTGTGTTAAGCAAGGTGCCATCAATTACCATTTATTGAGTCTTTGGTATGACTCGACATGGGATTGAAACCTGGTCTTCCAGACCATTGGCAAACACTCAACTCATTAGGCCAATGGCCCAGTTTTGATAATGATAAGGCATTAATATTGAAAAATTAATGAAATTCACTTCTTTTATTTATAAATCTAATATTAATGACCTTCATATATAATCTTTAGATATTTGTTACAGTCCAACTGAGATCATAGCAAAAAGAATAGTCTATTAAATTTTATAGACTATTGTAATTATCAACAAAGATTTCAATGTTTTACAATTAAGTCCATCTTAGATAAACACTTCAACATCATTAGAAATATCATAATAATCTTATTGGTAAAAGATTATGAAAAATATTGGCAACAGTGACTCAGGTTCTTAAGATGGGGAGAAATTAATCGGATGAAGTATTGATTTTGTCTTAATTTGTTGAGCTGTAATAAAATTTTAGTCAAATGAGTGATTTTATCAAAGTTTTATTTATTTCAGCTTCCATTCGTTTTAATTAACAGTTCATTCTCAACTATATTTAACATCTAGTTCTTTATGGTATTTCAGTAAACAATTGAAGTTATATCAACAAAGAAATTATCAAGTTTCTGTATTTCCCCCAAATAAATGCTTTTTTAATATATCTATAAATACATCCCAAACAACTTTTTTACATAAAGCTACTTTTCCTCTAAACTAAAGATACAAGGCTTTTATTTTTTCAAGTAGAATATTATACAATCAAAAAATTATTAGGTATCATTTATTGCTAAACTTTAAAGCATGGAAATACTGTAACCAACTATATATATATATATATATATATATATATATAGAGAGAGAGAGAGAGAGAGAGAGAGAGATATGACAGAGTAGTATTTCTTGTTAGGGTCACATATATAAGTCAAATAGAACAGTTTAACCATTCAACTGTGTGCAAACAAATGACTGATTTGTTTGTTTGTTTTGTTGTTTAATGGCATATCAACCATCTTGGGTTATTTAATGCCAAATCATCCTTAAAGAACAGTAGTAGCACTATTTAACCCAGAGCTGGGAGGATAAGGGGTTCATACCTTTTCCAAGAGTATTTGGGTTCATACCTTTCCCAAACATGACTGGAGTTTGAACCTGCTTACTATGATTCTGCAGTCCAGCGCTTTAAACATTACACCATGAGAACACTCTCCAAATGACTGATGTTAAATTGAACAGTTAATGTTAGATAGCAATACTTGAAACCATTTAACTGTGTGTAAACAAATGAGCACAGGCTTATTCAAAATGTTACCTAAAAACTATTCATTTACAAATCATATTTATTTAATATATATATATATATATATATATATATATATATATATATATATATATATATATATATATATATATATATATATATAAACAGAATTTTGCATTGAATAACATGCAAGGGTTGATATACCATAAGATCCAACCAACCAACCAACTAACCAACCAACCAAAGAGAGATGTTGGTCGGTTGTTGGGTTTATGACATATCAACCTTTGTAGGTTATTTAACACCAAATCCATTTTTATGTAAATAATCTGTTCTATTTCAAACAATTCAGTTTAGCATTAGTACACAGTTCAATTGTCAAAAACATTTTTATTTCAAACTATTCAAGCAGTTATATGTAACAATTCAGTAAAGTGTAAATACAGTTTTAATGTCGAAAAACAGTTCTATTTCAAATAATTCAGTTAAGTATAAGCACACAGTCTAAATGTAAGTATTGTTTAATTGTCAAAAACATTTATTTCAAGCTATTCAGTTTACTCAATTTATTTTAGCATAAGTATGCTGTTAGCTCTATTTAACCCATAGATAAGGCCCTATCAGGTGCTACCACTCCAGGCCAGAGTGGACCTGGGAGCGATGGCAATGAAGGGGTGCTCCACATTCCCCAAAGCTCCAGCACTGCTGGAACCTCAACATCGGATTGTTTAGTGTCATATCCAGGACACTCGTTGGGGGTGCAGAGGTGCAGTCAGTGTATTCTACAGCCCCAGCCGACTGGGCAACCAAAGAGAGAGGGTAGATAAATAACAATTGAAGACAATGTGATTATACATAGGTAAATCAATAAATCCATATCCTAATGATGAAATGAACATTTATTTTTCTTAACATATATTTATTTTTCAACACAATTTCCTTCTATATCAATGACCTTAATTCAGTAGTGACTATCAATTATACAGCTCAAAATTAAAATGGGTTAAATAAAACTAAACAGTGTACTTTTGTTAAACTGAAATGTTTGAAATAGAACTGTTTTTGATGATTAAACTGTACTTATGTTAACCTAAATTGTTTGAAATAGAACTGTTTATATGTATAAAAATGGATTTGACATTAAATAACCAATAATGATTGATACACCATAAAATTAACCAAATCAAAATTAAAGATTTAGATCCCAAATAATTGTGACAGGAAATGAACCTGTTGATCTGTATTTGGATCATCATTTTTTTTTTTTTAATTTTTCTTCTCAAATTTTATTTTCTTTTTTATAGAAAGATCTGAATTTTGAATGTCCATTGAAATATAATTTCTGCTTGATCTTTAGAAACCAATAGATGAAGATGACTTTGAATGTGAAAGATTATCCGAAAAACTCATGGAAAATGGTGTCTATGTCTCATGGAAAACAATCAGAGGGTAAGATAATGTTTGTAATGTAAAACAAAATATTTTAGCATCTCAAATATGTTTACTTATCAATTAATGAATTATCTTATTGCTATATTTTCCTAAAATAAAATTGTCCAGTCAGCTGGCATTCCAGAATACACTGACTGCTTTTTTCTGCAGTGGGGTAAGAGCCCCCACCCACGAGTGTCCTGATATGACACTAAACAGTCTGATGGTGAGGTTCAAGTAATGCTGGAGCTTTGGGGAATGTAGAACAACTAGTAGCCATCGCTCCCTGGTCCACTTTGATCTGGTGTGGTAGCATCTGACTGGGTCCTATCTATGGGTCAAATAGAACTAAACAATGGTTTCAAGAGTTTACTGTTTTTGCATTTAAACTGTGTACTTTTGCTAAACTGAATTGTTTGAAATAGAATTGTTTTTGACATTGAAACTGTACTACGCTAAACTGAATTGTTTGAAGTAAAATTGTTTTAATATTTAACTGTGTGTAAACAAAAACTATACTTATACTAAACTAAATTATTTAAATTAAAACAGTTTGACTTAACTGAATAGCTTGAAATAAAAATGTTTTTGACAATTAAACTATGTACTCATGCTGAACTGAATTGTTTCAAATAGAACTGTTTATTTGCATAAAAATGGATTTGGCTTTTAAGTAACCAATAAAGTTTGATACGTTATAAAACCCAAACAAACAAGCAAACCTAAAATAAAAGCATTTTTAACATACAGTATTGTCCACAAATAATAACACACTTGGCAATTTTTTAACATAAAGTTAATTTTCTTTTAAACCAAAAATATCAGGATGTTGTTATTTCCTGAAGAACATGTGACAATCAAAATGGATATTATCAGGTATTGTTTATCCCCAAACCTTGCAAACTGTAAACAAACCTTGTTTATCACCAAACCTTGCAAACTGTAAACAAAAATATGAATGTGTTGCAGTCCAAAACTTATATCCTTTATATATATTTGCCTGATTGGTTTCATTTAGTTTCTTTGTTAAATGGTACATCAACCTTCACAGGTTATTTAATGCCAAAGCCATTCTTGTAGAAGAACAGTAATGGTACTATTTAAAACATGCTGTCAAAAGGGGTGTAGGAATGCTTCTCATTCTTTGCACCCTAAAATCACTTAATAGCATTGAGAAAATACAACCAAGAATGATGATAGCTACATTTAACTGCAACCCTAGGACAACAATCAACTCCTGCTACAGCCCTATCAATGCTAGTAATGAACACAAACCTTATCACCTTCTACAACAAGATCTCCTCCCTTGTCCATAGTATCCCCGAGCACAACATTTTAATCATCGGTGGAGACATGAATGCTCAAATAGGTTGAGACAAAAACTAAAAATTCTGCTTACATAACTAGTCAAACAGAAACAGGGAACATCTAACAGAATTTTCACTTGATAGCAGACTAACATGCCTTAATATTAAATTCCAGAAAAGGGAGGGAAACTATGGACCTATACCAAATACCAAATAATGCTAAAGCACTGAAAGATCACATCCTCATAAATAAGAAAGGGATTAATAGTACTTTGAATTGTGAAGCATATTCTTCTTTTAAAGGAGAGTCTTCTGATTATAGAATTGTCATAGCAAAGATACATGTGAGTCTACACAGGAATACAAGACTAATAATCAAAACCACAAACTATAACTGGTCCTTGCTTAACAATAGAGTTATTAGTAATAAAGATACAATAGCACTAAGAAACAAATTCAATGTTCTTCAGAAGATATCCAAAGCACTTACTCCAAATGATGAATATGAGAACTACATCAATGCCTACAGTGAAGTAGCGGCAGAATGCATACCAACCAAACTAAGAGGAAAACATAGTTCTGTGGGAGACATTACCAGTTCATAAAAAATGAGACAACATAAAAACAGCATCCTTCTGTAATGAAAGGAACCCAACTAATGCCAACAATCAGAAACCTAAGAAAGCACAAAAGTAGCAAATTAACGCATATCAAAATAACAAATATAATGCATTCAAGGTCAGATCAATAAGATAAGAAATTCAGTTCCAGATAGACAATCTCAAATAGGGTAGCAGACAGTAAATGATGTGAATAAAAGGAAGAACACCTCCAGAACTAAACTAAAAGCTGCCAGCCAAGAAGTATGAGTCCACATGTGGAAAGAACATTTCAAATATTTGCTTGGAAAATCTCCTAAAGTTACAGATAAACCTATCATGAAAATTATTAATAACCAATTTGATATCAAACTTGGACAGTTTTCTCAGAAAGAACACAACAGAGTATTCACAAAAATTAAAAACAGGAAAGTTGATGGTCTTGATTAAATACCACCAGAAGTATGGAAGACTAGGAAATTTGATGACCTACTGCTCCAATACTTCAATGCCATATATAACCAGAACCCAATACAGAAATGGACTAAAGCCTGCATCCTCACTTTCCCCAAGAAAGGTGGCTTCAGAATTGCCAAAAACTACCATGGCATTACCCTTATTTCCATAGCAGCTAAGACTTATAATGTTCTGCTACTCAACTGCATCAAACCAGAAATTGAGAAAATTCTTAGAAAGAATCAAAATGGTTTTCAGAGAAACCAATCCATAACATCACAGATTCTGACAAGCCATCGAATCTTAGAAGGAGTTTATGCAAAAAAACTTGAGGTGACACTCTTATTTGTAGATTTCTCCAAGGCATTTGACTCCATACTCAGAGGGAAGATGGAACAAATACTTCTAGCACATGGTCTCCCCTAAGAAACTGTCGCAGCCATATTGATGCTCTATAAAAACATGAAAGTAAAAGTTTGCTCACCAGATGGAGGCACAAACTTTTTTGTCTTTGTTGCTAGTGTTCTTCAAAGGGATACATTAGCCCCATATCTGTTCATAATCTACCTAGACAATGTACTTTGAACATCGACAGATCTAATGAAAGAAAATGACTTTACACTAAAAAGGGCCAGAGGCAAACGATATCCTGTACAAACTATTATGAATGCAGAATATGCAGATGACATAGCTCTTCTGGCAAATACACCAACCCAAGTCAAATCCTTGCTGCATAATCTGGAGCAGTCAGCAGGTGATATTGGTCTCTTTGTGAATGCAGACAAAATGGACAACATGTATTTTAATCAAAAAGGGCACATCTTCATTTTAAATGGTGGTTCTCTGAAATTGGTGGACAATTTCACATACCTTCAAAGCAGTATCTCATCTACTGAAAATGACATCAATATGCGACTAGCAAAGGCATGGACTACTATTGATAGGTTATTGATCATATGGAAGTTAGACCTATCCAATAATATAAAATGCAATTTCTTCCTAGCAGCGGTTGTGTCAATTCTACTATATGGATGTGCTACATGAATGCTGACAAAGCATATAGAGGAAAAGCTAGATGGGAACTGCACAAGAATGCTATGAGCCATACTGAAGAAATCCTGGAAGCAACACTAACAAAACAGCAGCTGCGTGGACACTTACCTCCCATCTCTTAAACCATCCAAATAAGATGGACAATACATGTGGAACATTGTAAACTCATAAGCGGTTCTCCAATGGATCCCTTTACACAGACATGCAAGTATTGCCTGATCAACAAGAACTTATCAACAACAGCTCCATGTGGACACTGGATGTAGTCTTGAAGACCTGCTAGAAGTGATGGATGATAGTGACAAATAGTGAGAGATAATCAAGGAAATTCATGCTAGCAGTGTGATGTGATGATGATAATGGGTGGATAAGAGGGTTTATACCTTTGCTAAGGGTATGAGTCCAAAAGTGAATGTAATATCATGATTTAAGTTTGAATTTGTTTGCTATGCCACTGGGACTCCCTATTTAGATATATTCATGTAATTTTATTTTTGGCTGCAGAAGTGTTAGAATTTTATTTTTGGTTGCAGAGGTGTTAGAATTTTATTTTTGGTTGCAGAGGTGTTAGAATTTTATTTTTGGTTGCAGAAGTGTTAGAATTTTATTTTTGGTTGCAGAAGTGTTAGAATTTTATTTTTGGTTGCAGAAGTGTTAGAATTTTATTTTTGGCTGCAGAGGTGTTAGAATTTTATTTTTGGTTGCAGAGGTGTTAGAATTTTATTTTTGGTTGCAGAAGTGTTAGAATTTTATTTTTGGTTGCAGAAGTGTTAGAATTTTATTTTTGGTTGCAGAGGTGTTAGAATTTTATTTTTGGTTGCAGAGGTGTTAGAATTTTATTTTTGGTTGCAGAAGTGTTAGAATTTTATTTTTGGTTGCAGAGGTGTTAGAATTTTATTTTTGGTTGCAGAGGTGTTAGAATTTTATTTTTGGCTGCAGAGGTGTTAGAATTTTATCTATGTTTGTAGAGATGCTAGAATTTCATTTTTGTCTGCAGAGATGTTAAAATTTAATCCATGTTTGCTGAGATGTTAGGATTTAATTTATGTTTATAGAGATGTTAGAATTTTATTTTTATCCACAGAGATGTTGGAATTTTATTTATAGTTGCAGAAATGTTAGAATGTTATCTTTGGCAGTAGAGGTGTTAGAATTTTATTTTTGGCTACAGAGATGTTAGAATTTTGTATTTGGCAGGAGAGCTATTGCAACTCTATTTTTGGCAACAAAGTTTTAAGGCTGTAGTAGTAATTTACCAAGCTTTTTGCTTAGATGTGGTACAAGGCTATATGAATGAAGCATTCACTGAGACTGAACACACTCGTGAGTCTAGCTTGCACCAAAAGTGCTCAAGTTTCAAGGCTGTAAAATATGGCAATAAATAGTTTTTAATAATAAATATTTTCATTGTATAGTGATCCACTGAAAATAATTAAATTCTGTTGTGTTTGATTGAGAAGAATATTTACTTTTTATAAAAAAAATGTTTGAGGTGTAATTATTCATGAGTGATGTTAATTTTTTCTCAATAAACTAAACATTTCTGTAAAATATCTTATTTTACTTAATTTTGAAAATATAGAAGTTGTCATTTTACTGGAATAAAATATATTAATGAACAATATGACTTTTCTGTATGTGTCTTAGTCTGTCTGTCTATCATTTATGCTGCCCAGTCGGCTGGAGCTGTAGAATACACTGACTGAATCTCTGCAGAGGGGTAAGATACCCTCCCCAATGAGTGTCCTCTGTCCTAATCTGTTTAATATGAAAAATGAATGATAATATACCGTGGGAAATAAATACACAAATGTGCCTATTATTATGGGAAAGAGGTATTACTGGTTATTCTATCAAATGAAACTGAATTTACTGGTTACTTTACAAAGATAAAAATCTCAGTCTTCCAAGCTATCTATAAGTTTATTTTTTCAGTATCAAATTTGTAAGATATATATATATATATATATATATATATATATATATATATATATATATATATATATATATATTCACATACAAATGTGACTATTTGGAACAGAAATAGTACCACTTATTCTATCAAAATGAAACTGAATTTAATGTTTGCCTTACAAAGGATAAAGAGCTCAGTCTGCCTAGCTATCTATGTTTATTTTTTCAGTATCAAATTTGTAAGATATATGTATATATATATGTAAATTTGACAATTTGGGGCAGAAATAGTACTACTTATTCTATCAATTTGCCCAGTCAGCTAGGGCTGTAGAATACGACAGCACCTCTGTAAAGGGGTAAGAGCCCCCACCAATGAGATTTCTGGATATGACACTAAACAATCTAATGGTGAGATTCCAGCTTTGCGGCTTTGAGGAATGCGAAGCATGCCTTCATTGCCATTGCTCTCAGGTCCACTCTGGCTTGGCATGGTAGCACCTGATAGGGCCCTATCTATGGGTTAAATAGAACTAATGGCATACTTATGCGAAACTGAATTGTTTGACTAAACTGGATAGCTTAAAATAGAAATGTTTTTGACAATTAAACCATACTTACATTTAAACTGCGTGCTTATGCTAAACTGAATTATTTGAAATAGACCTATTTTTGACACAGAAACTGTACTTACACTAAACTGAATTGTTTAATATAGAACTGTTTTGACATTTTACTGTGTGTAAACAAAATCTGTACTTATATTAAACTGAATTAGCTGAATTAGAACTGCTTGACTAAACTGAATAGATTGAAATAGAACAATTAAACTGTACTTACATTTAAACTGCATACTTATGCTAAACTAAATTATTTGAAATAGAACTATTTTCATAAAAATGGATTTTGCGTTAAATAACCTACAAAGGTTGATATGTCATAAAACCCAACCAACCAACCAACTTATAATTTATGTTATACTAAAATAAACTGATATATAAAATTATCAAGAAAATACTGTCCTTATTGGATTGATTGACTTTTTAACAGCATGCCAACTCATCTAGGGTTATTTCATGCCTAGAAGTTAGGAAACTGTATATATAGTACATTTATATTTTTGTAGTTTCTTGAGAATTTTTTTGCACATGGTTATATAATATCAAGTATTTCTATCTAATACAAATAATTTGCAAATAGATCTATTTGACCCATAGATGAGTCCCTAACAGGTTCTACCGCTCTTGGTCAGAGTGGACCTTGAAGTAAAGGTAATAAATGAGTGCTCCATATTCCCCAGAACTGGTCACACTACCAGATGCAGTTTAGTGACATACCAGGACACCATTTTTTGGGGTGTTACTCTCTGCAGGGGATGTGGTCAGCATATTCTAAGTCCCACTGATAGGTCAGCCTAATTTATATATTTTATTTAGAACAAACAGACAAGAGACATATCCATTAAATTAAAATTCTGACACTTCAAGAGTATGACAGAATCAAGTTAGCAGAGTAATGGGTTACATTTTTTGATCCTAAGCAGAATAGAAAGTAACACTTTTTGATCCTAAGCAGAGTAGAAAGTAACACTTTTTGATCCTAAGCAGAGTAGAAAGTAACACTTTTTGATCCTAAGCAGAGTAGAAAGTAACACTTTTTGATCCTGAGCAGAGTAGAGAGTAACACTTTTTGATCCTGAGCAGAGTAGAGAGTAAAACTTTGATCTGAGGCAAAGCAAATAGATATTTTGGTTCAAGGCAAAAGTGTTGAACTGACTTCATATATAAGGGATTTATAATCTAATTTTGTTATTATTCAGATTCATTGTTATTGAAGATAATACTGAAAATATTCATCATCAAGTTGTTATCCTTGGATATACATTTACTACCTTGCTCAGGGATAGAACCTACAACCTCCAGTCACTGAATAACAATACTTTGCTTGTTTATAATTACTTATCACAGTAGTTAATTTGAATGGGTTCAGCCTATGGAGCTAATAAAAGCTCTTTGGCACTTCTTGTAAATACCTCATACTTAACAGTTGCCTTGACCTTGTGTCGCATTCTTTTGAGGGGTTGGTAAATATATACTTAACATTAGCCTTCCTCACTTAAAAATTGACGTTTTGTTGCATCTTGCTCATGTGGAGGGGTTGGTGAATACATATTTAACAGTTGCTCGGGTACTTTAATGGTTAGCAAGCTAGACTAGCAAACCATTACAATTCTCATTGGGTGCCCCATTCATACAGCCTTGTGTCACATCTAAGCCAAAAGCTTGGTAAATTACTACTTAACAGTTTTCTAGTAAATTCTGGGCAGTCAATATAGTCAAAGTGATAGCTGATTTACCAGTGTTCTGCTGCTTGAACAATATGGAAATACCATATATTTTAGGAAATGCACTTAATGATTATCATCATAGAAAAAGGAATCAGTGACCTGAGTTCAAATCCTGGATGAGGCTGTTTGCATTTCATTTGTGCTAATGCTTTTGGCAAAGGCATGAATCCATCTGTTCTCCCTCCACTTGTGAGTAAATAGTAATGAGTTCTTTAACTTTGGTTAGGCATCCAGTCTAGGAGAAGGAAAACTCTGAATTCAAACCACCTTTAAAAATTGAGGGGTCGGGTAAATATATACAAAGTTAAACTGAGCATATAGATACTACATTGATCATAAGCAGAGAGCCTGGGATCAGTATTTTGATCCTAGGCAGAGTACAGAGATACTTTGATTCTAAACATGAAAGCCAATTTATATTTAAGCAGAGTACACAGATACTACACTGATCCTAGATAGAAAAACTGGTAGTGACAAAAGTTCCAACCCATTCATTAATAGTCATTAATAGTCAAGTCGTTTTTGAAGGGCTCTAAATGAATACATATTCAATGTCACATTTTAGACTTTATTATCCTTCATCATGTGCTTACTGTAATAAAAAAAACAGTCAATCAGATGGAGTTGATAAAAGTAAAGAACAGAACTTTATTAACATATATCAGCCAAAGTAGGAAAGAACAAAAGAGTTCAAAAGTCTCAATTAAGAATATGATGGACAACATAAAAGAGGGTTGGGGATGAATGATGGGTAATTTGGCAAGGTGTAAGCTTGTATATTATAGACAATCTGTTTGGGACAAAGATGTATACATTAAACATTTACCAGTTTATTTTATTGTCTTTCCCTTCACCTTCACTAGCGTTTCTCTCTCTCTCTATCTATCTCTCTCTCTCTCTCTCTCCCCTTATTATTTTCTTTTATACAATGCGTATTCATTTTCCATTGGTCAAATCTTTTCGGATTCATCGATTATATTGTTTAGTCATTAAGATGCCTCCAAAATGTCATCTCTGGTTAGCCAGTTCTAAGATGGATCAGTTTGATCTCAGTGATATTTTATAGAGGTAAATAGTTCTGAGGGTCCAGTGTTGAACTGTTCTAGTCCATCAGGAATTCACTCCTTTGACAACACTGTTATCATCTCAGAGTTTTGGATGTTTGCATCTACTCAATGATGCTGCTTGTTTTTTTCCCACCAAACAATTTCAGATCACCAGATCTTTAGGCATCTGCCCCTGATGACCAAACTTGGGTGCTGGGTGGTTGTGCATGATCTAATTAATAATACTCCACTTACAGATTATTGGCGGATGTTTGTTTAAAACAAGAGAGCGACAGATCCATTTCATGCTGCTACTATGGGGGATGAGGATCATGGGTTAAGTAGGTATCATTGTCTAGGTTGCCATACACTCATCACATTAATTCACTCCATTTGCTACATGTAGGACATCAGCTTGCTGACAATTACAATTATATCTGTGAGAGTTCCTGTGGTGTAGTGGCTAATGTGTTGGACTGTGATATTGTTGTAAATGAGTTCAAACTCCAGTCATGCTATTATGTTCACTTCTGGATTAATACCATTCAGAAAGGCATGAACCCCCTTATCCTTCACAGCTATGTATTAAAGAGCACCATTGCTGTTCTTCTACAATAATGGCTTTGACATTAAAAAACCCACAAAGGTTGATATACAATTAAACAAAAGAAATCAAACCAATAATATCTGATTTTAAAGCTTTTTAATTTCTGAAAGTAAATATAATCAAAACTAAATAGATTATCAAATTTTAGAATTTCTTAGATGTTTACTATAGTAAACCCAGTCTGATGAAACATAATATAAGGTTTTATATTGTCCTTTTGAAAACATGTTACTTGCAGGTTTTGTACAGACCTATTAAAACCTTGAAAAATGTGATATCATATAATATATCAGACATTATATATCATGTATTATATATATATATTATTATAGATGTATTGCATATCATATATTATATATCATATTATACATAAAGATAAAATTTTCATCAACTCTTTCAGCTTTCGCACAGAGGATTGTATTAAAACCCTGACCACATTGTAGACCTATAAATACATAAATAGTAAACATGATAGTTTGCTTGTTTCTTTGTTTGGGTTTAATGGCATATCAACCTTTGTTGGTTATTTACTGCCTAATCCACTTTTATACAAATAAACAGTTCTATTTCAAACAATTCAGTTTAGCATACAAAAACAATTCCATTTCAAACAATTCAGTTTAGCATATGTACACAGTTTAGTTCTATTTGACCCATAGATAGAACCCTATCAGGTGCTACCACTCTTGGCTAGAGTAGATCTGGGAGCGATGGCAATGAAGGGCTACTCTGCATTCCCCATGCTCCAGCATTACAGGAATGTTTAGTGTCATATACAGGACACTCATTAGGGAGTGGGGGTCTTACCCCTCTGCAGAGATGCAGTCAGTGTATTCTACAGCTCCAGCCAACTGGGCAAAGTAAACATAATACTAACTGCCTTTAATTGATAAGAATTTACACAGTGACATCAGTATATATTTTACCTATAAAATATCAATTACTTGTTTATAATTGATATTATTTCAACTCAATGAAAGGAGGGAATTCCCATGGTATAGTTGCTTACATACTAGACTATGATATTGTTGTAAATGAGTTCAAACTCCAGTTATGTTATAATGTTCACTATCTGTTTAATACCCTAAGAAAAGGTGTGAGCTCCATTATCCTCCCCACCAATAGGTTAAATAGTACCATTACTGTCTTTCTAAATCAGCTCATTGGCCTAGTGGGTAGAGTGTTCGTCAATGGTCCAGGAGACCAGGAATGAAATGATAATTGTCTTTTAAATTTATGTGAAATAATTGTGAAACCAGGCCATTGGCCTAATAAGCAGAGTGTTCGCCAATGGTCCAGGAGACTGGAGTTCAATCCCAGGTCGGGTCATACCAAAGACTTTGATACCTCTTTGCTTAACACTCAGCATTATAAGGTAAGGATCAAGGGTAAAGTGGTGCAATCCAGGGAAAGGAGTAGCGCCCTCCCCTACACCTTGGTGTAGTAACTATTAAAAAGGGAGCCTTTAGGTTACCCTCAACTATGGTCGCCAACTTTACTTACTTACTTTCTACAAGAATGACTAGGCAATTAAGTAAAAGTAAGTAAAGTTAGCGACCATAGTCGAGGGTGACCCGAAGGCTCCCTTTTCGATAGCTACTACACCAAGGTGTAGGGGAGGGCGCTACTCCATTCCCAGAATTGCTCCACTTTACCCTTGAACCGTACCTTATAATGCTGAGTGTTAAGCAAGGAGGTATCAAGTTCCATTTTTAAAGTCTTTGGTATGACTCGACCTGGGATTGAACCCAGGTCTCCCGGGCCATTGGTGAACACTCTAACCGCTGGGCCAATGTCAACCCATAAAGGTTAATATGTCATTAAAACAAAGAAATCAAACTAAACGGGGGGTGTCCTCATGGTGTAATGGTTAAATCGATGGACTGCGGAATCGTAATATGCGAGTTTGTACTCCAGTCGCGCTATTACGTTCACTATTGGGCAAATACCCTTGGGAAAGGTATGAACCCCCATTATCCTCTTAGCTATGGGTTAAATAGTACCACTACTGTTCTTCTATGAGAATAGCATTGGCATTAAATAACTTACAAAGGTTGATATGCCATTAAACAAAGAAACCTTAAACCTTAAACCTTCAAACTAAACAAAAGATGCCCTCAACCCAACTGTGTAAAATTGTTCTTTGAAATTGATATGATTAGATATGGAAAATCCATCACTCTCTGTAGCAGAAAAAATCATGTTATTACAAATGTTTGCTCTTTATAAAAGATAATTAACTGTTGTTTAGGCCTGATGAATAGATTAGAAAAATTAAGAATCAAATAAAAAAATTCCATCTGACAACCATCTTTGGAGATAAGATTTAATTAATCTGTCACTAATATAATTATATCTATTCACTACAACAGAACTATCTATACAATGAATGGTGTTAATTTATCTATTGGTCTTTCTATGAATAACTTCTGCTATGATCTGTGTGTAATATATATGTGTCTTGCCTCAGATCAAAGTGTTATTCAGGGCACTTCTACCTAGTATCTGTACTCAGAGAAATCTGATTAAATATATGTCGTGTAATGGTCACTGTCTTAAGAAATAGACATGGCGACCCGAATTTAAATCCTGAACAAGGCTATTTGCATTTCACATTGTGCTAATACTCTTGGGAAAGGTATGAATCCTTTTATTCTCCTTCCAGTGATGGGTAAATAGTCAGGCAGACAGTGCTCTTTAACCTGGACTAGAAGAAACACTCCGAATTCAAACCTGTTAAACTCCCTTAAAAATGACCTTACATCACATCCTGCTCATATGAAGGGGTTAGTGAATATATATATATATATATATATATATATATATATTCTACCACCATTAATAAGTACAAATTTTTGATAAAAAGTTAATTTTCTTCTAAATTAATGACGCCAGGGTTTTATTATTTCCAGTGGGACATTATACTGTAAAAATGGATATTATTAGGTATTATTTATAACCAAATCTATCATACTGAAATTCCGTGACTGAAAATAAAATTGCATTGATATATATAAGGGGTGTACTTATTTTTGGACTGCTACACATTCATGTTTTGGCAATAGAGTTTTGGTGCCACAGAATTTGGTAATAAAGGATATCTAATGATATATGTATCTTTTGATCCCAAGTTATGACTATATAGTAAAACCCTTGTAATAATTATGTTTTAAAGTTTATTCAATGACAATATAGTGTTAATTTGACAATGATGATACTATAAAGTTCTAGCTATGATAATATTATAGAACCTGGATAATGACTATATTGTAAAGTCTTAGTAATGACAATTTTGTTAAGCCTTGGCAACAGTAGTGTAGCTAAAGTGTATCCTGCCCCTCTTACCCTGCCTATACAGACTTCAACAAAAGACTTTAAAGTATCACCCAGGGTAGACTGCCCACCTCCCACTAGCTATGCTAGTGCTTGGTAATGATTATATTGTCAATCTCTGACAATGACTGTGTGTTCTCATATTTACCAACCCTTCCGCTCGGGCAGGATATGACACAAGGTCAATTTTTAAGCAGAGTTTAACAGGTTTGAATTCAGAGTTTTCCTTCTCCTAGATTAGTTGCCTCACCAAGGCTGAAGAACCTAGTCTGTCCTACTATTTACTCATAGCTGGAGGGAGAATAATTGGATTCATACCTTTCCCAAGGGTATCAGTGCTATGTGAAATGCAATCAATCTCGTCCAGGATTTGAACTCGTGTCGTCGTGTCCAATTCCTACTACGATAACCATTACACCACGGGCACCTCCACAATGACTGTGTGTTAAAGCTTAAGTAATGATGACACAGTGATGCTTTGACAATGCTGATACAGTAAAACCCTTGCAATTGGCACCGTGGGTGATGTAATGGTTAACAAACCTTCACAAGTGAGTTTGAGTCGCAGTGGGTGCCCCATTCATATGGCCTTGTGCGACATTAATGCAAAAAGCTTTGTAAATTGCTAAAATCCTTGTAATGACTGTAAGTTGGTTTGGTTTGGTTTCTTTTGTTTAATGGCAGATCAACCTTCTTGAGTAATTTAATGCCAAAACCATCTTTGTAGAAGAACAGTAGTAGTACAATATAACCTATTGTTGGGTGCGGAAAGCAGGTTCATACCTTTCCTAAGGGTATTAGTCTAAAAGGCAATGTAATAATGGGACTGGAGTTTGAACTCACTTGATACAATGTTACAGTCCAGCACATTAGCCACTATACCATTGAGACTCTCCTTTGACTGTAAGCTTGCCCAGTCAGCTGGGGATGTAGAATACACTGACTGCATCTCTACAGAGGGGTCAGACCTCTCTCCAATGAGTGTCCTGGATATGTCACTAAACTGCATCTGATGGTGAGGTTCCAGTAATGCTGGAGCTTTGGGGAATGTGAAACACCCTTTCATTGCCATCGCTCCCAGGTTCACTCTGGCCTGAAGTGGTAGCACCTGATAGGGCCATATCTATGAGTCAAATAGAACTAAAATGTGTACTTATGCAAAACTAAATTAGTTGAAGTATATTGTCCTTAATTGGAATCATTTTTGAGATGAGGCATTTTTTTTAGTCTGAGAATTAATTTTTATTTATTTATCATAAATATATTTTATAGTGAAAGAAGAAACAACACAAAAAACTACCAAGATGAGGGGGAAAAGTCCACAATAAATAAATAAAAATTAATTCTCAGACTAAATTAGTTGAAATATAACCGTTTTGATTTTTAAACTGCATACTTATGCTAAACTGAATTGTTTGAGATAGAACTGTTTTTGACATTTAACTATGTGTAAACAAGAGCTATACTTATACTAAACTGAATTGTTTGAAATAGAACTGTTCATTGTATAAAAATGGATTTGATATTAGATAACATACAGAAGTTGATATGCCATAAAACTCAAACAAATAAACTGACTGTAAGGACATCAAAACGAACATATCTATATTTTAGACCTTCTTTCTATACCCTTCCTAGTGACTTAAAAAATTGCATATATATGTAATCTAATACTGAAATATTCTATGAAAAATTTTACTTGAAATTCAGTTATAAGACAAGTTTAAGAGAAATCTTGCTGCTGTTTTATATACACTAACAGTACTTATCCATATTACATATTGGTTGTAAGATGACCAATATTAAAAAATAAAGGAGTTGCTTTATTAAAAATTTACCATAATTATCAACAGTTATATGAGTCCCTGTGGTATAATTTGCTTAGATGTGGTACAAGGCCATATGAATGGGGCACCCAATAAAACTGTGAGATTGTAGTAAGTGAGTTCAAACTTCAGTCATGCTATTATGTTCACTTCTAGACAAATATCCTTGGAAAAGCTATAAACCTTCTTATTCCAAGCTGCTATGGGTTAAATAGTACCACTACTGTTCAATTATAAAGATGGCTCTGGTATTAAATAATCAGCAAAGGTTGATATATTATTAAATAAAGAAACCAAACCAATTGTAGTTAAAGATGTTTTGCTTATTTTTATCAGTTGTTTACTATGGGTTACCACCTTGTTTCCCCTGAGTGTGACATATGGAAGACTCCTTTGAGTTTGTTCAGAGATCTCATTTTCCCTTGAAGACACCAAAAAATTGATGAATATTTCAAATAGATATTTGATTTTATTATTTTCCAAATTTGAAGGGCTAGCATTAAACTAATTTTAAAAAAATTGGTTTCTAAACTTTTTATTAGGAGAATAATTTATAGATATGTTCAAATATAGATATGTTCAAGTTCTTTTTGATGTGCTTACAATCAGTTTATTTGTTTTTTTGTTTGTTTGAGTTTTATGGCATATCAACCTCTGTAGGTTATTAACTCTTACACATGGACAAACCAGTATTGGCTGACTAACAAAAACTTACTGTGCAGACTCTGTATGCTACCAACAGGATCTAACACTAGTGATGGCCAATAGGGACAGATCATGAGAGAGTCAAAGGAATCTGTGTTGTTGGCAGGCTTTAATAATGATGACGATGATGATGATAGGTGGACTTTGAGATTAAATGGATTTCCTTGGGCCATGGCAGAGAAGCTCTTAGTACTTAACAATTACCAAGAGAGTTGGTAAGCACTGTGAGACAGACAGCCTTCTACAGTGAAGTGGGCGTAGTAAGACACAGAGAATGAGAAACAGATTCTACATAAAAACCAGTCTGAATTGGATCTCTGAGTACAGCTGAAATCTTTTTCAGGGATGATCCTTACAATTCTAGAAAATTTGGTTGAAATTTAGCCGAGAAGTGGTAGAGCTTGAGTTATACAATCAGACTGACATTTGGTAAATTATTATAAGATTACCATAAATTGTAGTACACAGGTCAACCTGGTGTATAAGTCAACAAGATTTTTTGTTCAACATTAGGAGTTAGACCTATACCTTTCATATAGCTTAACACTTATTATAACCTATTGTGACATTCTGGATAGTGTTTACTGTCAGTACATCAGCAGTTGGAAACATTGTGTAACATAACATTAATTATTATATATTATTTTATATATTATATATATTTATATTAGATCATATATTTATATTATATTATATATTTATATTATATTATATATTATTTTATATCTAAATCTGTGTTAATTTGTTAAATATGCTCACCAAACATGAGTTTGAGTTGGAAATGTTTGTGGCAGTCTGCTGGAGTTACTTAGATTATTAGGAGTATTCCTCTGGGGTAAAGGTCTGGATTTTAGCCCTACTGTATAAGTCAACTCCTAGTTTTGTAGATATTTTTTCTGGCTTAACAATTTGACTTGTACACCACAATTTATGGCAATCAAATACTTGAGAAAGAATTGTTATTTCAAGCCAAAATAAATGTTTTAAAATATTCATCTCATACATAATGTGGCCTTAGCTTCAACTTTGATCTTTAATTCTGGTTTGAAAGTTTTTGCTTTGTGCACACATAAAAATGGTAATGCCATCCTCTGATGAATTTTATGTCTCAAACCAGGTCAATATAGCATTTAATGTGATGTGGGTACTTATACTAAAAAAAGCACTACAGGAATGATTTTAACTGAAGAAACCGTATTGTCAATTGGTTGCTAAATAAAGATATTCATCTCAGAACATTGACCTTTATTTTTTATAATTCTTTTATCAAATATTATTATTATTATTATTATGAACAACAGCAATAATGATGATGATAATAATAATAATAAAAGGATGGCAGTAATACTAATTATTATTGGTGTGCTTGGAACAGGTCTCTAAGGACTTGGAATAAAGACAGGAAGAATTGGAAATCAGAGGACAAATTGAAACCATGAAGACTACAGCATTATTAAAATCAGCTTGAATTCTAAGAAGAGTCTTGGAGACTTGAAGAGACTTGTTGTCTTTCTGATTCCAGTAAAATACCACCAACTAAAACTAGTGTGAAAAACTTGCAAGGAGTTATACTACAAAATAATGCCAAAAGGACTGATTATAGCCAAGAAAAATTGATAATATGCAACAGAATAGCAAGTGTAGATTATATAGAGACAGATGAAATGGTTTGTCATATAATAAGTGAATTCAGCTAACTGGCACAAAAGGAATACCAGACAAATCCTGACTGGGGGGGAAAGGAAAAGAGATCCATTGTGAATTATATAAAGGATTAAAATTTGATCATACTAACAAATGGCATGTGCACAAACTAGAACCAATCCTAGAAAATGAGACCCATAAAATCATTTGGGACTTCAAGATACAAAGAAATTACCCAAGACCAGACCTAGAGTTAATTTACAAGAAAAAAAACAACTTGTTATCTTGTTGATTTTACCATTCCTCATCTGGTAGATTTTGCCATTCCAGTGGACCACATAGAGAAAATGAAAGAAAGCAAAAAGATAGATAAATACTTGGACCTTGCCAGACAACCAACAAAAACTGTAGAATATAAGGGTGACATATACCAATTGTAATTTGAGCACTTGGAATGGTCCCCAAAGTCTTAGAGAAAGGACTGGAAGAACTGGAAATCAGAAGATGAATTGGGACTAAGTAGATTACAGCATTGTTAAGATCAGCTAGAATACTCAGAAGAGTCTTGGAGACCTGAAGAGACTTGCTGTCACTTAGACTCCAGTGAAAAACTACCAGTGTTAGCTGGTGTGAAAAACTCACAAGGAATGAAATGATAATTGTCTTTTAAATTTATGTGTTATGTATAATTGTGAAACAGGGCCATTGGGCTAATAAGTAGAGTGTTCGCCAATGGTCCAGGAGACTGGGTTTCAATCCCTGGTTGAGTCATACCAAAGACTCAAAAAATGGTATATGATATTGCCTTGCTTAATACTCAGCATTATATGGTAAGGATCAAGGGTAAAGTGGAGCAATCCAGGGAATGGAGTAACACCCTCCCCAACACCTCGTTGTTGTAGCTATTGAAACGGGAGCCTTCGGGTCACCATCAACTAAGATCACCAACTTTACTTTTACTTACTTATTATCAAAATGACTGTTAAAGTACCAGTTTCCATTACACAATTAAAATTAAGCAGTGATTGGTCAACACAGTATGTTGATGAGTGATCACTAAGTAATTTCAGGTACCATTTGAGATGCTCATAGTGTGACGGTTTTGTCAATTTTGGATGATTTTTTTTATATTGAATTCCTTGTTCAAGTACATTTTATCAACTCCAGCAATTTGAATTTACTTCTTATCTACTTCTGTTTAGGGGCCTTTACCCACCTGTTGGTCGCTCTCTACACTATGAAATAGCTGACACCGGCTTGGTACCACCTTCTGAGTATGTATAATTATTGAATACACATTTTGGGGTATGTATATGTGTCTATATAAAATGCACTTGTTTTCAGCACTGACTTGGAAAAAAAAATCTGCTTACACTTCACTGCAATTTGGCAATATACAAAAAAAAAGAGTTAAAATTTACACTTTGAAAATAATTTTAAATAAGTTGTATTTATCTCACTTTATTAATCTTTTTTGATATAGTGGAGTGAGTCAAAAGTTTTGCAATATTTTGGGTCGAACTCATGAAGGTGATGAACCACAATGGACTGTGAGTTGCTGAGCTTGCCTGATACTCTCTGCATGTTACTTGCCAGATTTACTTCAATGGCTTGATG